>CAWUFW010000339.1:2357500-3557500 GCA_963921515.1 Calotriton arnoldi
GGTAAGAACAAGGGTTCCCCCAGGGTCAGTGATGCACTGTTGTTGCACCCTCAGCGGCACTAGGGCTGCCGGGTGTAGAGTGTTGAGGCCCAATGTTATCCTATGGAGGATAGGGGGACTCCGGTTGGTGGCTGCTGGCAAGCAGGCCACTGGGTTGTGGGAGCAAAGCTCCTAGGGTTTAGGTCAGGGCAGTTGGGGAAACAAGTTGGCACAAAAAGTGCACCCTCAGCGGCACTGGGGCAGCCGGGTGCAGAGTGCTGTTTCGGCGTCGGACGCCATGTTGTTTTCTATGGAGAATCTCCGGTTTGAAGAAGCACTGCAGGCTCGGGGACGAGGATCTTCTGGGTGCGACCACCACTTCGAGGGGTATGTTGGGATGTCTTGGGTTGGTTAGGCGGGCACACAAGGCTGTGGGACGTCGGGTGCAGGGGTGCCTTTTAGGGTCGGATTTTCTTACCCGCTTTGGTCGCGGTAGAGGGGAGCCTCTGGATTGAGGCTGCAGGCGTCGTCTGGAGGCTTGAGGCAAGTCAGGAGTCGCCGGATCTCTGGTCAGGATCGCCGGGTCACCTCCTCGTGGTGTTTTTCCACTCGAGCTCGGGCCGGGTTCGGCGGGTGCAGAGTGGGGTTAGTTTGCGGTCTCCGGGCGGAGCCAGAGGTTGCTGTTGAACAAATCCGGTGTTCACGGGAGACCCAGTCTTTGGAAGTGAAGGCTGGCAGGTCCTCCGGGGTTTGTGAGGTTGCTGGCTGCTGGACACACCGGGATTTTGCAGGAGCAGGTTCGAGGGGAGACAGGCCTGTAGGGCTGGGGCCAAGTCAGTGGGCGTCGTCCTCTTGTTAGCTCTGCACGGCTCTTCGTCCTTCTTCTTTTCTTGTCGTTTCTGGATCTGAGGAAGTAAGGTTCAGGGTGTCCCCTAAATACTAGATTTAGGGGCGTTACAGTTGGGTAAAGGGCAGGGACCAATGGGTCCCTTCCCTGGGGTGGGTACACCCCCTATTCTGCCACTCTCCAGTGGGAGGGGGGCAGGAGCCTGTCCCTGGTTGGCTGGGTCCCCCCATCCTCAAGATGGCGGGGACTCGAGGTTGTGCTTCTCCTCGCCTCCCCCACCTGAGGTGTGGAGTTGGCAGAGGTGGGCACACCTCCCTTCCTCACTTGTTTTTCCCGCCGGTTCTGCCGCCCAAAGTGGGGGGTAGAACCAGTGGGGACCAGTTGCTGAAAGCAGCAAATGGTCTGGAGAGGCTCACAAAGGCGGCATGCCTTTGAAGCTTCTCCTCCGTGAACCCTGCCCATCCTGGGGGAGGAGGCTTGGCACCTCATCCCAGGATGTGCATTGTTTCAGGCCCCCGAGAGCAGCAGGCTTTCGACCCAGGGGTCCAGAAACATGTCTGGTGGTGGCAGCTGAAGCAGCCACTCAGCCTGGACACTAGAGTTGGGTTAGGTTTCAGGGGGCATCTTCTAAGATGCCCTCTGTGTGCATTTTTCATTAAATCACACACTGGCATCAGTGTGGGTTTAATGTGCTGAGAAGCTTGATACCAAACTTCCCAGTTTTTAGTGCAGCCATTGTGGTGCTGTGGAGTTCGTAATGACAAACTCCCAGCACCATATACTCTTAATGGCAGCACTGCACTTACAATGTCTAAGAATGGACTTAGACACTGTAGGGTTACAGGGCTCATGCGCCTGTACCCTCACCACTGGTATAGTGCACCCAGCTAGATGGGTGGCTGACCTATGCCAGGGCAGTGGGTTGTAGGCATGGCACACAGAGGTGTGTGCCATGTCGACTCTTCACTTTGTTCTGCACCAAAACACGCAGCCTGCAAAGGCAGTGTGTGTGTGTGTAAAGGTACAGGGCCTCTAAGGATGGCACAATAAGTGCTGCAGCCCTTAGAGGTCTTCCCTGGTCACAGTGCCCTGGGTACCTGTGGTACCATTTACCAGGGGCTGACCTGTGGCCAGAGATGCCAATTGGGTACAGTTTTGGGGAAAGAACACAGGCCCTGGGAACCTGATTGGCAGGGACCCAGGGCACATCAAGTCAAAGTGCATCAGTGGTCTGGCAAAAAGTGGGGGGGGGTTACTGCAACAGAAACCCACTTCCTTACAAAGACCCTGTCACTCTTGATCTGCCGGACATGGGCTCCGACGGTCACCAAGCGCCCTGCAGGGCTCTGTAAAATGCTGTAGGCGCACTGTTTCCTATCTGGTCCTCTAGTGATCATGGCTGCAGCATGAGCAAAAAAGGAACGATCCCTTAAGGAGATGCTGACCAAACCGGCCTGGGAGAGGCCTCCGCCCTCACAACTGGAAAAGCTGGTTGTTTGAGAAGACAACGAGCGGCTGGTGACGCTATCATTTCTGAGGCTCTGTTTGCATCCCTGCGAGAAGACCTCCAAACGGTTAAAAGAGATCTGGCGCAGGACTAAAAGGGGGTATGCCACGACCTGACAGAGGTGGGGGGGGGCAGAGACTCTGCGCTTGAGGACCATGAGTCCAGCCGCGACTAAGAAATCTATTAACTCAAGCAGGAAGTAATTTGTCCCAGAGACCAACAGATTGACTTGCAGGCCCATGCGGAGGTTGTAGAGAACCAGTCGAGGCAGAATAACATCTGCATCAGAGGGGTGCAAAGCAGAGGGCGCGGACATTGAAGCATATTTGAAGGCCCTGTTCCCCCAGATTCTGAAAGCACCACCCGACAGGGAGAAACAGATCGACAGGGTCCACAGGGTGGGTCCTCAGAGGCCAGAGAATGTTTCCCGCCGACGTCCTAGCATATCATGACTTTCAGCTCAAAGAAACCATACTCTGCAAAGCCAGGGGCCTTCATCCTTTGCAATTCCAGGGGCATTCGCTGGCACTCTACTAAGACCTATTGGCCCTCACCCTGCAGAAATAGAGACTTTCGCCTGGTGACCACCTTCCTCCGAGACAAGGACATCACTTACTCCTGGGGCCACCTGTTCCACGTAGTTTTTCTATGGAAGGGGAAGCTCCCTCAACTTTGATCCCTGTCTGAGACCTGCCGGGTCCTGAACATTGAGGAGTCTGCTGAGGAGAAACAGCAGGCCTGCTCTTGAGACTGGAGAGCCCGGAAGTGCTTTCGTTGGCAAGCGGGCTCGGCATCTCCTAAGGGACCGCGCCCAGACCCCGCAACCATGGCCACGGGAGTGGCGAGCGGTGCTGGACACAGTGGCTTGCAAATCCGTCAGGCTGGAGATGACCTGAGCATCACTGAGGCTTCCCGATTGCATTCAACAGTAATTGGGGGGGGGTACTGCCAGGGCGGGGTCACGAAAGGCCGGGACCTCTCCGAGAGGTGTTTGAGATACTCCTATGGGCCCCTACACCTGGAATACATACGGGACACTCCTGGCCGTGGCAGAGCCTTAAGTTTTGATGGGGCTATGTTTTTGTTCCTGTTAAATGTTGTGTTCTTGTTGGGGGGGGAATACTCGCATCCCACAGAGGTGCACTACACTCTGGGTGCTCACAGGTAAAGGGACTGCTAGGGTCCAAGCTGGCCTCACTGGAGGGAGAGTTGATTATCACCCAGGTTAGCCATTACTTCGTTACCCCCCTTTCCCTCCACACACGATAAAGTAAGGGTTGTTACCCCCAATGTGAAGGGGCTCAACAATCACACTAAGCTTAGGGCGATTCTTTCTGATCTAGAACAGACTGGAGCTGACCTATGTCTCCTACAGGAGACTGCACAGGCTTGGCACCCGTGCTTTCCTGCAACAGTTCTTGTCTTCCGTGACCTACAAGACAGCAGGGGTGGCCATTTTGGTGTCTCACTCTTTCCGCGGGCAGGTGGACTCTAAACTAGCAGAGATCAAAGGGAGGCTGCTGGCATATACGGTGAGTGCAGGAGACTGCACCTTCACATTGGCTTCCCTGTACTCCCCTAATGACTGACAGGAATGATTTCTCGGCAGGCTGTGGTGGAGGTGATGTCCTCTCAGGATAGGATGGTGCTGTTAGGGGGAGACTTTAAACTAGTGTTCAACAACGATTTGGACCGATCAGCGCACCTCTATGGCCACACTGGTGCCCTTCACCCGGGGCTGGTGGTTGCTCTTCCCCTGGGGGAGCCCACAGGCTACAGGAGATGGAATTGAGGGACTTGTGGCAAGACCAGCACCCCCAAGTGCAGGATTACACATGCTGCTCACATGCCCACAAGACGTATATGCGCTTTGACTATTTTCTGGTAACGAGAGAGGTCCAGACCTTTGTCACGACGATCGAGGTAGTTGCAATCCTTATCAGATCATGCACGGTCTCTCGTACCCTGGCCCTGCCCCCAACATGGCACATTCCCCGGTCTTGGAGATTGTGGGAGACATTACTCCAGATGCCCAAAGTAGTGAAGAGTTACCCAAGCGATAACGGACTTCCTTGCCATTAAGAATACCCCTGCCACATTGATCACTACCCTCTGGGAGACCCTTAAGGTTGTCATTCGGGAGAAACTGATTGCTATATCGGTGGCAGATAACAAAATCCGCTGGAACATGAGGGAGCGTCTACACAAACAAGTGCAAGAATTGGAACCTACACACAAATGCACGGGGGCTCCGCGAGTTTGGCGGCAGTTAGATGCAGCTCGTGCGCCTGGACCTGGATGGGGCTGAATATGGAAGAGATAGATGTAGGCGGCTACTAGCCAAAAGACTTGGAGCGCAACGACAAACATCTGGCGCGGACTCCCTGCTAGCGCAGGATGGTACCGTTATTGTAGGGGACTAGTCCCCATTGCATCCGCCTTCTGAGACTTCTATGAGAAGCTCTACTCCGAGCAGACTCTTGCTCCGAATGCTCCTGGGCTTTACGTCGGAGATGCTGCAATCCGCGACTGACGCCAGACCAAGCAGACACTCTGAATCGCCTGATCCGGATTGAGGAGGTCATTTCAGCCATCGCTCGTCAAACACTCAAATCGCCGGGACTGGACAGCGTTCCAGCCCTCTCTTATAAGACTTTCTGCACCGCACTCGCCC
Organism: Calotriton arnoldi; assembly: GCA_963921515.1. Classification (NCBI taxonomy): domain Eukaryota; kingdom Metazoa; phylum Chordata; class Amphibia; order Caudata; family Salamandridae; genus Calotriton; species Calotriton arnoldi. The sequence goes on from CAWUFW010000339.1 coordinate 2,362,508, forward strand.
CAGTTCTAACCCGGCTCTTTAACTCAATTGCTGGCCCGGGAACGGTGCCACCCTCGATGCTAGACTCCTCCATTGTAGTAATTACCAAACCAGGGAAGGATAAAAACCAATGTGGCTCCTACCGCTTGATATCCCTTCTCGATGTGGATATTAAATTGTTCGCTGGCATCCTATCAGCACGGCTGGGTCCACTTATCCTGTGTCTGATGATACAGATCAGGCAAGATTTGTCGCGCACCGGCAGTGCAGTGATTACCCCAAACAGATAATTTTCCTGATCTACAAGGCTAAACACTCCAAGAGGGAAATAAAGCTCCTAGCCATAGTTGCCGAGAAGGTATTTGACCGGGCGCATTGTGCTACTTAAAGGCGACACTCAATCTCTTTGGCTTTGGAACGCGCTTCTGCATATGGATCCTTAGTAACAATGGGCACCCTTGAGCAACACTGAGTAAATGTTCAGACCGCAGCTCCCTTTTCCATCTGCAGGGGAACCCGGCAGGGGTGCTTGCTGTCACCCCTGCTGTTGGCTCTCTATATGGAGCCTTTGGCTTAGCGTATACAGGACAATCCGAACATCACCAGGGTTTGCTTTGGCACGGAGGAACACACTGTTAACCTTTATGCTGATGTTGTAATAGTAGCACTGGACAACCCTGCCCAGGCCCTCCCGGACTTTCTGGCTGAGCGCAAGGTTTTTGGCACAGCTGCTGGATTCCTTATTAATATTCAGAAGTCACAGGCCCTCAACCTTTCTGTCCCTCCGGCGACGCTACTGGTCCTCTAATATCAAATACAGTGGTCCACTACCTCCATCTCCTCCTTGGGGGTCCAGCTTGCCCGGACGGTGTAGGCGACTGCGGTCCTCAGTTACCAAACTTTACACCGGCAACTCAGTAGAGACCTGGCCCACTGGAAACACTATCGGCTCTCATGGGTAGGCTGTGTGGCAGCATTGAAGATGACTGCCCTTCAGAAGATCCTGCAGGTATGATTCAGTCCCTACAGAGAGGGAGGAGACGCTTCGTTTGGGCAGTGGGGAAACCTCGTATGAGTCAGGAACAGAGTTACAAGTACGCAGGGTTTAGGGGTTCCCAACCTCCTACTATACTACCAGGCAGCGCAACTCCGCTATGTGGTGGAATGGACTAGAGGAGTCCGAGAAACACTGGCTGTTTAAGGACTGGGCAGTATCTGGGTCGCACCTGTGGAAAGTCTTGTTTCTACAGTGAATTCAGAGAGCGTGGGGCCTTTACTGCTCTCTGGTTCCTAAAGCCACTCTTTAAGTGTGGGAACGCGTAAAGGACTGTTTCCCTCGCCGTTTACTCCGATCGTGGGCAACACGGACTATACTCCGGAACTTGAACTAGCTGCGTTCCAGCCATGGCAAATAGGGTGCCGTTCTATTGGCCACTTCTTTGATGAGGACAGCCCTCTCCCCTTTGAGCAGCTGCGTACGGATTATGCACTGTCAGAATAGGAGAGAATGCACTACGTTCAAGTCAGTCATTGGGTCATCCACCTGACTGTATGAACCGGGGCACAGCACCCTGGTAGCCAATTTATGGAACTATATAGTTTCTTTCAACACACTCCCCCGGCGACTAGGAATTCAGGGCAGAAGTGGTGGGAACTTGAACTAGGGAGGGCACTGCCACACAAAGAATGGGACGAGGTTCACTATAGAGCGCGACACACAGCACGTAACATGGCCAGCATTGAGACTGCTACTAAAATAGTTACATACTGGTATCTTACCCCAGTATACCTCCATAGGGGGTAACCATATGCTTAGCGTGGACTGATGGAGAGGTTGTGGGTCTCCTGGGACATGCTCCACCTGCTGTGGGACTGCCCCAAAGTTACACGGTATTGGGACATGATATTGACTGACATAGATACCCACTTTGATACACAGCTACCCCCCCCATACACCACCTTAGGGTTTTCAAACGCTCTCACCTTTCTGCTTAAATCCCGCAGGGGGTGACACATTGGTCTTGCACTGGGGGCAGCCCTCCAAAACATCCTCTTACAGTGGGGACCAACAACATCCTCTTACAGTGGGGACCAACAAGCTTCTGACACCTAGGATGGTTGCAACGCTTATGGTGCATATTAGAGATGTAGAAAGCTTGCACTAACCAATAACAGCGACCCCGGCAGAGAGCTCTGGTAACCTTACATTGCTCTCCTCTCCACAGAGTTTCGGGAGTTTGACTTACCCTAGATACCTGCGTTAACTGCATCTTGCAGAAGCTGACACCCAAGTATGAACTGGGTAGGCCGACCCAGGGGAACCCACGGATGATCATTATTGCATTACATATCAGATGACCTTGTGTGTGAGTACTCCGGGGGGGAGGATAGGGGTGGGGGTAGCGGATTTTGTTGGATCTTGTTTTGAAATCTGATTTGCTCGTTTTAGTAATGGAGCGATGTTCGCTCACTGTTCGCTTTTTTACAAAATATTTTATTTGATTGAAATCCAATAAAAAGATTTGAGCCATAAAGTATATCCTCTGGCGGGGTCCCTTTGTGTCCCCATTGCAAGTGCTGGGGCATCAGGGTGTCCCTACCCATATGCTTTTATTTATTTATTTAACTTTCTGAAGACATGGGGATCGAGTCCCCAAGTCCTGTAATGGCAGCCGCAACATTTTCTTAGGGGTTGTAGCCAGCCAATCCGATCGCTCCCTTCGCCAATCAATAAGCCTCATTTTTTTCCCCTCAATTTTCAGTACCATTGGACTTCCACAGGACTAAACGTCTACATATATGTAACTTTTTAACCCCATTCAAGCCCAACCCAAGCCCCTATTTAAACTCTATAATTTCTTAAATAACTGAACGGATTTAAACCAAATCACAAAAGACACACTTTGAGTAAAGTTCTAACTTTTTGCCAAATTTGGAGTAGTTCTGTTTGCTGTGCTTTTTTTTTTCCTGTGTTGTAAGAGCAAAGTTTCCTATGGGTGTTAACCTATGAATTTAACGTTTTGGTATTTCCTGCAGGTCAGCACGAAACGTTCCATAAAGGAGCTGACGTGGAAGGATTTTTATTTTTTTTATAACGTTTTGTGCAGATTTGTTCAACTGTGCCAAAATTCTTAGCAAAACAAAATTGCTTTTTCTATGGAAACTCTGATCTAGCCATAACTACACAGTGGCAACCACCACAGTGTAATTTATGTATTATTAAAATGTAGACTGTTTGGGTTCTGATTAAGAAAGGGAAATTAGTAGCTATAACGTTGTTTGTAGTGGTCCCAAGGATGCAATGTTCAAGGCAAAAAAGTGTGAGACTGCAGATACGTTCATGAAATCTGCATGGAGTTCTCACCCTTTAAACCTAGTTGCCCAAATAATTTCTACATTGAGTAACGCTGCAATATGAGGAATCATTTGTTTCTTACCTTTAAGCAGCCATGAAAAATCTTTTATAAACATCAATACATCATCATGTAGCTTTTGCTAGAAACTCTAAACCCCTTAACACCTGTCAACAGATTTTATAATTATCACGGCATATCAGATCGCAAACCAGCTGTTATATTCTACACCCTTGAACCCTGGACAGCATTTGTTGCCTTCTCTTGATCTGGTAACCTTACTATAGATTCACCCGAACCATATTTACTGCATGGACCACATGATTCCACCCATGCTAGTTCTCTGGGGGCACACAAAGCACTTGATAATGAAAGGACTTTAGAAGCAACATCAGTGTTAAATTGGTACCAGAACCCTGCCACATTTGTGATAGTAGTGTTGACCATTGACAACATTTGTGACGCTGTACAGTTGCATCAAACTCCACGCTTCTTATAATGCTTAAATCGACCAAAGAAGAGATTGACATCATCCATCCACAAGTTTGTTGTTTTTATGGATATTTGTTATTTAATGTGGGTCAAATATGACCTCAAAGAACATTGCATTTCCTATGTTGATGTTCAATATGTGTACTACAGAATGTATTACCGTGATAACTGTAGCATAAAATATGTTTGAGCAAGCCCCCAATTTATTTTTTTAAATAAGGCTGGTAATTCCCAGAAAGTTTACGACATCCTTGTCCTATTTCTGCTCCAAGACCCAGTTTGCCACGAAGTCTGGTTGCGAGGCAGCCATCATAGACTCCGACTTCTGATTTGTCTATCTTTTAAGATGACTTGCGGGGGATGTTCTACTGTCATAGAAAAATGCAGTATGTTGGGAGTCAGTGTACTGACTATAAATTCACTGCGTGCTGCTGCTCCATGAGCTAGTTTGGAGTCGGGCTTGCTGTTTGTTTAAGCATTGGAAACTCAAGCAATAGTTGATGATTAAGTTTAACTCCGAGATGTGCTATGGGAGTGATGTGTGGGATTTAAGAACAGGAAGAATATTCAGAACGTGACCGGTCTCCCACAGAAACATTGTGCTTCTTATTCTGCAAATAACCCCTCAATCTGTATGGATACTGCCCAGAGAAGAACTGCTGAGATTTCCCTTGCTGCTCAGTATCCAATAAGTGCACATTTTTCAATCCTGGTACCTTTTTGGGCTTGACCCTTGGGTCAGTTTTGACACCACTGAAGCTGATGGCGTACTGCAATATATACCTTCCTTCACTGTACTCGGGGAGCAAGCCGTCTGCATCGCTTTCCACCAGCACAGGCAAAGAAAGGTATCTTGCAAATGAAACCTTAGAGATTTGTGCTGTCATGGCTGCCACCTAGCTCCACTCCCAAGATTGCTTTATTATATCCTTGATCTTGGTTCAAAGTTTGTTTGTGTGGGTGTTTTTTGTGATGGTGCCTGTTTGAACTTTAGTATAAACATGTTTTTGTATATAACTTTGTGGGAATCCTCTGCTGTACACTTATTAGGACGTATATGTATGTATCCTATTTTCACGAATCGACTCTGTGTACTGGTTACTCCACGATGTCTCTTGTTGATGCTGCAAATCTATGTTTTTCTAAAAATGTATTAATAAAAATATTTTAAAAATATATATATGTATCCTATTTGTATTCTTCAGTGATGGAGTTATCAGAGTGTTTACAGAATCTGCGCAACGGATGGCTACTGCACAGGAGATCAAAGATTTTGAAGAGGAGCTTTCTAAATCAACCATCGACCCTAAATCTGAGGACATAGGGGACATTAAAATGGAAGAACTCCCAGGAAGAGAACACCTGAATGAACCTGGTATGTAAGCAGATTCACATTTCTTTCATTGAGTGATTCAAATTTGAGATAACACTAATGGCTGGTAGTTTTGAGGCACTAGTATAAATATGTGTCTGTGTTTAGCATTTGTGAAACATTACAGATTGGAACCACTGAAGACCAATGAGGAAAGGAGTCTAATGGAGAAAACCGCTTTTGCACTCCCCAATAACACATACCAGAAACTTAGCCATGGAAGGAAATGCAGCACTCTTTCAGCAGTACATGGAGAAGTTACGAAGTCTCACAAGATGCTTACATTACGAATGGTTGGTGTGCAGGAGAAGTCTAAAAAGTGCGTTGGAGCACCATGTGTGAATGCTGTGTAGCAGTCTGACAGAATTCTGTTATTTGTGGAATTCATAGAGAGGAGACAGGATGATGGTGGGGGGATACAGGCATATAAATATGTATGGAAGAACACTACTTTTGTAGTCTGATTTTTCTCTCTTGCTTGCTCCTGCCATTGTCCCTGCCTTACCAGTGACCTGTGGTGTTGCCACCTTATGCTCAATCACTATCTGTGTTCACCTTATACTAAATCGAGGGGCCACTAAGCGTCCTTAATCTAGCTATGCTGAGCTCTAAAAGAACTGTTGGACAATAACAAGCCTGACTTAATTCAGAGTGTGTCAGCACAAATGTTAATAACTAGATTAAGTAATTTCCTCAAGACCTATCGGCATGTTTTACTGACTAAATATTGTTTCAGGAGATTCAGGAGGACCTAAAACCGCTTAAACGACTAAACATCCTGAAAAACTTGAGTGTATTTTATATATTATATTTTGAAACCAAAACCAGTGTAAAACCTCACTGTTAGCGAAATTAACCAAAATCTGAAGTGACCTCTCCAATGGAGGTGATGGGCAGAAATTCAGTGAATCCCTCGATGGAATGAATTTCTGCCCATCGCTTCCACCATATACAATGTCTGTGCTCCACATGCCCTCTTCTCATGGCTGTGAATTCCATCAATGATGAGAAACTCGGGCGACTGTTAAATTGTTATGCAGTTACTCCACATCGTGCTCCCGTGAGGTGTTACTTTTTAAACTTCTCGTGCACACAAATCTTTCCTAATTTAGGCAGGTTCTGAGACTTGGGAACTTGAAAGATTCTCCATGTTCTATTTCCCCTTACCTTTGATTTGTTTAGGAATTCAGGGGTCTCTAAAACTGAAATAGTACTAGTACTGTATTTGCTTCTACTCAACACCACACCACAAGCATTTGTACATTGCTCACCTGTGCCTTTATCCTTTTTAAAGGCAACCTAGTCTCCATACCCACTTACTCCATATCATCTCTGCTGAAACTGTCTACTAGGACAATACTGGGAGGTAATGCTTTTCTTGCAAGCCTATTGGAACTGTTGTGCAAAAACCCTCTTGCATGGACTTTGCGTGGATGTACGTCTGGATAAAAAAAAATCAAAAACCAGTCCAAAAACTGGCACAGTCACAACAAAAATCTCAAGACTGCATTTTTCTTTCTTGCTGAAAATTAAATGCTTATGGTTGAGACTTGAGAACAGCCAACTTTGTGGGAAATGGGTGTGAAATAGTTGGAAAACAATGGATGAACCTAGAAAGGTCTCTAATTTTCAGAAATGTTTGTGGTTCATGATGTTCCCTGGGTGCTGACATGGAGAATCCATGAAAGTGATTAACCCAGTTCTGTCAGTCTCCCTCTTTTAGTGACAGCAATTAACTCCACAGCTTTGCTGGTGTGTGATATGGCTGCCGTGGAAGAACAATGTGCCTTGGCTGGCCAGCAGCTCCCTGACAGGCAGGCCTGGAGAAAATAATTACTGGAAAGTTATCTTGAAATGTCAGGGAGAGTGGCGTGAACAGGGACAGCAGATGAGCACCACAAAGGACTGAAAGGAGTTGACAGAAGTAGCATTTATATACAGAACATGGCTATGATGTGAGGTTTGCCTTTGTTGGTGGCTTGCTCCAGGTAAGTTGTTTCCTACCACTAGGACAGGTTTCCGGAGCCAAGAACCAGGTTGAGTGGGTCTCTGACTGACCGAGAAGGAGAGCGGCTCATTTCCATATGACAGTCCCTCTGAGGGTTGGGAGAGCTGCATACCATGGCTCTGTGTTTCTCCCATTTTGAAAAAATACCAGAACAGAGTTTTGTGGTATTGTTTTGACGCAAAATGAGAGGAAGTGCTGTCAAAGAGGGCTGTTTTGACCAATGGAACTTCCAGATGATAGATTTAAGACATATCGCCAAATACTAGCTAGTGGCCACTGGAAGAAAAGCTTCCCAAGTACCAGCTCCTCAGAACCCAATTGTACTTCGTTAAATTCAGAGGAGGATAAATCTGCCTGCATCTGCTGGGTGAGAGGACTCTTCGATTTTCCCCTTATACCCCAAAATTGGCAGGGGTTTTCAAGAGTCCGACCATGAAACTCCCAGGGACATAAAGAACAACAATGGCAAACCAGTGGGAACTGGGATCTTTTGGTAGAGTCCTGGCTGAACAGAGTGGTTGATCCTGCATCCCACTGCTATCTGTGTGCTAATATCTGGGAAGCCACCCCTTGCAGTTTGGGACCTTTCGGGGTGGCAAGGACAATGTTACTTCGCAAACTGAGAATATGGAGAGCAGCGTACCAACCTGGAAGGTAAGAATAGTTTGCTGTAAGCTGTTTTTTGTTACTGCTGCAAGTGGGGTTTCTGATGATCACATTTGGCAATGCTCATACACTAACATGAGCTTTAACACCCCCATTGGTCCTTCCAGATATTTTCTTATGTAGGCAACTTGTTTTTTTTTGTCTGACCACTGAACATTTGGCCGACATTTTCCTTAATGCTGTTTGTGTAGCTGTATTTTCTTATTTTTACTTTTTTCAGTCGGTGCTCCATTACCTTAAGAGAGATATTTTGATCTGGCCTGTGATCACGCTTGAGGTTCCCATATCTGTGCTGGCTTCCACTCTCTGTGGAATTTGCTGTTTCTGCTCACTTGTGTCTCTTGATTTAATGCTCACCACACCAGTCTTATAGGTGCAGATAACACTTTCCTGCAAAATGAAATTTAGACACTGATGATTCTGCAGCAACACTTTTACTTAACGTTCATCTGTGGCTGTTTAAGTTCAGCCCTATTATATGTCGTCTTTATCATTTCCTTCTGCTACAGCCTCAATGTTGAGTTTGTTTCCAGGTACCAGAGAAGGTCAGACGCGTCTGATTAAAGTTGACGGAAAAGTTGAAGCTTATCAGTGGGACACTACAGAAGATAGATGGATGAAGATTGGAGATGTAGTCGGCTCATCTGGTGCCACACAACAGACATCTGGAAAAGTCTTGTTTGAGGGAAAGGTAGCTAAACATTCCCCTGAAAAACATGTGATCTTGTGTTTTCCTTTATACTTTTACATAGAATCCCACTACAATGTTGAATGTTCCTCTGACATTGGGTGGATCAGCAGTTTGTTGATCTATATTCCCCCTTTTAGTAGAAATTCTGCTTGGTTCTTTAACCCATTTTGATCATGCCTGTTTGAAATCAACAGGTGTATAAAGTGACCAAAGCCCATGTTGGGTGGTTGACATTTTCCTCTGCCTTTGTGTGAGGACCTCTGATTCTTGACTGTTAATCAGACTTTTAGATGCATGAAGCCCTTTTAATCATAAAGTCTTATTTTTTTTATTTTTATTTAAATAACGTTTTCCTCGGACATTCACAGGTGTATATCAGTTGTAGATGCAACTGACAAATGCTCATGTGCCGACTGTGTTCACCTTGTCATCTCTAAAATTTAGTGACATTTGCAAATTATTGATGCCTAAAAACTGTGTGGTTACTTAAATAAGCAAATTCAAATAAGCAATTCAATCCTCTAATTGCTAAACTGAAGGAGAAACGCACATTTGGTGATGCTTAATTTGAATGTAAAAATCATTTGCCTCAATTATTAGTGCTTTTCAGTTGTCAGGCAGGGGATCCTCAGTGGTTAACTTTGATAACTCTTCAATATTGCATTGTTTGCTCCTATACTTCTCGCTGGATATCCCAAACTCTGGCCATTGAGTGGGAGATGCCTTGAGTTCTACGACACCCCAGAAGCTTCCACAGTTGTGATTTTCTACATCATATCATTTGAAGGGGACTTATCTAGACAACTCGGATGACTTTATAAACTAGAGAAGACTGTTTTTATTTACTGTGTCCCTAGGATTTCAATATGAAGCATTGCTATGCGCATCCCCATTTTCAGGAAATTGAGGAGCCTACTCCTTCCCTTCTTCTGGAAGTCTGTGCCCACCAAGATTTCAGCTTACTGTAAGGGCAGAATTTTCAGTTGCATGACTTGATAGAGCATCCTCTCCTGCCCAGTGTCCTTTATCTTGCACTGTCTGTGGGTTTATGTTTTTTCCCTTGTCCTCTGCCCTGTGACTCCAACAATAAGGCAAGCTCACTGTAGGACCTCACTGTAAGGTGGAATGAGACCCTAGAGCAGCGGTGTTTAACCTGTTGTCCATGAACCCCTGGGGTACTCCGCTCCTATTCACGGTGTCTGCAGACCCATGTGACCCTCCCTGATTATTTAGTTCCAATAATCTTAAGCATTTTGAGCTGAATAACTATATAAAGATGGCTCCTTTACGAAGATAATCTATAATAATTTCCTCAAGAAACAATAATATTTACTTGAAGTCTACTATATAGCTTCCACGGTGAAGTCCATATATTTATTAATAAAGTCAATAAAGATTGGTTAAAAAAAATAATCTTAAACATTTTAAAAACTTGTTTAGTCTGAAGCTGATGGCTGATTAGTTCAGGATAGAGCATGTGCGTGTGTGCACATTCACTGTTTGCATTCAAATGTGCTCTGACCTGAACTACCATTTAGTGTATGACTAAAAACAGTTTTGAATTGATGAGTGGTATTCTAGAAAGTCGTACGCATCTGCACACTAAGAGCCAGTGTTCTAAGCCCTCAGTGATCTATGCATGTATGCACATATATACCACCCAAAAGGCCCTTTCAGGATGCATCTTCTCCCATCCACTGCTTTATATGCGCAGGCACTTACAGACTACACCCACCTACACTTCTTGTATAGGAAAGAGGGCGTGCCTGCACTTTTCAGCACATCTGAAATACTTCCTCAGAGTACCACTTCCCAGTAGGCGGCATGTACACTATCATAATGAGCATCTGGCGTAACGTTTATGCTGTTACTGTCTGTCACTTTTTGACACAAATACCCTGCATGGTTTCCATCTTTGGCCATAAAAAGCACAATTGCTGCCCTTTCTCTTGAGGCCAGTGTCAATCCAGTTACTACTTCTATTCTACCACTTCTGCTGAGATCTTCAATTTCATATGATTACCTAGTGATTTATAAATACGACCTAGGTGTTATAGTGGTGTATGATTGTTCTGAGTAAACATGAAGTTTAAGGGGAAAGTAGATGTGCGGAGTTCCTATATTGTATACTTGTTTGTGTATTTATTGTATATTCTTGCTGAGTTACAGATTGTAGAAATGGCTTGTGGTCCCTGGCTTCCAGCGATGATTAAGTGGGGTCCACAGAAGTCAAAAGGTTAAGAACCAGTGCCATAAAGCAGTACTAAGAAGTAGAGGTGGGCCCACAAAATGTCCCCTCCCTCGTGCAGCTTGTGGGATTGGACGTGGTAGCAACATTATTCCTCCTGAAAAGAAAGGTATTTTTATTTTCCTTCAGAGGGAGATGCCTACTGGCCTCCACTGTACACATGGTTCTGCCAGTCTCCCTTAATCGTGTCTTTCACCTACATATGATTGTGATATGCATGCAAGAGGTGTAGGCACTCTTTTTGTCAGACATAATCTGTGTGTTTAGAGTGTGCACGTCTGATAGAATGCAAGGCGGAACCTATTTTGGATTCTACTTGAGTACGGCAACTTGAAATGGTGGAGGGGTTTGTTCAAGGATGTCCTTGTTTATTAGTGACCTGGGGCTTACTGTTTGTGCATTCCTTCCTCTTCCTGCCCGCCCCCCATGTTGAGGCATTAGAAGGGTACAGTGACCTGTGGTTGCGAGTTTAGAGGTGTTGCTCACCTTGAACCTTGCTAACATTCCTCTGATAGAGATCTCCTAGTACCATCCCCCTCTTCCTGCCTGATCTGTACTTAGAAGAACTATGACTTACCATCTGGTTTCAGTAAACCTCTCTACGTGGAGTTGAACCAACACAGGAGAGGTTCCTGCTGGCTTTGCATTGGACCCACAGTAACTGAGTGGAAGAGCCCATCAGACCATGCAAGAGAGCAGATTGATTAGCTCTAAATATAAATACTGGTCAGCTTGATGAGTACTTTGTTCTAAATATTCTCATTGACGAAGTAAGAAGCCATACCATAGTAAACTTTATTTCGGCAGTTGCCATAAAAGCAAACACAGAAATTGTAAAATCGCATATAAAACACTAAAAACGTAGCATATATAAAAGGAGAAAAATAGTTAAAATATTTCTATTAACCCACAGTTAACACTAGCAGCATATAAGAGGAGCATAATGTAAAATATAAAATTATTAAAATGTTAATAATACCCACAGTTAAGACTAGCAGCATAGAGGGAGAACATCTCAGTAATGTGATGTGAGAGTGGATTTAATCTGAGAGCTCCTATAATGGTTGCCTACTGTTAAGCGGTCTAAAAGTAAATCATGAATGACAGCAAAGTTCAACTCGGAAACACAAGATTTTAAGGTGCTAAATACTGGGCGGCAATGTGGCAATCTTTTTCTGTCTGAGTCTCCACTTATACGCAAGAAACCTTGAGACAGCAATAACAATTATTTGTGCTGTGTCAGCCCTAGGGACCCTAGTTGCAGTTTTATAGTCCCTGATGCCCAAGTTGCAGCATAACGGAAGAATCCATTTCCTCCTACGTGCATGGTCCTCCGTGCAAAATGGGCAGCTTAGGTCGAGATCAGCATTAACAGGGGTGCGCCACCACTTCCCAGTAAATGATCGAAGAGGCAAGGTCCCAATTCGGAATTAGATGTAAAGGGTCTTGGCGCCCGTAGGCTCAATTGTGTCCATGCACCTTTCCAAGAGATAAGCATCTTTAAATTCAAAAAGAGGTAGAAGTTAAGATACCGAAGATGTATCTAATGTTATTCTTGGTGTCCCATGGCAACATTAGAAACAGAAATGACGCAAACAGGGTATTAATACTCCTGCATCAATGGGTCTACACGTTGCGTCCAACTTTCCATGCTCACCTGGGTCATACATCCTTCATTAGAGCCATAGATCCCTAATAGTTTTTCAGTCAATGGAACCTTGTCATGGTTCTATAGGTGAAATCAATCCGATTGTACAAGCATACACTCACTCATGCATAAATATGCTCCTAATGAAGACTGCCAGGTTGATATGTGTGGATGCAGGGAAAATACATATTTCATATTATTAGAAAATATTACACATTACTGAAAATAATTTTACCCATGCTTCATGCAAGTGATCACACTGTGTATGTCAGCGACAAACCAAAGTAGGTATTGTGGGGCAAAACCACACACAAAAAGTATTGGAGTATGTAAATATTCTATTGCCGATGTCTTGGCTGGAGGAGAGAATTTCGATATCTCTTTCTCAATATTCCCATGCCGTTGTCCTCGCAATTCTTACGAAGACTGCGCTCCAATATGATATCTCTGGTGTGGGCTGGGAAACATCCCAGAATAACATGGGAGATTCTAACGTTGCCGTTCAGACAGGAAGGCCTGGGGGCGCCAGATATGACATTATACGTGCTCTGCGCCCAGGTTCAATACCTACTTTCTTGGGTACACTCAGTGCCATTCCAGCCGCATATCGCTGTTGAAGCCGACGTCGCCTTCCCGACACCTTTACACATGGAGCTTTACCAACCCTTCAGGTCCCAGCGCGGGGTGGTTGATACTTTTACGTGCGATGGGCATGGGACGGCCTGTGTCGCCGAGCTCAGCTGCAGTGCCTCTACGTCCTATCCGTTACTCTGGCCCACAATCCAATGTTGCGTGCACTTCATAATGAGGGCGCGAGCACACAAGCGAGGACTATTCACGTACGGGGACCTATACTCGGGAGGTCCCTCCTCCCCCCGTTCTCCATGGAGGGGACCTCACTTCCTACTTTGTTAGATACACTCCGTTACTATCAGATTTGGGCTACCTGCCGTGCGCAACACGATACATTTCCTGAACCCCCACCCACACTACATGCTCTCAAGCATATAACTACTCCTTCCCCCCCCGCAAACTAGTCACATGCCTATATGCCACTATGCAAGAAAAGGCACCCGCCCGCGGGCCTACTGCTCTGACGTGCTGTGTGGCGGACTTAGACCCCCATACCCCCCTCAGCGCCCCAGGCCTCTTTTCTCTATTTGGCCTGGGAATGTCCCTCAATAGCGAACTTCTGTGGTGAAGTACACCGCATCATACACCTGATTACAGGTCATTCATTTGCATTGACACCATTAACATGTCTGATGGGGCATGTCGGGGATATTCTGCCTGAGTGTTGGCGTCTCGCAGCAATGCTCCTGCTTCTAGCCATGCGCCAAATAGCCATGCATTGGGGTGGGAGACTCGCTCTGATGGGCGAGGCTTGGCTGTGGGATGACACTTACTTCCAGGAGCAACTGGCTAATTATTGAGACCTAATGCCACCCACTTCCTGCCCAGTGGACATTTGGGAGCCCTTTCTAACTTACTTACGTGCTCGAGACCCCTCTTGTCCTCATTTGTTATGGGTGGTGGCCGTACCGAGCACTGCCGCATCTCTGACCATAGCCTCTAGTGCTTCGGCTATCCCACAGGCCACTCCCGGTAACTGCATGCTCCTTCGCCCATTTGTTGTCTGCTTGGTGGAACGGTTTGTAATATCACAGTTATCATGTTAAATATCGTAATGGTGATGATTTGTATACTGTATACTTATTTTCCTCTATATCTAGGATAACATGTATGGTAAGCCCTACAGTGGTGACACAGTACATCTCTATCTGTACTGTGTCTGCCTATTTGTTGTTCTATAAATTTAATAAAGGGGAATAATTATATATTCATTCTACATTCTACTGCCTGGTCTGTTTATGGAGATTATAGTTTTATGGAATCTGTTTCCGTAATTCTGTTCCAAAGGAAACAGTAGATCAAGCTATTGTTTTGAGTATAAGCAGAAGGTCCACACTGTGATTCATGCTGCTTTGTCATGCTCCTAATAAAACCTATATGTGAAACTCACTACTGGGAGGCTCTCCTTTTAGTCAAACCTTGTTCTCGCCGACAGTCTCATACCATGCCTCCTGTACTGTCTGCTTCCTCCCAATCACATATGTTCACATTCACAGATGTGCCAAAATAAACCACCATCCTTGAGGAGATATTTTGTTGGATAGTCTTGGGAAAGCTGCTGCTCTTCTAAGAATAACAAAACTGTGCACAATTGAAATGTTAAATAAGTTTTGTAGTTTTATATTGAAGGCTTCATGAGTTTTTATAGAATGTTAAAAACAAAAAGTACAGACAAGCTTCAAGGACAGACTGTGTTGGGTTGATTCTCAAATTTCGAAATGTTACTACTCCAAACGTTAGTAAAATCCTGCTTCCCTACAGCTAGTGCTAAATCCATGGATTGAGATTATTTTTTTAGGTCTTGCCTAGCGTTGCTGCGCACATGCGCAGCTCGCTCGGCGAGATTTATTGTTAGGTCTCGCCTAGCGTTGCTGCGCACATGCGCAGCTCGCTCGGCGAGATTTATTGTAAATGAGGAGTTTGAGAAAAGGGCTTGAAGCCCCGCCCCTCATTTCCATTGGTTGGAGTCACCGTTTATGTTAAACGGTGGCCTGCCATTGGAAATTAGGTGTTTGGGTTGCCTCTCTTTGGCTTTCTGTGCCGGCCCACCTGGACTGGCTTGCTGCTTTGCGTCTGTCGCAAAGCACTTTCTTATCTTTATGGGGCCATGTGTTTCTAACACATGGCCCCATAAAGACAAGAGATCCCCATGCTCCGGCTGCAGCGCGGTCCTCTTTCACTTTCGGGACCGCGCTTGTTATTGCATGTTTCCCCGGGTTTAGACGCAGCAGTACTCGGTGTGGCATGCAGTAAAACGTTTTATCACACCACCGCCTGTACACTTCTGCAAAATATCTTCAAATTTGCTGCAGCTGCGTTTTTTGCCTACTTTTTAAAATTCCATTCAGTTTAATAAGTTGTGTTGGATACATTGAAATACCACCGTTTAATACAAATACATTATACATAAGAAAACATAATTTATGTGTTATCCGAAATTGGAACGTGGATTTTTTTCTTTTACTTTCCTTCTTGCTCTAAAGTATATTTCAATAATAGCAATGACTAGGTTTATTTTCGAGGGTGCTGTCGGACCCCCAAGAACCTGTCCAAGCGGCGTCAGTGTCCTCATATTACTAATCTAATTCCCTTTTAAGTATAAACTCATGTTAGCCCCTGAAACACAATTCCAACTGCCGGATTACAAATCCAGTTTTGGGTGCAAACTCCAAATTGTGCCCAAAACGAGATTACAAACCCTGCACAAATTGCACTCTACGCTGGTGCTGTCTGTCGCGATTGTCGCAAATCATAGGAGCAGAACGCGTGCAGCATTGTTGGTGCACACCGGAGTCTGCACCATATGTTTGTGTTATTCACCATTCCGTGATGTCGAACTCTGAATCGAGTGCAAAGTTAAGGACTACGTAGTTAATGCAAGTTGTGACCCACACCCGCCCCGGTGTACAATTTCGGAATTTCGTGACGGTACTCACCATGTTTTCTCCGTTGCAAAAATGTTTGCAAATAGTGTGTGTGGGGAGGAGGGGGGCGTGTACTATTTGTGTGTGGCAAATAACACTTTTAAATCCAGTGGTTACGGGCACAACGGGCGTTTTGATCAGAAACTAAATTAGCCCTTAGTTGTAATCAGGGGTCTAAAGTAGTGCTCGGGTCACCGACCTCTGAATGACAGGCGATTCGCCCTGCAAAACACGCATGATTCTCGGCAGCAGGCAGATCAACCCGCTGAGCTACCTTTTCTTGAGCCCAGACAGGGGAGGCTTCCAGCAGCACAAGGAAATGATTATGGGCCTGAAAAGCAGGCCTTTCGTCTGCTCCGCCGAGCACGTGTGACTAATGGAAAGCGGGCGGGGACGGGGAGCGAGTGCTGGAACTGGGGCAAAGGTGAGTGAGGTGCGGATACCGTCTGCGGCGCTGCTCCCCGGCGGCTGCAGGGAGTGCACAGAACGGGGCTACAAACCACAAAATGGGCGCTTGCCATCTCGGGGTTGATTTTAGTTAAAGTTGTGCTGATAAAAAGAATACATGGGTGCTGCTTCGGACAACAGACTTTCCGAAGCGTCGCGTACCGGCCTTGAAAATGCCGGATTAAAAGCTACTTCACGGGAAGAAAGTAACAAACAGAGTGTAGGAATGTTAGTAAAAGATTCGTTAAGAACAAAACACGTATTATGGCGCGGAGACAGAGACCTCTCTGGATAAGCTGGTAAGTATTCATGCACCCGAATGAGTCATTTTCAAGGGCACACCAGGCAGTGTAAAAAGTGAACAAGATATTTGAGGCATTGGAGTGTGGGGTGGCACAGATGTGGAGACCTTGAATCAAAAATGATTTCTTCATAGTTCTAAGGTAGCTTTAGGTGTTGTTTAGTTTCTGTAAACAGTTCTACGCATATAGTTAGCAGCATGTTGCATTCTGGGACTTGTAGTGTTGCTTTTAATTTTTGGAGCGTATAAATCCCAGCATGTACTGTGCTGTTGACGAAAACGCAGAAGTTGGCTGACGGGTGGCACATAACTTGCTGCAGATCATTAATGTGCGATTCCTTATGCGGTACCTACTGCTCTGCATCCCTCCTTGGTCGGGTCTCTAGTGTTACATTATAGGAGGTGAATATTTTATATCTTATGTAAACTGGCATCATGATGTAAATATGAATACATTGTTTTTGCATTGCTCTTCGCACTGCAGATGGCATCACAAACTGTTGTAAATAACGTTTTACTGTTACCCAATTAATTGATCCTCAGTTTACCAACATCAGGAGGATGGACGGCCGAACTGGCCTTGCTAGCAATCAGCTCGCCACCTGCTACTCGCAGAAAATGCAAACAGTTGATTCTGTGTTTTCAAAAATTTCTGAAATATCATGGAAGTGCGGTGGGTACATGTGGTGTCCAGCGGTGGTCCACGAGAGCCGGGTCAGTGCTAGAGTTTCAGGATGTTCTTATGTTCATAATGAATTTAAATGGGAATTATTTATATTACCAGTGGTTTTCCTGAAAATCTAACATGGGTCCGGGCCAGTCCTGGAGATGCCACCCTCTGAATATGTTCAGATGCAGAAGATTTGGGGTCTCATTGTAAGTTGAACTAGCAGCCTTCCAGGATGGTGGAGGCCTCACCTATGCCCTCCCAGTGGAGGTCCACCTGTCCATTGTTGAGACCCATGCCATGTTGGTGGAGGTCTCGATCCCGAAAGTACATCCATGGGTTAGGTAGATACACTTAGAGCGAACCTGAATGTGAAGCAGTCTACCAGGATAAAGCCATTTGCTTTGCTAATGGTATTGTATAGCAAAGCAAATGGCTTTAACTTAATGAAAGGCGAGACCTATTGCATTTTTAATGCTTGTCTATTTTACTTGTCAGCAGAGTCCCCAGATGGACTACTTTTTTATATTTTCTGCAAGGGTTAGTTTTGAGATGCACATTATTAAGGCAGTGACCAGTACAGAGGCCATATTTCAAAAACATTTGTCTGATTTTATTGTGGTATTGAATGTTTTCATTCTCTTCTAGTTCTTTCTTCAAGATATTCGTACATTTGAAATGTATGTGCATGGATTAAGAAAAACAGCTGAATGCTTTAGTAACTGCTGCAATCTTATTTCTCTTAGCAATAAGCAGACCTCTAAACTGAAAGCTCCAATCTACCTAAAACTCTACTGGTCAGTGATTGGATCTGAGCTATATACGAAACACTTGTGGCGTGACATATAGGAGGAATACACTTGTGCTCCTTGGTTTCATATTATTAGTATTGATAAGCAGTTGATATACTTTTGTCAGTCTTTAAGTGAGGAAGCTTAAGATTTAGGATAAAGAGTTACTCTGGAAGGTGCAAATTATGAGTTAAACCCTTGCAAGTAAAACAGAGCTTTTTTGTGCTACAAAATGAGTATCATCAAGCTAGGTAATCTCAGCATCTGTGTAGGAAGCTGCCTTTTTATGTAGTGCAACAAAATGAGGTACACTATGTAGAAAGTCCAGACGACCCTTATTGGCTTACAAGGCTTAAATTAATAATCCCAAATGCTCTTTTGTGGTAGTGTGGGTCAGCAGTTTAGGGTTATCAGAGGGTAGTGTTAAGCATTTGTTGAACACATAGTCAATAAATGAGACACACTCAAGAAGAAACTTGAGACCGATTTAGAAAAATAACAGGTATTTTTATGTATGTTTTAACACTAAGAACTTCATAATTGGGTAAGAACTTTTCGAGATATCAGTTTTTACAGGTAAGTAAAAATGTCACACAAATGTGTTTTACACGGTAATGCTTTCCTATGACGAAAGAAACATATACTGCAAACAGGTACTTGCAATTGTATGTTGAGGTTCCCCTTTAGGACTTAAGGTGCTACGGGACCAAGGTCCAAACCACTAGCAGTTCGGGTTTTCCTGCCCTGGGGTGTCTGGGTGCAGAGATGCTGGATGAGTTGGTAGCCTTGCGCGCTATACCGTAGGCAAAGGGGGGTCACCTAGAAACAGACTGCAGAGGGGGACTTGGGGACAAGTCCGGGAGCTCACATCGGGGGGAGTGGGGGGGCTCAGTTCATGAGGGTCTTCGTAGCAGAGGGTTTTGGTCTGCTGTTCCTGTGCGTAGTAGGCACTCCCAGTTCTCTGTCAGACCTGCAGAGAGGGACAGAACAGGACAGCTGGGCCACTCTGTGCTGTACTCTGCAATGCTTATGTCCCTCATCGGCTGGTCGGTCTTTGCGGGGTTCGAGTCCTGATTGTACTTTAAACAAGCTTTGGTTGCTGCATGGGGTCCTGTACCCTGGGTATTGGTGCAGGGCGGGCTCTGGGTGGTCCTAGCATCTTCATACTTGGTGGGGAGACGGATCTGACCTCCTTGAGCACAGTGACTTCTCATCGGCGACTGCTGGGTTGATGGACCCCGTGGTCAGTAGAACGTTGAACCGGACGTTGCGGTCGGTGCCAGCAGGTTGCAGGGAAGTGGCTCCTCCACTTCAAGGGAGATGCTGATGGCGTGGCAAAGTGCTGGTGGCCCTCCGAGGCTTTTGGAGGATGAACAGCTGCAAGATGTGTTGGGTTGTCTGGACAGGAGCAGGCAGAGTTTGGCACCAAAGTCCACCGGTGGTCCACAGTTCTTGCTTCTTCTTCAGCTCTTCTTTGTTCTTCTTCTTTTGTCAGGTGAATCCGAGTTATCGGGGGGGAGGGGGGTGGCACCTAAATACTGAATTTTGGGGCATTAAGGGGAGTGAAGAATATTAGCCAATGGTCTGCTTACCCTTCGGGTCGGGGTCACTACACCCCCTATATTACCACTTTCTGTGAGGAGTGGGCATAACCATGTCCCAGAGTTCCTAATTACACCAAAATCAAGATGATGGAACCCTTCTTTCATGGAGCACATCAAGCATCCCGCTTTAGGGGTGTGACTGGCCTGGTAGTGCAACACGCCTCTTTGCATAGCTAATTTCCTGCCTGTCCGGGTGCCAAATGGGCCTCAGGGCAGGGGGTGGCTTCTCCCAAGTCTGTGGGAAGCCAGGATTGCATATCAAAGGTGGCAGGGGCTTTGAAGCCCCTGGCCTTGATATGCTAAATCACTAGCCACCCTGCTGGAGGGCGTGTGAACACATTCCTCCGGAGCAGGAATTGTTTCTGGCCTCCGAAAGCTTGGGCTTTCTCCTGCAGGAGGTCATAAACATGTCTGTGGTGGCAGGCTGGACAGTACTAGTCGGCCAGCACACTAAGAGGCTGGTAGGTTATCAGGGGGCACCTCTAAGGTGCCCTCTGGGTGCATGTTTTAATAAATCCACTACAGGCATCAGTATGGATTTATTAAGACAAGGTGTTTGATACCAAACGCCATAGGTTTCAGTGAAGCTATCATGTAGCTTGGGAACTCGTAATGACCAGTGCCCTGTACATGTACTTAAGATGGCTTCCCTGTTCACTTATACTATCTAGCAATTGAACTAGACAGCATAGGGGCATGTCTACTCATGAAGATATGCCCTCACATGTAATATAATGCACCGTGCCTTAGGGCTACAAGGCCTGCTGTAGGGGTGACTTGCATATATTACATGCACTGACCTTGGCATGGCACAGTGAGTGTGCTGTGTCGTGTTTTCGCTCATGGTTTGCACCATGCAATGGCAGCCTACATGCAATTTGTGTGTGGGTTCCTTATGATGGCAGAAGACATGCTACATCCCTTAGTGATCCTCTTTAGTACCCATGCCCTAGGTACCAGAGATACTATTTACTAGGGACTTACAGAGGTGCTAAAGTCCATGCCAGTTCGGTTACAATTAGACTTCACTTGTTTTAGAGGAAAAGAGCACTGGGCCTGAGGTCTGGTTAGCAGGCCTCAGTGCACTGTCTGAGTTGAAAACCAGCATCTAGTAATCAAAAAGTGGGTAGACAACTGTAACAAAATTCCAGCTTCTTACAACTGTTGTTCAGGCATTAATGATCAGTCACTTTGTTGGCAAGTTATATAAATAACCATCATTTTTAATATATCTTTGTAAATAAGTGTTTCTTCCAATACCATGGTCCCGCCTTCACTCTGTATCAGTTTTGACTTCTACTGATTAGTCTATCTACATTTCTTAATTTGTAACTAAAGGTTTGCAGATGACTAACATTGGTGTAATCCTTGGGAGGGACACATATTAACTGGCAGTCACCCATTTCAAAAAGGTAGATTGTAGTTTGCATTTTGTCACTGGCTGTTAAGGGAAGCAAGACAGGAGACAGTCGACCAAGGGTAAAGATTTCAATACAGGCTTGTAGCCTTCTCGCGCCAGTTCCAGGTCTTGCCGTAATTTTTACAGTGATAACAATAATTTAATGATCTTGTTTCTTTGCTTTTTTTCAGGAGTATGACTACGTCTTTTCTATTGATGTCAATGAGAGTGGGCCTTCATTTAAGCTGCCATACAATAAAAGTGATGACCCCTGGTTGGTCGCGTACAATTTCCTCCAGAAGAATGACCTCAACCCCATGTTTTTGGATCAGGTGGCCAAGTTTATCATAGACAACACAGTTGGACAAACTGATACACAAACAGACACAACATTTGCGGACCCCTTCACAGGTAAGGGACTTCATTATGATGCCAGTTTTTATTTTTAAAGAAAATGACTGGTCCTTCCAAATAAAGAGCTGGCTTGTTTGGCTTAGAAACATGTTAAATGGCAATGTTGCTGTCATTCAGTTTGTCACGTGCACTAACTAATTTTGCTCTCATTGGGGATGATAGGGAAAATTACTTAATAATACAAATCCAACAGAATTTTTATTTCAAATGCTACCCAATGTCCTGGGGCTCCCTAACGGTTTTTGATATCTGTTGTTTATCATACCACATTGTCATGTTGGTACATAGCACTCACGCAATCCCCAATGACTTCTACACTTGTTACTGGTTGGTTTTGGTGTCGGTGTCATTCTCTAGCATATCGGATCCTTCTGGATTTAAGCTGCTTATTTAATACAATTTACTGTGTCTAGTTTATCTTCTTTTCCTCTGTATTATTGCCTGTGAATCAAAGTTCCTCTCTCCAAGTCTGGATAACACAGGATCCTGTGCTGTTAAATCTGCCTGTTCAGGAGAGCTTTCTGATCTGTCTTACTCTTAACTGAGCTCGTTGACATTGTCAGCTATTGGAACTCTTGAGCTGGACATAAAATGAAGCTTTGAAAATGTATACTTGTAGACCTTCATGCGCACTTTGCTTGTCCAGCTCTGCCGTCACTCTGTGTCCCAAGTAACAGCCTTTACCTCCAATCACACTCTGTATTGCATACTCTATTGTCATTATGCACATCTGAATTTTTTGCTCTTCAAGTTATCCAGTATTGAGGTATCTTTCATAGATTCACATGCTTGGAATCATCCCGGCCGACGAGGTGGGAGTCTCACGGTACAATAACATATATACATAATAGTCATAAAAAACATTACACAATAGGCTACTATGGACAGTAAAGTCACTACATTAGCCTATCTTAGTCCTTTTGCAAAAAGAACCAAACTTGGAACACAGCCAGTCAGGCTGCAGCACCCTCTTAGAACACTCCACAGAGAGGCAAACCCTCAGATTTTCTAACGCACGTCGTGTGACAGGAGTCTCCCTGAGCTCTGCTCAGTTTTTTCTTCACCTTTGGTTGAACTTTGTGAGTAGCTATGTCTGATTCTTCAAAGAAAAGCTTGTTTTTGCCTTGTTCTTCATGTGGGAAGAAGAGACTAAATTTTGAGGATCCCCACAAGCAATATATTTATTGTCTTTACCCAGCTCACAAGGTTAAAGACTGCAGGATTTACAGAACCTTTCCTGCCAAGACTTTGAAGGACAGAGAAGGAAGATTGCTGGTTTGGCTGGAAAGGTTGAAAACTACATCTGATGTCGTTTCAGGAGATGATGGCAGTATTAGTCCTCAGGTGTCCACCCCTCTAACCAAGAAGAGGGATAGATCTGATGATCCCCCTGAGCGACAGAGTAAGACCTTGAAGAAGCCTCACTCTGAGACTGGTCACTCTTCCTCTAGAAAAGAGAAGCTTTCATTCTCTTCAGAGGAGAAATCTGGTGAAAAGGGGAGAATGTCAATGAAAACTGCCTCAAAACAGCAAAAAACTCATTCTGAAACTATCAGGATTCCTTCGACGTCGAAGAAACCACCCGTCGACGACTGAATCTCCTCAGACGGTGAGAGCTTCCTCCTCGTCGACGAAGATCATCCCGCCATCGACGATTGTTCCGTCGACGGCGGCATTGTCGACGATGATTACATTGCCTGCTTCGTCGCCGTCGACGATACCAGTGACGACGACTAGTCATTTCTCGTTGACGCCTACTTCGTCGACGACGAGAGACCTGCCGTCGACGGCGATTCAACTCCCGTCGCCGGGCCCACCGTCGACGACCCCGTCGGCGAGTCTACCGTCGACTAGTCCACAGTCGGCGACAACAGTGGCCTCGACGACGACAGCATCGTCGACGATGGTTTTTCCGTCGATGATGACAACGTCGACGGTAGCTTCTGTTATGGCTATTTCTGCTGGAACTGACTCACCATCCATGTACATCTCGTCAACGCTGAAGCGTAAGAGACCTACATCTTTACAGGTTACACCAGTTTTGACATCAAAACTATCGTCGACGTTCCCATCAAGAAACTATTTTCAGGACGTTTCACATATTTCACCCTTGCCTCCTAATCACTATCTTGAGGAGTCGGAGGATGATGAACTTTTTAGCCCAGCATGCAATCCTTCCCAACTCAGGATCAAATATCAGGATGAAGAAGATGAGGAAGAATATTATGAACCTTGTGAGTCACTACGAGGTCCTCAAGAGACTTCTTTCCAGCAGGAACCTGTGGTGCAAATGCCTATTGCCTTGGTGCAAGACCTGACGGATATGTTAAGGGACTATCCTGCACGTTTTCCACCAGCAGCGCCTGTTCCAACACAATCTACTACGCCTCCTGTTTTGCAGATCGCAGGTCCGTCTGTCCCTGTTGATGAACCTCAGGATGTTTTACCTGCGCAGCATTTAGTCCAGGATGATGATGACGATACTGTCGCAGAGGATGGGGAACTACCAATTTCGCCCACGACTGTGGATGAATGGGATGAATACTTGATTCCTACGCCATCTTCGCCAGTTCCTCAGGCAGTAGATTCCCCTCCTGAAGATATTGGAGGTTTTCACGCAATTATGGAGAGGGCAGCAACCCGGTTTCATCTTCCTGGATCTGTGAAACAAACAGATTGTTTCCTTTACGATTTTAAAGACCAGAGTAGGAAGTCCGTCCGTTCTATCCCGATTATAGATCATATCTGGGAAGAAGGTACTAAAATAATGAAAAATCCTTTTTCAGTGTCTGCGATTCTACCTAGAATCGATAAAAATACAAAGCACCAGATAATGCTCCTGCTTGCCTATCCGGTCATCCTAGACCGGACTCCGTTATTTCGCAGGCTGCTCAACGTAAGTCTCGGAATCCATCCATTCCTGTTACAGCACCGCCGGTTAAGGATGGGAGGTGCCTTGATAACATCTGTAAGCGATTCACCACCATGGCGGGTGCTTCAGTTCGTGCCACAAACTCCCTGGCGATTCTAGGGAGATATGACCGCCAACTATGGTCGGACATTGCTCCATATCTCGATTACTTACCTGATGACAAGAAGCAGGAGGCAAGAAAAATTCTCCTTGAAGGAGAAAGGGCTGCATCCGAAGTAATTGATATATCTATGGACTTAGCCTCCTTAG
The DNA here is from genome assembly GCA_963921515.1 of Calotriton arnoldi. Classification (NCBI taxonomy): domain Eukaryota; kingdom Metazoa; phylum Chordata; class Amphibia; order Caudata; family Salamandridae; genus Calotriton; species Calotriton arnoldi. The sequence goes on from CAWUFW010000339.1 coordinate 2,387,326, forward strand.
GCTTTCGTCAACTAGCTGGAGCGGCAGTCCTCAGACGTCAGGGGTGGTTGAAATCTACCACTTTTCGACCTGAGGTCCAAAAAAGATTTTGGACATGCCATTCGATGGTGATATGCTCTTTGGCAAACATATAGATGAGGCTCTGCTAAACATCAAAAAAGATACTGACACTGCCAGAGCCCTTGGCACCTTACAATATAGGAAAACTCCTTTTCGAGGATCCAGGGGCAGAGGATCTTATTCCTTTCGTGGTGGCTATCAAAGATACCAGTCCCAAAGCTATCAGGGAAGATATAGCTATCAACAGCAGCAGTCCTACAGAAACCCTCCAGCTGCCGCATATAGACAGCAGAATAGAAGACGACAGCCTCAACAAGGCAGGGATTCTGCTAGAAAACAGTGACGACTTCCTAGCACCTGCAGCAGCTCTGCCACACCTTATTTTCAGGATTCCGAATGTATCCCGTTATCTCAACAATTGGAAAAGATTGACCACAGACAAGTGGGTCGTGGATATTAAATTTGGGCACACCCTGGAATTTGTCAGCATCCCTCCTCCTCATCCACCTTTAAAGAAACATCCTCCGCATCTTGCTCTTCTCAGGAAGGAAGCAAAAACCATGCTCTCGAAAGGAGCGATAGAAAGAGTGCCTCGCTCTCAGGTGGGGAAAGGGTTTTATTCCCGCTTTTTTCTAGTAAAGAAAAAGTCAGGGGAATGGAGACCTATCCTGGATTTAAGAAAGCTGAACAAGTATCTTCAAAAGAAATCCTTTCGCATGGTCACGCTTCAAGAGATCCTTCAGCTTCTGGACCATGCAGATTTCATGACAACATTGGATCTCCAGGATGCATACTTCCACATCCCCATTCACCCCAAACATCGGAAATTCCTTCGTTTCACTGTGGCAGGTGCTCATTTCCAATTCAAAGTCCTTCCCTTCGGTCTACGTTCAGCCCCGAGGGTCTTTACAAAATTCCTGGCCCCGGTGGCAGCTCATCTCAGACTTCAAGGCATACAACTTTTCCCTTAGCTGGACGACTGGCTAATAAAGGCTCCTTCTTTTCAGAAGGCTTCTCGAGCAACGTCCACATGTCTTCAACTATTTCAATCCCGGGGGCTGTCCCTCAACACCGAAAAATCGGTTCTTTATCCTTCTCAAAGGATTCAATTTCTAGGGGCAGTTCTGGATACCTTCCAGGACAAGGCATTCTTGTCCAAAGAAAGGCAGTCACGTCTGATTTCTCTGGCATCAGACCTCCAAAGAAGACGGTTCGCTTCCGTGAGAATCATCAAATCATTCCTGGGAATACTATCCTCAGCAATATTGCTGGTACCTCACACCCGTCTAAGGATGAGGCCGATCCAGGAGGTACTAGACAGTCAATGGCTGCAGATCTCGGGGTCGTTCGACGACCTAGTGAAAATGACTCCAATTATGCGGGAAGCACTGCTTTGGTGGATGCGCTCCAAAGATGTCTCAATCGGGCTAACTTTCCTTCCTTCTGTGCCGGAGTTCATCCTGACTACAGATGCCTCCCTAGAGCGGTGGGGCGCACACCTTCAAGATCTTTGCATAAGAGGAAAGCGGTCCTCTGCGATGGCAAAAATGCATATCAATTTCGTAGAGCTTCGAGCCATTCTCCCAAGGCTTCAAGGTTCAACAGTTCTCATCAGAACCGACAACACCACTTGCATGCATTACTTAAACAAGCAAGGAGGTACCCGTTCACACATTCTGTCTCAAGAAGCTCAGAGCATTTGGGGATGGCTGCTTTCTCACAACATCACGATCAAGGTGGAACATTTGCCGGGAATTCACAACACTTTGGCGGACACTCTGAGCAGGACTTCGAAGTCCTGTCACGAATGGGAGTTGGATCAATCAGTGGTGGATCACATATTTCAGATGTGGGGCAGACCAAATCTAGATCTTTTTGCCTCCAAAATCAATCGGAAGTGCCCGTTCTTTGCCAGTTGGGAACCGGAGAAGGGCTCGTGGGGGAAACGCCTTCATGATGAGATGGACAGGGATCTTTGCTTACGCATTTCCCCCCTTTCCGTTGCTACCAAGACTTCTGCGCAAGCTAAAAATTGAACCATGCTCCATGATTCTCATTGCTCCGCGATGGCCGCGTCCGCATTGGTTTACAGAGCTTCTCCTATTGTCCAAACGCAGACCATACCGTCTTCCTGCAGTTCCGACCCTGTTATCAATGAGCAAGGGCCAGATTCTTCATCCTCGTCCAGTCCAATTACATCTTCATGCATGGTTTCTGGATTCACAGAATTCAAGGACATAGATTTACCTCAGGATTGTAGAGATATTCTTGCAAGGGCAAGAGCTCCTTCTACTTTAAAGACTTATGCTTTGAAATGGAAACGATTCTGTTCTTGGTGCAGTGACAAAGATATACATCCTTTACGATGTTCTCCAGATAAAGTTCTGCCTTATCTTCTTTCATTATCGAAATCTGGTCTTATGTTTGCATCTGTTAAGCTACATTTAGCGGCCATCTCGACCAACAGACGATCTGCAGGAGCTGCATCCCTTTGCTCTAATCGCTTGATCAAACAATTTTTAAAGGGGCTTTTCAGAACCTTTCCACCCATCAGAGCTCCTCCTCCAGAATGGAAGCTTAATCTGGTGTTACAACAGCTCATGAAGCATCCATTCGAGCCTGTTCACAAGGCTGACCTCAAGTACCTCTCCTGGAAAACGGCTCTTTTAGTGGCACTCACCTCTGCTCGGAGAGTCAGTGAAATTCAGGCTTTCACTATCAAACAACCTTATTTGAAATTCACCAATGATTATGTTCTCCTCAGAACTAATCCAACGTTTATTCCGAAAGTTCCTTCTGCATTCCATCTTAATGAACCTGTTCTACTGTGTTCTTTCTTTCCCAATCCGTCTTCCTCTGCTGAAAGGACTTTGCATACCTTGGATGTTAAAAGATGTCTGAAATTCTATATTTCACGTACTGTGTCCATCAGAAAATCGGATCAATTGTTCATTTCTTATGCTGATCAAAAGCCAGGAACAGCTGTTACAAAATCCACTATTGCAAGGTGGATTGCATCTACTATCCAATTCTGCCATATTAAAGCTGGGCATCCTTTATCTGTGAAACCCAAGGCTCACTCCACAAGGGCGGTGTCCTCATCTACTGCTCTTTTTGCCGAAGTACCTTTGGAGAAGATTTGCCGTGCTGCGACCTGGAAAAATGTGCACACTTTTACACGGCATTACTGTTTCGATCTGGCGACAGAAGCTGAATCGGCTGTGGGTCAAGCAGTGTTGCGAAACCTTTTTAAATAAGGTAAGCCTCTGTAAGGAGGTGATTCTGTCATTACATGTTAACATATACAAGGTGTATTGTTTCTTTTCTGTTTTGATACTGTGTGTTCGAGGCATATGAGCTGCAGATCGTACACTGTGCATGAGATCGCCATCTGGTGTTGGGCTCGGATGCTTGCACTTTGTTGTTGTCTTGGAAGAGTCTTTTGTAGTCACGAGATAGGTGACTCCTCCTTTGGACGATAGTGCGCATGGGCATCGACTCCATGGTTAGATTGTTTTTTTCCGCCATCGGGTTCGGATGTACCTTGCTGCGCTCCGGATCCACATCGATCGGTTCCCCTCTCGACGCGCAGAAGAACCTCCTACCGTTCGACGGTATTGTTTTCGATCGCGATCCCCTCATCGCGTCTCCACTCCAACACTGTTTCGAGTCCGGTCGCCGACGTTGGTCCGTTGGGCGTGTCGGCGCCATCATCCAGCATATGGAAAGGACTCCATTTAAAAAATGCAGGTGTGGGGCTAAATTCCCACACACAGATCTCCACGAGATCTGTAATCTTTGCCTCTCTCCAGAACACGAGAGCCAACACTGCCAAGCCTGTGACTCCTTTCGGTCCAAAAGACCATCCGTGATCGCCGGGCCCGACGACACGAAATGTCCAGGTCAGCCGCTCCCGCACCGGACGACATCTTTGACACAGGCTCCGACAACCCGGACACCGGAGATTTACAAATCGACACCTCCGGAGCCGAAGACTCAGGGTCCGACGACCAACTCATCACACCACACCAACGTACTGTGAGTACTGACGTCGATGCCCCTGCCCCCAAGAAACAAAAGGCTTCGGTCACACCTTCGCCTTCGGGCCTAGGTCTGTACCATCACAAAGCTTCAGGAGCCCCGCCTTCCGGCTCGACTCCCAAGCACCTAAAGCCTTCTGGCAGCTCGGGACCGAGCCAGCCACGTCCCGGAGCCGAAAAACACTCATCGGCACCGAAACACAAGACTAAGGTCTCGGCACCAACAGACCCTTCGGCGCCAAAGTCCAAGGTCCCAGACACCTCGACACCGAAGCATACCAAACCTTCGGAGTCGACAAAAAAACCCTCGGTGTCGAAAACTTCACCAAAGGACACCAAACAACCTCGCAAGCCCAAACAACACTCGGAGCCGAAATCTTCGATGCCGACCAAACACGCCAGCTCAGAAGAACTCTTGGTTCCCATCGACCCAAAGCAGAAAACTCTGCACATTGACCCTATTACCGGACAGGTACAATCAGTAATACCTCACAAGAGGAAGATACAGGAACCAACCACACCTGAGCCACCTCATAAGAAGAAAGACTCTTCCACATCACCTATAAGGTCTTTCTCTCCACCTCCACAACACCTCAGCCCTCTACACTCCCCGCCTCACTCTCCTCCACCTTGTTTTTCACCACAAGGGGATACAGACAGGGAGGACCATGATGATGACATGCAGTCACCTCACAACACCTACACTGATGACGACCTTCACAGTATCCCACCACAAGACCCCTGGGACAGTTATGACCTCCCAGATATACCTGTCCCTGAACCATACCCATCAAAAGCCTCACCTCCAGATGATGCTATAGGGTTTTCACAGGTGATAAACAGGGCAGCACAATACCATGGTGTCAAGTTACACTCAGACCCCCTGGAAGAAGACTTTTTACTAGAAACTTTTAGCCAGCCTCAAAAGTCTACCCATACTCTACCTATGCTTAAAGGCATTATTAAACATGCCCCTGAGGTCTTCAAAGACCCAGTTAGGGCTAGGGTTCTTAACCCAAGGATCGAGAAAAATATAAACCTGCCCCTTCTGACCCAGCTTATATTAAAGGCCAACTCCCTCTAGACTCATTAGTAGTTGCTAATGCACGGAAAAGGGCAAACTCCCAGACTACTGGTGAGACACCACCACCAGACAAGGAGTCCAAATTACTCGACGCATCGGGAAAAAGAGTTGCGTCTCAAGCAGCAAACATGTGGCGCATCGCCAATTCCCAAGCCTTACTGGCGAGATATGACAGAGCCCATTACGACGAGCTTGAAAAGCTCATTGAGCACCTTCCAGATCAGTATAAGACCAAGGCCAATGATCTAATACAAGAAGGCAAGATTGTCACAAACACCTCAATAAAGTGCGCCCTTGACGCAGCAGATACAGCAGCACGCACAATAAACTCAAGCGTTTTGCTGCGCAGACACGCATGGCTACGAATATCTGGCTTCAAGCAGGAGGTACAATCTACCATCCTCAATCAACCCTTAGACCAGGAACACCTGTTTGGGCCTAATGTGGACACTTCTCTAGAAAAAATGAAGAAGGACACAGACACAGCCAAAGCTATGGGAGCTCTACAAGCCACACCTAGCAGAGGTTCCTTTCGTCGCTCCTTATATAGAGGCGGCTCCAAAACTACAGCCACAGACACCACCTCTGCTAACTACAAAAACACCACTCAAACCTCCTCTAATAGAGGTTACTCCAGAGGTAATTACAGAGGTAATAACAACAGGGGTAGAGGACGCGGGTTTAACACACGCACCTCCCTACCACCAAACAGTGACTTCCCTCCGTTTCCCCCGATCATTCCACTCCCGTCGGGAAGACTGTCAAAGTTCCTACCTGCGTGGAATTCCATCACCACCGACAGGTGGGTAATACAAATTATCCAGTATGGTTACTGCCTCGAACTCACTTCTACTCCCCCAACATACCACCCAGACAGCGTCCCATGTCCACGGAACATCTAACGCTCCTCAATCAAGAGGTTCTCTCTATGCTCCAAAAGCACGCAATAGAACCAGTCCCTCTACAACATCAGGGCACAGGGGTTTACTCACTATACTTTCTAATCCCCAAAAAGGACGGTTCCCTCAGGCCCATACTGGACCTCAGACCCCTCAACTATTACATTCACTCAGATCATTTTCACATGATCACTCTTCAACAAATACTTCCACTACTCCAACAAGGCGACTTCCTTGCCACACTAGATCTCAAGGACGCCTATTTCCATATTCCCATTCACCCTGCGCACAGGAAATACCTAAGGTTCATAGTGGACGGACAACATTATCAGTTCAAAGTCCTCCCATTCGGGGTGGCAACAGCACCAAGGGTTTTCACCAAGTGCCTAGCAGTAGTAGCTGCGCACTTACGAAGACAACACATTCACGTGTTTCCGTATCTAGACGACTGGCTAATAAAAGCCAAGTCACACAACCAATGTGTACAGCACACACTCCAAACAGTTCGGCTACTACACAATTTGGGGTTCACAATAAACCATACCAAATCGCATCTCCATCCCTCCTACATACATCAGTACCTAGGAGCCACAATCGATACCTCCAGGGCCCTTGCATACCCCAATCCTTCCAGGATAACAAGTATGCAAGCCCTCATCAACAAATTCCTACCTCAACACTACCTTCCAGCTCGAGTGTTTATGCAACTCGTAGGAATGATGGCCTCGTGCATCTTTATTGTCCCTCACGCACGACTTCAAATGCGGCCCCTGCAAGAATGCTTAGCACGTCAGTGGAACCAAGCTCAGGGCCAGCTTACAGATCTGGTGTTGGTAGACAGCCGCACTCATCGCTCTCTGCAATGGTGGAACATACAAAACATTTCCAAAGGGCGGCCGTTCCTAGAGCCAGTTCCACAAATAGTGCTCACAACAGACGCATCTCTCACCGGGTGGGGAGCTCACCTCCTTACCCACACAACGCAGGGCAGCTGGACCAAGTCACAAAAACTGCTCCACATCAACCACCTAGAATTATTAGCAATATTTCTAGCGCTAAAGTCATTCCAACCGCATCTTACTCACAAGACTGTCTTAGTCAAAACAGACAACATGACAGCAATGTACTATGTACAAAAACAGGGGGGGACACACTCTCTACAGCTGTCTCGCCTGGCGCAAGCCACTATGGAGATGGGCCATTCCTCAAAACATTTACCTCCTTGCAGAACACCTTCCAGGAGTTCACAATCACATTGCGGATCTGTTAAGTCGACAGACACAACAGATTCACGAATGGGAACTGCATCCGCAAGTTCTACAACCTTTTTTCCAAATGTGGGGCCATCCACAAATAGACCTGTTCGCCACACAAGAAAACACAAAATGCCCAACCTTCGCCGCCAGGTTCCCACACCCGTCGTCCAAGGGCAATGCAATATGGATGAACTGGTCAGGCAGATTTGCATACGCTTTTCCGCCTCTCCCACTCATTCCCCTAGTAGTACGCAAACTCAGACAACAGTCTCTAACAATGATCCTAGTTGCTCCCACATGGGCAAGACAACCATGGTTCACAACACTTCTCGAACTCTCAGTAGTTCCACACCACAAACTGCACCTCTCTCCACACCTCTTAACTCAGAACCATGGAGAGATCAGACACCCCGATCCAGGTCAACTGAATCTGGCAATATGGCTCCTGAAGTCCTAGAGTTCGGTTACCTTAACCTTCCACCTGAGTGTATGCAGGTCATTAAAGAAGCCAGACGTCCCACTACCAGGGCTTGTTATGCAGCAAAATGGAAAAGGTTTGCTATTTATTGCAATAACAACAATATCAACCCACTAGATGCCTCCATACAAAACATTATCTGTTACTTGCTGCATCTGCAAACATGTAACCTAGCATACTCATCCATAAGATTACATCTTGCCGCTCTAGCCGCATACTTACAAAACAGACAGCATTTGTCACTGTTTCGAGTACCTGCAATTAAAGCCTTTATGGAAGGCCTTAAAAGAATCATTCCCCCTAGATTGCCACCCTCTCCAGCATGGAATCTAAATATTGTCCTCACCAGGCTCATGGGTCCCCCATTTGAACCTCTGCACAAATGTGAGTTACAATTTCTTACATGGAAAGTAGCCTTCCTAATTGCAATAACCTCTCTCAGAAGAGTGAGTGAGATTCAGGCTTTAACCATACAAGAACCTTTTTACAAATCCATCGTAATAAAGTAGTTCTCAGACCAAACCCCAAATTCCTACCTAAAGTAATTTCTGCTTTTCACCTTAACCAATCAATAGAGTTACCCGTCTTTTCCAAGACCCAGACTCTGTAGCAGAAAGAGCTCTACACACACTAGATGTCAGAAGAGCCCTACTTTACTACATTGACAGGACCAAACCTTTCAGAAAGACAAAACAATTATTTGTAGCTTTCTCCCCACCACATAAAGGTAATCCCATCTCAAAGGCTGGCATTGCTAGATGGATAGTCAAATGCATTCAAATTTGCTACCAAAAGGCTAAACGCACCTTAATAATTCCCCCTAGGGCACATTCCACACGTAAACTAGGGGCTTCTATGGCATTTTTAGGGAACATCCCCTAAATGACATATGTAAGGCAACAACATGGTCTACGCCACATACCTTTACCAAACACTACTGTGTTGATGTACACGCAAAGCAGCAAGCTGCTGTGGGCCAAGCTGTTCTTAAAACACTTTTTCAGACTACTGCAACTGATACAGGTGACCACCGCTAGGGGAGACACTGCTATACAGTCTATGCACAGTGTACGATCTGCAGCTCATATGCCTCGAACGGTAAATGCTACTTACCAGTATGCATCTGTTCTTGGCATGTAGAGCTGCAGAGTCGTACACGCCCACCCACCTCCCCGGAACCTGTATCTGTTCCAGTATAATCTTAATTAGATATATTCACATGGACATCTTTTTCTTCTTACTGACTCCATCTTTTCCCATCATGGCGAAAAACAATCTAACCATGGAGTCGATGCCCATGCGCACTATCGTCCAAAGGAGGAGTCACCTATCTCGTGACTACAAAAGACTCTTCCAAGACAACAACAAAGTGCAAGCATCCGAGCCCAACACCAGATGGCGATCTCATGCACAGTGTACGACTCTGCAGCTCTACATGCCAAGAACAGATGCATACTGGTAAGTAGCATTTACCTTTTCATATATTATATTGTGTATATAATGCTTCCCTTATTAGGGTTAGAATGTTATATTGCATTGCTATGTTGGTATTACGAGGTATCTATTGTGTTTCTTATGTTACCCACCATCCACTATATAACTAAGGATTTTTACTGCTAACTATTCTGATTCTAAGCATGTGAATCTATGAAAGATACCCCAATACTGGATAAGAAAACGAGTTACTTACCTGTAACTTCAGTTACCAGTATTGGTATCTTTCATAGATTCACATGCGACCCACCCTCCTCCCCGGAGAGGCTTACCTTATTACTATTACATGCTTACTGTCACTTGTGCTACGAAAATCTGAGGGTTTGCCTCTCTGTGGAGTGTTCTAAGAGGGTGCTGCAGCCTGATTGGCTGTGTTCCAAGTTTGGTTCTTTTTGCAAAAGGACTAAGATAGGCTAATGTAATGACTTTACTGTCCATAGTAGCCTATTGTGTAATGTTTTTATGACTATTATGTATATATTTTATTGTACCGTGAGACTCCCACCTCGTCGGCGGGGATGATTCTAAGCATGTGAATCTATGAAAGATACCAATACTGGATAACTGAAGTTACAGGTAAGTAACTCGTTTTCTTTTCCAACATGTTGTGGGTGTTCATTCCCTAAATGTTGGTGTCCTTGCTTATGCAATCTTTGCTTGTCTTAAACATAGCTGCCAAGGTTTCAGATTGCTTACGTGTGACATTTTCATAATGTCCGTGTATTTATGAGTGACATTCAACGACTATGAGTGACACTTTCTCGCGATCAAAATAAAGCAATGAAGACGAGGGAAACGTATACATATCAGAAATTACACTCATTTGAGCAACGAGAAACTCTAAGATCATCTTAAAGCTGCTGCAAAACACCAGAAATGGAAGGCCACTAACTTCACAGAACGTCCTCGTTAGTGATAAATGAATGCCAAATTGCTGGTTTATTGAAGTAAATGAGCTTGTGAAGAAGTGCACGACAGCTGCAGACTCCGGACCCCAACCATGGTCTCTTGGGCGTCTCTCCTGAGTATTAAGAGCAAACCATGTAATCTCAAGAGTGTGGAAAGAGATGTCACTATGGGTCACTTGCACTGCCTAGCTATCTGTCTGCTGTCACATTCCAATCTTCTTTTGTGGCACTCCTGTCCATGTTTGTGTTCTCTACAATTCAAGAACTGCTGCACGTACACCTCTAACAGCAGTGACAAATCACGGACAGGTTAAGTTCCACACAAAGGAGAGACGGGAAGTGGAAACACAATGGAAAGAGACAGAAAGAAATGAGAGAATGAGCGCAGCAAGGAACGGCAGAAAAATATAATAAAGTATATGAAATTAGTGTAGGAAAGGGCCGCGCTTGAAAAATGCAGCAAATAAAAAGAGAAAGGGTAAAACAGCATGAATTAAAAGACAATTACAGATAAATAGACCAAGGCTGAGAGATGGAAAAAGATGATGGCAATGGTAAAAAAAGGGAACAGAGCTAGAGAACAGAAAATAATAGCAAAATTAAAAGAGCATAAAGAGAGGCAAATCAAATACAATGAAAAGTCATGAAATGAGAGATTACAGCCATAAGGTAATCACATATAAACGAGAGAAAAGGGAAACTAATGAACATAGCAAGTAAAAAAATATAAATTAATGTCACACATTCTAATACTAGCCAGAGGGTTCAGTTGAGTACTTACGACAGGGATTTTTGTGCTACTCTGAGATGCAAGGCAATAGGGCCTGCAAATCACAGGTTTTAATGCCAACCAAAGTGTTCAGTGGGGTAAAGCTCCTATGGCAGCGATGTTTGTGAAACTTCGGACCGCAGGGATGTAGAGCCTGCAAATCACAGGTTCTAATACCAACCAGAGTGCTCAGTGGGGTAATGTATCTAGGGCAGATATTTGTGAATAACTCTAGGCCCAATCACAGTGAGAGAGATCAAACTCTGCCCAGCCTATGCTTCGTCCCTGCTCCCAGAGGGATGTCCTGTCAATCTTGCCTACCGCGCCCGACGCCTAGAGTCTCACTGGACTCCACTACAACCCGTGGCAGATCCTCAAACCCTGTCACTGCTCTTCATTCAGGGTTGTGGTTTAAAGATGCTGACAAGTTCACGCATGTACTAGCGCTGCTGCTCGTTTCTTTCTGGTCCCCAAAAAGGTGCAGATCCTAATGGAAAATTGTATTATTCTCTCTACTCCCCAGTCCTTACGCATTTGTTTACTGTGCCAAGAAGTCCGCTCTGCCTGCTTTGTGAACAAGCATAAGCGCGAGCTAAAGTGCTGAGCTAAAGCCGGGCCAGACTCCAGTGTCCACAGAAGTGCAATCCCCAAAGCAACAGAAGTGTCACTCCCACTTCGGACCTAAAGCTGCAGCAGCAAACACCGACAAATAGATGCACTTTAAACAACAGGGCAGACCTCAGCCTGTGACACTTGCAGCAGCCGCTGGATTATCTCTTTTAAGATGCACGCCGAGACTCATCCGCAACGGCTGGGGTGGGTTGCGGGAATCGATCCTCCGCTTTAAGTGGCTGAACTCTACTTTTCCAGCCTGCAATGAATGCAGCTCTAGCTGTAATTATACTGAGGCGCTCCTAAAAGTAAATTAAATTAGAAAGCCAAGGAGATTAGTACAGTGAGGGACACTTACTCTGTGGCAGCGATCGTCATGACGGTAACGGGCGGGGCCAGCCGCGAGGACACCCCCTGGCACTGTCCCGGCCGGTGCGGGGCGGGCAGTGCCGTAGTCAGGTTACTCTGACTAGCGCAGCATTGATTCATTCATCATGGCCGCACTGGACTAGTGCAGGGCAGCCAGGCTGCTGAGTAACGCACCACCACTCTCCGGAGGCAGCCGCAGTACAAATAATGATTACGCCAAGCCTCGTTGTGCAGCCTGCAGGGGTCCTGGCTCAAGCTGAAGCCGGCTGCCAAAAACAACTTAAACTGTACTGTGCTTGCGCCGCGTGATTGCGCAAATGATATCATGAACCTGAAGACTCTTGTGACTTGACGTCGAGTGAAATTTAAACATTGTAGCCACTGCCAGCTGCGAGCTGAGCCGGCCCCCTAACATGCCTCGCAGCCAGCTAAGAGCTTTACACAGTCGGTGAAGGTGCTAAATAGCAGTTCTCTGGCACTCAGCTAAGGTGCTATAAATGCGGGACAATGCATTTCAGTGCGGTGATGCGGACCACCACACTGAAATGCGTTAGTCTAACGCCTGATCCGTGATACTTGGCAGGGCTGCTTAAAGGAGTTCCCAGTCTTTCATTGAGAGGTAGCCACCAATGAAAATGCCCAGTATGGTGAACTTCATAGACCAGCAATTGGAACTTGAGCTACCAATATCTTCGCCTAGCCACCGCTAAGAAAGGATGAAATTGGGTACCTTTTACATAAATTAACTGTACCAAGATGTATCTGGTCTGGTGACTCAGAGTAGTCTATCCACTGCAGGAATCCTTTCTCTCACGAGTTCAAATTGAGGTGGTTCTACTCAGCCTTTCATCCTTCTGTGGTTGATAAGATTGGTAACAGTAAACATCTGTTATTCGGCATTAAGATGCCCCTCACAGTGAAACTGCCCTTTACTAGCACACGTGTATCACTTTGTGTAAAACTGCAGTCACCAGAAAGTGTCCGTACATCTGGGTATTCACAAGAGGCCAATGCTAGCAAACATTTAGTCCAAAGAATCTCTCCTCAATTGATTATACAATATAATTTCCATGAAGACATCTGCCGTTCCACACTCACTGGAATTCGTCTCAAACATTGCTAACTGTTACTTAGGAATGCTGCCAATATTAAAGTGAACATTAAGAAGTAAAAGTTCTTTCTAAGCAATGTTTGCACAGTTGGATTATACATTTTTCTTGATTCTTCATGATTTTCTACCTCAGCAGTCATGGGATGAGCTTGCTACTCAATTCTAATGTTTATGAATATTAAAGACTTTCCGATGAGTTTTCATCATAGGATGTTCATTGATAGTTATAAATGCTTGAATAATCCCCCACGGCGTGCATGGACTCCAACACGCACTGTTTACATGTTATCTTCACCTTAACGTTTACCACAAAGTCTCAGGACAAGAGATCATGTACCCAGCCAGGTGCCAGATTGTGTACAGCAGTATAAGAACTGGAGTTACTTTTGTCAAGTAAAAAGTCTAGAGCTTGAGACTTTCCTTCATTTCACACACGCTGTTTACATGTTTTTTTCAAAGTGAATGGACTCTCGGAACACCTTTCAGTTTAGTTATTCTTCCATGCAAATAATATACAAGAATGTATTTTTCCATGAGTTCATGTATAATTGTAGACAATGGAAGTCTATCAGAGTTGTCATTTTTCTCCTGAGTGTCCATAATGATGCCTGGTTATGAGCTGAGTTGCAGCATCTGACATGCAAAACCCCTTCAAAACATTGTGTAAATGAGGGTAAACATGCAGACTGATATGCTTACATTAGGAGTAGAGGAAAAAGGGGCCTGTCCTTTTAAGAAAAAACCTGGGAGGCTCTCCTTTCCTTAATGCATTGTACTAGCTGTTGCCTCCCAAAGCCATTTTTTTTATTTTTATGAATTACAGTATATCTGCTAACCAATTATAACCAGCTGGGGAAACGGCAGGTCGTTTAGGAGTTAATTGAAGATTACTATGTTGTTCAGAGCCCATTAATGGATTTCCTTATGATGTCGACTGAGGAAATCCGGGTCTTGACTTTGTACCCCTGGGATATGTATCGCCAGTAGAGATGGTGTTCTGGCCAGTGCCCAATGCCACATGGTTTGTACTTGCAGAGATAACTGTCTTGATCTTGTTCCTCCTTATTTGTTGGTATAATGCATCATGGTGGTATTGTCTCTTTGAATCATTATGTCCTTTGAGGACAGAGAAGAAAGAAAAGCTTTGAATGTAAAGTGCGCTGCATTCAGTTCAAGGAGATTGAGTTTTCTGTCAGAGTTTTATTGAATGGAACTCCTACTAACAAATGTTGTTTTTTACAGCACCATGCCAGTAAGTTTAGTGCAATTTTTGTGGGATGAAGGATGTCTTCCGAAATGTCTCTTTTTTGACATCATTGGTTTTCAAGGCACTGCTTTATAGGATGCCTAGGCCCCTAGGAGTGAGGCAACTTGGTGAGCTGTTGGATTGTTGGTGTCTCTCAATGAACGTCATGCATTGTTTCGGAATGGATAATACTCTCCCTTCCGAAAGATACACAGTTTGTCCCTAGGTATTTAAGACACCATACTGGCTTCTGTATTGATTTGTCCATGTTGATTTGGAGTCCCAACTTGGAAAGTAGCCTGGCTGTGGTTTTGAAATACTTACTTCTTTTGACTGACAGTCTACTTTTAGTAGCCAGTCATCGAGGTGGAGATAAAAATATTGCCTTTCTCTTTAGATGGGCTGCAACTACTGCCATACTACTGCAATGGCATGAGTTTTGGAATTCTTCACATAGTGAGAGAGATGCAAACATTTATAAATTTGGATAAGATAGCTATGATGGAGAACTAGAATTCTAAGTAAGCATCTTTTCATTAATCATGAAAAATATCCCCTGTACATACATGTTACCTTGAGGTTATTGATTGATTGGCAGACACAAGCTGTGGAGCAAAGACAATATTATAGACAATGTTTTTCTTTCTTTCTAATCTCTACAGGTGGTGGTCGATATGTTCCTGGCTCATCTGCTCCACCTACGTCTGGAATTGACCCATTCACAGGTACAATTGTGGACACTTTAAATAAAAATTTTAAAAGCCCAGTTTAGGGGGGGGGGGGGTGTGTAGTTAAACACTAGTGCGGGCACTGCTTCTACTGTCTGTGGAATGTGTGGCTGGCATTCTTGAACAGTGCTATAAAGGTGCCCTTCAAGCCTTGTTGTATTGGATTATTTGATTGATACCATTTAATTCCTCCAACTCCGATTAGCAACATTCCTAAACGTCCCTTTTAAGTAGGACATGTGAATTTTTGATTGCCTTCCTAAATGTGACCTCTCTACTCTGTTTCTTGGGTCAGCCACTGATTTCTGTGCTGGGTACTCTCATTTACCACTAGTGTCACAGCCCTTCTTGTGCACTCCAGCTGGATGACCAAGTCAATCCCTGTGTAAACGTGACTCTCTGAAGGTAATTGGGTCAAAGAGTTTACTCGATTAGGGGTAAATACACAGTTCGACACAATCCTACTCCATAGAGAACTATTAATTTACAGGTAAATAAAGTATGGCAGATAGAATAATAAAAAATACCAAAAGAAAACAGAAGGTCAGACTGGCTTCTGAGGTTGAGATGCAATACAAACTGTTTTATAGTGCCTGTGCAGTAAGGTGCTATAATCAGAATGACACAGGAGACTATGAGACAAATATTTGCCTACAGATCATATATTGTGAGCCCCCTGCAATCTCTGAAAACTCTTGTGTCTTAGTTATTAACCTTCGGAATTGTTTCTCAGTGACAAAAGGTGCCAAACAGAATGTCACAAATATATCAAGTGTGTTGTGATATATCTGCTATTTGACCTTGTTTTTCAATTGCGTTCACCAAGAGAGAGCAGCTCTGTGGGTCTGAACACAAACAACCGTGAATTTGTCATGTATCTTCACAGGCCCACCACCTAAATTCAAATGGGATTTCTGGTCCACAAAAACTTTACTTGGGCAAAAAAAGCCCAGAGTAGAATCTTCTCCTGAAAGCTATCTGGTCTGTCAGCCTCATAAGGAAAATAGGTCAAAGGAGAAACTCACTTCTTGACTGCATTACTCAACTCAGTCCATCACAGATATCAGAGTATCTACACTTGTCAGATTGTACCAAAGTAAGATTCCTTCAGAGGGTTCCCTCTGCTTATACTTGTGGTTTTATCTTTGAAATCTTTTTTTAAAACATGTTCTTGCTTTTTTCAAATATAATCTGACACAATAGTATTTCAGTGCACACAAACACAAAAAACTTTATAGAACTTCTAAACACTCTGGGTCTAAAACAACAGATAGAGGGGCCCACACATTGCGCAGGGCACACCTTAGATGGTATATGCACCAACACCATCTGCCTAATTACTGACCCCCCCAGTTACTATAACTTGGTCAGATAATAGGTTTATTCCTTTCAGGATCGGCTATAATACTGCTCAATCAGCGAAAAATCCCAGGCAATCCGGACTTACATTGAGACGCAAGGGGAATAACATGCTTATTAACCCCGAGTTACAGTCTACGGCAGAAGCGGGTAAAACTACCCTTACGGGTAACCCATCGATTGACAACGACCTTTTTAATGATTGGATGACTACTCTAGCTAATACTCTGGCTCCATTCGCACCTCCTAGAAAAAGCACCATTAATACAAATTCTGCTCCCTGGTTCACCTCCCGTCTAAAAGACTTACAAGGCCAATGCAAAAAATTGGAAAGAATATGGAGAAAGAACTACAAATCAGAAGAACTTCTATCTTTTAAAACGGCTCTTAGACTATACCACCAGCAAATTAAAATTGAAAAGAAGGTATATTATTCTAAACTAATCAATCAGGCAGCAGCAAATCAGAAAACTATTTTTAATATTGTGAAATCTTACACGGATTCAAAAATTCTAGAACAAGAAATTCCGCCGTCACAAGGATTATGTGATCAAATTGCTGAATTCTTTGAAAACAAAATTGTAGACCTAAAGAAAGACTTTACGGAAAAAATCACCTTGTCTATTGAAGCACATACTGCAGGAAGCAGAATGAAACTCACCTGCTTCAAGGTGATCAGTCTTTAACAGTCCAGGCAAGCTATTCTCTCTTGCAAGTCAGGTTCACCCTTCGAACCCTGCCCCCCAAAAATCTTGCATGCACTTGTGGACATCATAAACCCGACCATTAATCAAATAATTAATTCCTCCTTTAAGCTATTGAGAGTACTGGAAGATTGCGGCTGTAAAACCCCTACAGAAAAAGAAAATTCCTGACCCCACCACTCTCTCCAATCTCAGACCTATCTCGTTGCTACCATGTCTGAGCAAAATAACTGAGAAGGTGGTTAATATACAACTTGATGACTTTTTGCAGGAAGCAAATATCTTACACCCTAAGCAATCGGTTTTAGACCTGGTCACTCAACAGAATCGGTGCTGCTCCACACCACTAAAACCCTAAAGTTTGCCCTAGATCAGGGCACGGTTGCGGTACTGATTCTGTTGGACCTATCGGCCGCATTTGACACAGTCTCTCATGATATTTTGAGAGACAGGCTTGCAAATAGTGGCATCACTAAAAAGGCGCTGGCCTGGCTAACATCTTTTTTGGAAAACAGGCGTCGTATAGTAACACTTGGTAGTTACAAATCAACAGAAAAACAGCTGTCATCAGGGGTCCCACAGGGCTCGTCCCTGAGCCCAACTCTATTAAATCTTTATACGACACCGCTGCTTACTTTGATGGCCACTTTCGACATCGAATCCATTTCATACACGGATGACACAGTTAATTCTCACCCTCGATTAAAATTCCACAGCAGCTGAAGAGAAATTTCATCATTGTCTAACTGCAGTTATGGACTGGATGAAACTCAACCATCTTAAATGTAACAGCCAAAAAACTGAAATCCTGCTGTTTGGAAAATCTAATCTCTTCATGCCCAAACAGTGGTGGCCGCCAAATACAGCTCCACCTCCGAACACAGTAGATACTGTGAGGAATTTAGGGATCAAGTTCGATCCCACACTATCTTTCCACAAGCAAGCCCTTGCTGTGGCAGTTGTGTTTCCACACGATAAAGATCCTTAGAAAATTCCTTGATCTACTTCCTGTGCGTGCTAGGAAGGCAGTCGCTGTAGCATTAATCCTGTCCCTTCTGGATTACTGCAACAGCCTGAATGCAGGAGCTAAAAAGACTGTTCTGAAAAGATTGCAGGTAGTCCAGAACGCGGTAGCTAGGTTGGTACTCAAGCTACCTAAGGGTTCTTCTTCAGCAGCAGCACTCAGAACCCTGCACTGGCTACCCATTCACAAAAGGATTCTTTTCAAAATTTTAATAATCATCTACAAGGCCACCAGGGCAACGGGACCAAAATACCTAAGGTCCAGATTCAGTCCATATACCACCCAACGCCTCTTGCGGTCATCCTCGGGGAAACCTTTTAGCATCCCCTGCCTTCCATTTGAAATCTAGAGGGGGTAAGGCAATGGCTGTCCTGGGAACGAAAGCCTGGAATACCTTGCCCACCCAGTTGAGACTTGCACAATCTGAATCTATGTTTAAAAAACTGCTAAAAACCTGTATCTTTGCTGCCCCAGACCACACTATGCTATCTCTCATTTGACACATATTCCCATGTGTTGGCCTAACCTACTGCAGATCTCCCAGGTCTTTTCCGCTTGCACCAAGATGCTCCTTGGAGTGAACGCCGCGCTTTACAAATAAACTCATTCATTCATTCACAATGCACACTATCTGCAAAGAGCAGACTTTCCAGTGAGAGACACTATAAAAGAGACAATATCCACAACTAGATAAACAAATCTCGGTTGGTAACCTGGGATGATTATTAACTATTTACCCTGACCCAGAATATGCTTAAATAAAGAGGTACAAGCAGATAAATGCCTCAAGGTGATGTATCGATGAAGAAAGGTCAAGGGTATCTTCTGCAAGTCCCCATATTTTTTCATACTATTTTGGACAGCTTCTTCGCTCATAAGCGTGTTTTTCACAGCCATTCATCAATTCATATTTGCTTGCCAAACGTCTAATCGACAGTGTCCCTATGCGCTACCATAAGACCTATGTTACGAAGCCATTTAGTATACACTGGTGGCAACTCTCAGCCCAGATACGGAGGAGCATTAGTTTCTCCCTCTCATCTATGGGAATGTAAGCCACCTTAGTCAGGCAATGTCTGACTCCTTTCCAGAGACCTAACCAGATGGTAAGATAAAAATCACACTCCAGGCCATATCCGCTCAACTTGAATAGTTTGTTTCAGGTGTTATAGACTCTGTTTGGTATCTTTAGCTCTACCAACCTCAACTCTGCCTTAATCTCCTCCTCTCTAAGATACTTCAAGGCTTCTTTCCATTCAGAATCCACTATCGCTTCAAAGTCTACTTCCCATTTCACTTTAAGATTTTGGTAGCGTGACAGTAGTGTTATTAACTATTATCTTGTAAATCAGGGTTATGGCTTTATTGGCCTGAACCTCCTACCCTATTTTCTAGAAGTGAGCTGTCTGGTCCAGCTGCAGTCCATGAAATATTTAAACACTTTTGTATTCTCGAATAGAGAGGAGTTAAGAATTTAACTTTTGATGATAGTACTTTCATCTAAAAGTCTTGGAGATTTAGTAGAATTGCTGCACACTCCTTCTCCAGTCTTCTCCCTAAGTAAGTTTTTCAATGTTAACAATCTCCCATGCAGCTACATCTCTCACAAACTCTCCTGAATGCCATTTACTGTACTCTGGTTAAACTGTCCTTGATATCTTCACCTTAACATTTACCTCGAAGTCTCAGGACAAAGATAATGCACCCGGCCAGGGGGCAGCTTGTGTACAGCAGTATAAGAACTGGAGTAACTTTTGTCAAGTAAAATGTCTAGAGCTTGAGACTTTTCTTCAGTTCACAAGCTCTGTTTACATGTTTTTTTCAAAGTGAATGTGTTTCAGCATATTCTTTAGATGGTTCCAGTGTAACAGTCTGAATTGCAGTTAGGATTAGTGACTTCATTTGGCAGTTGATAGAAGATTACTTGCAACATTAGTTATAGGATGTGGGCCAGGCATATTGGGAACTGAATGTATTCAAGGAAAGATTTGCTGTAAACTTTCCTCAAACCCCGCCTGTTTCACTGCTACAATTTCATAAGTTGTCCGCATTTCCTCAAGAAGAATCTCCGAAATGACTTGTCCATTTGCAATAAATCTGCACCAACATTCAAAGGATCTATTCTTGTTCTTCATTATGAATAAAAAATAGATAACCATGACCTGTTCTGGCTGTGTGACGTTTTTGAGGTTTAGACACCTTTGACATGGTAACGCTTGTTCAGATTTTAGAGATTTTGCAACTGTGTGAATAGCCAAAATCTTCAGATGTACATATAGGATGCATACTTTCAAATCCTAATAAAGAAAAATTAAACAATACCTCAGGTCAACAGTATCAATTAACTAGTCTTTCATTGGGTTTTAATCCTTCACCAAAACCTTTCGCCATTAAGGAACGAAAACACATATCTTGGTTTGGCAGACTAAATAGGGAGAGGTCCCTCAAGACTAAACAGTTTCTAGTCTTTAGTTGATCTGCAACCCATTCTGCCCTCTGCCTTAATCCAAATCGATTGCTGCGGAAGGTAGAGTCAGTTTATAGGAGACCTTAATATATTTGTCACAGGCTGGTAATCTGCTTTAAGGATTGTAGAGATATTGTAATGCAATTTGCAATTACCTATCAGTGTACATATATGACAGCCATCAGAGTGTACATTACTCATTTAGTAGTAACACAGTCTTGTTTTAGAATTGAATAAATCTACATGTGCCTCTACGGGAATTGGGCGATCTATTTATGTCCTCTGAGTTTCATAATATTTATCAGAATGTAACCGTTCCATTTACTGGAGAGCCTTCTATATGAAGAGGAGGATTCAGTGCTGATATTCCTGTGCATCATAGTCTCAATATAATTGCCAGAGAGGTGGATTCAAAGCGACTTATTCCGGTCACTAAATTTGATCATATTTATTGCAGTAATCCAGGGCATATACCATTGCATATCAAAATTTATTGGTTCCATTTACGGAGAGCTTTATGTATCGGTGGTAAATATTATCCGCTTGATAGTCAAGCATAATTGGCAGATATGGATTCAAAGTGGCATATTCTGGGTCTTAAATTTGAACATCATCATTTCAATAATCAACAGCATATAATGCAAAAGAGCATAATTTGCAGCACTTGAATGGGTGCTTTGCAAGAAACTCTACAAGACCCCCCTCCACTTGGTATTACCCATGCTTTTTCCTTACTGCCATAATGTTGTCTTGGCACGGCAAAAGAGAGCTCCTATACCTCAGTCTTTTGTGCTAGGTCTCCCTATTTTGTCTTTAAGCCAACATCGAAATATAAATGGGCATACTCACACTTCAAACAGATGTATTTCGAAACTCCATTCCGAAAGCCTTATTAGTATTAGCAGTTCTGTAATAGTGAGGGAAGTGTGTTCATGTAGTACCGAAGATATTGTAATGATGGGACCTCTTTGTAAGGAAAACCTCACCACAAAACCAAGTTGGTATTCTAAAAAACACTAGTTCAGTCCTTATGTCCAGTTGCAGGGGAGACTTGTTCATAAGCTGTATTGAGCTCTTGGCAAAGCTGAGGCAGCAGGTTGGCCTCCTTTGTTTTAGGCCTGAGGACGAGTACATTAAGGCTGGGGAAAAAAAGCATACAAGTTGTATTTAAAAAAAGACACACAGGGAAGCCCTGCTGGTAGTCATAAAGTTTAACAATAGATTTGGGGCATTAAGTTGCTATCCGAACTAATTTAATTCCCACTGTTACGAATGACCGTCTGCTTGAAGAGCAGGCTTGGTTTCAATGCCAATGATATCTATGCATCCCAGGAAGTATCCGGGTAGCAGTTTTACTGGTGAAGAGATAATTAGTTATCCAAATTTCTAATTTCAGAGGATATTTGTTCCATCATTTAAAAAAAAAAAAAAAAAGTAAAAGATCTAAAGGACTGAAGCAAAGAGTGCAGATGGCCTGTTCTGAAATATTGAAAAAAGAATATCATTTCTTGGGTATTGGTGCCTAAATCCTGTGTTTGAGGCATGTGAGCTGTAGATCACATGCTTTGCATACTCCTGCCATCTAGTGTTGGGTCCGGATGTTTGCAAGTGTTTTTCTTCGAAGAAGTCTTTCCACTCATGAGGTAGGTGACTCCTCCTTTTGGTGATAGTGCGCATGGGCATCGACTCATTGTTAGATTGTTTTTTTCCGCCATCGGGTTCGGACGTGAATTGCTGCGCTCCGGTTCGACACCGTTTCTCGGGTTCCCCTCGGTGCGCAATACACTCACCCTCGACGGTATAGTTTTCGATCGCGTATTTCCATTCTCCGCGTATCGTATTTACTGAAATTCCCTCTTTCGATCGGATAGCTGGTGGAAGTCCGTTGGGTCTACTTGCTTTGGTCCGCCTCGCAGTAAATGGAACGGACTCCATTTAAATTCTGCCCTCGGTGCGATCCGAAATTCCCGCGCACCGACTCAAACGAAGTGTGCAACTTGCGCTCATCTCCAGAGCACAAAGAACAAGACTGCGACGCGTGTAAGGCTTTCCGATCGAAGAAGACACTTTGCGACCGTCGGGCTCGACGATATGCAGAGCCAACACACCGGTTCCATTCCGGACCTCTTCGGAGAAGATTCGGAACAAGAGACCGGAGATGCCATGGGAACCGAGGAAGAACAAGAGCCTATCTCCGTCTCCTAATATGGCTCCAATGTGGATGAAGAATCCCCGCAAGGGCAGCATATCGTGAGTACTGATCCTCCCTTGCCCCAAAATCCACCTCAGCCCAAGAAGAAGGCTCCGGTCCAACCCCTGCCTGAGGGCACCGAGAACATGTTTCCGACGCCCTGCCTTCTGGCTCGCACCGAAACACACCCCAAAGCCTTCCGGCTCCGAACTGAGTTGTTCGAAATCGGGCAACGAGCCAAAACCTTCGGGTTCGAAGTCAGGCTCAGCCCCACCCCCTTCGACCCCGAAAACGTCTTCGGATCCGAAATCCTCGGCATCCAAAACACTGGCACCGAAACCTTCGGCGCCGAAACAACCAGAACGTGCCGATTCCATCAAAAGAACACTGTTTCGATGTTCCGCCCTCAAAACCGGATCCTAAACAGAGAGAACTCTGCATTCATCCCACAACTGGACATATCACCACCAAAGAGACACTCAAACATAAACCTGAGACTGAAGAAGCTTACCATATCCTTTTAAAAAGGAAAACTAAGGGTACTATCCGTCCTCCTCCATCTCCATCACCTCCTTCTCCTGAGTCTCAACCATTGCTAATTTCACCTGCTGACTCACCACCACCATATACACCTGATGATCAGGATGATGGGGACAATGATCCAACACCTACAGAACCCTGGAGAGATTAACACACTATTCTCCCACAGGGCGATCCTGATCTGTACCCTACTAAGCCTTCTCCACCAGACGACAGTGTAGGAATATAGAATTATTAAGTAGAGCTGCTAATTACCATGGGGTCGAGTTACATAAGGAATCCCTAGAAGAAGAATTCCTTTTCGAAACACTTAGTAGCTCCCAAAAATCCTCGCTCACACTTCCCATGCTCAAGGGTATGTTTAGACATGTGGATGACATTTTTAATGATCCTGTGCAGGCAAGTATCCTCACACCTAGGGTAGACAAAAAATACAAATTTGCACCATCAGATCCAGCTTACATAAGGGGGCAGTTACCATTAGATTCTTTAGTCGTTTCTAATGCACGGAAAAGGGCCAATTCCCAAACGTCAGGAGATGCTCCACCCCCAGACAAGGAGTCTAAGTTGATAGACGCCTCTGGAAAAAGAGTAGCCTCCCAAGCTGCAAACTTTTGGTGCATTTCCTATACCCAAGCACTTTTGGCCAGGTACGATAGGGCGCATTGGGATGAAATGGAGCAATTGCTCCAATTTCTGCCTGATGAGCACAAGTCCAAAGCTCTAGACCTTGTGCGGGAGGGACAGCTCATCTCGAACAATTCCATCAGGTGCGCTTTAGATGCGGCTGGCACTGCAGCTAGAGCCATCAACACCAGCGTTCTATTAAGAAGGAATGCCTGCTTACGCATTTCGGGGTTTAAACCAGAGGTTCAAGCTTCTATCCTTAACACGCCGTTTGACAAGCAGCACCTGTTTAGCTCTGTAGTAGACTCATCATTAGAAAAGATGAAAAAGGACACAGAGGTGGCGAAATCTATGGGAGCCCTTCAGTCACCTTCAGGCCGTGGTTCCTTTAGGCGCTCCTTCTATCGTGGAGGGTCCAAGAATACCTCCTCAGACACTGGCTCTACCACCTACAAAAGAAACAATCAGCCCTCTGCTTCTAAGGGTTTCTTCAAAGGGGGTACAGAGGCAACAATGGCAAGGGTAGAGGTAGAGGTTCCAACACACGCGCCTCCCCCTCCAACACCAAACAGTGACTTGCCTACACCTCCCCCGACCATTTAACACCTGTCGGGGGCGTCTTTCACAATTCCTGCCCGTCTGGCAGTCAATAACTACAGACAAATGGGTACTGGGAATTATCCGTTCTGGTTATTGCCTGGAGTTTACCAACAATCCTCCACACATCCCTCCACGTTCACACAAACTGTCACCAGTCCGCTTACATCTCCTCAAACAAGAGATTCAGTCTCTCCTTTTAAAAGGAGCTATAGAGCCCGTACCACTACAATACCATGGGTCGGGTGTATACTCCTTCTACTTTTCAATACCCAAGATGGACGGTTCTCTCAGGCCTATCTTGGACCTCAGAGAATTAAATCTTTACATACAATCAGACCATTTTCACATGGTAACACTTCAACAAGGGCTCCCACTCCTACAACAGGATGACTTTCTGTCTACTCTAGACTTAAAGGACGCCTACTTCCATACCCCAATACATCCCGCTCATCGTAAATTTCTCAGATTTGTGGTAGCGGGGCATCATTACCAGTTCAAAGTACTGCCGTTCAGAGTCACCACAGCTCCCAGAGTCTTTACAAAGTGTCTGGCAGTGGTTGCTGCTCACCTAAGAAGACAACACATTTATGTCCTCCCCTACTTGGACGACTGGCTCATCAAAGCCAGAACGTATCCAAAGTGTCTCCAACAATCTCGCAAAACATTGCGGTTACTGCACCAACTGGGATTCACAGTCAATGTGTTGAAATCGCATCTTCAACCTTCCAACACTCAAAACTATCTAGGAGCCACTTTAGATACTCAAAGGGCTCTAGCCTTCCCCAACGCAGCCAGAATTCACAATATTCAGGCTCTAGTTCTCCTGTTTCAGCCCACTCACTCACTACCAGCTCGAGTGTATATGCAACTGTTGGGAATGATGGCCTCTTGCATCATGATTGTTCCCCATGCCAGGCTTCACATGCGTCCCCTCCAGGAATGATTAGCAAGTCAGTGGAACCAATCACAGGGTCTTTTAACCGATCTAGTGTTGGTAAGCATGCCATACTCATCGCTCTCTGCAGTGGTGGAACCCACAAAATGTATCAAAAGGACGGCCCTTCATGGACCCAGTTCCACAGACCATGCTAACAGTGGACGCGTCCCTCACTGGTTGGGGGGCTCATCTTCAACATCACACAGTGCAAGGACTGTGGAGTCAACAGCAAAAAAATCTCCACATAAATCATCTAGAGCTGCTAGCGGTGTTTCTAGCACTCCAATCATTTCAGACTCACCTGTTCGGCAAAGCTGTCCTAGTTCGTACCGACAGCATGACAGCTATGTATTATATACAAAAACAGGGGGGGGGGGGGACACTCTCCAGCTATCGCACTTGGCTCAGGACATTTGGAAGTGGGCCATTCACCACAAAATCTATCTCCTAGCAGAACACCTCCCAGGAGTGAACAATCAGATTGCCGATCTTCTCAGCAGACAGAGACCGCAAATCCACGAATGGGAACTTCACCCTCAAGTTCTCCTCCCATACTTTCAAAGTTGGGGAGTCCCTCAAATACATCTTTGTGCCACACACCAAAACGCAAAATGCCCAAACGTCGCCTCCAGGTACCCACACCCGCTATCCAAAGGCAATGCACTATGGATGAACTGGTCAGGGATATTTGCCTACGCTTTTCCGCCTCTCCCACTCATTCCATTAGTGGTTTGGAAACTCAGGCAAACATCCCTCACACTGATCCTAGTAGCACCCACATGGGCCCATCGACCTTGGTTCACAACCCTATTGGAGCTGTCACTAGTTCCACATCAGAAACTGCACCTCACATCCAGTCTCCTCACACAGAGCCATAGAGAAATCAGACACCCAGAGCCCAAACAACTGAACCTCGCGATCTGGCTCCTGAAATCATAGAGTTTGGTTATCTAAATCTCCCACCAGACTATATGAACATCGTTAGAGAGGCCAGAAGGCCTACTACAAGAGCATGTTATGCTGCTAAATGGAAACGTTTTATCAATTGCAATAATATCAATCCTCTTGATGCTTCAATACAAAATATAATTTGTTATCTGTTACACTTGCAGCAGTCGGGGTTAGCTTACACTTCTATCTGACTACATCTCGCTGCAAAAGCTGCATATCTACAAAATAGACAACACATCTCTTTTTAGAGTGCCAGTAATCACAGCTTTCATGGAAGGACTTAAAAGAGTTATCCCACCAAGACTTCCACCTGCCCCAGTGTGGAATCTTAACATAGTCCTCACACGATTAATGGGCCCACCTTTTGAACCCATGCATAAATGTGAACTACAGTTTCTGTCCTGGAAAATCGCTTTTCTCATCGCAATCACTTCACTGAGGAGAGTGTGAAGTTGGAAAAAAGGTTCTTCTATGGTTAGTGCCTGTAGTTCACCCAGAGACAAAGTGGCCCTTCGTACTAACCCCAAGTTTCTACTTAAGGTAGTTTCTGCCTTTAACATCAATCAGTCAGTTGAGTTACCTGTATTCTTTCCTCAACCTGATTCAGTGGAAGAAACGAGCTCTACACACCTTAGATTTTTTTTTTTTATTTAAGAAGTTTTCTATAGCGCTGGCCTGACCCTAGGGTATCGGAGCGCTTTACAGCTGGTACATAGCAGATAATCATCAGATACAAAATAGAAGAGAGACATATTAACAGAAGAACGCAAAATAAAAAGCAACACATTATAGTGCAGGACAGTGTTAGTCTTCAGGATTCTTCGGAGTCTTCGAGCTGGAGCAGAGCGCGATGTCCGCTAGCTGCCCCGAGTGATCCTATCCACTCCCTAGGGAGCGGTTGAGGAACAGGGTTTTGAGTTGGCTTTTGAATTGTACAAAGGAGGGATGGTTCTGATGTGAGGGGAATAGAGTTCCAGATTTTAGGAGCGCTTCCGGCGAAGGATCGGTCCGCAGTTTTTTTCTTCTAGTTTTTGGTGGGATGAGTAGGAGGAGTTTGAGCTTCTCAGGTTCCTGGTCTGGCCGGCTTTTTGAGTTTTTTCGCCAGATATTCGGGTTTGCCGGTGTGAAGGGCTTTGTGCGTGAGGCAGGCTGTTCTGAAGCTAATCCGCATTTCGACTGGAAGCCACTTAAGTTCCCTGAGTGCAGGGGAGATATGATCGAATTTCTTGATACCGGTGATCATTCTGGCAGCCGCATGTAGCGTTGTTTTGATGGGAGCCAGATGCGATTTTGGAATTCCTGAGAGGACTGCGTTCCCATAGTCGAGTCTTGACAGTACCAGGTATTGGGTGGCCTGTTTGAGATCACTGGGCGGAATGAAGGGTTTTATTTTGTTCAGTAGTCTGAGGTTAAGGAAAGCACTTTTGGCCGAATTCTTGATGTGTCTCGTCATGTTCAGTTTTGGGTCTAGAGTGATGCCTAGTGATTTGACGGAGTCTGCTAGAGTGAGATTCCCGTTGAGCGCATCGACGGCCTTTAGCCATTCGGCAATTTGGGGTTATCTTCCTTATTCGAGATGAGGAGTGTCTCAGTCTTGTCAGGATTTAGTTTAAGGTGGTTGCATGTCAACCAGTGTTGGACATCTCTCAGTACATCATTGAGTCTTTGAATGTCTTTGAGAGAGGTAGTTTCCAAATAAATCTGAGTATCATCAGCATAGAGATGGAAGCGGATGTTGGCTTTTCTGAGTAGTTTGGAGAGAGGTTCCATGTAGATGTTAAAGAGTTGCGGTGATAGCACCGAGCCTTGAGGGACGCCCTTGTTGACTTGTTGGAGGTCGGAAGTGAAGTTTTTATTTTTATTTTTTGTGTGCGATTGTGTAGAAAGGAGGAGAACCATTGGAGGACTACCTCGCCAAGACCAGCTCTTTCTTGGAGAGCCCTTATGAGTAGATTGTGGTCTACCGTATCAAATGCTGCCGAGAGGTCAAGGAGAATGAGGAGGCAGCATTGGTCAGAGTCTAGTGATCCGTGGATGTCGTCGATGATGTTGAGGATCGCGGTTTCTGTGCTACAGCCTTTTCTGAAGCCAGACTGGTGGGGGTCCAGGAGGTTGATGTTGTCCAGGTGTTGGGTTAGTTGTTGTAATACGCATCTTTCTAGGGTTTTTGATAGAAGGGGGAGGTTTGACACAGGTCTGAAATTGTTCAGCTCCGTAACGTCTAGGCCATGTTTTTTCAACAGGGGTGTGACTTGTCCCGTTTTAAGGCAGTCAGGAACGACTCCATTTTTCAGGGAGCTATTTATAATCGTGCACCAGAGCGGAGCTAAGGCGCGCTTCAGTTTTTTGGTCAGTAGGGGAGGAATGGGGTCTAGGACATGAGCAGAGGGTTTGGAGGTGGAGATCAACGTGGCTATCTCAGTTTCTTGAATGGGGCGGAAACTTAGCCAGGAATTGGAGGAGGTACCAGGAGAAAGATCAAGCGTCCCAGCCGCGATGCTCTTCATGGGGTGCGTGTTGTTGATGTCCAGTGAGAGTTCGATTTTAGTGATCTTATCATTGAAGAAGTTGGTGAAGTTGGCGCAGAGTTCTTTGGATGTCTGTATAGAGGAGGACACGGGCTTGGAGGTTTGTTGTCTGATGATGCTATAGAGCTCCTTGGGTCTGTTTTTGCACTGTCCAGCGCCGAACGGAAAAAGCTGGATTTCTTGTTTTTGATGTGATTGTTGTACTTCCTACGAGCTGATTTGAGTTGTTCGCGGAGGATGGAGGTAGGGTTATTTCTCCACTTTCTTTCTTTGGCTCTTAGTTTTCTCCTTTCAGAGTTGAGGTCGGAGTTGAACCATGATCTGGATGGAATGGCTCTGCTTTTTTTTAGCTTTAGGGGAGCTAGTTAGATGTTAGAAGAGCCCTTTTATATTACATTGAAAGAACAAAATCATTTCGTAAAACTAAATAACTTTTCATTGCTTTTGCTCCACCACACAAGGGCAATCCCATATCCAAGTCCGGTATTGCCAGATGGATTGTTAAATGCATTCAAATATGTTATGCAAAAGCAAAGAGAACTTTAACAATACCCCCTAGAGCGCATTCCACACACAAAATAGGGGCTACTATGGCTTTCTTAGGAACATCACCATAGTTGACATTTGTAATGCTGCAACATGGTCTACACGCACACATTCACCAAGCACTTTTGTGTAGATGTGTTAACGAGACAACAAGCTAATGTGGGCCAGGCAGTACTTGGAACATTCTTTCAGACAACTCCAACAGCTACAGGTTAGCCACCGCTTTGGGAGAATACTGCTGTATAATCTATGCAAAGCAGGTGATCTACATCTCACATACCTCGAACGGATAATGTTACTTACCCAGTAAGCATCTGTTCTTGGCATGTAGAGCTGTAGATTCACATGCGCCCACCCACCTCCCCGGGTACCTGTACCTGTTGCAGTTCTCTCTTACTCTATATACATACGCATGGACATCTCTATTCTTTACTTACTATCTTTATTCTCACCCTCTGCGGGAAAACAATCTAACAATGGAGTCGATGCCAATGCGCACTATAACCAAAAGGAGGAGTCGCCTACCTCATGACTGGAAAGACTTCTTCGAAGAAAAACAACTTGCAAACATCTGGACCCAACACTAGATGGCAGGAGTATTCAAAGCATGTGAATCTACAGCTCTACATGCCAAGAACAGATGCCTACTGGGTAAGTAACATCATCCTTCTCTCCATACTCACTACTGGCAATATATCTGCACTCTGGGCGGGCTCATGCCTAGTTACGATCTTTAAAAAAGAAAGCCCTATTACGTATGACATGGGAGGCAGACCTGGGGGACCTAGCTGATGAGGATTGGATGGAGGCACTGGTCTCGCCCAGAGAGGTAGCTATCCCGATGCGTATACGTTTGATTCAACTTAAAGTCCTCCATAGAGTATACTTTGATGCCCCGCTGCTGTATCGGCTGGGTAGGAGACCGAACGCTCTCTGTCTTCGGCACTGTAATCAGACAGGTACCTTTATGCATATTTTATGGGACTGCCCCCACATACGACGGTACTGGACAGACGTCACCAGACAACTAGCTAGGACCTGTGACAAGCCCCTACACTCAACGTCCGCACTGTGCCTCCTTAATATTTGGCAAGCAACTGACCTTACACAAGCTGAACAAACTTGGGCCATGATGGGGTGGGGCATAGCGAAACGGAACATAGCTCAGAAGTGGGGTGTAGACACACTGCCATTGCTGTCAGACTGGGCTAGGGATATGGACCGCGCCATGATTGCGGAGAAAACTGTTTACAAAGGAAGGGGATGCCCACATAAATGGGATCACAAATGGGGACGATGGAACAAATACAGGGGTGAGATATGTGTTTCCCCGACGGTGGAGCTGAGAAGGGCGAGACTGGTGGAATGGGACGGAGTGGATGTTGAGTTGAGAGCATGTAGTGAGAGTAATCAGGTTTAGCTTAGATCGCTCTAGCTTACCTACCTGTGGGTGGGTTCTCCCCCCCCCCCGAAGGATCGTAATGTACTGCTTCGGATGTACTGCGCTGGGCTTCTACTGGGTCAAGAATTGGATTTATTGTGATGTCCTCTTACTCACCTTCTATCCGAGATGTCAATGTTCTGTCATTTGTTGCTGCATATGTTTTAATAAAAATTGTTTAAAAAAAAAGCCCTGAAAATCGAGGCAATTTATTGGATCCTGAGTCTTTTATATCTTCCATCCAGGATATTTGACAGAGTCGTTCTTAACTAAATTAATGGTATTGGGACAATTAAAATTACCTTAAAGATGGTGTTTTGAAAGAGCATATCAATTTTAAGTGTGGTGGCACTTGCACTTCTTTCTAGTAAATCTTTGAGTAGAAGTGTTGTGCTGCTCCGCTATGTATTTGTGAACTTCTTGAAAGCCTTGACACTAGGGACAGATTCCTATTGTGGAGTAAACTGATAAACCTGCAATGCCCTGCCCCTCTGATCTGTATTGTGAATGAACTTCACATAAACAACCGGGTTACAATGTTATTACCTGGAGGTAATTTATCACTTTGCTATATCTCTCTATGCTCTTGATTGTGGCAGGGATGTCTATCGGTGCCCTCTCTCACAATTTCACTCCAAACTTTGTCCACCAGAACTATTTACATTGTCACATGCAGATGACCTTGGTATACTTGATAAGACTTCATTAAATGTTGATTGATTCAAACCATGGACTGGTCACTCTTTTAAAAGATGAAGTTCTACAAATACCTTTGGGATTGAGTTTGATTCAAAACAGATATGTTAATCAAAATATACTTCTTTGATTGCGGTACTTAGTGCCCTGGCAACCTTTAGCAGCACGTTTGGAGGACTGCTGATGTTTCCATTGGTAAAAGCATGCAAGACCAAAGCAATTCCTTTCTAGCCTATGGATCCAGGATATGGCTTCCAGTGTTTGCTCATTTGCTACATTGAGTGAAACCCTGTGCCCAGCAGTGGCTATTGTCATTAAGATTGAATACTCCAATAGAAATTGTACATTTTGAGCTTACTTTTAGATCTGGTTGAGTTTCTTATCAGTAGCCCTACTATGCCTCCTATGTTGGTTTTTGACGCTGAGCAGAGTAAAATCAGGCAAACTGTCTTTGTAGACCAGGTCAAGCTACAGAAGACCCAAACTGATAATTTTAGAAATTATGTGAAAAATTGTATACGTGGCTGGGGCATTTTAACCTTATTAAACTTATTAACCAAATGTAACAGTTTCATTATTAATAGTCCGTATTAGATTGAAACTGATTACATATATGATGTCATGATTAACAGATAGCGCTATGATCGTAGAAAAAGATCATTCACCGCCTATGCTTTGTATTATAGCAGCAAGCCATTGATTTTGATATTTGAAAAATAAAGTTGTCCTTTGCCGATCGAGATAGGTTTGTGTAGGACTTTGCTGCGTGGGCACTTTTTTGAGGACTGTTGCTTCATTTGTCTAGAGTGTCTTTCAAAATCAGTACATTTAAATTTGATTCAGTTGCATGATGTATTCTCTTTACAGTAGTATTGACTCTGTCCCAACAGTTTGAGACAAAGGAAGCAAAGGACAACATAATGAAAATATGCTGTACGAGTGAGTTAGGTCTTACAGTCCGTGTTTCCCTCTTGACAACACAGATTTGGCTATCCTCACCAGCATATTTTTAGTCACAACTTCTAGCTTGGCGTTAAATTCTTTGTGAACAATGATATAAAAGAACAAGTGGTACATAGGCACTTTACTATAAATGCTTCTAATACAAAGTTTTATGGGGAGTAGTCTGCCTTTATTGATTAACACATTAGAATATTAACTAGCTATCCTGGTACATTTTCCTAGCTGGCAAATAACTTGGTTACATAGTCATTTAATTATAGAAGACCAGCTACAGTTCTACTCTTTAGGACA
Organism: Calotriton arnoldi; assembly: GCA_963921515.1. Classification (NCBI taxonomy): domain Eukaryota; kingdom Metazoa; phylum Chordata; class Amphibia; order Caudata; family Salamandridae; genus Calotriton; species Calotriton arnoldi. The sequence goes on from CAWUFW010000339.1 coordinate 2,420,245, forward strand.
TAAAAAAAATCACCTTCATGGTGATTTAGATACTCGTAATTCATGCTCTCCTTCCTGTACAAATTGTTATTGTTGGCAATTCAAAATTCCAAGCTGTAATGGTCCCGAAGTGATTTTTGTAGTACAACAAAATACAAATTCAATTTTTATTTAGCTTCTCTTGTGTGTTCCCTGCAAGCACATGCTCCTGATAATTCTCTATCCAATTGTTCCAACAGCTAGATTTTTGCAATGTTTATTCTCAAGTTCGTCAGTTAACATTTTAAAAGGTCAGTAGATTGTTTTATTCCTACACAAGTTAGCAGGTCTTGCGTGCATTCAAGTTAATTGTTTATATGAGAAGAATTTGTTTACTGCAGACGTGTGTTTGCTAATAAATATTGCATTTTTATTCTTTTAGGTAGTGGTCGCTATGTCCCTGGTGCAGGATCAAATACTGTACCTCCTTCAAGTGGTGCTGATCCTTTTACAGGTAATGAAATTGCTCTTCTTAGTTTTTCCAAGTAAGCTCTGCAAGTCTGCAATATTGCTTTATGTTGAATTTATTTCTGGTTGCAGTTAAATTTCATGTATTAGTCTGCATGTTGCTCTTTACTTTTCAGGTTATGGGCCGGAAGGGTTTACACTGTATAACACCTGGTATCTAATTGTATCTCATGGTCCGGTTACGTACTCTCACACTGTCTGAAATGGTGAACTGATGATAGAAAACAGTTTAAAAAAAAATGCTGCATGAAAAAAGGCTTCCCATTATCACGTTTAATATCCACAATATCCACAAAACTATTTGTGAATGGAGTATATTATGATCTTATTCCAATTTTCAGAGTAGTCCAGCAATGCAGGGTATCTGCATCCAAGCCCTGGTATATGCAGAGGACCGCGTTTTTAGAAGAAGTAATGTAGCTGCATGAGTAGCATAATGGTGTATTGTAAATTAAACAAACTGCTGCTTAAAATCAAATTGGAGATAGTGACATTTACATGGTCCTGTAGAAAAGGCAGGCCCAAGAATGTCTCCTGAAAAATTGAACTGTGAAAGTTTATTAATACTTGAGCATTTCAATATCAGAGTTATGGCTAGAAAGAAATCTCTTGACAAATGCCAGCAGAAAAACAACAACAAATGCATGTGCATCAATATCAAAATATTGTATTGCTGCATAATCACATACCACATGTATAAGCACAAAACATTAAAAAAAATAAACTATACATATCACATTAGGCTGGGAGTCACCAAAATAGAAAATTAGACCAATCAAGTATACCGGAACATATTGCCAGATAGCATTATCCTTGAGTTAGGGCAAAACATTCTGCCAAGAGTATTTATTTATTTTTGGGACATACTCAGTGGTGCCACACATTATGGCAGTCCTTGCTCCCTTAGGGACAGTCTATTCAGCAAAAATAAACCGCAAATGGGGAATGAAGCATAAATGAAGTCTCAACAACGTTTTAATTCATGTTTCAAGTGAAAGACAATTTTCGAAGAACATTTATGGACTATCCTTGAGCTTACCATTCACTCAACTTACAACTGACTTGACAATAAAAAGAATACAGTAGAGAGCGAATATAACACTGGCAAACAATTGAAAGAAATTGTCCCTGAAAGAAAAGCCTGACCTATAAATGCTGTAAAGACCCACAGAAATCGAACAAAATAAACTGAGTAATCTGAATCCTGAAACATCTGTGAACTATGGATAAAAGACTATAGGGAATTGATTGACATTCACAGTTCACATTTGAAAAAGATGTATATATCCAACCCAAACAAGCAGCTTTTTTGTTAACTTGCAGACGTTTGCTATTACGTTTGCAGACAAGTAAGCGAGAGTGGCAACCATGGAAGTGAGTTGACCGTATATAGCTGTGAAAAGTGGAGAAGCAAGTGCACCTTTTACTTTCCTAAGTTATGCCTCCCTGTGCCATGGCTTTAAGCATTATGTTCAAGAGGAAAGAAAGGAAAACAAATACACCAAATAGGCCTATTTGTAAGTTATTTTGTTACTAAAAGTGCAAAATCTTGATTACTAGGCTAGTGTGGGGTGGGGTGGGGCAGACTATGAACAAGGAGAAAGGAAGCTATGGACAAGGAGGAAGTGGGGTGGTGGGGTTAGCCATCCCGGATCTTCACTCACATTTTGCCAAATCCCATTTGCAGTAGGTGGCTCTTTGGCTAGATGGCACTAATAATATTCCTCATGAAATCTTGAAAAAGAAGAGCTAGGAGAGGTTGAGTCTATACCAAAGTTGCTCATGCCAGACAACATGAGTTATACACGTCGTCGTCGGACTGTACCCTCATGGCATCATAGGGGGAAATGCAAACATGGGGAATGCAGCTGTTTAAACTCCTAACCCTCCATTGTGTCTTAATGGCACAGCTTTTTGCATGAGACTGAAGGAATTAGGTAGCTTAGCTATACAGGATGAGGCTGTGGGGGAATAAAAAAAGAAAGTGATCTCTTTTTCTTGACTCTAAACTCAAAATGATGGATTCAGTTGAGGGATCCAGGGAAGATTGATGTTGGTTACATTCAGATATGGGCAAAGTGATGGGCAAGTGGTGGCAAGAGTCCCTAAATAATTTGTATACTAACCTGAGCTTGAATACATCATAACAGCTTATTACCAACTGCTTGATAAAACATTGAAGGTTCTTGAATGTCCTTCTGGCTGAAATGCAAATAGAGTTGTGGTTGACTGCTATCCAGTTTCAAGGCTTGATTGCTTGATCTTGAAATGGACAATGATAAGGAATAATGCTACAGTAATTTGTCACTACTGAAGCAATAACCAAATCTCTTTTAAAGAACTATCAAGTTTATTTAGAATGAAAATGAAAGATGGTGAACTTTTTCAGTAGAGAATTTGATAGAGCATATTGGGTAGTGTGCAAAGGATCTATTCATGAATATGAAGGAGGTGGGCTCTCTTCCCTCTCCCTCTTTTCTGAACAATATATTGCTGATTTCCATTGACAAACTTACTGTAACGCTAATGAAACCTGAATTCCACCTCCATGTCTGAATAGCCCTCTTTTACTTTCATGGCCCGTCTGAAGCATGAAATTAAGGAGAGGGAGCAGTCTTGCTAATCGGTAGAAGGCCATACTGTACCAAAGAGAAAGTGAGAGGTGTATCTTTCCAAGTAGTGTACAGCAATATATGTGCAGCCTGAAGAGTGTGAAAAGGCTTCCTCCCCGCCCCCAAGTTGCATACGAATAAATAGCATGTTAGGGTTCTCCTCTCACGAAGTGAAGACACATTCACACACAAAAAAAAAAACAAGTTGGAAGTTTACTGTTTGTATATCACAAACAGAAAATATGATATAGTGATCTCACTACAGTGAAATAACCTAATGCTCCAAGGTGGACCACGTAGATGGATGCTTGGTAGGACATTGAGCTCCTGGAGTGGGGAGCCAGAAGACTAAGGCATGCATCGCTTGGCAGATCATGTGCTGTAGAAACTTTCCTTGCTGAAGTCATTGAATGGGATGGAGGACTGAGTATGAAATCTTAATTGGGCTTGGCAGCAGTTTCTAAATAAAAGGAGGTCAATTACATACAGCTCTGACCAGAATGAAGGGGAATATTGTAGAAAGCATAAACTGCTATGGTGTATGAGAGACAGTTACAAAGATCGACCTGGGAAGACTTTGCCTTTGCTCACTTCTAACTATGAAAGGAAAAAGCATTTCTTTTCTTTCTGAGGAGAGTAACTCAGCGAGGCTTCTGGTTTCTAGCATAGTCTGCTTTGCTTGCTTCATTGTTGGGATCACTCAAGTCAGAATAAATATTCAAAAACAATTCACTAGCTTAGCCCTTTTGCTGAGAAGTTCAGTCCTCTTAACTGTGGTTTCAACTATTTCATTTCGTTGGAACGCCAGTAGGAATTTCACCATGGATGCTGTATAGTTACTGTTGATTAAGCCAAGACCCCCAAGAAGAGGGCTCACAAAAATCACACCCAGTTGTATAACCGAATGCGATAATCTTGACAGTAGTGCATAGAGTACTTCAGGATAGCATAAATGAGGCCTAAAGCAGTGATATCACTGCATTCTATTCTAGAAAACACATGGAATTTTAATACATCAATATCATAGGTTTAGTTAACTCTTGCTCGATGCAGGGGCGTGTTGAAGAATTCCTGTTTTTTTTTAGCTGTAATTTTAAGTAATTCATTACTACATCTTCCCAATGTAACTGTGACCTGTCTTTATATTTTTCTCCTCAGTCAGTCATTTTCTGCATTACGTAGCCTTTTCTTGTGTACCACCTTTTCCTCACTGATTCATTGTTTTTTTCCTTAATACCACCTAGGTAGGAATGCATACAGACTGGATGCCTCTCAAGTTGTTAACATTTATTTTCCCAAGAAGGAAGCTGTTACTTTTGACCAGGCCAGCCCTGTGCAAATAATGGGTGAGTAGACCCCCAAAGAAATTTAATTTTCTTAACCTTACTTTAAAGTGCAGAAATGTCCATTAGCATATCCATTTGAATGTTGAGAACTGAATAACCGGACAGGTTATTTGAGTACAATCTGTAACTGTTGTTATAAACCATTAGCAAGTGGAATGTCAGCAGGGGAGAGGGTTGTGGAGATGAGGCTTTTATGCAGCTGCAGTTAATAGTACAGGGCCAATAACTAGTTTTGTTGGCTGACTTTGTATTTGTTGTGCTATGTTAATTAAATTTGCTTCATGTTAAACCTTTACTTAATTTTGAATTTCTTATTGAAACTACAATGGTACAAAGGTGTAATTTTTGTTTTCCTTTTGATGCCTGCGATTTGAAAAACTAATTTTAGCATTCTCATTGTACAGCTTGGCTTACTGGTCAGCTACGTTTTGAAAGGTATGAAATGTAATGTGTGCATGAAGTGAGCTAGTGGTGATTTAAACCATGATTTTCAGGATGATTTAGAAGGTGGGTTTTGAGGAATGTTCTGAATCTGAGGTGAAGGAAGAAGACATTTCAGCAGTCCGATAGTGGTAGGGAAAGGATGTCAATCTGAGCAAAAGGTTACGTGCATGGTAAGGTAGTGTTGATTTGCAAATGGATTTGCTGAATGACCGTAAGGGGTTAGCCATGCAAATTTGGATGAGAGCTTTAGGTTACGATGGCTGGATAAACTTTATCTCTGAATTGGCCCGAAGCACATCCTTCCAGACCTGTCAACCAGGCTTAGTGCTAGATGCATGTCTTTCAGAGACAGAAAGTGTGCTGGAATTGAGTGAGTTACTTGGAGTCACCCTTCCCACTCCCTGCCTGATACGGTTGGAGCTGCTGCTGATTCCCCTTTGCTCTGAAGCCTGCAGATGCCTGTGGATGGTGGGGTTCCTGCTGTTGAGTCCCGCCAGACAGCTTCATATGGTATACAGTCAGCAAGCATTCTCGGGGGAATTATGCTATTGAATTAGGAGATACTTTTTACTTCCCTGCTGGCAAAACGGAAGGGGAAATGGTGATAAATTATTTATGACCATGACCATAGAGTTTGAGAGACAGGAGCAGTAGGGCAGTCCCCAATTTTAAACAAAAGATCAGCAAGTGTCCGAATGTTGCATTGAAGCTTCCCGCACAGGTAGTAAGTTTTGCCGTATTGCCAAACCTAGCTTTGTTTCTAGGTCAAGGTCCACCTTCATGTCTGACCTACCCCCTTTTACTTTCAGGGCCAGTCTGTAACATGGAACTGATCAAAGGGAGGGGTCAGGCAAATAGGTAAATAGCTCGATTGTACCTAAACAAAAAAGAAGTGAGAATTGTCTCTTTCCAAAGGGCATACAGCCATATAATGTGTGTGGCCTGAGGAGTGTGAAGTCATCTCCACGCCCCAGTTTGCATACGACCATATAGTGTGTGAGGGTTCTCACTGCACAAGGTGAAGACCCCATTTAAACTATTTAAAACAAAAACAAAAATGACTTGGAAGTTTACTATGCGAACATCACCAACAGAAAACATGAAACCGTGTTCTTGCCACTGTGAAATGACTTAGTACCCCAAGGTGGACCACCTTAGGTGGATGCTTGGTAGGACATTGAGTTTCCTGGAGCAGGGACGCAGAAGACTATGGGAGGCATTACTTTGGAGTTTCTGTGTGGAGGAAAAATTCCATGTTTGAGTCATTGAAAGGGAAGGAGGACTGAGTTAATCGAGCAGTGCAGAAATTTCTGAATGAACGGAGGCATATTACATACTGCTTCGACTAAAGTGATACAAAAATATTGTAGAAAGCATAGACCGCTATGGTAAATGAAAGACTGCTGCAAAGAGATTAGCATGAGGAGTCTTTAAGCCTGGTTTATAGTTTGGCACTTGGGTTACTCCATCACATATGTGACGGATAGCCCATCCGGCTTATTACAAGTTACATAGGATATAATTAACTGGCAATAAGGCAGACGGTATATTAGTCACATTTGTGACAGAATAGCCTATCCGCCAAACTCTAAATCAGGCCCTTTGTCTTTCTCACTTCTAACTACACATATGTAATTATTTGTAGGTGAGGGGAGTGTCTCAGGCTCAAAAAAAGCGAATAGAGGCAAAGCAAAGAGGTTTTTGCTTCTCAGTGAGAAGAGTAACTCTGAAAAACTTCTGACTTCTAGTTCACTCTCCCCTTTTAAGTAGTTTCTCCCCCAATACGTATACCAATGTGGATAAATTAGTAGCCTCTGTCCAAAAACTTGTAGTAGCATCTGTACATAAATTTGAGATGAGACCACTTCCATATCTTAGCAAAGGAAATCACTAAAACTGGAGTGAAGATTCTGAAGTTAGAGTCTGAATCAAGCCTTCATGACGGAGAACGTGGGGGTATGCACAAAGAGAATTAAAACTTTTCTGAGGGGCATAGATCTGCATGTGATTGGATTTCCAGTGGCCGGCTGAAGATGATATTTAAGCATGTGTGCAACATTGACTTGAAGACCAAATATAACTTGCTAAAGAGGTCTTGACACCAAAAACTGTCTTGCGTCATCTCATTAAAATGCAAAAGGACATTTGTGAAGGGGAAGGTCGGAAACAACAATTACTTTTTTGAGCACTGTGAAAGTAAAGGGGAAAATCATAGACTGGGTATGATGGGAAAGATGGTTTTTTTCCCATCACAGTTCTTGCTGTTTATGGACATTAGCCAGGTGACCGAAAGGAAATGGCGCCATTTAGGAAAGAACTTCTAGAATTCGGTGCTCAGGCTAGGATTCTGTGCCTATGCTATGCTATGGGATTTATAAAGCGCATGGCGACCTGTAGGCATCCCAGTGCTCGCGGACGGAAATACCACTACACCAAGGCCAGAAGAGAAACCGAAGGATCAGTTCCTAAAAAGCCATGTCTTTTTTGGAAGCTCAGCTAACTGTTCATAGAGCGAATGGCCAGATGGAGAGCATTCCACAGCTTGGCCACGTTAAAGCCAAAAGACCGTCCTCTGCTTCTAGCCCTTCTGACAATAGGGACGGTTACTAAAAAATTAATTGGAGGATCTAAGAAGCCGGTTAAGAGAATAAGGGGTGACCAGTTGGCGGGAGATTGGAGGACCACTCGCATAAAAGGCTCTGTGCACCATGCAAAGAGATTTAAACTCAATCCTTTAGATGATGGGCAGCCAGTGGAGGTCAATCAGACTAGTTAAATTATGCCCATGAATACCAAGAGCAGTCTTGCTGCCGCATTTTGCACGACCTGCCTTGTCACTGCGTTGGGAGTCACTGTCTTGGGAGCACCTAGATAAAGCGAATTTCCGTAATCCAGGCGAGAATGGATCAAAGCCTGCACTACCAGCCTCCGGGAGGGACTGGGGGAGAAAAGTCAGAATCTTAATCCTGGGCAACATGCACATGATTCCAAAGCAGGCGGCTGACAGTATAGTAGCCTGGTATTCCATGGTCAGGGTTTTTTCCAGCCATACCTCCGGGCTTTTTATGGCTGGTTTAGGCCTATTCAATTTGAGGGTCATCTTAGGCATGAACATTATTCTGGGACTCCGTGGGAGCCTGTAACTTGTTGAAAGAACTGCAGAAGTGGATGCTGGAAAACTAAAAAGAGAACAGGAGAAAGTAGTGGGTAGGTCATCAGAACAGTGCATGCCAAAATGGAGATTGGTCAACAGAAGCCGATTGTGATGAAGCCTCAGTACTCTGGATTTCCTTCCAGTTCTTAAATTGATGTAACTACACAATTGATTGCCTTTTTGTAGTTTGGATATTGATGTGCTTAACAGTATAGTGTATGGGTTGATGGCTACAAACCTGGAGATGCAAGATCCTTTGAGGGTTACCTGTGTTTTGGGACCATCCCATTATGAATGAGGGTTGTTACAGAAAATGGGGTTGGTCACAGTGAAGAACATTTAAACTAATTGGCTGTTTTCAGATATGGGTTAGAATGGCCATCATGTTTTTGTATGTTCAACATCTTAAAAGGGGAGCAGGTAATTTAACTTGTACTCCTTGCTGAAAGCAAACTAATCCCTTGTAGGAAGGTATTTTCATGTTGGAAAATACTGCAGTGCCCTTTGGGGCACTACGTACCGGCTTGCCTGAAAGTACAGTGGAGCTTGATAAGTAGAAAATGGTATGGGTGGCAAATTAAAGAATTTCATAAGGTTTAATGAGGTTTAGTGAAGAAAGAGTAGCATAAGGCTATTGTAATAGTCCACTTTGCTGATGACTGTTGTACCGCCCAAGATCTGGAGTGTAGGGTTGAGCTATAACAATAGTCTTTTGGTGCAAATAATATAGTCCTTTTCTACTTTGTTTGACAAGGTCAATGAAGTGGCCTATAGAGTTGGCAGTTTGAGGAAATGCTATTGTTAGACTGTGTCCCATGTTTCTGGCTGAGGTGGATGAAGAGATGAAAGGGAAGCTGTCGATTCTGGGAAGCAGGAAAATTCTATGTTTGAGGCATGTGTGCTGTAGATACACATGCTTTGCATACTCCTGCCATCTAGTGTTGGTTCTGGATGTTTACAAGTTGTTTTTTCTTCGACAAAGTCTTTCGTGTCACGAGGTAAGGTGACTCCTCCTCTTGGTAATAGTGCGGATGGGTATAGACTCCACACATTATTTTCTTTCTGCCATCTGGTTCGAACGTGTATTGCGGCGCTCCGGTTCAAGACCGTTTTTCGGGATCCTTTCAGTATGCAATCCACTCTACCCTAGTCTGTATTGTTTCTAACGCTTTTTCCATCCCTCTCGTTAAGAAATTCAGAAAACTTCACTCATTGGGTCGGAAACCCCCAACTGCGGCCTTTGTGCTTAACCCGTCTGAGTTACCTTCTACTCAATAGCAAATCCATCGAAATAGAACGCTGATGGAAAGGACTCTCTGCCCTCTGTGCCGCTCCAAGTACCCGCGCACCATCCTTCACAAAGTTGGCAATTTGTTCTCATCTCCACAGCACAAAGAAGAAAACTGTGATGCCTGTCTGTCGTTTTCATCTAAAAAGGCCTTGCGGGACCGTCAGACTCTATGTAGAGATATGCAAAGGCAGAAGACGCCCCCAATATCTTCGGTCAAGAAGATATCGAACAACAGGAAGACATGGAAGAGTCGGCAGCCAAAGAAGAAGAGACCTTCGGCCTTATCCGTTCAAGACTCCGAACTTGAAATCAATCTTGAGTCCCATGAGCTTCCGGCTGATCAAGGTGCTGTAAGTACCCAAATACCTTTTCCCACACAAAAACCTACTTCTATCAAATAAAAGGCTTCTGGGCCACCACTGCTGTCCACCCATGGTAGGCACTGACACTCTGCTTTAAATGCCCCGTCCTCCAGCTCGGCACCAAAAGCACAAATAAAGCCTTCTGGCTCCGCCCCGAGTCGAGACAGCACCTCTTCGGCTCCCAAGCCACCGGCACTGAAAGGGAAGACCACTTCGGTTCTGAAAACTTCAGCACTGAAACATAAATCTGCTCCTCCAACACTTCCGAAGCCGATTCTACAAACCATGCAAGAAAAACTTGATCCAAAACAAAAGAAACTACATATTCACCCAGACAATGGACGCATTATACCATCTTCCAAAAGGTAACATTTGTTCCTACAAGACACTGGATATAAAATACCTTTGAATAAGAAGGAGGACATAGCTACCAGTCCCCTGCACCCTATTCCTTCTGCACCACCACGTTCACCTGTACCCTTGGTACCTTCTTCCCTTACAAACCCGCTAAATATCACACCTCCGGGTTCTCCTCACACAGACCCAGACGCAGATATAGGGGATGACAATTATGAAGCACCACCAGACCCCTGGCAGGATTATGATATAAACTAAAACTGGAGGGGATTATTAATTCTCACAGGTAGAGAGGATGGCGCTAAACCTAATAACGTGATAAGTTCAAACCTAATTGACAATTCTAACGGTGCTATAGGTGGGGGAATAATCCCATAAACCCCCAAACCAGGACAAGGGTCCAAAGCAACTATGATACCAATCCTATGCACACGAAAAACAACTTTATACAGGGTAATGATAATCACTATCCCAAAGGTAAAAAAACCATGAATTCTTCAGCCGTTATAGTTCATTTTAATGTTCAGAGTATTTTTCAAGCCAGCCAACACGTGTTTCGTCAGTGGGTAATGACCCTTGACTTCTTCAGGGCTCAATTATGATCTGACCAACCATTCAGACCTCTTGGCCGGTGATAGTTCCAACCCGGCGGGTCGTCTTACAGTTGTTTCCTTACAACAACAACTCGTTCAAGTCCTCGGATCCTGTATATCGCATAATGTCCAAAGTGCCCTTGCACAGCCCGTATATCCCTTAAATACGGCGCTCCTCGTCTTAAGGGGTCCTTAAAACCATCTATAGACGGAAAAAACGCCGTCTACACCAAATCAATTACGAGCTAATTGGCGAGTACACCAACGCGTCCCTTTGGACATTATGCGATATACAGGATCCGAGGACTTGAACGAGTTGTTTGTAAGGAAACAACTGTAAGACGACCCCGCCGGGTTGGAACTATCACCGGCCAAGAGGTCTGAATGGTTGGTCAGATCATAATTGAGCCCTGAAGAAGTCAAGGGTCATTACCCACTGACGAAACACGTGTTGGCTGGCTTGAAAAATACTCTGAACATTAAAATGAACTATAACGGCTGAAGAATTCATGGTTTTTTTACCTTTGGGATAGTGATTATCATTACCCTGTATAAAGTTGTTTTTCGTGTGCATAGGATTGGTATCATAGGATTATGATATAGACCCTCCAGGAGACACAGATCCTGATCTTTATCCTGCAAAACCCTCACCTCCTGATGATAACACCTCATATCAGGAGCTCATAGCCAGGGCAGCTGCATATCATGGGATCACTCAACACAAAGAAGCCTTCGAAGAAGACTTTTTATTTGAAACCTTAGGTACTGCACACAAAACATCTCAATCTCTTCCAATGTTAAAAGGCATCCTGCGCCATGCAGAGGATATTTTTAAGGACTCTGCATGTACATGCAATATTACACCTAGGGTGGACAAAAGGTACAAACGCCCACCATATGACCCAATATTTGTTAGAGAACAGCTTCCAGCAGAATCATTGGTTGTGTCCAAATCTCGCAAAAGAGCAAACTCACAAACCGCTGATGCACCACCTCCTGACAAAGAGTCAAAGTTGATAGATGCCTCAGGCAAGAGTTGCTGCACAATCAGCCAATCATAAGGTCTTGCCAGATATGACAGAGCTCATCGGGATGAGATGGAGGAATTACTCCAATATCTCCTAGAGAAGCTTAAGAAAAAGGGACAGGATTTAGTGCAGGAGGGAAAATTAATTTCCAACTCCTTCAAAAGGTGTGCATTAGGTGCTGCTGCCACCGCTGCCAGAGGGATTAATATCAGCGTCCTCTTAATGAGGCATGCCTGTTTGCGTATCTCTGGTTTTAAACCAGAAGGTAAACAGACATTATTAAATGTTCCGTTTGATAAACATCATCACTTCGGCCCACAAGTGTATGAAGCCTTAGAGAAGATGAAAAAAGACACGGAAGTAGCTAAATCCATGGTAGCACTTCAGACACCTTCCAATAGAGGCTCCTTTTGCCTCTCTTTTTACAGAGGGTCAAAAACCACTTACACAGATGCCTCCACATCTTCATACAGGCCACAAAATCAGTCCTCTCCTTCTAGAGGATTTTACAGGGGCTGCTATGGGTTGGAGGGGGTAACCACACTAAAGGTCTGGGGCAAAGCCACACCAACCCCAACATGTACCTCCCCATCTGCTAACAAACAGTGCCTCCATAATCATTCCCCCGATCATCCTACCCCTGTTGGAAGTCGACTACAGCAGTTTCTTCCCACTTGGCAGTCAATAACATCAGACAACTGGATGTTAGACATTATCCAACATGGTTATTCCCTGGAGCTCACCAGCAATCCTCCCAATATTCCACCTCACACTCGCAGGTTTTCTTTGGAACATCAACAACTGCTCAAACAGGAAATGCAAGCTCAATTAATAAAAAGAGCTATAGAGTCCGTTCCAATACAACATCAGGGGCTCAGGGGTTTACTCCCTGTACTTTCTAATTCCCAAAAAGGATGGCTCTCAAAGGCCTATTTTAGATCTGAGGCCTTTAAACCTCTACATACTATCAGAACACTTCCACATGGTAACACTTCAAGTGCTTCCACTTCTCCAGCAAGGAGACTTCATGTCCGCATTAGATTTAAAGGATGCATACTTTCACATCCCTATTCACCCAGCATATCGCAAATACCTCTGGTTTGTCATAGCAGGGTATCCTTATCAATTCAACGTCCTTCCATTCAGAGCCACTACTGCACCCAGAGTGTTCACCAAATGCTTAGCAGTGGTAGCAGCTCATCTAAGAAGACAACAAATTCATGTCTTCCCATATCTAGACAATTAACTTATCAAAGCCCATACACACTGTATGTGTCAACAACACACTCAGACTACCATAAATCTTCTCCATCAGCTGGGATTCACAATCAATGCTCACAAATCCCATCTTCAACCGTCAAAACTGCATATCTGGGAGCTGTGATCAACACTCAATTAGGTCTAGCCTATCCAAATGCAACCAGGATTCACAATTTTCAAGCACTGCTACCACAATTTCAAAGCAATCAATATCTAACAGTCAAAACTTTCTTTCAACTTCTAGGGATGATGGCATCGTGCATTGCTATACATGCAAGACTAAACATGCATCCTTTACAGGAATGTTTAGCACGTCAGTGTAGTCAATCACAGGGTCAACTACACGATCTAGTGTTGGTAGACAGCCGCACCCATCGCAACACACAACTTATCAAAGGGATGGCCCTTTGTTGACCCCGAACCACAGATCGGGCTAACAACGGATGCATCCCTCACAGGATGGGGTGCTCACCTACAACATCTAACAGTTCAGGGTCTCTAGGACACCAGAATCTTCACATCCACTACCTAGAGCTTCAAGCTGTTCACCTTGCGCTGAAAGCATTTCTACCTCAAATTATAGGCAAGGTTATCCTAGGCCGGATGGACAATATTACAGCCATGTACTATGTACAAAAACAGCGGGACACACACACACTCTGGAGTGGCTTAGAGTGTAACAGTGGAGTAGTGTACAATAGAGTGGTGTAGACTGGAGTGGCGTGGGGTAGAGTGTAATAGCAAATAGTGGAGTGACGTCCAATCGAATAGCATAGAATGAAGTGGCGTAGAGTGCAGTGCCATACACTGGAGTGGAGTAGTGTACAGTGGAGTGACATACAGTGGAACCGCATAGAGTGGAGTGTTGTGGAGTGACCTTCAGTGGAATAGAGTGAAGTGGATTGGCGTAAAGTAAAATGGCGTACAGTGGAATAGCGTCCAGTGGAGTGGTGGACAGTTTAGTGGCGTAGACTGCAGTGGTGTAGAGTAGAGGTGTAAGAGTATACCGGCATACAGTGGCATTGAGTACAGTGTAATAGCGTAGAGTGGAGTCTTGTGCAGTGTAGAGGTGTGGAGTGAGTGGCATAGGGATGTATGTGAAATTTAGCAGCAATGTAGATTATGGTGTGCAGAGTAACGCAGAACAGTGAATTGTGCTACCTTGCTTTTATCCAGATTTACCAATCACAATTACAATATGCATCTATGTCAAAGGAGATTATAGTTCGCAAATATTGATCACATAGTGTAGTAAACATGTAAAGGACGTATGTATACAATAAAAACAAAATGACTACATTCAAAGATAAATTATGGAAAACATGGAAAAAGAGTCTAGTTGTTTATCAAGTCAGTGGCGTTTCAGCCTCATGAGTGTGAGGTCTTTGACATAAGAGCAGTCAGAGCACTTACAGGGTCTGAAAGAAGGAGGAAGAAAATTAGGAAAAAAAATCATTTAAACATTGGAACAGCAGGAGGAATTAAGGATGATTAAAAATATATATTTTTAAAGGACTTGCATGAGGACATTTGTCTTCTGGCAGTATACAAATTTGAGTAATGACAAAAGACAGATCATGGCACTAACTTGAAATACAGAGTCATAACTAAGTGAATAAGCCCTCCACAGGATAAGAGCAAGGTGGAAATACATGAATCACGCATGATAACACTAGTACTCAATCAGTAATACTTGTGCTTGCGGATGTTGGTAAGAAAAGTAAATACTGTGTGAAGCTGCATAGATCATTTGTGTAGAGGCCATAATACAAAAATAGGTCACTTAAATCTGCAAACGCAATTGAACCTGATCCAGAATAAAGGTGGGGGGAGGGGGGTCGATAAACCATGGGGCAATATTCAGTCTAGGAAGTCAGAATTTGTTTTTGTGGAAATAAAAACAATAGTGGGTATTATAATTATATCTAGGAAGAGGAAAGAGGTAGTTTAACCATTAATTATACTCAATTACCAACTGCTTTTATAGGGGGGGATTGCATGTATAAATAAAATGCATCAGCATGACTAACACCGGAATGCCGAGTTCGCCTCAAAGTCAGCATCACTGTGCTTGTATCACGTAGGGTGGAGCACATGCTGATGTCACCAAAAGTCACGAAGGCAGAGGCAGCATAAGCCCTCCTGAGTATACAGTGAAGAAAACAAATGGGGAACTTAAGTGCGTCTCCATTGGTATAAAGGGTAGGGTCCTTCATTTAAGGATTAATTGTACAAGAGAGGACCCTCCAATTCACAGGGAGGAAAGGAGAATTTTAGAACCAGAAAAGTAGAAAAATGGGGGTTAGTGGGGCAAAGCCAATAGGATGCTTGAAAGAAGACCCACATTCAGGTTGCAGAATTATCCTTACAGGCTTGCACAAAATTAAGTGTATAAAATGCGGGAACTGCTAATGACATGCATAACTTGTGACTTAATTTTAAATCCTGATACAGAGTAAAAGATAATAAGTAAAACAGTCAACAGGCCATTTAGCTCATACATGGGAGGTACATAAATGTACCAAAAGGAGATCAGGTGAAGTTCAATTAAACAAGGCTAGTCAAATTATTCAACTCTATTCATCTAAATGTGTTTAGTCCTTTTGTGATAAAATCACATTTGAAGATCCTTTTACACTCCAAATGGACCAGGATGCCAGATGATGAGGACAATGAAAAGAATGGTGGAAGGGGATGTGTTCTGTAGAACTGATTTCAGACTATTGTTTAAAATCAGAATGATGATCAAAGGGCAGTGGAGGCTGGGTATAGTACTGGGTTCCAGTTATATTGTGTTGTAACCTGTGTTCACATGCTTGTTTAGGTCCATAATAAATTAAAAATAACAAAATGTTTCAGAATGTTAAGCACTAATATGTGTTTCATTCCGTGTAGGAAAGTTACGAGAGTTGAATGGAAGTGCACCCACAGACCAAAAATTGTCAGAGGATGAGCTGATCCTGCTTGAAAAATTGTTAGTTGTAATAGGTAATCCATCTACCGAAACTCCAACTGCACAACAACTGGAAATCTTGTGGAAAGTAATCAAATGGCCTGAAGGTAAGGATTAATAAATGAGTTCACCGGGATTAACAGGAACTACTTTACTCGGGCAACACATAGTGAAGAACATGGATGCTTTTAAAGCAGTTGTTGCTAAATTTACTTTGATGCCTCTCCTTTAAGTGATTTTACGTGTGTTTCAAGGTCTGTAACCGGCACTAAAATTCCAATTGTGTGGTGACTTAAATATCTGTTCGTGTTCTATGCCAAATCAGAGGCAATATTGCAGAAGTGCACACAGGTTGAAATGGGTTTTGCGGCTCACTGGTACTTTAGTATCACAGAAATGGCTGCAAACTACAGCTCCTCCTGTATTACTAATGACATGGGTGTACATTTTCTACCTCTGCAATGCTATAGAGGGGTTTCCTCATTTGTATGGAGACATGGTCCCATACAAATGAGTAAACACTTTTGTCCTTGTTCCTGCGCCATGTTACATATGCAGGTTCAAACATGCTGTCAAGAGGCGCTTTTTCTGTTAGTGTTTCTTTTGGACCATTCAAGGAACCATTGGTAAATTCCAAAAAGTGGAGCAGTGTGAAAGATGGTGTCATTTTGAACTGGTTCAAGATCATCCGTGCTTGGAACGCTTTGTGAACACCAAAGTTATTTTTATTTTCTATAGGAACTAGTTATACATTTTATTGCTTTCTGATAGTAATATAGTATATATGCTGCTTTTGTTTATTGCTTTTCAGCATATGTAGTTTTTTTTACTATGGAAAAACACTGCAAGTATAGGCAGCTAGTAGTTTATTTTTGCAGCCCGTTCAGCTGGGGGAGAGTAGAGGATTTGAGGGTGGGGGTTTGGAGCCCCCTCCTTGCTCATCTATCAGTGTTTCAGATAATTGGTAATGCTCACATTTCAGCTAGGGATTGTTTAAAGCTTATTTCTTTTCACTCTCTAATTTCTCATATCTTTTTTATGGCCTGGCGAGAACATCACTAGAGGGGTTTTGGCTCCGTCCACATATTGGGAGCCAGGAGTACATGTTTTGTTAAGGCAAAAGTTGTGTCCTTCCACCAAAACGTTGCTTGCTCTCCACACAGCTGTGATCATTTTGTTTATTTATCCAGCTGCCTAAGCTTGAACTTTCAGGGGCTCACAAATGACATTGAAATGCTATTAAAGTGTCTTGGGTAACGAGATAATTTGTTGTTGTTCTCCCTGGCAGCAGCACAGAGGGGAGGGCGGCAGTCATTAACCTACATGGATTTCTAGGTCTGGCTTGACAATGCAACTATTACCTGGCTCTTTAATCTCACCAGTATTATTCTGCAGTTCTTTGTTTCCACGCAAATGCATATTTATTCCCATGCTATTTGCTTGTATATTCACATTACCATACAACGTTCCTATAAAGCCAAACCTTTTGGCATTGCCAATGCTTGTTCTGCTTTAGGCAGTTTAAAAAGCTATGTCATTTCAGTCTTAGCCGTGCTCCTTTCTCCTTCGCTTCTGAATTTAAACTACTCAGTACACAGAGAAAATTCTATGGGGTAAGCAAGAGTAATCTTATTTCATACACTTCAGCTATTGTCCTCCCCTTTCATTTTTTTTTTTCTCTCAACTTCAGTGCTTCTCGAGGTTGACCATTGAGAAGTGCGCCAGCCCCAACTAGGCTTGCCTGTCTGTGTCTGACTCGACGGTATGTGAGCCCCGCTGGACGATCCAGTTCTTAAAGAGGCTGGGTTGAGCTCTTGGGTTTGGTGCTATACAGATCACACAATCATCCATCATTATTTCCATCCCTGCACTGCCTGATGCACAGTACGATTAGTGTTTTACTTCTCTTTTTTTTTTTTTTTTTGTGGGGTAGGGAAATCTCTAAATAGCGATTCTTTTAAATCACTTGCGAAGTTGCTAATTAGTGACACGACTCTGTATATATTTGGCTAAACTGCAGCTTTAACAAATCGCAAAAAAAAATGCTAATTTTCAAGATTGGCTAATCTTGATGTGCATTATGTCCTGTGTGTTGTAAAATACGAGGTTGCTTAGTTGGTGGTGTCTTCCAGATGGCTGCCTACTAGGCAAATGGCTGGAGAGCAACTAGAAAAATATGTTTGATTTCAAGTTGTGGTCTAACTTGCCGAAATCAGGCAAATGGAGTTAAAAAAACCATTAGTATTAAGTGCATTCTTTTCTCTGTTTCAGACATAGTCTTTCCAGCACTCGACATTCTCCGGCTATCCATCAGGCATCCAAGTGTGAATGAGAACTACTGTAGTGAAAAAACTTGTAACCAGTTCAGCAACCACCTCGTCAAATTATTGAACCTTAATGGTAAACAAGCAAACCAGTTGCTTGCACTTCGAACCTTGAGCAATTGCTTCACCAGCGAGCCAGGCCAGAGGCTGATGATGTTGCAGAAGGACCTGGTGTTGTCAGAAGCCATAGAACTGAGAGCAGGCAGCAATAAAAACATTCACATTGCCCTCGCTACACTGACGCTCAACTATGCAGTCTGTTTAAATAAAGCTCGTGACATCGAAGGCAAAGCACAGTGCTTAACAGTGATCAGCACAGTGGTAGAAGCTGTTCACGACCTTGAAGCAGCTTTCAGACTGCTAGTCGCGCTTGGAACATTGATCTGTGACGATGTGAACGCTGTTCAGTTAGCCAAGTCACTAGGAATTGCCTCACAAATAAAAAAGTATGCTTCTGTTTCAGAACCAGCGAAAGTAAGTGAATGCTGCAAACTCATTCTGAATCTGTTGTGATCTTTTTCGACATTTGAGGAACAAGCGTGATATTGAGAAATTGTGTTTTTGCTATTTTGCAGCACTATGAATATAAGTGAGTAAGCGAGTTGAAATACAAATTTAATAAAGATTTGCCGTGTAATTACGCTTAATCATCTTAAATAAAATCTTTTGCACTTACATGCGGAGTTTTATTTGGTTATTTTGGTAGTTTTTATTTTTGGTTATCAAGACCATTGGTATTTTTTAGTTCTAAGTGGAAGTCAAAATACAGGAGCATTGTAAGAGCTGCCTTGATGTCCCATTAGTGGCATAGTGAGGCATGGTATAGGCTAGTATAAAATATGCCATGAGAGCCCTATGAATGTCTCAGTATTGGGGTATGTACATTTTTCAATGAGTCTTAGGTTCTTAGGACATTCTCTACCTCTTGCTACCAGTACAGAGACCTTCCTTACTTTTCTAAAGAAACTGGACAAGGGACAAAAGATAATATTTGTTCAACCAGACACATGGAATTTAGGGACAAAATCATTGCCACCTATATCCCATGCACTTCCTAAACAGAAAAGAACTTTTGAAGAGGAGATTATGGGACCAGAACCACCCAAAGCCCCCAAGAAGAAAAAGGATAGCGGTACAAGTCCTATATTTTTCCCTCCTCCTTATCCTCTTCCTTCTCCAAAACCTTTACCTCCACCTCATGCTTTGCCTACACTGACATTACCACAACCTCTGCCAGTCCATCCACACTCCCCTGAACACCTGCCTTCAAAGCAGCCACATCTCTCTCCTGTGCACTCATCCACACATGACATAGATCCTGGGGAGGAGGTACCATACAACACGCCATAATTTCTAGACCCACAAGGGGATCCAGATAAAACACAGGACCCATGGGACCTATGTCGTAAACCCAGTAGATGACACCGAAACTGACCTATATCCCTCTAAACCATCACCACCTGATATCACATCTTACCATGACATCATCAGTAGGGTAGCACATTACCACAAGATGGATCTACATACACTTGAGCATGAGTAGGATTTTCTGGTGGAAACACTAAAGAGATCACAAAAAAACAGCACAGTCCCTTCCCATGTTAGGGGGCATACTAATATCCACTCAGGACATTTTCAAACAACCCGTTAAATCTAGGGTTATCGCCCCTAGAATAGAGAAAAAATATAAACTGTGCCCATCAGACTCTGAATACATCAGAAGTCAGGTCACCCCGAACTCCCTAGTAGTACATACTGCTAGAAAAAGAGCAATTTTCCAAGGCACTGGGGATGCTCTTCTCCCCCCCCCCCCCTCCCCCAACCCCCCACCCCCATGGACAAGGAGAGTAAATAATACGATGCCGCAGGTTAACGCGTTGCCGCAAAAGCAGCCAACCACGTGCACATCGCAAACTCCGTTCGTTTACTCTCCTGCTACAATCGTCTTCAATGGGACGAAATGCAGGAGCTATTACAACACCTCCCAGACCACAACCTGTTGCAGGAATTCTGCCCAAGAACAGAACTATGTGCAGGATTATAGGATCTTGGTGTATAAGGACTGAGTCATCCTACCACCTTAGTACCTATGAGCCCAGGACCGACTAGCTATAGTGTCTCACTTGCTCTCCTACTCACTCACAGAGAAACAAGTAATTGGACACCCCTGAACACAACACTCTCAGGAATCGCGGTAACAAGACCCACCCTTTCGCTCGCACTCTTGTACTTGTCCACAATAAGATCTGACAGAGACACGGAACAGTTTAAAATATTTATTTTAACTAACGTGCCCTAACATTCAGTATACGTGCCACAGCAAGCAGGAAAATGCATAGTACAAATAGTCAGCATAGCAGCTAGTCCATATATCATGAAGGGAGATGTAATCATGAAAAAACAGTAGAGAAAAGACTAGAGAGCCTAACCTCCCTCCCGTTGCCAAGAGGCAGTATTATTATATAGTAGAAGATCTCTGGGCTTTGTCATCAGACCCCATACCTTAGCCTATAGATGGTAGATCTACATCATAGGTGCTGTCTCGCTCTTCTCCCTGGAAAGGTCCCTCTCCAAGTGTGTATTACCTATTTGTGTATCCCCATAAGTCCAAAGTACGTTGTCCCAAACAGCAGCTGCATCGGTACGTTTTGTCTAGGTGCTAAGGCCTGACCAGAACAGAATAACAAGGGGCATTGTTTATCGACCTTGCTCACAATGTTCAGACCAAATACCAGGAACCGGCAGAGAATGCACACAGCAGGCTGTTCTCATGTGAAAGTGCGAACAAAGTAATTGCAAAAAAAAAGCTATGTAGTAACGTGCGCAAAGCCGCGTAATGTCTGCAGAGCAGATGCTAACTTAGTGGAGACGACAATGCCCCCAGGGGCCACGTGACAAACCAACAAAGAGGGACTAATTTGGTAGAAAAGGGCTGGGCAATATCAAAAGCCACCATATAATGCGCATTAGATTCTGCAGATAGTGCGCAAGAGGTTAATACAAGTGTTCTCATTAGACGCCATACATGGCTCAGGGTTTCTGACTTTAAGCCAGATCTACAACAGCACCTCTTAAACCTCCCATTTGATGGGCAGAACTTATTTGGACCACAAGTAGATGAAATGTTAGAGAAACTGAAGAAGGATACTGACACTCCTAAAGCTAAGGGAGCCCTCCAAACTTTACAACACAGGTTCCTTTCGCAGGGGTCAGTGCAGATGGGCAGCAAGAACGGGTACAATCCACCGAGTCGGGCAGTGGCCAAAACAAAGTTTATTTTTTTATTTATTAAAGGTAAATACATTTTTAATAGATAATCAAACATTAAATAACATTTTTAAAAATAATAAACATTTTTTTTTTTTTAAACACCAGAAAAAGTATTGGAATTTTGAGGGTTAGATTTACTATTCCCACTCCACTCTAAGCAACAATATGGAAAGTGTTGGACTTTGAAGGGGTGGATGTTAACATTCCCACTCCAATGTACGCAAAATTAGGGAAAGTTTTGGTCTTTGGAGGGGGTTAGGTTTGCTATTTGCAGCCCAACGGAAGGAAAAGCAGGGGAATTATTGGACATTGAAAGGGTTAGATTTGTTATTCACATTCCAATCTTAGCAACAGTAGGTAAAGTGTTGGCTTTGGTAGGGATGAATTTAAATTTAATATTCCGCCTCCAATGTAAGCAAAAGCAGGAAAAGTGTTGGAATTTGGAGGGAACGTTTTGGACTTTGGAGGGCTTAGATTTACTATTCACAGTCCAATGTGAGGAACATTAGGGAAAGTGTTGGACTTTGAAAGGCTTAAATTTATTATTTTTTTAAAATCTTTTTATTGGTTTTGATTTTAGTACGACAGTGACAATAATAAACAGCGTTACATGTTTAGCATCGTATGCCTTTAGGTCACTTATAGCATCTCTTTTTGATGACAAAATTTTACAAGTATGTATTCGTTGGACATGCATGTATGACAGTACCAATGGAATTGTACCAGGACGGTAATCTTCTTTCAGAGTCCAGACTTGTGAGGAAGCCTATAAACCTCTATGTATAGTCATTAACATTGAGTCGCTGGAATGATGTAGAAAACCATGATAAACTATACTTTTAACCACATGGGGGGGAAGGACTTAGAACTTGGAGCTGAGTTGGAGTACCTCCACTTGCCTGTGCATGTGTAGGGATATGTTGCCTGTTATGTCGTTGCCCATTACTATAGCCATATGCCCCCTGTAAATGTGTCAGCACCTGTCTTAGCAGCGGGATTGGTGTCCTTGGGCGCCTCAGGGATTCTAGTCGCTTGCGCGGCATTGTCCATCCGGGTCAGGCGTCAATGCAGGTTGGGCTACCGGGTCTGCATGTTGTTGCAGAGCTACAAGGACCGTCTCCCAGTATGTAATTATTGGTATTTTCCTAAGGCCTGTTGTTTCTTCGCGGCGAATCGCGGTGCC
Organism: Calotriton arnoldi; assembly: GCA_963921515.1. Classification (NCBI taxonomy): domain Eukaryota; kingdom Metazoa; phylum Chordata; class Amphibia; order Caudata; family Salamandridae; genus Calotriton; species Calotriton arnoldi. Next base: position 2,442,908 of record CAWUFW010000339.1, read on the forward strand.
CTCCGCCCTAGCCCATGCGAGTGTGGAGTGTCTGGAAGTGCGGGGGGTCAGGAGCCTTCCATCGTTTTGTAATGAGCCGTTTGGCAGCTATTATACCCAAGTCCCAAAATCTGGACGTGACTTTGGTGCTGCGTGTTCTGCGGAATCTGTGCAACAAGTATACCGGCCATTCAAAGGGTATCTCTCTCTCAGTGCAGGCACGCAGCGCTTCTGCCACGTCTCTCCAATAGGTGCTAAGACTGGTGCAACTCCACAGCATGTGTATCAAATCTGCGTCTACAACAGAGCATCTAGGACAAGCAGAGTCAGTACGATGAAAGTATCTGTTAATTTTAGCCGGCGTGTAGTACGCTCTGTGCATGATGTAATATTGGATCTGCCTAAACCTCACATTCCTGGGGATCTGAACTGGGCTGGCAAGTACCTGTCCCCACTCTTTGTCCGAAAATTGTCTGCCGAGATCCTGCTCCCATTTAAGCCTAAGGGGGTCCAGTACTTTGCGGCACAGTCCCCAGTGCAGCGGCCACGTGGAGCGCCTCCTGTCTCTCTGTCCTTCTCTGTTCTAAGTTGGGAGCAGTGGTGGCCACATTGGCATTTGGCCGGGACCTGCCACGTCCACCGCGAGCCCGTCGTCTTCTGTTGGGTTTCCGAAGCTCTGCCTCTGTGGAGGGTCTAGGCCCTGTCCATTTTCCCGTTTCTTCCAGCCAGTCCCAGACTTCGGCGGGCGAATCAAAGCAGCGTGCCATTCCATTCGCGACTACCCGCAGTCTGGCAGGGAATAGCAAAGAGTAGTTTAGCTCGAGTTCTCGCAGTTGCCATTTCACCACTGAGTATGCGCTCCTGCATCGTTGGACCTGCGCAATGTAATCCGGGAAAAGCATGATCTGACTATTACCCATTTTGACACTTGACATCTTGCGGGTTTCGCGCAAAATCGAGTCTCTGTCCCTGTAATTGAGGACTTTGAACAGGAATGGGCGTGGATGGGCTCCCGGCGGTGGCTTCTGTGCATGGACCCGATGTGCCCGTTCAACCACAAACTGGGGAGACAGGGTGTCGGCAGGTAGCATGTCTCTGATCCAGCACTCAGTAAACTCTTCCGGATTACGTCCTTCCTCTCCCTCCGGTAGTCCCACTATGCGGACGTTGTTTCTACGTGAGCGTCCCTCGGCGTCTTCCACCCTCTCCTCCAGTTCATGTACTCGATCGATTAGATCCTGTAGGGCTGCGGTGTGACTTTGCGTGACAGGCTTCAGTTCTGTGAGCGTTTGTTCTTGCTGTCGCACCTTGTCCCCCAACCTGTGATGGTCTGCTCGCAGAAGGGTGAAGTTCGAGGTGACTTTGTCGATTTTGGACTCCAGCGACGAGTGAGTCTGGTCAAGAGCGGATCCAATCTTCTCAACCGCCGCTAGTACGGAGTCGAGTTTGGCAGTAAGTGCTGTGTGGGACGTCTTCAAGGGCGTGTCCCCCTCTGTAGACCTCGTTCCTGGGGCGCCAGTGCGCGCACTGAGTTGTTGGTGCGTAGGCGACCCATTACTAACTTGCGCTGTCGGCTTTCGGTTTGGCGTCGTGTGAGCAGGGCCAGCCGTCTGTGTTGCGGCTTCTCCAGCGTATCAGGCCCAGTCCGCCGGTTGCCCACTAACTGGGCGGGCGCCGCTCTTGCTGTTACCTACGTCCCTGATTGCTCATCCGTCGCATCTTCAGGCAAATGCATGATGCAAGGTTCCGCGCAGTAGGCCTGACTGAACCCCCACTAGAGTGCCTGTGGGGCCCTGCGCTGTTTCTTGCAACTGCCCTTATCGTGTTCCCAGACAAGGAGGTCGATTTCGCCTCCTGTTCGCCACCACGACCCCAGCCCAGATTGCCACACGCCCGCGGGGGCAGGGCAGATCTGTGTTGGCCGCTTCTTATCCCAGATATACTTCCCAGACTGGGTGTTGCCTTTGTTTCGACCGAGCTTCGCTGGTGGAGTAAAGTGTAGGAAGGGTCTTCCACTGAAACTATGTCCTTGGTCACTGTTGTCTTGCACCGTAAGGGGCTTCTCTATGACGCTTAGGCGCTGGAACGGCAGGGCTCACCCACCATTTCACTACTTCCTTCCCGCTCGCACTGACCTCAATGTGCGCACATCCTGAACCCGATCCGGGGCTATCGCGGTTCCAGTACGGGCCGCTACTGTTCTTGCCAGTGCCCTGCAGCAGCGTGGTTCCACTGATGGGAGTAACTGGATCGGGGAGGGTGCGCCGGCCCCTGGTGCCTTCTTCTATTTCACCCACCCCGATGCCTGAGCACACACAACCTGGGTCCGACCTGACCCCCGGGCCTCATGTAGCGGTATTGATAGCCGCTGTGCGAGTGCTTATCTTCGTACTCCGCAGGGGCAGTGGTACGCTGATGGGCCCCGCTGCCATGCAATCGGCATGCCAGGCCGCACGCACCTCAAGCGGGTTCGAGGTGGGCCCTGCGGCTCCCTAGTCGTGTCCTCGGATTGGGCCCGATCCGACCCCCTTCCTTGCAGCTCCACTGCTGCACCCTGGCACTGTGGCCCAACCTGGTTGCGTCCAGTGACAATCAGGAGGGGGAGAGGCCGCTCAGATATCCCACTTGTCTAGTCCATATGCACTATTTCTAGCCGAGATCTCCTCACAGCGCCGGCCGGAGAGTTCGCAGCGAGCGGGGGAGGCAGGCCTCCACACAACATCAACCACGCCCGCCTCCGCTGCTGTGCCTTCACCGCCTGGGCCCGGTCCAACCCCCGCGTGGGGCAGGCCGCCTCTCCCCAAGGCCCCGTTCCAGTGCCACTGCCGCCTGGTCCAGCTCCAGAGCGGCGTCGGAGAAAGCCCGGGGGGGGGGGCAGGGAAAGGCCGCCAGACCTCCGCGGCGCGCTTCTCCCCCCGGCAGGCGGTCACGTCCACGAGGGAGTGTCGCACACGGGGCTCTGATGGTGTGGCGGGCAGGCGGCAGACACCGTCGACCAGTGGCTCTCACCGGATTATCTGGGCCCTCCGGCAGCGTGCCGATATCTCTGGCTCACCGCGTTAGTGGGCGATCGCCTCTTCCCCCACCATCAAAGCACTAATGCAGGGATAACGGAGCCCTCCGTCGTCCCCCAGGCCGCCCGTGTAACGTGGGGAGCCCTCGTACCTCCTTGCAGCAGTTGGCGCGAACGCGCGCCCGCCTGGTACACTCTCAGCAGATGGCATCAGGCCCCGGGGGGAATCGCTCAGGGGGCTCCTTCTGTATGCATCGGCGTCTTCAGCGCATCAGCATGTCCCTCAACGGTGCGGGCGCGCATCTGTAACTCCCCCGCACCCGGATGGCTGGGGATGCTGATTCCTGACAGGATCTCTAACGGCTCGCGTCCGCCATGATCGGCTGGTTAGCCACGCCCCCAAAACAACAAGGTTTCTATTGAGTACAATTTTCAAGAGGTGCATACTATAGGTCACACTGGAGAAACAATCGAGGATGAGGGTGTGGGTCCGCCTCTAAAACTCCCACACTTCCAAAACTGTGACCACCTAAGCCTCCCCTGCAACATAATACTCCAGTTGGGGAACAGCTTCAACAATACCACTATCAGTGTCTAAAATCACCACAGATCAGTGGGTCCTCTCTATAATCAAGGACAGGCATTGTTTAAAACTAGAGAACACACCACCTACAGTACCATCAAGGGTGCAAAATATGTCACTAGAACATCTTACACTACTGCAGGACAAAGTCCAAGCTCTCCTTCAAAAGGGAGCTATAGAAATAGTCCGTCCCCAAACATCATCAGGGACATGGGGTGTACTCACTATAGTTCCTCATTCCCAAAGAGGACAAGACCTTAAGGCCAATTCTGGAACTAAGACCACTCAACAGTTACATCTCCTTAGAACACTTTCACATGTTCATGCTGCAAGAAATGATACCATTGCTACAACAAGGAGATTTCATGACCGCATTAGACCTCAGAGACGCCCATTTCCATATTCCCATACATCCAGTGCACCGCCGATATCTCCGTTTCCATGTCAATGGACAGCAATATCAGTTCGAGGTCCTACCCTTCGGGGTAACTACAGCCCAAAGCGTCTTTACCAAATGCCTCGCGGTGGTAGCAGCTCATCTCAGAAGGGGAGGCATACATATTTTTCCCTATCTGGCAACTGGCTCATCAAAAGTCCAACCAAACAGCAATGTTTTCAGGACACCCAACAGGTAATGAACCTTCTACACAAACTAAGGTTTTCTCTCCTTATACCAAAGTCTGACCTGCAGCCTCTAAAGGTACAACCCTTCCTAGGCGTAACACTAAACTCAGTCACAGCCAAAGTGTATCCCAGTCCAGAAAGAGTACCAAAATTCAAACTAGCATTATCTCCGTTTCACCCACAAACTCTGCTCCCAGTAAAAACCGTCATGAGCTTTCTAGGAATGATGACATCCTGTATAGCCATAGTACCAAATGCTTGCCTACATATGCCTCCCCTTCAACGTACTCTTCAGTCACAATGGTCTCAAGCGGAGGGGCATCTACAAGATCTAGTGTTGGTAGGGCCAGCGATCCATCACTCTCTGCAGTGGTGGAACAGCAACAATCTGTTGCCGGATCGGCCCTTCAAAGCCCCTATTCCGCAGATTACCATTATGAAAGATGCATCCCTTCAGGGGTGGGTAGCACATATGCAAACCCTCACAGTACATGGTCTATGGTCAATACATCACAAACACTTTCACATAAATCTTCTGGAGCTTCTAGCAATTCAACTACCAGTCATCTACACAAGATAGTACTAATACATACAGACAACATGATTGCGATGCACTATATTAAAAAACGGTGGGGGGGGGCACTCATCACAGCTATCCCTCCTAGCAGAGCACATCTGGGACTGGGCGATATTTCACAAAATCCACCTCCAGCAGAATACATACCAGGGGTGGACAACAACTTCACAGATATGCTCAGCAGAACTCACCAAGTGCACGAGTGGGAAATCAATATACCCCTCCTACTTCAAATGGCGGGGCACCCTGGAGATAGACCTATTTGCCACTCACCACAGTGCCAAATGCCAAAGCTTTGCCTCCAGGTTTCCTCACCAACACTCCAAAGGCAATGCCCTATGGATGAACTGGTCAGGGATATTTGCATACGCTTTTACCCCTATCCAACTAATTCCATATGTGGTGCAAAAGCTAACACAAACATCCCTTACACTGATCCTAATAGCCCCAACATGGGCTCTGCATGCATGGTTCCAACCCGACTGCAACTGTCGGTAGTGCCACACAAAAAAACTACCTCTTTGGCCACATTTCCTAACACAGGATCAAGGGATAGTGGTGCATCCAAATCCCAAACAGCTCAATCTAGCCATCTGGCTCTGAAGATCCTAGAATGTGAGCACCTTAACTTACCACAAGAATGTATGGATATACTTAAACAAGCACATAGACCAACTACAAGAGCTTGCTATGCAGACCAATGGAAAAGATTTGTCCATTACTGTTTAAATAAACATATCCAACTTTTATCGCCAATAGTACAAGACCTCATTGGTTATCTCTTCCATCTACAGCAAGCAGGACTCACTTAAACAGCTATCAGATTACACTTAGCAGCCTTAGCTGCTTACATACGAAACAGGAAGCATATGTCACTGTTTAAAATACCAGTGATTAAAGCTTTTATGGAAGGACTATAAAGTACCATACCACCTTCCAGTCCCAGTGTGGAACCTTAACATTGTCCTCACTAGAATGATGGGTTCACCATTTGAATCATTTCATTCCTGTGAACTTCAGTTCCTCACATGGAAAGTTGCTTTCCTAGTGGATATCACTTCCCTAAGGAAAATATGTGAACTCAAAGCACTTACCTTAGAAGAACCATTCTTTCAAATATTTCCAATAGAGTTGGATCTCTGTACCAACTCAAAGTTTCTACCAAAGATTATGTCAGCCTTTCACACAAACCAAACTATAGAGATACCAGTTTTCTTCCCTAAACCAGACTCCGTAGCAGAAAGAGCCCTGCACACACTAGATGTTGAGTGCTCTAATGTTCTACATAGAACCGAGCCCTTTAGGAAAACACAACAACACTTTGTGCCATTTACAAATGCCATGACAGGGCTCCCCCATATCCAAAACAGGGTTACCAGATGGAAAGCTACATGCATTCAAACTTGTTTCCGCAAAGCAAAAAGGATACTTACAGTACCTCCAATAGCTCATTCCACACGTAAAGAAGGAGCCACAATGGCTTTTTTAGGCAACATCCCAATAGAGGATATTTGCAAAGCAGCTAAATGGAATAACCCACATACATTTAGATACACTACTGTGTTGATGTCTTAGGCAATCGGCAAGCTAGAGTGAGTCAAGCTGTACTAAGAACTCTTTCAAACAGCTACATCAACCAATCACTAGCCACCGCTTAGGGGAGCACTGCTTTACATTCGATGCTAAGCATATGTTTCTACGGCAAACACATGCAACGAATGGAATAGGTTACTTACCCTGTAAGCATCTATTCGTAGTGTGTAGTTACATAGATTCATATGCACCCACCCTCCTCCCCGGAGGCTTTTAGTTTAAGTATGTTCCTATCTATCTAACATATTATTTACTGTACTTAATTTACTTGCATGTTTATCTTTTCTAGAACTATATTGCTCTTTCCTAAAGCTCACCCGATGAGCTAGAAACAATCTAACAAAGGAGCCGAGGTACATGCGCAATACACAATGGAGGAGGAGTCCCAATACCTCGTGACACAGACTTCTTTGAAGAAAAACAACTTTCAACCGTCCGAGCCCAACACTAGATGGCAGGATATGCTAAGCATATGAATCTACGGCACTACACGCTACGAATAGATGCGTACAGCGTAACACATTCCTTTTCCTACCATCTGGCTCGGACATTCAAGAACTCAGTTCTGTGACTGACAAGTGTTTTCCAACACTGTTCCGCCAAGAGTTTCTCCCTGTGATGCCGAGGACATGTGACCCAACGGGCACCGACTATTAACCTTTGACACTGCGCCTTCGGGCTCCAACCATCGAACCTTGAGTCTCCTCAACTTTTTGGGGAGAATGCACCTAAGCTGAGAATATGAAACATAATGCCAGAAGCCCCTGGAGAGACCAGCACAGTGTTTGTAACCTGTGCTTCTTGCCAGCCCATGAGGAGACCTCCTGTGACATCTGCTGTGCTTTCTGCTACAAAAGGCCCTCTATTGGGTTCACCAGAATACGCAACGGCAAGCCTCCTCTGAAATGCCTGACATTTGTGGGGCCGAATACCTGCTCGACACTGAGAAGAGGCCAGGCACTCCAGCAGCCCAGTGAGGTGAGAGTCCTGAGGCCATCTTCTCAGAGGCGTCTGAGGCAGAAGAGGAGATGCAAGAACTCATCATGAAATAGGCACCAGCCCACACACAGGGCTGAAGACCGGGTCGACTCTCAGGTCCGCCAAGAGGATCTCCTTCAAAGACCGCCTCGACAACCACGCACACAACAGCAAGGAGCTCTTCAACATCGTGAAGGAACTCTCCAACCCCAGCTCCAACACCAACGACATCCCGCCGTCGCAAGCCCTGTGCGACTCCCTTGCCACCTTCTTCCCCCGCAAGATCGCCGACATCCACGACAGCTTCAACACCCAGACAGCCCCAACTGAGACCGATGCACCAGACCCGCCGCATACCATCGACCACGACCCCTTGCCAGCCTGGGCCAGCGTGAACATCGATGACACCTCAAGACCGTCAGACCCTTTCCCGCACCACATCTTCAACAAAGCCAGCAGCTCCATCGCACCCCACCTGCGCAACGTCATCAATCTCTCCTTCGAGACCGCGACCTTCCCAGAGAGCTGGAAACACGCCGAGATCAACACCCTACTCAAAAAACCCAAGGCGGACCCGAGAGACCTCAAGAACTTCCGGCCCATCTCCCTGCTTCCGTTCCCAGCCAAGGTCATCGAGAAGATCGTCAACAGACAGCTAACCCGATACCTCGAAGAAAACAGCATCCTGGACCCATCCCAGTCAGGGTTCCGCAGCAACCACAGCACTGAGGCTGCCCTCATCGCCGCCACCGACGACATCAGGACCCTGCTGGACAACGATGAGACCGCAGCCCTCATCCTGCTGGACCTCTCCGCCGCCTTCGACACTGTCTGCCACCGCACTCTACGCGCACGCCTCCACGACGCAGGGATCCGAGACAAGGCCCTGGAATGGACCACCTCCTTCCTCGCCGGCAGAACCCAGAGAGTCCGCCTCCCACCATTCCGATCCGAAGCCTCCGAGATCATCTGCGGCGTACCCCAGGGATCATCCCTCAGCCCGACACTGTTCAACATCTACATGGCCCCGCTCGCACGCATCGCCAGACAGCACGACCTCAACATAATCTCCTACGCCGACGACACTCAACTGATCCTCTCCCTCACCAAGGACCCCCTCACCCCCAAATCCAACCTCCACGAAGGAATGAAGGCCGTCGCCGATTGGATGAAGAAAAGCCGACTAAAGCTGAACACGGACAAGACGGAGGTCCTCATCTTCGGCTCCAACCCCTCAGCCTGGGACGACTCCTGGTGGCCAACGACACTGGGGGCAGCCCCGACACCCACCGACCACGCACGCAACCTGGGAGTCATCCTCGAATCAACGCTCTCCATGGCCAAACAAGTCAACGCGGTCTCCTCCTCCTGCTTCAGCACCCTCCGCATGCTTCGCAAGATCTACAGGTGGATCCCGACAGATACAAGAAGAACAGTCACCCAGGCCCTCGTCAGTAGCAGACTCGACTATGGGAACGCCCTCTTCGCGGAAGCCCGGCCAAACTCATCAAGCGACTGCAACGCATACAAAACGCCTCCGCACGCCTGATCCTCGACGTACCACGCCACAGCCACATCACCCCCACCTGAGGAACCTGCACTGGCTCCCCGTCGACAGGAGAATCTCCTTCAAACTCCTCATCCACGCACACAAGGCACTCCACAAGACCGGCCCAGCCTACCTCAACAGACGACTCTTCTTCTACGTCCCCAACCGCCAGCTCCGCTCCGCCGACCTCTCCCTCGCCACCGGCCCTCGCATTCGAAGAACAACCACCGGCGGCAGATCCTTCTCCCACCTCGCCGCCAAGACCTGGAACACCCTTCCACTCAGCCTACGACAGACCCAAGACCTGCTGACCTTCAGGAGGCTACTCAAGACCTGGCTGTTCGACCAGTAGCGGCACCCCCCCCCCCCCCTTTTTTTCCCCAGCGCCTTGAGACCCTCGCGGGTAAGTAGTGTGCTCTACAAATTCTGTGATTGATTGATTTATTGACTCCCTATGCCTCTTCAGCGCCAGAGGCACAACAATGTCAGTCTTGACCCCCGAAATGCCCTTCGACAGAGGCAGCACACCGCTCCTACAGGAGTCTGGTCAAGCCCCATTTCGGGCCAAGCTGCATTTCGAGCCAAGTCAAAAATGACAGAAACCTTCAGGTTTGTCTCCTTCGACTGGCACACCCTGACCTCTTGAGACTTGGTCGATGGTTGAGATACTGATTTTTGGAAACAAAAGCTTCCCATGGGACACATCCTGGTGGCCTACAGAACTCTGACCTACTCCCACCCCCATGACCATGCTAGAAACCTAGGCATCATTCTGGACAACAAGATAACCATGATGACGCAGGTCAACTCGGTCTCCTCCTCCTGCTTCTTCATCCTCTGCATGCTTCATAAGATATTCAAATGGGTACCCCAAAGCTTCACACAACCGGTTCAAATGCAGAATGGGCAAGCAGTGTATGACTTCCTTGTCAAGAACCTCTCCAGAACAGAGAACAGTCAACAGTCCACTGCCTTCCCGTGCTAAAGGAAATGATGGCTATATCTGTGGCCAGGTCATCCCAGACTCATTAGTCATCCACACCACATGAAAGGGGATGTCTGCTCAGGCAACTGGGGATTCCCATCCAATTGACAAGGAATCCTAGTGCAGAGACGCAGCAAGAAAACACATAGTGCTCTGAGCTGCCACGCATTAGCACATTGCTAGTTCTGTGGGTCTCCTCGCCTGCTACCACCATTACCACTGGGAGGAAATCGAGGAGCTAGAGATGCGTAGCCCAGAGCCCCCACAGGAAGTTGTTTCAAGAGCTCATTGCTGATGGTAAGGTCATCAGCAACGCAAATATTAGATGTGCCCTTGGCGCTGCAGAAGCTGCTGCTACAGGTATTAACACCAGCATCCACCTTCGCAGGCATGCCTGGCTTAGAATTTCAGGATATCAGCTCAAGGTGGAACTGCACCTCCTAAATGTCCCTTTTGATGGTGGTCCAGATGCTTGAAAAAATCAAAAAGGACACTGACATTTCCAAGTTCATGAGGGCCCTACAGTTACCTAGCCCCAGATCAGCCTTTATCAAATCGTAGGTGGAACACCACTTCCTGAATGTCCCTTTTGATAACGAGCATCTGTTCGGTCCCCAGGTGGACCAGATGCTCGAAAAAAATCAAGAAGTGCGCCTAGTCCCAGATCTGCCTTTCACAGACAACAGACTAGGGGCAACATCTAAACAACAGTATCTAGGCAGAGACCACCCTATCAACAACAGCCCTTTCAGGATCCCCAGCAGATCAAGACCATCCAGCAGCGAGGCTACAGGGGTAATGGCTGTGGCAGAGGTGGCTCCGCTACAGGCACCTCTGCTGGGAATCAGTGGATTCCCATCCGTCCTACCTGATCACACATCACCTGCCAGAGGGGAGACCAAGGTACTTCTTTCCTCACTGGAAAATAATCACCTCAATTCAGTGGGTACTTTCCATTGTGCAAGAAGGGTACTGCCTAAAATTGTATACCATCCCACCATGCTACGATGTAGTCTGCGCAGGCCACCTCCAACTGTTAGAGGAAGAGGTCCAGATGCTCCTCCCGAAGGGCGCCATTGAACCGGAGCCCACACACCAACACGCAAAATGGATGTACTTCTACTTCCTCATCTCCAAAAAGGATGGCTCTCTACAGCCAGTCCTAGGCCATTAAATGGGACCATCCACACTGAACAGCTTTACCCGGTCACCCTGAAGGTCCTCATCCCACTGCTCTGCTAAGACTTCATGCCAGCGGTGGATCTGAAAGATGCATACTTACACATTCCTATCAACCCAGCGCATTAATAGTACTTTTTAGGTCTCGGCCTGGCGTTTGGAGCGCGCATGCGCTCCTCGCCTGCGAGAGCTATAGTAAAGAATATGAAGAAGGGGACTTTAATCCACGCCCCTGTGTCTCGACCATTTGCAATTGGCTTAGGTCATGATTAATGTTTTTTCCGTGCTTTTGGTTTGCTGGCTGTCACTTTTGTTGACGCCCTTGCAGTTTTGTGATGCCGCCCATCGTGACAAGCACATCTGGTTTCACTCAGCCCATGTGACAGCCTGCAAACCAAAAGAACGGAAAAAACATTAATCACGACCTAAGCCAATTCTAACAAGTGGCTGAATAAAAACATATAGTGAGCGTTTTTTTTTCTCTTTGTGCTTCACAGCCCTCGTGAAGAATTTTCTTATCTGCTTGTTAAATAAACAAGCAGATAAGAAAAGTCTTCACAACAGCTATGAAGCAGACGAGCCATGGCGCACAGGCATTCCGAGGGCGCCTGTTCCCAACACTTCCCCCTCCAAACGTTTCCAAGACATATTTCGATTGTGGCAAAAACACAGATCTATTTTTTGTTTAACAATGAATGTAAGAAAACGTTTAGGCAATCCATGCCAGCGATATGGTTTCCGTTTACATTTCACAAGTTTTACTTACTATTGCGTTCCATAATAGTGTTTGCTATTTCCAGGATTTTGTATCTCTGTATTTTTTTTCGTTCAGCATATTACACTTGAATGGCGCATACTTTCAACAGAGTCGCCTCTGTGTATTTATAGCCCCCATATTGACCCGACGAGCCCCTACATTTCCCGGTGGCACACTGCGGGCACCCTGCTTCTGATGGCAGTGCCCGGGCATGTCTGAGGAGCACGCATTCTTGGGAGAGTACCCTGGCACGGAAGCGGGATCTGCCCTTATGGTATTTTATTGTCTGGCACACACATTGTGCTGGGATGTTTTCTGCCAACAGAACTAACACTGGTGTTGCTGTCACCAACCCCCCATGCACACTGTATTTAAGGCTAATAGCATTTATGACGTGATTTCTCCAGCGTGGCCCCATGTGCACCGGGCACTATTACTCGTGAGGCCTGCTGCATTCGCTGTTTCTTCTGGGTGCACAGTTTTCTGGTGGGCACATACGGGCACCTCCTGCATGCTGCGGCAGACTGATGTATGGATTGTTTATGGAATTGTTCTCAGAAGTGATAACATCCGTGGCTTTCAACAAATGTATTAAGATAAATGTCTGTGGGAAAGAAGACCCGCCCCTTGCCCTCTGGCTGTATTTCCTTACATCATGATCCCAGCGCTCTTTGCCACTCCTGTGATTTTGGTGACGTGGTGGGTGGAAGTACCAGCTGGTGGGTGGACCGGGCTCCTCCGGCAGGTGGTTGGACGTAGTCAGCGGGTGGACAGCCATGAAAACGTTGACCAAATTTTGAACTTTTGGGTTTCACGAGGACCAAAGGTCCCGCTCAATGGATGCTTCTGAGCCCTTTTTGAAAAACCTGGAGCGATGGCTCTCCAGTGTCCAGTGCCTTTGCCAAACAGCCCTCGCCGTAAATGAGAATAGACTAGTGCCCAGATATCAGTCTGGTGTCTCTGGCCCAGTGCGCCAGCTAGGGTGGTGTCCATGCTGGATTCAGCAGTACTGCAGCTCACCAAGGTGTTGGTGCGAGTGGTATAGGATGGAATCTACCCCGGGGAACCAAATCTATTTTTAGACCTTTGTCTGTTAAAGAGCGGGCTAGCAGAGAACCAGGTCAGCAGAGCTGCTGTAGAGCCATAGAACCAGGTCAGCAGAGCTGCTCTAGAGGCAGAGAACCAGGTCAGCTGAGCTGCTGTAGAGCCAGCGAACCAGGTCAGCAGAGCTGCTGTAGAGCCAGAGAACCAGGTCAGCAGAGCTGCTGTAGAGCCAGCGAACCAGGTCAGCACAGCTGCTTTAGAGCCAAAGAACCAGGTCAGCAGAGCTACTCTAGAGCCAGAGAACCAGGTCAGCAGAGCTGCTGTAGAGCCATAGAACCAGGTCAGCAGAGCTACTTTAGAGCCAGAGAACCAGGTCAGCAGAGCTGCTGTAGAGCCAGAGAACCAGGTCAGCAGAGCTGCTTTAGAGCCAGAGAACCAGGTCAGCAGAGCTGCTCTAGAGGCAGAGAATCAGGTCAGCAGAGCTGCTGTAGAGCCAGAGAACCAGGTCAGCAGAGCTACTCTAGAGCCAGAGAACCAGGTCAGCAGAGCTGCTGTAGAGCCATAGAACCAGGTCAGCAGAGCTGCTGTAGAGCCAGAGAACCAGGTCAGCAGAGCTACTCTAGAGCCAGAGAACCAGGTCAGCAGAACTGCTGTAGAGCCAGAGAACCAGGTCAGCAGAGCTGCTGTAGAGCCAGAGAACCAGGTCAGCAGAGCTGCTGTAGAGCCATAGAACCAGGTCAGCAGAGCTGCTGTAGAGCCAGAGAACCAGGTCAGCAGAGCTACTCTAGAGCCATAGAACCAGGTCAGCAGAGCTGCTGTAGAGCCATAGAACCAGGTCAGCAGAGCTGCTGTAGAGCCAGAGAACCAGGTCAGCAGAGCTGCTGTAGAGCCATAGAACCAGGTCAGCAGAGCTGCTTTAGAGCCAGAGAACCAGGTCAGCAGAGCTGTTGTAGAGCCAGAGAACCAGGTCAGCAGAGCTGCTGTAGAGCCAGAGAACCAGGTCAGCAGAGCTGCTGTAGAGCCAGAGAACCAGGTCAGCAGAGCTGCTGTAGAGCCAGAGAACCAGGTCAGCAGAGCTGCTGTAGAGCCAGAGAACCAGGTCAGCAGAGCTGCTGTAGAGCCAGAGAACCAGGTCAGCAGAGCTGCTGTAGAGCCAGAGAACCAGGTCAGCAGAGCTGCTGTAGAGCCAGAGAACCAGGTCAGCAGAGCTGCTGTAGAGCCAGAGAACCAGGTCAGCAGAGCTGCTTTAGAGCCAGAGAACCAGGTCAGCAGAGCTGTTGTAGAGCCAGAGAACCAGGTCAGCAGAGCTGCTGTAGAGCCATAGAACCAGGTCAGCAGAGCTACTCTAGAGTCAGAGAACCAGGTCAGCAGAGCTGCTGTAGAGCCATAGAACCAGGTCAGCAGAGCTGCTTTAGAGCCAGAGAACCAGGTCAGCAGAGCTGCTCTAGAGGCAGAGAACCAGGTCAGCAGAGCTACTGTAGAGCCAGAGAACCAGGTCAGCAGAGCTACTCTAGAGCCAGAGAACCAGGTCAGCAGAGCTGCTGTGTAGTCAGAGAACCAGGTCAGCAGAGCTGCTGTAGAGCCAGAGAACCAGGTCAGCAGAGCTGCTGTAGAGCCAGAGAACCAGGTCAGCAGAGCTGCTCTAGAGCCAGAGAACCAGGTCAGCAGAGCTACTCTAGAGCCAGAGAACCAAGTCAGCAGAGCTGCTGTAGAGCCATAGAACCAGGTCAGCAGAGCTGCTTTAGAGCCATAGAATCAGGTCAGCAGAGCTGCTCTAGAGCCAGAGAACCAGGTCAGCAGAGCTGCTTCAAAGCCAGAGAACCAGGTCAGCAGAGCTACTCTAGAGCCAGAGAACCAGGTCAGCAGCGCTGCTGTAGAGCCATAGAACCAGGTCAGCAGAGCTGCTTCAGAGCCAGAGAACCAGGTCAGCAGAGCTGCTGTAGAGCCAGAGAACCAGGTCAGCAGAGCTGCTCTAGAGCCAGAGAACTAGGTTATCAGAGCTGCTGTAGAGCCAGAGAACCAGGTCAGCAGAGCCGCTCTAGAGCCACAGAACCAGGTCAGCAGAGCTGCTTTAGAGCCAGAGAACCAGGTCAACAGAGCCGCTGTAGAGCCAGAGAACCAGGTCAGCAGAGCTGCTTTAGAGCCAGAGAACCAGGTCAGCAGAGCCGTTGTAGAGCCAGAGAACCAGGTCAGCAAAGCTGCTTTAGAGCCAGAGAAACAGGACATTGGGGCCCCTTGCGCTGCCGCTGCATCACTTTTTCCCACACAAAAATTGAAGCACCGGCGGTGCAAGGGACTTGTAAATAAGCCCCATTGTGCCCATTCGAACGCAATAAAACAGTTACGTAACCTTCACACCACTGAAAAGGTGAAATAAAGCACCAGTTTCTAAAGTTATTGCTCTTTCCACAGTTACTGGTAACTCAAGTCTCCTGCCTGAGGTCTACTACATTTATTGTAATTTAAAACTTCAGGTATCAAAATGCAAAGTTGTGTGAGCTATTAGCCTTACACTGGCTGAACAACTGCCTCCTACCATAGGACTGTTACGAGTGTCTACAAATCTAAGATTGTATTTTGGGAAGTAGATGATGCACCTCATGCTTGCAAAATAAAACAAGCATTTGCAATACAATAGGGCTGGCGTTACTAAAAGTTTGAGCTATTGGCGTTGCAAATGATAATGTTTGTTAGTTTTTCTATTTTTTTGTTACAAAATATTCCAGCAGTAGCATCAGTAATTAAATAAAATCCACGTAGACCACCAGTACCACCACCACTAACACCCCCAGTACCACCACCACCAATACCACCACCACTACCACCACCGCTACAACCACCACAAGTACCATAACCACCACTACAATTATTACTATTACTACTCTGTGGTGATAGTAATAATAATAGTGGTAGTTATGGTACTGGTGGAAAATTACTATTATAAATTACAATACCTGTTAATATTTCAAAAGGCATTGCCATTTACAATACCAATAGCTCTAAAACTTGCAGTTGCGAGACCTATTGCATTGTAAATGCTTGTTATTCGTTGTTAGTGGACGGCACTACCTGTTCACTATATTACTGTTAGTGTTAGCAGCAGCAGCACACCTGCGCAGAAATGCCATACACATTTTCCCATACCTGGATGACTGCCTGATCAAGAGCAGCAGCAAATTGCCATGTCTAGTGCATGCTTAAACAGCAGTGTCCCCACAGCATGAATTAGGATCCACCATCAGCGCCACATAACCACATCTTCAGCCTCGGCAGATCCAACCCTTTTTGGGACAGATTCTAAATACAGTAACAGAGAAAGCGTACCCCAGCGAAAAGAGAGTGAAGTCATTGTATTTGCTTTTGTCTCCTTTTCAGATACAACGTTCCCTCACAGAAGGAACTGTGAGTAAACTATTGGAGTTGATGGCCTCGTGCATAGCGATAGTGCCATACACCAGATTACACGTTTGACAACTCCAGGAGTGCCTCTGGAGTCAATAGGCACAAGCAGAATGGCACTGGGGAGATCTAGTGTAGGTCACATCAAAGCCTCAGCACCCTCTGCTAGGGGAGTTGTTTGGGAGGACCTTTCTAGACCCACTTCCACAATTGACCATCACCTCCGACATCTCTTGTGTGGGTTGGGGTGCTCACCTCCACAACACGACCGTCACACCTGGATACCGCAGTCCCAGAGGTACCACATCAACTACCTGGACCTGCTAACCATCTGTCTTGCCCTCAGAGCCTTCCTCGCACTCATTTGGGGCAAGACAATCCCTCTAAAGATGGACAGCATGACAGCCATTTATTGCATCCAGAAGCAGGGGGAACCCAATGCCTCATTCGTTTGCACTGGCTTAGGAGATCCAATATTGGGCAGCCCGGAGCAATATTCACCTATTGGTGGAGCATTTGCCTGGAATTTGCAGACCTGCTCAGCAAGATGTTCATAGGGTGGGGGGGGGGTGGGTAATGGGTCCGGAGCCTCAGCAATGCTGTAATAATAGAGCTGATCTGGTGGAGTTTACTCGTTCATGACAATGGGAGACCCTTTCCCCATTACTGTTACAGAACTTGTCGATGTGTCAGAACGAGTAAGACAAGTCCGTCGGCAAGGCCCATGCCGACGGATCGTAACTGATAGCAGACGCCTTTTCTCCGCACCACAAGATTGCCGTTTACAGCTCAGAGGGAAAGGATCGTATTTTATTCCTAACCCAGTTTTCTTTTCCTAACGCCCTGAGGAAGCCCCAGTCCAGATGGCCGGTGTAAGGGGGCGAAACCGTTTTGGCTGTAAATGTTCTTTTGTTTCGAAGCACTACAAAATAAATTGGAATTGGTTCCAGGGAACAAGTGACTTGTCTTACTCGTACTGCTCAGCAAGATGCATTAACAAGTCCATGAGTGGGAACCTCACCCACAGCTTCTTCCTTTAGTGGGGGACCCTGACCATTGATCTTTTTGCTACTCCAGAAAACTCAAATTGCCAAAACTGCGCATCTAGGTAACTGCACGCACAGCCCATAGGCAATGCTCTATGGATGAACTGCTCAGGGAAATTAGCCTACGTTTTTCCTCCTCTCCCCCTCATCCCATACACAGTCAGGAGGATATCGTAGGTGTCCATGACCATCATTCTAGTGCCACCAACCAGAGCACATCAGCCCTGTATTGAATGCTCCTGGAGATGGCGGTCAAATACCAGAAGCTCCCGCAGAGGTTGACCTTCTCACTCTACATCAGGGCCAGCTCAAACACCCAAATCCCAGACAACTGAACCGCAGTCTGACACCCGAGCTCCTAAGTTTGGCTACTTCAACCGTTTAGAGGAATGCATGCTTATGTTGCAAAAGATGCACAAATCCACTACTCACTCCTGTTACACAGGTAAATGGTAGAGACTCATGCACTGCTGTATCTCCAAACAGATCACTTAAAGGTCTCTGAAAGAGACTACATGTTATATCCTACACCTATACAGGGCAGGCATTGTCTACGCTTCTATATCCTTACATCTAGCTGCAGTTGCAATGTATTTACAGAACACACAACACTGCTCACTTTTCAAGGTCCCTATCATTAAGGCCTTCATGGAATGTCTTAAAAAGCCCCCTGCCCTTTTATGGAGCCCGAATGTGGTCCACACATGATTCATGGTTCTGCCCTTTGAACCCCTACACTCATGCGACCTACAGTTTTTGTCTTGAATAGTGGATGTCTTAATTACAATCACCTCCATCAGATGCATTAGTGAGCTCCTGGCTCTTACAATACGGGAGCCATTTATTTAGGTTCACAAGGACAGGGTAGTCCTGACCAACTCCAAGTTTCTGCCAAAGGTTCTCTTGCCTTTTCACATGTCAGGCCATTGAGCTGCCCATCTTCTTCCTGCAAACAGACTCTGTAGTGGAAAGAGCCCTTCCTTCACACCCTGGGCGTTAAGACGGCGCTCATGTACTCCAATGATAGAACTAAGCCTTTTTGTTACGACCAATAAACTTTTTGTAGCCTTTGCCACACACCACAGAGGCCACCCCATCTCTAAATCGGGCATTAAAGATGAATTGTCATGTGCATTCAAGCTTGCAATTCTAAGGTCAAGGGGACACTCCCCATGCCCTCTTGAGCACACTCCACACAGAAAAAGGGTGCTATTTTAGCTTTCCTAAGTACCATCCCCTTGGCGAATATCTTCAAAGCTGCCACTTGGTCAATCCCACACACCTTCACCAAGCACTGTGAGGATATTCTATCTTTAGAACACTGTTACAAACATCTGCATTATCTGCTCGCTAGCCAGAACTGGTGACTACAGGAAAGTGGGCAGGATAGATGGGTACAGTCACTCTCCCCACATATCCATTCACATATATCCACACCCCACTCCTCTGATTATAATATGTATTTGTATTGTCAGGGAAAAGACAGCAGTGGAGATTTATTAGAGGCTAAGAGGTTACATCAGGTAGAAAAATGGGCAAACTATGTGGGCTTGGTGACCCTACATTGAGAATAATTGATCGTAATCTATGTGACTGACTGTGTGCATAGCATCATGATGAAAGCACAAAATCAGATTTGGAAATTAAGGCCATGGTTTCAAGTTATATAGAATTGGGAGGGCAATTTGCGCATACTGTAATTACCTCTACTTGGAGGTATCTTTTCTCGAGTGTTTGAGGTAGCTGTCGCGCTTTACAAGTGTCTGTATTTTTATTATTCCCCTTCTTCAGAATAAAACCTAACACCGATAATCAATGTTTACCACACTATTTGCTGCATATTTTTCATTCATGTCTTAGCATGTTATCCTGATAAATCTTCTCAGGCTTTTTCTGGTGAAATCTGTCAGAAGAAAATTGCAAGTGTGGTAATTGGTGCACAAGAAAATATTCTGATCCGTGTGAAAACATCCATTTGCACATGGATCAGAATTTAAAACTCAACTTTGAATCAGAGTCTAAGAAAAATCTGTATGTTTTTAGAAGTCAGGGATAAGTTATGTTATTAGAGATTTGCTTAGCTATGTATTGCCATTATTATGGACTCCCAATGCGTAGGGTTTAAGTATGTTGTATTGTAATGTAGTTATACAGGGCTTCATGCTCCTAACGAGCCACCAAAGGTCATTTGCGGAGGAGTAGCATACTACTCTGAGGTCCATAGATTGACCAGTGCGTGGGTGTGTAGTGCGACCTATAGGGGAAGTTTTTTGATGTCATACATCAGAATCGGAGTAATGCTAGTAGTATGTTTTGTCACTATCAATCTGTGTGACTTTGAACAGAAAAAGATGCTTAAGCATTAGATTGTAATTGAAGGACAGAATTGTATAAGTGCAGTCTGGCCTGTGTTTGACATTTTTTGGTGTGTGGATATGGCTGAAACTACTTAAACTGTGTCATAAACAAGTGTGTAGCGTGCTCATGAGTGTAAGATAGCCTTGTGAGGATAGGCATGGCTGCGCAAGCCAACACTTGCCACCCATGTACTGGTCTGTGTATATACAGTTCAAACCTTATATAGGATACTGGGCTAAGACTGTACACAGGGATGAAGGGATCTCCCCTTGGGAAGTGCATACTCAGGGATTCAGGCAGTTATGAGGCCCAAGAGGATGTCCAATCAAGCTCAAAACTGCCTCTCAGGACGGAAACAGTCATATGAACTTCACAGTACAACAGGAGCTACAGGACACACAATACTCGTTCCCTAAGGTAACAATTGCCTAAGATCAGGAAACGTGGACAGTCTTTGGAAGGCTGGGGCATTAATTACGAATCTGGCTAAAACTTGATGACAAAAAATATTTTTTCAATCAGTTTCTGTTTAAATAGTGCCAGATGTTATGAATGTGTTTAAAACATTAAGAAACTAAAATAAAGCAACATTTCTGCTGGGCCTCTCAAGGGTCACAAACCTGATATACAAATGACGATACAATATCACTGCCTCTCTGTATACATTCTGATTAAATCTTGCAGTCCCTGACTCGTTTAAGTTAACATGTGGTGAAGTACCACTGCTGTGTATCTGTAGATGTGGTGGGAAATAACTGTGTTTTTCCTCCCTGTTGAAGCCAGACACTTTCCGTAGCCCTCTATGGCCCAATAACAAGTTTCATGATGCTTGTGGGGTGCAAACTCAAGTAACTACCAGTACTGTGTGGTAACAACTCACCAGTACCATGCAATTACAAGGTATCGCCCATGGAATGGGTAATTACTGTGCGACCCAGGTTTACCATATGGTACTTTGTATAATCTCTTTTCCATGGAGTTTAACACACACATCTACCACCTGTAGGTGGTACATTCCACTAAGCAGGTGTTAGAAATGTGCAGGGGACTGTTTTAAGGCAGGGTGAAGGAAGTGGGAGAGGATGGTGAAAGAAAGAGTGGAGAATGTTGTCTGAGGTTCATGAGAAGTAATGTTTCCTCCACCGGTAAATGGCTTTAGGATTACTTCAGTGGTTGAAGTGGGTTGGATCTATTGAGAACAAGTTACAATTCTCTTACAGTTCCCATACTTTTTGTTAAAAAAGACTGCTACTCCAGAACATAATGCCGACCTTCAGGTGCCTCTGGCTGGAGGGGAGAGGGGTCTCATACTTTGTGAAGCCAATGGAGAGGCAGACAGTGAAAGAAGAAACGAGCCTTCTCGCTAGGGTGCCTGCTGCCTGAAAGAAATATAAATGTGTGCAATCGATTAAATAGCAAAACTAAAGGCTGCTTGAGAGCCACTATAAGGCTTTAATTGATGGAGTCGTTTGAGGTTTCATGGAGACAAACATTTATTATTTTTAAGAGATCATGTAAGGGTGTTACCAGCTGAGTTCTGGAGTGTGTCCGAATGGAAATGTATAAACACGTTTGCTCTAAGTACAGGCTGATTGCTTAGTACAGAAATTATTTATTTTAATGCACTTGTTTTATCTTAAACACTAAGGGCCTTATTTAGCGTTTGGCAGACGGGATATCACAAATGTAACACATGCCTCTTCGCCATATTACAGGCGCAAAGTGGCACTTATAGTACGGTGGACGGGATATCCGTCACCCTAAATAAAGCCCTTATTCTCTTTGTACATTTTGTAGCAGCCTATCTTAAACTGTGTGTAATACAATTTTAAAATAATGGCTTTCATATTCACAGTGCTTTCAGTCACAGGAAGGGACCTCGTAACAGTATAAAAACATATCACTATTCCCAGTGCACCAACCAGGATTCAGTTCTGTGACTGTCTTGTCACACAAACAGAAACAGGTGGTGATTGCATTAAAAAATTGAGCTTCCTTAAAAAAAAGAATGCATTTCCCACCTGTTAGAAATTAGGTTCCTGGTTGACTGGGGTGTGAGCCCTGGTCAAGCAGTATCCTAGTCCGGGTAAGGTACGGTGTTCACTGTCTGGTAGCTTGGCACAGAGCAGCCGGGCATAACTTGAAGGCAATGTGTAAAATATTTGTGCAACACTTCAAACAGTATAAACAGTGAAAACACCACACATAAAGATCCCACACCAGTTTAGAGAAATAAAGTATATTTTAATAAATACAACAAGACCAAAATGACAATAATCCAATGAGGGAAACCAGAGATATTGAATTTTAAAGATTTAAGTTAAAATATTGCCAAAAAGCACAAAGCGCCAACAGGGGATATCTGGTTGCGCCAGAGCAGGACAAAGTCACAAGTTCAGGTCGACCGAGATGGAGCGCAGGCTGACTACAGAGACCAGGTTAGGTATGCTGAACTAAGTACCTTAAATCCTGGTTGCAGAGCGTTGCGTGGGTCCAAGGCAAGAACCGTTGTACAGTCGAAGCGATGCTTCTGCACCGAGATGCGGCGACACTGCCGTGCGAGGTCCTGTGCATCGTTGTCGAGGATCCCATCAATGGGGGCTTGCAATGCGAAGTCCAGGTGTCGAGTATGCGGCACGCAGCTAGGGTGATGCCTCAGTTATGATGAGCTGTGATGCGGAGGCTGGCATTGAGCTGCCTCGACAAGGGATGCGAGGACTTGTGTCGGGGATGCAGTGTCAGAGATATGTCGGTTCGGAAGATGCCATGGGCACTTTGGACCTTCTGCACCAGGCCCAATCCATACAACAGCAGCGATGAGTCGGTTCTGCTTGAGGATTCTCCACTCAGCTGAGGAGATGCGTCGGTTTGGCTAGAAGATGCACCACTCAGCAAAGAAGATGTGTTGGTTCTGCAGGTAAGCACCTTAGGCCCACTTCCAAGGGTCCTGGACTGGGGTGGCACCACTTTGCAGGGTAGACTCACGGATGGCAGAGTCCAGGTGCAGATGCAAGGTTGTTGGAAGTCTATTATGCCCCTGAGGCTTCAGATCAGGAAGCCAGCCAACAAACCCCTGTAGTCAATCTGGGTTCTGGGGTCAGAGATGCAGATCCAGTCCTTCTCACCCAGGCAAAAGAGAAGCAGGCAGCAGGTCAGCAAAGCTGGAGTACAGCAAAGTAGCAGTCCAGCAGAGTGGCAGTCCATTCAGTAGCACAGCAGTCCTTCTCCCTGGCAGAGTATCCATAGGTCCAGAAGTGTACTGAAGTGGTGGTGTCTGAGGTCCAGTACGTATATCCAGTTGTGCCTTTCAAGTTGGGGAGACCTCAAATACATGCCTGTAATGTGCACAGAGGTCCTCCCTTCCTGCTGTGGCTCTAGACTCACTACACGGGGGTAGCTCTTTGTGTGGGGACAGGATGCAACTTATTCAGGTGTAAGTGAGGCTAGGTCCATTTCCTCCCTCCCATCCTGCCAGTGATGGCCCATCAGGTCACACCTAAGCTCCCATTGTGTGTGGCTGTCTAGGAGGAATGCACAAAGTCCCACTGTCACCCACCCCAGACATGAGATCTGAAACGGACAGCAGGCACCAAATGGCTAAAGCAAGAAAAGGCCAACTTTCTAAAAGTGGTATTTTCAGAATTGCAATTTAAAATCCAACTTCACCATAAGTTTATATTGTGAATCCTCAAACAACACTCTCTTCACCATTGGGAATTACATTTATAAAATGTAATTAGGTAATCCCAATGTTATCCTGTGGGAGAGATAGGCCTTGCAGTAGTGAAAAACGAGTTTGAGAGTTTTTCACTACCAGGACATGTAAAACGTAAAAGTACATGTCCTGCCTTTTAAATGCAGGCTCAGAGTCCTAAGGCCAACAAAAATGAACTCAGCAAAAAGTAGGAGGAAGGCAAAATGTTTGGGGGTGACCCTGCAAAGAGGGCTTTTCCCAACACCACCCCTTACTTTAACTTTAATTTCTTTTTCATTTAAGGTTTGCGTTATATTTTATATGAATTTACCTGAAGGTGAAAAGACAAAGTAGCTGTAGAATATATTTTTCTTTTTTAGTCAGCCCCATTACACTCAGGATCATAAATCCTATAAGTTTTTAATGCACTTTAGCCCCTGGATGACCTTTATTATAGAATCACCATCCCCAGCACACACCAGCTAAAGAACAGTGGGTTTCCTGGAAACTGCAGCAGCCTGGGCTAAGACACACGATAGGGCATGGGCTGAAGTTCTTTTATGCCAATGGGCATTGCATGCCTGGCTTAGAGCTAGTAACATATGCACTGGTTGACTGCCTCCTCCTGTGAACTACCTTGGGGTACCAGATGATAACATGTCAGGCACAGCCCTGCCAACTTTCCCAGATCCAATGCGTGATTCCCTTGCCCCCTGCCCCTACACCCCTGTTGAATGTGTGTGGTTTACTCAAGTGCATATTTGTGTGTGCATTTGTCTGTGTATGTATGCATGCATGAGGCATGTATGAGTGTTGTGGCAAGCTAACACTTTAGTAAAATGTTGGTCCTGGCAAACTCATGGCAACTTATGTGCATTTGTGCGATTATGCCCTTTGTCCACCCCTGGTAGTATGCTGGCCCTTGCATAATGGTGTCAATTCTCTGCAGCTTGTGGGCATCCATGGGATGATCCCGCACTAGTGAACCATGGCGAAATGCTGCAGTTCCTGGCAAGTTGTATCCATGGGTTGATGACCATCGTCCACCATGCTAAAGTGGTGGCCCTGGCACAGTAATGGTAAATATTGGAAGCTTGTGGGACTTAAAGGGATGAAAACCATTCCCGCCCTGGTTAAATGCTTGTCCGAGAACTATGGTGGTAATTCTTGACAACTTGTGGGCATCCATAGGAGAATACCCACTGCCTACCCGTGGTAAAATACTGGCTGCCTACATTATAATGGTGGTATTTCTTGGCACTTTGTTGGCATCCATGACATGATGCCCACTCCAAGTTAAATGCTGGCCCTGGCAAAATGGCAGTAACTTTTGGCAACTTTTAGGCATACATGGCATTTTGGTGGTAATTCATTGCATACTGTGATCATCCATTGCATGATTTTATACTTATCTTTGGCAAGGCTGGTCCTGACAGAATGATGGTATTCTTGACATACTGTGTACATCCATGGCACAGTGATGCCCACATGTTGCATAATGGCAATGCTGGCAGGACGGTAGCAATTCTTGGCATATTGAGGGCATTCATTGCACAATGATGTTGCACCTTGGCATACTGTTGATCCTGGCATACTGGTGGTAATTCCTGGAATATTGTGTAGAAACAAGGATGTTTTCAGCAGCATGGTGGTAATTCTTGCCATATTGTGGAGGCAGGGTGTGTGGCCAGAAATGAGACCCTATGAGCAACCAACCACTGTGCACGGCCTAATCAGTCCTGTCCTCAGCTGGAAAGGTGGGTGAATATGGTCAAAAAACCCTAGAAAATTACTGATAACACCTAAGGTTAATGCAATGTAATAGTTAAGTATGGTAATAAGATCATACCTTATGTTAAAAAAAACTCAAAAATTCACTGGGAAAAAACGAATGTCAAAGTGAGGTTAAATAAGATTTTCAGTCACGTTAAAAAAATAAAAGCAACAAATTTACTGAAAAAGCAAAGGTTAAAGAGCTGTTATAGTTAGGTGTTAAAATAACACAAAAACTAATTCTTAAAAAAACTAAAAAAATGAAATTCACCAGTTATATTCACTGAGCTAACTTTACATTGTGCCCCCGCCATGGACTGCTTATGACCTCGCATGTTACTTGTAGGAAAGTACGTTTTAAAAAAAATAAAAACTATATTTTCCTCGTGGCCCTCTTAACATGGCCGCTACAGGAAGTAATGTCGCTAGGAAACAAATAGTAGGGGCAGGGAAGAGAACTTACTGTAATTCCCTAGCAGAAAACAATAAACTGCAATTCCCTCCACTGCCCCTCTAAATACAGTTTCTTCATATCTTCTCTTTTTTCCTTCTTTTTTTTTTTTTGCTTGGAAGGGTAGGGAGGGAACCTATGAAGACTATGACTAGGAGTAATAAAGATGACCGGTAAGTAACTGAGTCATTACGTACCTCACCAGTCTTCTTTATTCCAGTCCATAGAACATGAGTGTATACCCAAGCTTTCAATTGACAGAACAAAAAAGAATTGCAATAATCATTAGGACTCCTAAAAGTGATAGGCTGCAGTAAGTGAAAATTATTTACAATCAGTGTAATTCATAATCTAATTAATGTACTGTAGATAGAACTGCTGAACCAAACAAAGAGGAAAAAACTTCACCCATCCTCAATCAGTAGTGCATAATAAAAGTATGGGGGGGGTCACCCAGGTAGCGGATGCAGATATGTTCTTGGTGAAGATCCTTTTAAAGCAGCTCAGGTTTCAGCAATACCTTTGCGGAAAGTCCCTGAACATCCTGAGGTAAGGAAACTCTCGCTTTCTGATAAGCCAAAAAAATTAAGGTACGAACCCACAGAGACCAACATAGCAGTTGTTGGTCTATGACCTCTGTTCACAAGACCAAATGTTACAAAAAGATAATGAACCTTTCTGAAAGGCTTTGTTCTATCTACATATATAGAGAGAAGGCCCTATGGAGGTTTAAAGTATGCAGAAGTACAACCTGCTCCAAGAAAACAATATCCTGAGAGCAGTGAAAAAAAGCTATCTTAGGTAAGAAGGAAGGGTCAGGCCTCAATAACGAACAGGGCTGTGAACCACCGGTCTTTTTAGGAAGAAACTTTTGAGCAAACAAAAAACACAGGAGATCAAATTGGAGCATAAAAGGACCTCTATAGCCTTAATCGTTGCCCATTGACTGTGGATTGTGGATACCGCCAGCCCCAGGAAAAATCCATCTCTCAAGTATTCTAAAATCTCCCCCCCTGCAATCGAATGGGAAGAAATTCCTATGAAAACACCAATTGGAGAAGCTTTTCCAGTGTATCTTGTAAATCTTGAGGGTACTAGCCTTGCTGGAATTCTGGATTGGCAAGGCTATTTGTGGAGAAATGCCACTAACTTCTAATCTCCACCTCTCAAATTCCATACGCCCAGTGACAGACGCTACAGGGACTTCTCTAGAAGGTCCCAGAATCTGAGAAGAGAAGGATTCAGGGGAAAGATCCATGGAGAAGAGATTGACATCTGATTGAGCAATGGAAACAAGGTGCAACAATTCCAGGCCAGAGCTACCAACAGGACTTACACCTGCTCTCTGCTGATCTTGGCCAATACCTTGGATAGAAGAGGAAAGGAAGGAAAAGCAAACAGTAGACTCCTGGGCCATGGGAAGCTCATTGCATCTACTCTCCAGGACTAGGGAGATGCAAAAAGAGCAGAACCTGGGAAGCTGGGCGTCAAGAGGAGAGGCAGATTGGTCCAACCATGGTTCCCCGAATCTCCTTGCAATCCGCTGAAAAATAACTGGTTTCAGGGACATGGATACCGAGGAGGGGAATGCAAGACCACTGACCCATTGTCAGTGAAATTGCTCCCCCTCCCTCGCAGCTCCACCATTAAGTGAGGCCTGCCCCTGCACTCTCGAGTGTTTGGTGCTCGAGGCCCTCCTCCACCCACAGGTTTCCCTGCGCCTCATCCCTGGTGGTCCAGTGGACCTCCATCTCCTTTCTCTAGCTCCGTTTTTCACTCGTTTTTTCACTCGTTTTTCACTCGTTTTTCCACTCGTTTTTCTACCCTCTTTTTCTTCTCTTTTCTGCATTTCTGCTCCTTTCTGCTCTATTTCCTTTTTCCTTTACTCCTCCTTTTCCCTCCTTTCCTGCCCGCTTTCCCTGCCGCTGCTGCCCCCGCGGCCCCTCCCCTCCAGCACGACCAGCGCGACTGGCCCAATCCAGCTCCCCTCCCCGCTCCCGCCTCCCAGCTGTCCAGCCCTCCCCGACTCCTACTTAATGGCGGCCGCTGCGGGGACAGGCGAGCAAGACCACTGACCCATTGTCAGTGAAATTGCTCCCCCTCCCTCGCAGCTCCACCATTAAGTGAGGCCTGCCCCTGCACTCTCGAGTGTTTGGTGCTCGAGGCCCTCCTCCACCCGAAGGTTTCCCTGCGCCTCATCCCTGGTGGTCCAGTGGACCTCTATCTCCTTTCTCTAGCTTCGTTTTTCACTCATTTTTTCACTCTTTTTTCACTCGTTTTTTCACTTGTTTTTCTACCCTTTTTCTTCTCCTTTCTGCACTTTTCTGCATTTCTGCTCCTTTCTGCTCTATTTCCTTTTTCCTTTACTCCTCCTTTTCCCTCCTTTCCTGCCCACTTTCCCTGCCGCTGCTGCCCCCGTGGCCCCTCCCCCCCAGCGCGACCGGCCCAATCCAGCTTCCCTCCCCGCTCCCGCCTCCCAGCTGTCCAGCCCTCCCCGACCCCTACTTAATGGCGGCCGATTCGCGGCCGCACAGCGGGCGCGCCAAAGGCAAGCCCGTCTGCGCCCGTCCGCGACCCGACCGCGACCCGCGCCAGGAACCCTGGAAATCCGCACCGCCAACGCTACGACCCAGCAGCACTCCACGCACTCAACCCAGGCCGCAACAACAACTGCATGCTAGCCTCACCAGCCGACACCCACGGACCCTTCAGCTGTCACCGCTGCCGACAAACCTAAAGCATCGCTAGGAACACGGACCCAGCACAACCCAACCGCAAGAACACACCCGTACCGAAGACCTTGCAATGCATCCTCCTCAACGTCCGATCCCTCCACAAACACGCCACCGAAGTCTGGGACCTCCTCGACAGCACCACCCCAAACGTAGCGTTCTTCACCGAAACCTGGACCAACACCACCTCGGGGCCAGACATCGCCATCGCCATTCCCCAAGGATACAAGATCTCCAGGAAGGACCGCCCCACCCGCCCGGGAGGAGGAATCGCCATCGTCCACAAATCCACCCTCCGCCTGAGCACACTCCCCGATTAAACCACAGACCTGATAGAACACCTTCACTTCGAGATACTGACCAGCCCTACCACCACCCTCCGAGGAACCCTCATCTACCGACCCCCTGGACCACGCAGACCGTTCACCAACTCCATCACGGACATCATCTCCCCGCATGCCATCACATCCACCAACTACACCCTGCTGGGAGACCTCAACTTCCACCTCGACAACCAACTGGACCCCAACACCACATCCCTCCTGGACAACCTCCACAACATTGGACTCCGCCAAATCGTGACCGAACCAACGCTCTCAGCAGGACACACCCTCGACCCCCTCTTCACAACAGGAAACTCCATCACCTTCAGCCACACCACCGAACTCCCGTGGACTGACCACTGATGCGTCCACTTCACCTTCAGAACACCCACCATCCACAGACACCAGCACCTGCTCCCACGAAGAAACTGGACCAGAATCACTGACGACCAGCTCACCTCCTCACTCAGCAACTCTACCCCAACCATCGCGGGAAACGACGACCCCAACACCGCAGCCCAAACCCTGCACAGATGGATCTCCGACAGCGCCAACACCATAGCCCCCCTCAAGAAAAACAACAACACCCACGCCAAGAAAGCCAGATGGTTTACCACCGAACTTCGAGAGTCCAGACGCACTTGCCGCCGCCTCGAAAAGGCCTGGAGGAACACCAAATCCACAGATGCACACAACAACTTCAGAGCCGCTACCAACGCCCACCACCAACTCATCAGAAAAACAAGAAAAAAAGCGACTGAAGACAGAATCTCCACACACGCACACAACAGCAAAGAACTCTTCAACATCATCAAGGAGTTCGCCCAACCCACCAGCGAATCGACGGACATTCCTCCCTCACAAGACCTCTGCGACAAACTCAGCACCTTCTTTCACCACAAAATCAAAAGCATCTACGACAACTTCGACGAAGACAATCAACACACTGAACCCCCACCAACCAGCCCAGACACCCTAAAGCCAGCGATTGACAACTGGACAGCCCTCACCACCGAAGACACACTGAAGACAATGAAGTCAATCCACTCCGGGGCCCCCACGGACCCCTTCCCCCACCACATCTTCAACAGAGCCGCCGACACCATCGCACCCATACTCCGCCATACCATCAACCGCTCCCTGGCGACCGCCTCGTTCCCCGACGACTGGAAACACGCCGAGGTCAACCCCCTCCTGAAGAAACCCTTGGCGGACCCCACCGACCTCAAAAACTACAGACCCATCTCCCTGCTCCCGTTCCCAGCGAAAGTCATCGAGAAAGTCATCAACAGCCAACTCGCCACATTCATCGAAGAGCACAACATCCTCGACTCCTCCCAATCCGGCTTCAGAAAAAACCACTGTACGGAAACCGCACTCCTCGCCGCAACAGACGACATCCGCACCCTACTGGACAAAGGAGAAACAGTAGCCCTCATCCTCCTCGACCTCTCAGCGGCGTTTGACACAGTCTCTCACCGCACCCTAATACGCAGACTCCTCAACGCAGGACATTCCTCCCTCACAAGACCTCTGCGACAAACTCAGCACCTTCTTTCACCACAAAATCAAAAGCATCTACGACAACTTCGACGAAGACAATCAACACACTGAACCCCCACCAACCAGCCCAGACACCCTAAAGCCAGCGATTGACAACTGGACAGCCCTCACCACCGAAGACACACTGAAGACAATGAAGTCAATCCACTCCGCGGCCCCCACGGACCCCTTCCCCCACCACATCTTCAACAGAGCCGCCGACACCATCGCACCCATACTCCGCCATACCATCAACCGCTCCCTGGCGACCGCCTCGTTCCCCGACGACTGGAAACACGCCGAGGTCAACCCCCTCCTGAAGAAACCCTTGGCGGACCCCACCGACCTCAAAAACTACAGACCCATCTCCCTGCTCCCGTTCCCAGTGAAAGTCATCGAGAAAGTCATCAACAGCCAACTCGCCACATTCATCGAAGAGCACAACATCCTCGACTCCTCCCAATCCGGCTTCAGAAAAAACCACTGTACGGAAACCGCACTCCTCGCCGCAACAGACGACATCCGCACCCTACTGGACAAAGGAGAAACAGAAGCCCTCATCCTCCTCGACCTCTCAGCGGCGTTTGACACAGTCTCTCACCGCACCCTAATACGCAGACTCCTCAACGCAGGGATCCAGGACAAGGCCCTCGATTGGATCCGCTCCTTCCTCTCCGGCAGAACGCAGCGGGTCAGACTCCCCCCTTTCCTCTCGGACCCTACACCAACCATCTGCGGAGTCCCTCAGGGGTCCTCCCTCAGCCCTACGCTCTTCAACGTCTACATGGCTCCACTCGCCCCCATCGTCAGAACCTACGGACTCAATATTGTGTCATACGCAGACGACACCCAACTCATCCTCTGCCTATCCAACGAACCCAACACCGCCAGACAACTTTTGAGAAGGCATGGAAGCCGTCGCCAAATGGATGAAAAACAGCTGCCTACAACTAAACACCAACAAGACAGAAGTACTCATCATGGGCCCAAACCCCGACGCCTGGAACGACACCTGGTGGCCCCCCCACCCTCGGAAACCCGCCCACCCCCACGGACCATGCACGCAACCTGGGAATCATCCTGGACTCCAAGCTCAAAATGGACCGCCAGATCAACTCTGTCTCGTCCTCCTGCTTCCACACCCTCCGCCTCCTACGTAAGACCTTCAAATGGATCCCCCTCGAACACAGAAAGACCGTCACTCACCCTGGTCACCAGCAGACTCGACTACGGCAATGCACTCTACGCCGGAATAAACAAAAACCTCACCCACAAGCTAGAGAACATCTAGAACGCCGCCACAATACTGGTCCTCAACCTGCCAAGACACTGCCACATCTCCCAGCACCTGCGCACACTCCACTGGCTCCCCATCGAGGCCCGAGTCACCTTCAAGATGCTCACCCACGCACACAAGGCCCTCCACGACACCGGACCAGCATACCTGAACAGCCGACTCAATTTCCGCGCACCCCAAAGGACCCTACGATCAGCCCAGCTCTCCTACGCCGTGGTCCCCTGCAACAGAAAGACCAGATCGGGAGGCCGCTCCTTCTCCTTCCTTGCGGCCAGAGCCTGGAACGCCCTTCCGCTCCACCTCCGACAGACAACATCGCTTCCCATCTTCGAAAGAAACCTCAAAACCTGGCTCTTCGACAGACCCTCTCCTTGATGGACTGGAACCTGCACCCCCCACTACCCCCAGCGCCTTGAGACCCTTACGGGTGAGTAGTCGCGCTTAACAAACGCCTGATTGAAAAGATCTGCACGCATATTCTCCCTCCCTGGAAGATACATCACTGTCAGAGAAACAATGGATTGCTCTCTGCCCAAACACCTATTTGCTCTGCTACCTGGGCCAACAGGGGAACTCTGGTGCTCCCTAGGTGGTAGATGTAAGCTCGAGTTAACTGGTTGTCAGTTCGGATCAGAACAGGCTTTTCTCTGATTAAAGGAACAAACACCAACAGAGCTCTGAGGACTGCTTCCAGCTACTTCTAGTTCAAAGAATTGGGGGCTTCCCAACTGGACCAGAGACCCTGATTTGACTGGGACCCCAACCAAGACTGCTTGCATCCATTGTTAGGACATGAGGGAGAGAAGGAGACAGCAATACTCCTTTGCTTAGATTGGCTGGGTCTAACCACCACTGAAACTTCTGAGAAATATCTAGAACGACAGGCACAAGTGTCTCCTAATCCCAACAAGCCAGATCCCAAAACTTCAAGAGAAGGTATACCAAGTGATGGAGGTGGAGGCGAGTCCAGGGAACCCAGAACAAGGCACCGACATGTCCCCCTGTACTCTGAGCCAAGCCTTGCTGGAGCAGAATGGGAGTCCGGAAGATCCTTCAGATGAGTCATCAATTTCTGCTGACAAGAAGGTGGGAGAAACACCTTCCTCATAACTGTCATGAATAAGGCTTCTATGTACAGAAGTTCATGAGATGGCGCCAGATTAGACTGGCAATTATCGTCCCATTTCTCTGCTACCCTATCTAAGCAAGGTTTTAGAAGCCCATTTGGCCACCTGCTTTAGCTCTTTTGTAGAACAGACTAACTATCTGGACTCCCACCAGGCAGGTTTTAGACCTGAACATTCCACCGAGTCCGTCATCTTGGCAGTTCTGGATGAACTGAGAAGGGCGGCCGACCAGGGTGCTACTCAGGCCCTGGTGCTTCTCGATCTGTCGGCTGCCTTTGACACGGTCGATCATCACCTTTTGATCGACCGTGTCGGCTGTGCTGGAATTCAGGGCCTGCCACTGAAATGGACTACTTCCTTTCTCAGTAACCGGTCTCAATCGGTGCGCCTTGCCAGCTTTAGGGCAGAACAAAAAAAGTTGACCTGCGGGGTCCCGCAGGGTTCCTCCCTTTCACCCTTACTTTTTAATTTGTATGTTCTCCCCTTGGTTCTGGCCCTGCGTAAGAGAGAGGTCGTAGTCTTTAATTACGCTGACGATCTTCAGCTGGTATTCAACATTGACGCTTCCGCATCATCTGTGTCCAGCTTCCAATCTACCATGAATTTCTTTAGTAATTGGATGAATGCCAATCAACTTAAGTTAAATCCAGATAAAACGGAGATGATCCTTACTGGTGGTCTGGCTAATACGTGGAATTCCAACTTCTGGCCACCATTATTAGGGAGCCCTCCACTCCCAGCCAGTTCGGTAAAAAGCTTGGGAATTGTGATCAGTAATGATCTAACCATGAAGGCCCAGATCAGCTCAGTGGTCTCTGCGTGCTTTTTCCATCTCCGAAGAATTCGGAAAATCAGCAGATTCCTCTCCACCGCAGCCCTGACCCAAGTGGTTCTTGCCATGGTCATTTCGCGTATCGATTACGCAAATTCCCTGTATGCTGGTATACCGGTATACCAGCTACACCGGCTGCAACTGGTCCAGAATCAGGCAGCAAGGCTTATCTTCGGTCAGCCTAAACATCGTCATGTGAGACCATTGCTGAAAAGCCTCCATTGGCTTCCTTTACCTCAACGCTGCCTATTCAAGTTAGGCTGCACCATCTTTAAGGCCCTTTCAGGATGTGGTCCCGCCTTTATCGCCTTAAATATACATCGGTACATCCCCTCTCGCGACCTACGTTCCTCAAACAAGAATTTGTTGGTCCCTCATACCTTCAAACGTAAAAAACATGGAGGTCTTAGATACACGACCTTGGCCCCTCAGATCTGGAACGCTCTCCCCTTTTATCTGCGCACCACCGATTCCTGTATTGAGTTCAGAAAGCTATTCAAGACCTGGCTATTTACCCAGGCTTACAACTGAGACTCATTCACTATCTTGCAGCCGCAGCCGGCCTCCCTCAGCGCCAAGAAACCGTCTGGTGAACGTGCGCTCTACAAATTATCTTTAACATAACATAACAGAAGGAACTGATGGGCTGACAATCTCCCGCAGACCATCTGGACCACATCTTGAGCTTTAGAGAAAGAAGAGGCACAGATCAGCCAATCACCCAGATAAGGAAACACCAGCAAACCCCAGGAAAAGGTTCCCCACCAAGGAAGCTAATTCTCAGTGAACACTCTTGGTACCAAGGGAAGGCCAAAGGGTAACACACAAAATTGATAATGTTGACCCAGGACAAAAAAATATCAAGTACTTCTGGGAGAAGGGACTCATAAGGATGTGCATATAGGCATCCAATAAGTCAATTGATGCCAGAAACATGTCAGGAGATACCAAGGGTAGGATATCTTGGAGACTCACCATCTTGAATTCCTGATGAGGAATATAGTAGTTGACGTTCATTCAAATCCAACACCGGACTAAAATCCCCTAAGGCCTTCTGTACCAGGAAGATGAGAGAGTAACATACCTGACCTCTCTCCTAAACTGGTACTGGAATCACTGTCCCCTTGTTTAAGAGCTACTGAATATCCTGTTGAAGTCCCTGGAGCTTGAGGGGATTCCAGGGAGTCAGGGTGGAACAAAGAGTCCTTTTATTTCTTCACCACATAAAGACACTTAAGTAATCCAATTCAATTTTTTTTTAAATCAGTGACAGAGTTTTTGCAATTCAGCAATATGGAAAGATCTTCTTACCTATACACTTTGACACAATCCCAGGTTTTGTTCCTGCACCTGGGGAGGTGGTGATATGTTGGGCGGAATGGAAGCAGTACTTCCTTTATTACATTTCCACTATGGAGTATGGGACTATCATGCCTGAAAAGAAAAAGAAAATACTTTTAAGCTCTTTGGTTCCTGAAGGGATGCAGGTGTATGGATAAATTGAAAAGAAAGGAAGGGGTGCAGTTGAAGGGTATGTTTACTTGAATGCCACTGCAGATTCTGATGCACACTATTCACCAAGACTGCCTGTGACAATCAATAGATTTAAGTTTTACCAATGGAAATAAGGGATGTACGAAATAGTGGGTGGTTCCGACATTAAAGAAGCATGCTGTCTCTTGTAGATTCTGCTTATTGCACGATGAGCTGATAAGAAACCACATAGTTTTTCATGTGTACAATCAAGCCATTCAGGAAATACTTTGAGTCTGTGGTACCCAGCCGCTAAAGGACCTGATTGCCATTTTTAGGTCGAGCCTAGCGGCAGTGCGCATGCACTGCTTGCTCTGCGAGGCATGCTGTATTAGGGTATGCAATAGAAGCCCCACCCACTCTCCGCCCATATTTTTAATTGGCGTGTGCCATTGTCCTTCGTAAACGCTGGCTTCCGATTCATTATGAGGCTTGTTAGTCCCTCCTTGGTACCGCCCTGTCTCCATTTGTTACCACCCATAAGGACTGGACCTTTTACTGGTGTTGTTAAATGCTCTGCTTTATAAGTTGGTGAGCACTGTTTTCCTTAATGCTCTTCCCCTATTCCACCCATGACATCGCAGCACTCCGGACGCTTACTACTGTATTTATTTAAATTACTACGCGGTCCACTTTAACTATAGCGGGCGCACTTATTCAATTATTTAATTTACGGCGCGGTCCACTTTCAGTTTAGCGGCCGCGCTTATTTAATTATTTATTTTACAGGCGGCCACTTTCACATTAGCGGCCGCACTTATTTATTTTATTCATTAATAGCGCAGGCCACTTTCACTTCAGCGGCCGTGCAGAACGTTTCTTAATTATTTAATTTTTGCTTTGTGTAAAAACGCGTGAGCAGACGAGCAGTCCGGAGGAGCACCCACCTTGGAGTAAGTGCGACTACAGGGGGTCTCTCCTTGCCTCTCGCCAGTTTTAACATGGTGTAGGGGTAAACTCATACATCAACAGAGTACTATCGAGGGATTACCTCTGTACCTGAACAAGGGGTTCTGACACCCTCTTATCTCAATTCGAGGTGAGAGAGATACACAGATATTCTGGGACCGGCAGAGTCCTGAAGAAGGCCGGCGTGACCCCAAAAGAGGGGCACATATATACGGCCGAAACATGTTGACGATTTGGCAGTAAGGAGGGGTGTAAGGAGCACATTACATCTCCCAATCACCACCATCCTTCAAGTTTTTAATCCTGGCCGGAGGGTCCAGGAATAAAGTATAGGCACAGCGACACCTCCGAGCTAGTTTTAATCTACACTGCACCTTCACTTCCGGTGATCCCAGTCACTTTAGAAATCATTTATTTCACTTTTGTGTTGTGTTTGTCTTCCCCTACCCTATTGCTCCACCCCAGGCGTTGGCTGCGCAGGGGTGTTTGGTAGCAGCCCTATGATGAAGCATGTCACATGACTGTGTGAGTGAGGGCAGTATTAAGACACACGGCACGTGCCACCACGACACAAGGACACTTTTTATTACTCCCTACTCCTTCTGGTGTATAAAAGTATTGTTTGGGGGTCCGGAGTAGGTGAGTCCGTTACCCTCACCCCTCCTCTTTTGTGTAAATTATTGTCCGTGCCCCTTTGTTTAGACGCTGCTCACTGTAACCTGAATACGGTGAGCAGCGTATAAAGAAATGGGCGCAGCCAACATTAAAGTGCTCTCGCATTTGCGAGGGTTTGAGCTATAGGCATTAAAAATAACAATGCCTTTTATATATGTGTTGGGTTTAAAACACATAAATAAAAGGCATTGTCATTTACAATGCCAATTGCTTAAACGCTCACAAAAGTGAGACCTATTGCATTGAAAATGCTTGTTAAGAAAGTAGAGCTTTCAAACAACTATGCCAAGTCTGCTTTAGGGGACAATGCGAAACAATGCGTGAAAACATAAACAAAGCTTATATCATCTCCAAGAGCCAAACAAAGACATAAAAAAGAATCACTGCATTGAAAAGGAGTCAGTCATTACCTGTTCCCACGGTGGTAGTAATAGTCACTTAGCACATAACAAGAAATACCATCATTAAACCAAATGTTTTAGAGTTCAAGGTAGTAGGGCACCTTGCCTGAGTGTGTGAAGAAAAATGTCAGGTCAACAAATGTATCTAATGTTGACACTAGTTCATCTAATCGCGATGATGAAGGGGTTAAGATGTGGTGTCAATGGTGTAATAACCTGTGGTTTCGAATGTATAGCGGGGGGGACTCTAAAAAGAGCAAAAAACTGTGCTTTAGGACTTTTAGTTAGATATCTGTGGATATAGTCGCTGATTCCAGTTTGCATTATTTGATAGCTGCAAACAAAATCAATCAGTTTATTGGGAAATTATGTGAATACCTTTAAACCTTCTGCTGTGACCCAGTACAGTTATAGTTGAAATACAATTGAAATGCTAGGGTGTAGATTGTAAATGTTTAAATTAAAAAATGTAAGGGATCCGCTCACCAAATAAATTGTCCTTGAATACAATGCAGTCCTGAAGATACATATTTTATTGTGTGTGTGTGTGGGTGGGGGGGGACTGGAGGGGGTGGGGGTCAAAGCTGAACTAAAAATAAAAACACTGGATGGCGGGATATGTATGGAATCCTCAGAATAAGCATCTCCGCCAGTAGGTTGCAAGACATGAGAACCGATGACGAAGGGGATCAAGTGGTTTTCTAACTCAGACCTCTCTTTGACATATCACCAAGTATGTTTGTGCCATGAGAGCAGCAGGCGTCTGCCCATGCTTATTATGCCATTTGAATGTCAATAATTTAAACGGATGCCATTCGAATTTGGCTTCAACTGCAGACGATTGTTAAAAATTGATGTCTGGGTTACTGGCAAATGTATTGTGTATTATATTTTTCCAAAACAACATATTGGTTATTGATAAAAGCAGACTTGAACATGATGAGCTATTGCTCTGGAAGTGTTAGGTTTTGGACAAAAATTAGTTGACTGCTCAGATCAGTAAGTGCAAATTTACAGAACAAGATGTGACTTATTTAGAGTATATTTTAAATGTCAAGAAACTTTTAAAAGCCATTAAAGAGGCACCAGAATCACAAAGTATAGATGATGTTATATAATATTTCGATTTAGCTGAGTTTCACTAAGTTCAGGGGCATTTTTTTGCAAAACATATACTCTTTACGATATTTGCTGCAGAATAAATCTCATTTTATATGGTCACATATGCCTCTGAAGAGATAAAAAGGACTATTTACAAAGCACCTTCCCTGCAAGGATTTGATCCTATAGAAAAAAACATCATCACCAGCAGTGATTAACTTGAGCTGGTGGTTTCAATTGGGGCCAACCGGCACTAATTTATGGGGAGAGGAACTTATTTTTCTTTAACTCAGAGCAAACGAGAGGAAAATACAAGGAGAAAGTAAAAGACGTAAAAACAGGGACTGAGGAAGAGAGCAGGGATGACATGAGCCGGCAATTGTGTGGTAAAGGGGTAGGGAGTGTCTGGTGGTGGATGAAAGGGGCATGAGGAGGAATCAAAACCACGTAGCCTTAGTATTCGGCATGCCGGCATTCGATAGCACCTGTTGCAGACTTCTGAGCAAACCTTTGGACCCCAGCATTTACTCTTTCACAAAGTAAGCACTGATCACCAGTCATGTGAGCTGCAAAGGTTTCAGCACAGTTTTGACTCAAGGGAGGCAGGGTAGAGAAGTTATTGTGTATGCCTTGAGACCTTTATCACCTGCAGAAAAGAATTATTCAGTTATAAATAGGAAACCTCTTACATGCATGTGGGCTATGGAACATTTGTTCAAGTTTGCTTGGGGTAGTGAAATTATTTTAGTAATCACAAACCTTTAACTAAACTATTAAGAGGATGGATTGTTAAGAGGGTCAGCTAGAAAAACGACAATGTCCTTGAATCTGCAAGATTTTTATTATAACGTTGAGTATCTAGCAGTGGGAAAATACAGTAGCTGAGTAGATCTGTAATTAGTGGGATGAGTTTACTGTTACCAGGTTGCTAGATGAGGATGTTGGAGTGTATGTGTGCTGCACACTTACAAAAGAAAAATGGAAGACTGTGTGTGAAAAGGATGGGATTCGTGATAGTTGTTTGTTTGAGGCGCAGATGGTCCAGGAAGGAGCTAATTAATGGTGAGCTAAGGCTATTTTGGGAAACATGAAACAAAATGGATGAAGAGTGGGAATCTGTAGTTACAGGAGACAAAGTAGTTAGTATCCCCAGTTAAGTTAACAAAAAAACATATTCAAATGTGTCACCATGGAAATATAGGAGTTACCATGTCCAAGACAAGTCACAGATCTCTATTGGTGGTTGGGAACAGATCTACAGATAGAGAGAACTGTGAGAATTTGCAAGGACTGTGAGATGTCTGACAAGTCACAAAATACTTTAAATCCACCCCTTTGTCTGTTGTAGTATCCTTGTATTATGGATTATGTGAACTAGTGTGATAATTTGATGAGATTTATCAATTTTTGTTAGATTTATTCTCAAAGTGGCCTGAAACAGGGATTGTTAATAAGGCGGATACCATAATTTTATACATTTCATGGATGAGGTTTTGAAGAGACTATTTTCCATACGGATAACAGCACAAAGTAGAAATTAGAAACAATGGAGGAGTATCTGAAAAGAACTGGTATTAAGCAACTATATTGTTACACTACCCAGGAGGCAACAGTGCTGTTACATGAATTTGCATAATTAAAAGCAATATACAATTGATTAGGAAAGGAAGAAAAAATGCGGAATTGTAGTTGAAGAGGCTGATTGGTGATGCAGAATGAGTCCTCACTGCTACCGGATAAGCTCCTTTTTGCATTGTGAGAGGACATGTGCATTGTTCTAAACTTAACCCTGGGTTGGTGGTGGGGCGAAAACAGCAGACTTGGAATTGGAAAAAGCCAAGGAGAATATCACAAGGGAATTATAAGAGATACTACTATTCAGAGCATGGCATTAGAAATTCAGATGATAAGGTTGGTCAATGGGGATAAGTGAAGATTGCGACAAAAGTAGTGAAAAAGCTGTAGTGTGTTTTCCAAATTAATCACAGTTGTTCAATTGATGAGGAATTCAGTTACGCTGCACGATGGCAGATTTTGGCACATAAACCGCTGTTTCCCTTGTACGAATTGCGAAAAGATTGAAGAGAAGCAAGAGCTATGGAAGGATGGAGAATTGAGTGGCTATTGGTGTTTGGAAAATGAAAGAGGAAAGAATCATAAGTTGGAAAGGTCAGCAGCAATTTCAGAAGCACAGGTTAGACTAGTTGAAGTGTGGTGTTAATGCGACTGATGAGGTGGAAGTGTGTGAAGATGGAGGTTATGTAACTCTGTTGGAAAACGAGGCAGTATCTGTGAGGCCTGCACAAATAACATGACTACATTTGTCCTTCACTGGGAACCAAACACCCAATTGTTGCGCCTGACTCTCAGAGGGTAGCGTTGCAGAGCAGTCTGAGGCTTACTCAAGGGAGGTGGTGTGGGCTAGTAACCACCATTACAGGTGCGCAGAAATAACACTCAATAATTGATTGTCCAGCCTGTACTTTGCTTTATAAAAGTAAGAGTACATTTATTAAACACACACACTACTCAATACTATGCACCAATTTACAAATATACATAAGCTTTTGGAATTACTTTGTGACATTGCATAACATCTCCACCCCTCCCGCAGGGGGGTGGGGTCTAGTACCACCACTCCCATGTATGCACATCATCTTGCCCCCTAATGCAGTTAGTTGAACATAACATGGAGCAAGGGTCCTGCGCACTGGCACCATCCCAGTGGCGACCCATCCCATTACCTCAACAAGCATTTAAAATAGGCACACCTGCCTTGGTGACACATAATCCTGACTGAGCCTTTCCTACTGACCGTGACGTATACACCTCTACATCTTAAGGGCTAACAGTCTGGGTTCTTCACCTAAGCGCAGCAGCAAGAATACATGTTTAAGCATCACTTTAGAATGACAGTACTCATCACATTTGTGGATCATTAGAATGCATTGCAATTACAGCCCCTAAAGGCATCACAGATGAAATTACAGGATTAAGCATATACAGCCAGACACCCTAACAGGAATGTCTGACCAACATAACCCCATTTGGCTTATGACGTCACCTTACACAGGTACTTCACATTACAAATGTCCCTTCCAGTCCCTCTGAAAGAATAACATTAGTAAATGCACTACGGGTGCAATTACACCTTTTCACCTCTAGGGGTTGTCCTTCTCCAGACATCCCCAGCTCAGTCCTTCATCCTTTGGTGCATTTCTCAAAACATCCCCAGCTGTAGAACAAGAGTTCCAGCCGAGGAGGTGTTAAAATGCTGGCTGAGCCCTTGAGGGGTTATCCTTTTCAAGTCCCCATAAGACTTAGGGGGGGGACATTCATTTTCGTGCTGGGGGAGACTGCGTTGCTCCTGCAGCTCCCCATGCACCTTGGCACACACCTCGTGGTGACCCCGTCCTCCTGGGGCCACCACATGCAGAAAAACAGCGGTTTTCCCTTGCAGGCCGATCCGGGCCTGCAAGGCATTATGGGGCGAGGCTCTCCTGCCTCGTGAATATTATAACAGCGGCTCTCCCGCTGCGTTGGGGAGAGCCGCGATGTGGGCCTCCGGCCGCTGCTTCCCTCGTTGGAGGGTCCGGTCCCACCCGGACCCCCAGGTGAGTGCTTAGGCTCGGGGAGCCCACGCCCGGCCGCTCTTTTTGTTTTTCGTGGGCCCGGTCCCACCCGGGCCCCTTTCACCTCTTCGGGGTCCTTTCGGGGTCCCGGTCCCACCCGGGACCCCCGCATGCCTTCACGATGGAGGAGCCCACGATGGGGGAGCCCACCCCCGGCTGCCCCCGCCGGCTCCCTGCCCGGCCAGCACCCTCATGTGCTGCCGCGGGAGCCGGCACAGTAGTTGTGGTCTGCCCGCTCCGGCGGGCAGACGCGTCGACTCCCGCCTGACCTCGGGGGAGTGCGGCGGCACTCCCCCGGCCTCCTCCTTCTCTTCGGGGCCAGGGGATGGGGTCCCGGGCCCGTGGGCCATCTTCACAGGGGGCGCGACGGCGCCCCCCCTGCTATGCTTCGGGGCCCGGGGATGGGGTCCCGGGGTCCCGATCCAGCTTCACAGGGAGCGCGCCGGCGCTCCCCGACTTGCCTCTTCTGCGGGGGCCAGGGTGGGCTCCTGGCACCCCGCGAACACCACTTCCTCTTCTTCGGGGCCCGGGGATGGGGTCCCGGGTCCCTTGGGCACATTTTCACGGGGAGCGCGACGGCGCTCCCCGACTTTCATCTTCGCGGGGGGCGCGACGGCGCTCCCCGACTTTCATCTTCGCGGGGGCGCGACGGCGCTCCCCCGCCTCCTTCCTCACACGGGGCCCGGAGTTGGGATCCCAGGCCCCTCCCCCTGCAATTCTTCACGGGGAGCGCACCGGCACTCCCCGGCTTCATTTTCGGCGGGGGCCAGGGTGGGCTCCTGGCACCCCGCAGGGGCACCTTCACGGGGAGCGTGACGACGCTCCCCGACTTATCTTCTCTTGGGGGCAGCCCCCGGGACCTGACCCACCCCGGGGGCCCATCTTGGACCGGCGGTGGAGCCCCACACGCTTCGTCGTCGGTTATGGCAGAGGTCAAAGGTCGCCTACCTTCTGGGGGGCATATCTCAGCCCCCAGGGGTCCGATCTTGGTGATCTTGGCCTCTTCTTGCTCCTGGTGGAGCACCCCAGCCACTGGGAGCACTTTCCTTCGCCCTCCTGGTCACACGGAGGGTGGATTCAGCAGGGAGCTGTCCTCACTGGCTCCCTGCGCCAGCCTTTCGCTGGCTCTCCTCCTGGGTCTCTCTTCTCCCTGCGCAGAGGCCCCTGCTTCTGCGCAATGGTCCTGGACTCTTCTCCTGGCGCTGTTCAGGATCCTGGGACAGTCAGGGGGTTCCTCCTTCCAACTGCCCATTGTGCCAGGCTCCATCACCCTCTGCCTCAGCAGACCACACCCCAGAGAGAGCTTCTCTTCCTGTGCAAACACTTTTAAAGAATTGGGGAGGGGGCTGGCAGGAAGTCTCTGTTTGCCCTATCACACAGCGACACATCACTTCTCTGCCCCTGCTCCCTCCTTCCTGCCCAGGCCTCTGGGTTGGTTCAAGATGGCGTCGTCCAGGGTCTCCTGCCACATGGTCTCTGAGAGCCCCTTCCCCCCAGAGCTGCCTTCTCCCTTGTGCCGCTAGGTGCCTGGCACCCAATGACAGCTGCTGATGGATTAGCCTGTAGCTCCACCCATCTTCTCTCCTTGGAGGGAAGGTAATCAATCCAGGCTGCTGGGGTCAGCCCCCAGCCAGGCCCTGGTTATGAGCTGACTCAGAGAAATATAACATTTCTGGATGACCCAAAAGCAGTACAAATATGACTTTGGACTCTGCAGAATACTTCTTCTCCCATAGGTTACAGTGGACTTTGGTGCGTGTCTGGAATTTGTAGGCCCTAGGAAAGTAAAACTAGCCCATGTGCTCCCTATCCCCATAAGAAAATAATGGAATAAACACTGTAAAGCACACTGACTTTCCCTGGCATGTTTCTTCCCACTGTATAA
The DNA here is from genome assembly GCA_963921515.1 of Calotriton arnoldi. Classification (NCBI taxonomy): domain Eukaryota; kingdom Metazoa; phylum Chordata; class Amphibia; order Caudata; family Salamandridae; genus Calotriton; species Calotriton arnoldi. Next base: position 2,486,479 of record CAWUFW010000339.1, read on the forward strand.
AGCCTATTCCATGTCACCACCCAATTCTGCATAAGTCCTGCCACACCATTCACTTTGTAGCTACTCCTGGACTGCGCACGCCAGGAATCTCCCCTGTGCAGCCCACACACGTGTGCACACGCATGTACACATGTACACATGTGTCTGCATGTAACCAGCCCGTTGCCCCTTACTCCAGCTGCTGCGCAGCGGCCCAGTCAAGCTAGGAGGACACCAGTAAAATCCACACGCAGTCTCTTTCATCATGAGTTCACTGTGGGTGAGTCCCAACTTATGAGGCTCTCCCACAGTAAAAGCTCAACAAATAGGTGCTCAAAAAGCGAAAAATCCGGGCGGCTCAGAGTGTCAGAACCACCTTCTAACACACTCTGATTACACCAGTGAAAGTGAAACATAATTTTATTGCCTTGAAACCTCCACACCAGACTGTGGTGCTGTCTAAGTTGGGTAAAATAGATGGTAGTAAAAGACGGTATTGCCATAACAGGAATTGGTGTACATTCTGAAGAAGCAAGTAGGAACAGACAAAGAACAGGCCTGGCTTATAAACATCCTCACCTTGAACAACAGAAACTAAACTCCCAATTTTCACCCCTACCATCTACCAAATAGCAGAGCTAAGGAAGAACTAAGTTGCGCCCCCTTGCTAACAACGTTAATGGAATTACTAAAAGTAGTTCTGTCTGTATCCTACACATTTCATTGTCTGGGTCTCCAGCCACACACATGCAGGTAATACATTTCCACTGTTTGGAAACCCATATGCACACCAAACTTGTGCCATGCTACAGCTAAGGGCATTCAAAATTGATCCAACTTTGAGTTCATACGTAATACTGTGAGACAAACTTTATGGGTGAACATCAGAAGATATCTGCTCCAGCTTTTTACCTAATCTCATTTTTGATGTTTGCATTATTTACCCTGTATACTCTCTGACGCTGCAAGGATAATGAGGTTACCACTGCCTTGGAGTGCAGTCTAAACCTCTTGATATTTCCTTAAATATGTGTCCAGCCATTAGTTTATGCTTCCAGCCCTTGAGCTGTTCTTGATAAAGCGGTGGTTATAGCGATAGCCTTTTGGGGAACAGACTGCCTGATTCTAGTGCTTATCAAATGTACCTAAGGTAGCACTATCTCACATGCAAATAATGTTGCTCTTTCTACAGTTGTGCATCTTGAGATTGCATGCAATCTCAAAAAAGCCTACTCTATATTCCTATGAAAACTGACCTGGATTTAAAACTTCTGATTGTTGCCTCTCCTTTCTTCTTTCAAATTAATCTCCCCTTACTTTCCCTCTCTGCATACCTCGTCTCTCTGAGCACAGCCTACTCTAAGTCACATGCATGTTTACCTTCATCCCTATTATTGTATTTCTCCAAATTGCCCTCTCCTCATCTCAAAGATCACAGTCTCTCCTTTAAAAGTCATACCACTGCAACCTAACAAACCTAATCTCCTGTAGCTCATCTATTAATACTGCCAACCATTTGCATGAATTCACATACCATCGCATACTAAAGATCACCTGTTAATTTAATCTACCACATAGAAACTGAAGTAAATGCATGGAATGGTTTCCTTAAGAGCACAAGACTAATCCGAATAAACAACAATAACCACTGACAACTCCCCACTGAATTTGGTTTCCAAAGCGGCATTCTGCCCGGTGCCCGGTGCTCCAACATCTCATCAGGGGTTGTAAACACTATGCTCTTATACAATATATAACCCTCCTGGCCCACATGAGTATTAATACCGTAACACTCAATGGGTGGGAAGTCGATTGTAATTCATACAGACTGCATAATAATTTCTTTATACTGCTTGATACTCTCACAATCACATAAGACAAAACTGCTACAGGTCATGGCCATCATCCAGTACTGTACCAGTTTACAACAATACACACACGCGCACAGGATGGCAATGCCCTTTGCGAATGCACATCTACCTATAGTATAGCCCGCATAACAGTGTATTAAAATGAACAGTATATTGTGGTGCTCTCAAGGTAATAAACCTCCTGCCACCTAGGAGGAAACACAGTCTAGAAAGCGAACTCTCTAGAGAAATACATATAAATACACAGATACCGAGGCCAGCTTGTTGCATCACATTGAAGGAAATCAGAAAATAAAAAAGAAAGGAAAATTGGAATGGACAATGGACTGCTTTTGATTACTGTTATGGTCATTGACCTATATACTTTATGGACTGCTTTTTGTGTGCCTCGGTATCTGTGTATCTATACTCAATCAATCAATCAATCAGGGATTTGTAGAGTGCACTACTCACCAGTGAGGGTCTCAAGGCGCTAGGGAGAGGGGCTTTCGGGCTGCTCCGGTCATTCGAAGAGCCAGGTCTTGATGCTCCTCCTGAATGCTTGCGGAGTGGGGCTTCGTCTGATGCTGAGGAGGGAGTTTGTTCCAGGTCTTGGCTGTGATGTAGGAGAAGGATCTCCCTCCCGTTCTGGCTCTGTGGATGCGGGGGATTTCAGCCAAAGCTAGGTCAGCGGAGCAGAGGTTTTTCTCTTGGGGGCGTAAAAGGAGATGCTTTCGTTGAGGTATTGGGGTCCGGTGTTGTGGAGGGCATTGTAGGCGTGTGTGAGCAGCTTAAAGGTCACTCTTTTTTCGACGGGGAGCCAGTGGAGGTCTCCTAGGTGCTGGATGATGTGGTCTTGTTGTGGGATGCTGAGGACGAGTCTGGCTGTGGCGTTCTGGACGGTCTGGAGTTTGTGGAGTAGAGATTTGTTGATTCCGGCATAGAGGGCGTTTCCATAGACCAGCCTGCTAGTGATGAGAGTGTGGGTGACTGTCTTCCTGGATTCGGGGGGATCCATTTGAAGGTCTTGCGGAGTATGCGGAGGGTGTTGAAGCATGTGGAGGATACAGAGTTGATCTGTCGGTTCATGGAGAGGGAGGAGTCGAGTATTTATTTATTTATAAAGTTTTATATAGCGCGAACTTGATCCCGAGGGATATCAGAGCGCTTTACAGTTTAGGGGAGAAGAAGGTAACAAATCAAAACATGAGTCTAATATGGTGAATCTAATAGGCGTTGAAACAAATAGTGCACATATAACAGATCCTTTATAAACCTGAGTGAATGGGGAATGGGCTATACGATGGAGCAATGTGAAATAAGGGGAGTAAGTACAATGATCATATACAGAAATAAAGACCAATACCAAAACAATAAACAAAACATGAGTCAAATGGGGAGTCTAGTGGCATTGAGTCAGCTGGTGAACAACTACCAGATCCTTTATACACCTGGGTGAACGCAGAGTGGGCTAGACTATGGGGGCATAATGACTTAAGGGGAGTAAGTACCATAATCATATACAGAAATAATAACCTAAACAACATAATAAACATATACAGGGATAATAAAAATGCTGTGGTATGTCCGATGCGCAAGAGCTAACAAATGTCCCTCATGTTAAGGTAAGAACTTATTCATGAGGAATCTTTTTGCTTCCAGTTTGAAGGCCTCCTTTGAAGAGATCCTCCAAATTTCAGGTGGAAGAGAGTTCCAAATTTTTGGAGCAGAGCCAGAGAAGGCTCGTTGGCATGTTCTCTTTTTGCGGAAGATCTGTGGTTTTAAGAGGAGGGAATTTGCACTCCTTAACAGTCTACCCCCTTTGGATAGTTCTAGTTTTTGTGCCAGGTAGATGGGGGTTTTGAAGTGGAGGGCTTTGTGTGATAGGCAGGCAATCTTCAGTTGAATTCTAGCTTCGTAGGGTAGCCAGTTTAGAGATTTTAAAACCGGGGAGATGTGTGCCCTTCGCTTAGTGCCCGTAATCAATCTGGCCGCCGCGTTCAGTGACGCCTTTATGGGGGCCAGAGTGTATTTGGGGAGGCCACATAGTGTAGCACTGCCATAGTCAAGTCTCGGCAAGACAAGCGCTTGGACCACTTGCTTGAAATCTGCTTGCGGTAGGAAAGGTTTGAGATTCCTGAGTGTTCTCAGAAGGTGGTTAGCTCCCTTGCACACGTTGCTAATGTGAGTCTTCATATTCATGATGCTTGTCCAGGGTAATTCCTAGAGATTTGGCTGAGTCGATAGTGCGGGGGGAGCAATTGAAGGCGGTGAGTTGGTTCATCCATAGGTCGATTATAGGAGTATGTTTCGGGGGAGAGATGAGGAGGAATTCTGTTTTGGCGGTGTTTAGTAGTAGGTGGTTCTCGGTTAACCAGTTTTGGGTCGTCAGTAGGGTGGAGTTGAGTGAAGTGATATCATCCGGGGAGGAGATTTTCAGATAGAGTTGGGTGTCGTCTGCATACATATGGAAGCGAATGTCCAATGATTTTAGAACATTAGCTAATGGTTCCAGGAACAAATTGAAGAGAATGGGAGATTGGGAGAACCCTTGGGGAACCCCCATGCTGACTGGGGATGGCTGGGAGAGAGAGTGGTTCGCTTTAACTCTTTGGGTCCTGTGCTGCAGGAAGGACGAGAACCAATGCAGCACCTGACCCGAAAGGCCCATCCTATGCTCCAGAATGAATAGGAGGTTGTCATGATTGACAGTGTCAAAAGCGGAGGAGAGGTCAAGTAGGATAAGGAGGCAGGATTCATTTTGATCGAGCAGTATTAAGATGTCATCCATCACGTGGGTAAGAGCCGATTCAGTGCTGTGCCCACTACGAAAGCCAGATTGGTGTTGGTCCAGGAGATGGAAATTTTCGATGTGCGCACATAGTTGTGACTGGACGCATTTTTCAAGGAGTTTGGCTAGAGTGGGGATGCTGGAGATAGGTCGGAAGTTGTTAAGATCTGTACTGTCAGCTGTGGGTTTTTTCAATATAGGTGTTACCTGAGCCTCTTTTAGGCATTCTGGGATCGTGCCTTGTGCCAGAGATGCATTGACGATCTTTGTCCAGAATGGGGAGATTTCATCCTTAATTACTTTAAAGATGGTAGGTGGTAACGGGTCACTGAAATGATTAGATGGGTTGATACTCCGAAGAACCTTTTTGATATCATTTTCAGTGAAGGGGATAAAGGTGTCCCAGGAAGCGTTGTTCTTGATACCCCAGCTACATGGTGCTATCTTGTCTAGTATGGCCAGTGGGGGTGCAGGTTCGTTAGGTAGCAGTAGAGCCCTCCTGATTTCCAGATCCATGTTAATAAGTCTAGTTTTCTCAGTAAAGAAGGCAGCCAGATCATCACATGAGGGAGGTCTGACTTCCGAGGCCGATCGGTTAGGGGCTACCACCGATTGTTGTTTAACCAGTTCAAACAGTTTCTTGGGTCGGTTAGCCGCTTGGTTAAGTTGGGATCTGAAATACTCCGCCTTCTCTGTCTTGATTTGTTTGTTATACAAACTTCTGGCTGCTCTAAGGTTTTTTAGATGGTCCGCAGATGGAGAGGTTCTCCAGGAACGTTCTAAGGACCTTAGTTTGCGACGTTCCGAGTTTAGGTTGCCATTGAACCAAGGTTTAGATATTTTTACAGGTGCATTTTTTTGTTGGAGTGGGGCCATCGAATCCATGATGTTGGAAATAGAAGAGTTGTAGAAGTCTGTGAGGGCATGGACTTCAAGTATGTCCAATTGGGGAGATAGGGCCCGATTACAGCGGTTTGCTAGGTCAGCTGTGTTGAGATCTCTGAGGTCCCTTTTCCAAATCTTTGGTTTGGTTTTTTGAGCCTTACTCTGATAAACCTCCGAGTTAATATGGAAGGAAATGATGTGATGGTCCGACCAATCACAAGGTATGATGGACTCCAATGAGATGGTATGACCTTTGGAGATGATGAGGTCTAACGTTTCTCCTTTGATGTGAGTAGGCTGGTCACAATGTTGAATCAATTCGTGGTCATTCAAGAAGGAACTGAGGCATGAGACTGCTTGGTCATTGGTGTTAGACCAGTGAAGGTTAAAGTCCCCAAGGTAGATATGGGACTGAACTGAGTCCACATTGCCGGAGATGATTTCCATTAATTGTTCAATGAAGGGGAGATTGTCGCCTGGGGGTGATAGAATGTGTGTAATTTGCAAACCAGATGATTATTACTTGAGATGTTGAGACAAAGATATTCGCAAGTTACTGGAGAGGAGGACTCTGAAAGGGAGACCGCCAGCGTGCTCCGATGTATACAAGCCAGGCCACCACCCAGCTTCTTAACTCTATCAAGACGAATTATGTCGTGGGTGGGGGGCACCAAGAGGTCAAGAATTGGAGTGGACGAAGGGTTGAGCCAAGTTTCTGTGAGGATAATGATATCTATCTCATTCTGTTGTATGAGGTCGAAGATCTCGGATGCGTGTTTGCTTGCAGACCTACAATTGAGTAGTATGCATTTGATTTGAGCCGGAGTATGGGGGTGAGGAGTCTGAGTGATGTTCACTCTCTTGAGGTTATCGTTGTTTATGGCTCTGTTGTGGTTGTGGTGGGGTACCCTGTTCGGGTTAGAATGAATGGTTTGAATTATTCCCTTTGGACTCGTGATAACGTCCGTGTTGGATGAATAAGACTTGAGTAGGCAGTCAATTTCAGTGGGCGTGAGACCGGACACTCTTCTTGGGCGAGAGGCTGCGTTAGGTAGGGGAACAGAATTGGAGATTGTAGGTGATAAGGGATGGTCACGGGGAGCTATGAAAGTGGCGCTGGCGGGGGCTCTGGGCCGGTTCAGACTAGAGAGGAGGGGGCTTAACAAGGGGAGAAAATCAAGTGAGAGGGCCTTCAAGCCGTGGAGTTCGAGGGCAAGAAGGTGCAGCTGGCGGGATATATCGTCCAAGCGTGCCAACATGTCTGGGTGTTGGGCGAGGGAAGGAAATTGATTGTGTAGATCTGGAGAGGGGGGAGGATGACTAAGTGTGTTAGAGGGGTCCGGGGCGGTAATGGGGGAAGCCCTGGGAGAAGGTGGGTCCCTGAGTATGAGCGGTGTTCCAGGATGCATAGACCCGGAGGTTGATTGAGTGTGGAAAACTGCTGAGGCGGTAGGGTGCCGATGTGCGTTAGAGGGGTCAGAGACGATAATGGGAGATTCCCGAGGAGAGGGTTGGTCACTGAGTGTTAGAGGTGTTCCCAGGAGTATTGGTAAGGGGGTTGGAAGTGGTGATAGGGTTAATGGTCGCGAAATATGTAATCCGAACAGTTCAGCATCTGGCAGGGGCAAGGGAAAGGAGGTGAGAGAGGAGGGATGTAAATCTGAGGGGGGAGTGGGAGCAGTGATTTGGGGTGAACTTGAGGTGGTTAGTGTTGTATCTAGTCACCCTGAAGTTGAGTTGTTTGCTACTGAGCTTTTGATCTTCCAAAAGAGTTTGTCGAACTGCTCTAGGTTTCGATTAGAAGCTTGAATGAGAACGATCCCATTGTTATAGATGGTAATGGTGAGATCTATTTTGTGGATAGGAGAGGAAGTAATAGAAAGACTAAATCCATGGGGTGTTTTCCTTATCTGTGTGCACTGGAAAAATGATATGAGAGTTTTCCTCCATTGGGCTCTCTTGTTCGTGAAGAAGATTAAGTCGGACATGGTGTTGCCATTGTACATGCTGAAATATGTGTCTGATATAAGTGTTTCCGTTTTTTTTAAAATTAAGTTGTGTTTGAGTTTTTTTGATGCGTTCTTAGTGAGGTTAGGTGGGTAAGTGATCTTAAATGCACTGAGGCCCACTTTAGAGAGCGATCCTTCACTCTGGATGCTGGAGTTGGCCGCCATGGTGAGCGTAACCGAGGAGAACAGCGATGGCAAGGGAAGAAACCTGTCACCCCAGCTTTGTCAAGGGCTGATATCTTTAGTGATATTGAAGGTTAATGTGGGAATATTTGGGGAGTGTAGGACATAGTAATTGTGCTAATACTCTGTTAGTGGTAATTTGGAGTATGATGCCGAGGATGCGGGTGTGGTCCGTGGGTGTGGAGGGTTACCGAGGGTGGGGGGCCACCAGGTGTTGTCCCACACGGAAGGGTGGATCCGAGGATGAGGACTTCCGTTTTCTCTGAGTTGAGCTTCAGGCAGCTGCTGCTCATCCAGGATGCGACGTCCTTCATTCCTTCCTGGAGGTTGTGCCTGGTGATGTCAGGTTCCTTGGTGAGGGAGAGGATGAGCTGGGTGTCGTCGGCGTAGGATACTATGCTGAGCCCATGTTTTCTGACGATGGTTGTGAGGGGGGCCCTGTAGATGTTGAAGAGCGTAGGGCTGAGGGAGGATCCTTAGGGTACTCCGCATCTGGTCTCTGTGGGATCGGAGAGTAAGGGCGGGAGTCTTATTCTTTGAGTTCGGCCGGCGAGGAAGGAGCGGATCCAGTCTAGGGCAGTTTCCTGTATGCCGGCCTTGTGGAGTCTGGCGGTTAGTGTGCGGTGGGAGACGGTGTCAAAGACTGCTGAGAGGCCTAGTAGAATGAGGGCTGTAGTGTGGCCTTGGTCGAGGAGTGTGCGGATGTCGTCCGTGGCGGCTAGGAGGGCGGTCTCGGTGCTGTGGAAGCCGGGTTGAGAAGTGTCGAGGATGTCGTTGGATTCTATGAAGTTTGTTAGCTGGATGTTGAAGATCTTCTCGGTGACTTTGGCGGCGAAGGGGAGGAGAGAGATGGGCCTGTAGTTCTTGAGGTCTGTTGGGTCTGCGGAGGGCTTCTTGAGGAGGGGTTTGACTTCTGCGCATTTCCAGTCGTCGGAGAATGTGCCTGTTTCGAGGGTGCAGTTGATTGTCCGTCGTAGTTCTGGTGCGATGGCGGAGGCGGTCCTTTGGAAGATGTGCAGCGGCCAGGGGTCAGTGGGTGCTCCGGAGCGTATGCTCCTCATGGTCTTTGCGGTGTCTTCTGTGGTGACAGCGGTCCAGGTGAGGATGGTCGGCAGGGTGGCGTTGCTGGTGGAAGGTGTTGGGTCGGTGCCTTGGTCAAGTTCGTTGAAGTTGTCGTAGAGTGCCCTGATCTTGCGGTGGAAGAAGGAGCCGAGTTTGTTGCAGATGTCCTGTAAGGGAGGGACGTCAGAGGTTTCACTGGGGTGTCTGGTGAATTCTTGTATGATGTTGAAGAGTTCTTTGGTGTTGTGTGAGTTGGAGAGGATTTTGTCCTGGATGAAGTTCCTCTTCGTAGATCTGATGAGTTGGTGGTGTGCTGTAGTGGGGATCCTGTAGGCGGTGCATGCTTCTGGGGTTTTGCTGTTCCTTCATGCCTTCTCGAGTCGTCGGCACAAGCGTTTGGATTCTTGGATGTCCGTGGTGAACCAGGTGGCTTTCGTGGTGTACTGTCTGTCGGAGTTCTGGAGGGGTGCGAGCGTGTTGGCGCAGTCGGCGATCCATTTGTGGAGTTCGTTGGCTGCAGAATTGGCGTCGGTCTTGGTGGGGGAGGAGTGCGGCTGAGGGCGGAGGTGAGGTGCTCTTCGGTGATCGTGCTCCAGTTTCTGCGCGGGGGCGTGGCATTGGCTTCTGTGCGGTGGGTTTTGAGAAGGAGAAGTGGATGCAGTGGTGGTCCGTCCAGACGGGTTGCGTGGTAAGAGAGTTTTATTTAATCAGGAAATAAAGATTAATTTAATTGCACATTAATAAGCATGACCAGCCTGCAGTTTACTCACTGAAAATCATTCCTTCTACTGATTGCTGTTTACTTTATGTACATGAGCATTCCTTGAGCATGTATTTTTATTTTAAAAAATCATGGAAATTACTGCTTTAGCTGTGGTCTTCATTATACAAATGTAAATTAGCTGAGGATGTTCCTTTTGTTACAATACTCAGGACTTCTTAGCTGAACTCTGCGTTGTAGTTAAAACAAGCTATTGTATTCCTATATTTCATAATGAGTGAGCTCACATCCTTAATTAATAATGCCCTCCCTAACAAATAGGCTAGAAAGTAGGCGTTGCAGAGATGTCATAGAAACTAATGTTTTGATTTGCTGTTATGGTTGAAACATTGCTTCTACATGCTTTCATGTCATGGAGTGTGTTTGTCTTTTGTTTCTGAACATTATAAAAGAATGCGCTATTTCGAGATGAGACAGACTTTTTGCTCTGGGATCGTTGCTCCCAGATCGTTAGACTTTTTACTGCAGACTTTAGCTTTTAGGCTTTGCTAGCAGAGATATTTCCTTTGTATGAGACCTTTGAACTGAGGTTTACTTCTTTGCCCTGGGAGCTTTTTGAGCTTTTCTTTGGAGACAGACCCTATGTCAGTTCACTTGCTAACTTGATTTATTAACTACTTTGCTTTCTATAATGAAGATATATTTGTTTTTTTAATAAACGCATAAGGTGATAACTTTAAGAATCTTGGTGTGAGTGTAGAAAAGTATGATCTTTCTGACATGGTTGCCCCCAATTTCTGCCTTGTGTCAGTATGTTTAGACTGTAGTACACTGGGATCTTGCTAACCAGGACCCTAGTGTTGGCGCTCTCGCCCCTAAATTGGCTGGTAAGTACTTTGTACACACCCACAATTGGCATACTGGTGTACCCCTGTAAGTCCCTAGTATATGGTACTAAGGTACCCAGGGCATTGGTACACCAGGGGTCTCCCATGGGCTGCAGCATTTATTATGCCACCCATGCAAGCCTATGCAAACTGTGTTTGCATGCACCTTTCACTCCAGATAAAAGGTTTACCTTATATCCCAGTCACTGCACTTAAAACCTATGTCACCCCTAAGATAGGTCCTGCAGCCCAAGGGCAGGGTGCATGGTTCTAAGTGTGAGGGTACCCCTGCATGAGCAGGGGCACCCCTTCAAACCCTGGACTCCATTCTCTGGGCTTTGTAAGCGAGTGGAAGCCATTTTAAGGTATGTAGTGGACACTGGCAAGCTTGAGATGTCCAACTACATAATGACTTCACGAACCTGGTCATGTTTGGTATCAAACATGTTGGAATCATGCAACTACACTGATTCCAGTGTTAGTTGCATGATTCCATGTACTGGGGGGGCTTCTTAGAGGACCCCCCATGTTCTACCTGTGTAGCATTGAATGGTCTGTGTGCAAGCCAGTGCTTCCGCCGACCCCAGACACTGTTCTGCCCTCCTGCTGATGAGCCTAACTCGGGCAGGGGAAGGCAGAACAAAGGATTTCCTGTGGAGGAGAGCTATAGCCACTGCTCCTTTAGAATTAGGTGTCTCTGGGCTAGAGTGGGGGTGCTTCCAAGCGCCACTAGACTGCTTTGAAGGGCACATTTGGTGCCCTCCCTGCATAAACCGGTTTGCCCCAGTACAGGAGCCCTTGACTTCCGCTCTGGTGCTAAACCACACAAAGGAGAGGGGAGTGACCACCCCCCTGTCCAGCTCCTCCCCCAGGGGGGTGCCCAGGGCTCTGCTAGGTGGTCACTTGATTCTGCCATCTTGAAAGCAAGATAGGCAGAGGCCCCTGGGAGCATCTGACTGGTCAGTCCACCAGAGTAGCATAACTGACCCGCGATAGGTGGGTCACCGGAGAAGACTCGTCTTCAGGATCCTCCACAAGACTCTTCTGCTCTTGGACACTGGACTCTGCTGTTGGGCTGTCCCAGAGTCAAGAGAAGATTGCTTCTGGTAGGAAGGCTCCTATGGCAACTTCGTCTCTGTGCTTTGCACCCATCCTGCAACATCTGTGGCTGTGCATTCTCCAGAGTCACAAGGACTCTGTGTGCATTAAAGACAGCTGGAAGGAATCTCCCTTGGAGTGAAGGAGTAACTCCCCTGCAACCGCAGTCACCTCAACGTCGACCACCGGTCTGTGGATCCAGCTGTCCCACAGACTCTTCAAGGCTCTACAATACAGGTGGTGGTTTGGTAGTTCTCCCGAGGCCTGACATGTCTTCTGTGCAACTTGGAAGACTGCAATCCCTTGTGGAGCTGCTGGAACTGCATCCCTGTGCACCGAATCGGTCTGCCGTTGCCAAGACTTGTTGACTCTCCAATCTGAAGATCTTCAGGCTCCAAGAAGCCCCAGCCTCAGCATCACCCTGCTTTAAAAGCAACGTCCTCCTGGCATCCCCTGCGATGTGGGCTTCCATCTTTGCTGTGCTGCGAGGCCTCCCTGCGACTCCCTGTGCCTGCTGCCGGAGGGTCCTTCTGGGGTCTCCATTGATTCCTGCTGACTGAGGCCCGGCTCTAACTTACCTGTGGTGGGTGAGCTCCCTGGACCTTGCTGGCCCTCCTTTTTGCAACTCTTCCTGCAATGTGTCTGCTGTATTTGCCAAGGCACTGCCCCTCCTGCAATTTGTCAACCATCGTGGGACAGCTTGTAGATGGCTCCTGTGTTCTACATCATCGCCTGGGCTCCACAGCTGCAACTCCAAGACCTTCCTCCTGCCGTGAAATACACCCGAGAAGGGTGGGCATTGTGCTCCTGCACCTGCTGGATGACTCCGGGTGGTTTGGACTCTGTCTCCTCTCTCCACAGGTGCTCCTCATCCGGAATCCATGCTTGGGTTCCACCGACCTGGTCCACAGGTCACGATAGCAGCTGGTCTTCCGAATATCCCCACTGACTTCAACGGGCGGTCCCGACACCAATTCACACCTATGCACCTGGGCTCCCTGGTGTAGGTATCCAGTTCCTCTGGGTATCCACCAGGGAGGGTGGGGGGGGGGGTGCTCTCCAACCTTCCTGGTTCCAAAGGGTTTCCACTGGGTCCTGAATCCTGAAAATCCTAACCACGACTTCCCCAATGCTTTACTATGGACACTGACCCGGGGTATCATCTCTGCCCCCGGAGGCTTAGGGACTCCTAGTTACTTACCTTTGGTGGTTCTGTGCTTCCCCTGGCCTACAGACACTTGTGTGGTAGTCTTGGTTAGGTACCCCTTTCGAATTCAACTTACTTAGTATATGGTTTGCCCCCTCTCCCTATAGGGGCTAATGGGTTTTATATGCTTTACTTACCTGTGGTGCTGATGTATTTGTTGTGTATGCATATCCCCGGGTAGGACATATACCAAAGTAGTTTTAGTCTTGGTGTGTAATAAATACTACACTATTTTTCTAACACTGGTGTGATTTTTTCTTGTGTAAGCATCACTGACTGACTTGTGTGGTAAATGCACCTGCTTTACACCCTCCTGGATAAGCCTTAGCTGCTTTCCAACAGCTACCACTTGAGAGCTTTGCTTATCAGGGACATCTTACTCTATCACTAAGGGTGGACTCAGTGCAGGGTGTATCACCAATAGGTGTACACCATATACTGAGCCAGCCTCCTACAGTGAGGAGTTTATAAATAGCTTTGGACTAAGTCTATGAGATTCAGATAGTCCAGTTCCCGCTAACGACTCTCTTGAACTTAATAATTAGAGCGTCAACATTAGGACTGCATCTTGACATCTCGTAATGAAAATTAGTTAGGGTGATATTACCGAAGTCCATCCCAGCAGATCTCTTCACTATGTCTTCCTCCAACCTATGCCTTCTCAGGACCACAAACTTTAAACAAAGTATCTCTGAATGGACATTCCAATGCATTAGACAGCTAAGTGAGCTATGATCCTAAGAAATAACATAAGGGGAACAACAGAGCTGTTCAAAGCTGCCAGCTTACTGAAAACCATACACTGTGCGCCTCCCTCTCCCTTTCTCATCCATCACACTGCTAAGTGATGCAGCTCCTTTTTGCTCCTGCCGGTACTCAACCATCAAATGTATTGCTGTAGTGATGAGAATTGCAGGTGCTCTCCCTCGCAAATTAAAGTGCAGGCATTCCGGTCAAGCCCATTTAAAGCACTAGCTGCAGCTCGGTGGTCATCATGCAAAGCATGGAAACAGTTTTCACGTCACATCGGAGGATCAAAACAAACACAGGACACTTCCAACCATACACCTTACAAAGTTTAGCATGTTGCCTGCGCAGGCAAGTGCTTCAGCAGCCCACATAGGAGTAGTAAGCGCTACATAAATGTTGCACTACAATTAGAGGTGGGCAAGCCCATAAAAGCTCGAGGCTGTCTCGAGCCAGATGCCTGGCTCTGGCTTGGGGTCCTCATAGACCCTCGAGCTCAACACGATCTGAGAACAGCCCTCCTCCCCTCCCCCATTCAAGAAACACAAACACTGATGCATTGTCTGTTTGCATCTTTTACCAATAGACAATGCACCTGTGCTCATGTTGTTTAACGTTGTAACAGAATGTTGGTTTTCACAAGCAGTGAAAAGCAGCACTGTTACAATTCTGTAAACACCAACACAAATTACTGCCTTTTAGCACTTCTGTCTAAAAGACAGTGCGCCCTGGTGTTGGTGTTTTTTAAAGCTGTAATAGAATGTGCCAGGAGGATGTGGTGTTATGGCCAGAACTGGCAACTTTGGACCTGGGGAACCAGGTTCGAGTCTTGGGGTCGCTCAACATTCTGCGATTCTGGGCAAATCACTTAATCTCCCTGTGCTTAAAAAAAGGAATGGAACCTTGTGTAATGTTACTGGTGCTCATGTAGAGCACTCCAATTCCTTCGGGTGGTATTCATGCTATATAAAACTGCAAAAAATAAATAAATGTTGGTTTCGGCTACAACTCTAAAGACATCAACATGAACGCACTGCTTTTTAGCATGTCTGTCCAAAAGGCAGTGCCCCCGCGTTAGTGTTTTTTACGTCTCACCTAGGCAGCGCTTGCGCTGTCTCTTTGAGACATGCTGTTCCTAGAATATGGGCTTTAAGCACCGCCCATCTTTCCAGTTGGCTTCTCTTACTGTCCCTTGTAAATGCCTGCTTTTGATTGGTGAATAGGCTTAGTAGTCTCTCCTTTTGGACTTTTATATCCTCCCATGAGGACTGCCCCTGTAACATGTGCTCTTACTCATCAGATTAGTTAGGAAACTTGGAGAGCACTCTTTTGCATGCACTGCCGGGAGACATGCTGTAATCAGTGTATGGACTTTGGCACATCCCTCGCCAGGGCCGGACTGGGAACAGAAACCGGCCCTGGCAAATTGCTCAGCCGGCCCCTCCTGGGGTGAGTGCAGCCGAGCAGTTTGAGAGGGCCGGTTCCGGCCGATTTTGTTACAGGGGGCCGATATTGCCAACCCTCGATAACAAAAACAGCCCCCCAGGGGCCCAAAACCGGCCCCCACCCTAGCGGCCCACCGGGGAAACGCCCGGTGCCCGCTATGGCCAGTCCGGCCCTGTCCCTCGCTCTTAATTGGTTCCTTGTAGTGCCCCTCCTAAAATCTTGCTTTTCTATGGTGCCTATGTCCCGCCTTTTGGCTCTTTGTTTACGCCCTGGAGACTCACCCTGTTACAAGGATCGGTTCACTTTTGACCATTTAGGTAGTTTGGCGCACTACTTATTTTGTTTTGACTTGGCTCGCTGTGCCCTCCTGCCACTACCTCCCGCCGGTGCTGCGTTTTCTGCTCCTGTCGGCCCCCGTTGCTGTTGGCAATTCACTTAATGTCATAAAGAGCAGACAGCATGTGTTGCATTCTTTAATTGCACAAATTTGTTTATTTGTATAATTTAGGAGGCCGTGGGGCTTATATTTTATCGGCACAGCGCCTGCTTCCGGGACGGCGCGCTTCAGGTCGTAGGAATGGCTATGTGTGTGCCTTTACTGCGTGCATTTATTTTGTTTTTCCTGCTACTGCCGCTGTGTATGGAGGGCGAAGATTGCCTGTGAGAGGGGCGCCCGGAGAGGCTCAGGTACAGGATTAAAGCATGGAGAGTCAAGACGCACGTGTAAACAATTCAGCAGCCGTACGCTGCCTGCTTTTTTCGCTCTCTTGTCAAAGGCCTCTCATGCTTTTGGTGCAGTCCGTTCCTTTGTCGTTGTTGTTCAGAGTGTCTGACCTGGCATGTGTAGGGCACAGTCTCAGTACCTCTGAGTATCCGCTTCAAGCACAAATACAAACCGACCAGGTCTCTGAAGCCAACGTGTGCAGTGTGTATAAGTATAGCGCTGTCGGAAGAGTGCAGCTGTGAAAGGACCTCTTGTGTGCTTGTATGTCCATGTTTGTCCCTCAGGTAAACTGCTCCGTCTGCTGAGGTTTTCAGTATTTATAACGTACACAAGCCCATAGAGTGCCACCTGAGTGGCCCAATTTTAGAATGCGATGCAGAAGGCCTGTAGGGCCCCCTTCAAACCACCCCCAAAACCTGATATCAGTATTGGGTCTCGCAGCTGTGCGACTCTCCTGGGTTGCTGACCTACAGCACACCACTAGTGTTCTTTCGCACCTCGCAGGTCAACCTGACCTTTTTTTATTTTTCAGTTTTATATCGCGCAAACTCGACCCGAAGGTTTATTGGAGCGCTTTACATGAACACCAGTTATATTACACATTCATTTTGGTAGGCGCGGGGAGATTAAGTGATTTGCCCGGAATCACAGGATGTTGAGCCAACTTCGAGACTCGAACCTGGTTCCCCAGCTCCAAAGTCGGCAGCTCTGGCCCTTACGCCACATCCTCTCCCCTTCAGGCCAAAATCAACTAGTTTTAAATCCCCCTTCCCCCATGTGCACACTGCGCACCTGCCCTGAGAATGACATGCACCCCACCCCTTCTTGAAGGTCACAGCTCTCAAAGGGTGCAGCGCCCCCTGATCAGACACGGATCCTCAGACGTACTCCAGTGCATCATAAGCACACCCGGTGGCACTTTCTAGTGTTTTATTGTAGTTTATTGATAAGGCGCAGCAGTGGCATACACCAAGCCCAGCTTCAGTTCACTCTCAGCCTCGTAACTACTGGGCCCTAGGGGTCATTTCCAACCTATCCTTGCTTGTCCCCCTTTGCGAATGATGTCACATCATGTTGTTGTGAAAGCAGTGCCTGGCGGCACATGAGCCTCGCGCGTACTCCATGTAAACCGTGTGAAAGGTCCTGGCCTCACCTCAGAATCATTAACTTAAATCACTGGTGCGGCCGAGCTCCTGCATCCCTGTGAAGTGCTTGTAGAGTTCAGTACGTTTGGTAAAGTTTTGCGCAACGCACTCTGTAGAGTTTAAAAAGTTCTATATAGCATTTCAGGGAGTGCGGGAACAGCCACCTCAAGGTGTTCTAGCGCCATAGTTGTGCAACTTTAACCCTGTTTTTTGGGGCCCTGTTATAGGGTGCTTACTGTACTCGGTGGGAGGATTGACTAAATCATGCTGTAAGGGTAATTATGTGGCACTTCTACTAAACAGCTCTGCACACACATGCTGTGATCGATACCATTGCGAGTCACACATCTCCTTATGAATGCATCGCAATGGATACAGTATCGTTTGGTTTTTAAGTTAACTTAATGATGTGTTAAGCTTTATTTTTTTTTTTGGCATAACCACGAGCAGTCCATTTTTGGGGGGAGAGGTGGGGAGTTTTGGTTCTTGTGGCATGGGTGCAATTTATAGTTTTATGTGGCCTAATTTAACTGGTTAGTTTCGGTACGGTTTGGTTTCATTTCGTAATCCTAGCTTCACCTTAACTGTAAGGGAACATCTAACTGTGTCATATAGTCAGGGCCCCTAGAACTATGTGATTTTGCAGTCGCGGCTTTTCCTGCATAATTATTGTAATTATGCATTTGCTGAATTCGCCACATAAACTATCCTCTGATGTATAAACTGGATTTTAACAAAAAAAAATTTCTAGCTCAAACGGATCTAAAGTTACTAAAATCACAGCAACCTGTGTTGCCACCCAGTGTAGTGTAAAGCCCTATGCAAAGGTTGACTGATAATGTTTCTGTTGCTTATTACTGTATTTTAAGGTTAAACTGGTACTAATGAGGTGAAACCTTTGCCCAGACGATGTTAACGTAAAAAAAGACAATTATCAAGCAACGTTATCATAAAATGTTCTGCATTAAAATGCATGCCTTGCCTTTTCTTGCCACATAAGTTGGTCCTCCCCTGCTGCATAATTTTAGCGGCCAAGTTATAGCTGTTAATGTAGGTGTTAAAACTTTTCGGTAGCTTGTTTCTTGCATAGCGTTTCACACTACACGTTTATAAGCTCTGTGAATAAGAGATGTTAACGTTATCCAATTTACGCTGTAGGGTTTGTCATATGGATTACGTTAGTTGTATGAGCGGACAGCATTCAACTCACTGAGCCACCGTCTCAGCCTTCGAACTTTGACAGATGAGGAAACTTTGGCGCATGGAGACAAAGTAAATATTTAGTGGGAAGAAATGCCTGAAGAGTGTGTATTTGTCAGATAGCATTATCATTCAGACTCGTTTTTAGGTCTCGCCTAGGCAGCACTTGCGCTGTCTCATCGAGACATGCTGTATTCAGGTATGGACTTGAAGTCCGCCCATTTTCCTCCCATCTTTTCAATTGGCTCCTGTTACTGTCCTTTCTAAATGGTTGCTTTTGATTCGCAAATAGGCTTAGTAGTCTCTCCTTAGTTTTCTCCTTTTGTAACCTCCCACGAGGACTGGCCCTCTTACGTGTGTTGTTACTCGGTATGTTTAATTTACAGTCTGTGAGCACTATTTTCTTAAATGATTTTCTCCTATTGCACGCACAACATGCCTTCCTGCAACGGCGCCCGCTTTTCCACTCTCTGCTGACTGTCCGCTCCTCATCGCCATCCCGCCTCCAGGCACAGCATTTAGGGTTTCAGCACGGCGCCCGCTTTTATATTTTTACTAGCAATAGAGCCAGCATTTGATATTTTCAAAATGGCGGCTAGCCCAACTTGCACCTTTTCATTTATAAAGCATGTATTTATTTTGGCAGCGTGGCACGTTTTGACAATAGCGGCCGTGCGCCTTTCCTTTCTTCGGAGTAGCAGCCCCGGCAGCTGCGCGCCTTTATTTACAAAATGCGCGCCTCGCCCCACCCCAGAACTTCATTTTTTTTATTAGCAATGGTGGCCTTGTGTCTTCCATGAACTTCCCCCTCCTGCTTTGGCTTTCCACCAGCATTTGCATTTCTTTGTTTACGTTCATTAGAGCGGTATAAGGGCTCCTGTTCTGTGCACTTTCCCCTCTCACTTTGGCTTTGAGCGACATTTGCATTTCTTTGTTTTTTATGCTCCATAACGTTTGTTCACCCGATCCTGGATGATTTACAGGCATTCCCTACATCACATGTAATTGTGTGTCCCGAGCATGGATCCATACTCCAGGGGTGATTGATACGTTTTTATTTGTTTTTACACATATTGCTCTCAAATGTTATGCATTAAAATGAATGACTTGCCTTTTCTTGCTGCATAATTTGGTCCTCTCCTGCTGCATAATTTGGTCTTCCCCTGCTGCATAATTTTAGCGGCCACGTTATAGCTCTTAATGCAGGTGTTAAAACTTTTCGGTAGCTTGTTTCTTGCATAGCGTTTCGCACTATACATTTATAAGCTCTGTGAATAAGAGATGTTAACATTATCCAATTTAAGCGGAAGGGTTTGTATGAGCGCAGAACATTCAATTCACTGAGCCACCCTCTCAGCCTTTGAACTTTGAAAATGAGGAAACCTTGGCACATGGAGACAAAGTAAATATTTAGGGGTCGATTCCGATCTCGGCCGGAAGCGCACCTAACAGTATTCGTCCGGAAAAAAAACAAGCCGAACGCGTGTTTCCCGACCGATTCGAACAGTCGTCCGAACGAGCAAGTACGATGCGCATAACAGCACAGATTCCGAGCGAGCCGTACTTACCCATTACAGCTCCTGTTCCCCGCCCGAGCCGGATCCGTAAACGCCGAATCGAGTCGCACGGAACCAAATACACAGCACCTTCCGGCCGGACTAGTACGATGCGCCTTCCGTACGCGCCGAACCCGTCGCTACGTCCGGCACGTCAGAGCATCCGGGAGAGCTGTACATAAGCTCCGATTCGCGCCACAAGTCGATCCATGGCGACGAGACGAACAAGCCAGCGACGAGTACGAGTCGAAGCCACGAGAAACCCGAACGAGACGAACCAACCATGAATCCCATCGCGCAGGTCCTACCAATACTCTACATCTATTACCGGGACCGGTACAGACGCGTACGGCGCAGACGGTAAGTCAAACACCCACAACATAAACAAACGACACGTACCCGAAATATGTCACACACACATAGGGATGCAGAAATGAAGTACACTAGCAACAGCAGAACCATAGGGGCGGGGTGGCTATCACCAATGCCATACACACCCATAGGGGGATGGATGCCTACCACTACCACCACCCCTACTCAGGGGGGCCTGGATGCCTGTCACTACTACCATCCCCACTCATAGGGGGATGGATGCCTACCACTACCACTACCCCTACTCATGGGGGCCTGGATGTCTACCACTACCACCACCCCTACTCAGGGGGGCCTGGATGCCTGTCACTACTACCATCCCCACTCATAGGGGGATGGATGCCTACCACTAACACCACCCCTACTCATGGGGGCCTGGATGCCTACCACTACCACCACCCCTACTCAGGGGGGCCTGGATGCCTGTCACTACTACCATCCCCACTCATAGGGGGATGGATGCCTACCACTACCACCACCCCTACTCATGGGAGCCTGGGTGCCTACCACTACCACCACCCCTACTCATGGGGGCCTGGATGCCTGTCACTACTACCATCCCCACTCATAGGGGGATGGATGCCTACCACTACCACCACCCCTACTCAGGGGGGCCTGGATGCCTGTCACTACTACCATCCCCACTCATAGGGGGATGGATGCCTACCACTACCACCACCCCTACTCATGGGGGCCTGGATGACTACCACTACCACCACCCCTACTCATGGGGGCCTGGATGCCTGTCACTACTACCATCCCCACTCATAGGGGGATGGATGCCTACCACTAACACCACCCCTACTCATGGGGGCCTGGATGCCTACCACTACCACCACCCCTGCTCAGGGGGGCCTGGATGCCTGTCACTACTACCATCCCCACTCATAGGGGGATGTATGCCTACCACTACCACCACCCCTACTCATGGGGGCCTGGATGCCTACCACTACCACCACCCCTACTCATGGGGGCCTGGATGCCTGTCACTACTACCATCCCCACTCATAGGGGGATGGATGCCTACCACTACCACCACCCCTACTCAGGGGGGCCTGGATGCCTGTCACTACTATCATCCCCACTCATAGGGGGATGGATGCCTACCACTACCACCACCCCTACTCATGGGTGCCTGGATGCTTACCACTACCACCACCCCTACTCATGGGGGCCTGGATGCCTGTCACTACTACCATCCCCACTCATAGGGGCCTGGATGCCTACCACTACCACCACCCCTACTCGGGGGGGCCTGGATGCCTGTCACTACTACCATCCCCACTCATAGGGGGATGGATGCCTACCACTACCACTACCCCTACTCATGGGGGGCTGGATGCCTACCACTACCACCGCCCCTACTCATGTGGGCCTGGTTGCCTGTCACTACTACCATCCCCACTCATAGGAGGATGGATGCCTACCACTACCACCACCCCTACTCATGGGGGCCTGGATGCCTACCACTACCACCACCCCTACTCATGTGGGCCTGGATGCCTGTCACTACTACCATCCCCACTCATAGGGGGATGGATGCCTACCACTACCATCCCTACCCCTACTCAGGGGGGCCTGGATGCCTTCCACCACTACCATCCCCACTCATAGGACAGGTAATGCATGACACAACCAGCATACTCAAACATAAGGAATGTCAGAAAAAGACATCATCCCAACATCATGACAAGCATGTGTAGTCTGTGTCAAATGCCTACAACACTGAACATGACAATGAACATACAATGTGACCCCCTATCACATGTGTCACACATAAATGTGTGTGGCCTCCACAATGCAATCAGACCATGACCACTGTGCCAATGGGGTCTAAACCCCCATCATCACAGTGTCCAAAATGTAAGTGTGGGGTCCATAGCTGAAGCACATTTTGAACATTGTGGCAATGGGGTCTAAACCCCCATCATCACAGTGACCAAAATGTAAGTGTGGGGTCCATAGCTGAAGCACATTTTGAACATTGTGGCAATGGGGTCTAAACCCCCATCATCACAGTGACCAAAATGTAAGTGTGGGGTCCATAGCTGAAGCACATTTTGAACATTGTGGCAATGGGGTCTAAACACCCATCATCACAGTGACCAAAATGTAAGTGTGGGGTCCATAGCTGAAGCACATTTTGAACATTGTGGCAATGGGGTCTAAACCCCCTTCATCACAGTGTCCAAAATGTAAGTGTGGAGTCCAAAGCTGAAGCACATTTTGAACATTGTGGCAATGGGGTCTAAAGCCCCATCATCACAGTGACCAAAAGGTAAGTGTTGTCATGGAAAAAGCTGCAACTGCCAAACAGCATGGATGATTCCTGGTCACACAACAACAAACACATCAGTGGCAAAGTAGTGCTTGTGCCCCTTAGCAACATAGATTGGGTGAGGCAAACAGTGCAGTGCAAATAAGACATACCTTTGGCCATGTGCAGACAAACATCACCCATGGGGGCTGACATTGTCAACATTTATCAATTACACAATGACAGAAGTGACCATCATAATGCAGACCCACATATCTGCACCAATGGACACACAAATGTTGATATCCTGTGGAGACTGTAGATGTGAGGTGAACAAATACCATACCATGGCAGCAATGGGACATACAAACCATGATTATTGTGCTGACTGATGACCTAGGAGTCCCAGGGACAGCAGGGTAAATGCACCAAACAACATACAGCCAATGCAACACTAAAGATATGCCAATGCAGTGGTGCAGATGCACAAACACAAACAGGCAGCCTCACACTGCATATCAAACACAACAGGTGATGGGGGGTGTGCCAGTGTCCCCAGGCAACCCCACAACTCATGAGGAGGCCTGAATCCCAATTACACTGATGTGTATACAGTGCCACACAAAAGTAACTCATGGATCGGATTTCCCTATGTGGGCAATCAGGCATTGTGAGATGAGAGGGAGCCCAAATTACACATGTCACACAAGCTTGTAGGAACAGCAACTAACACAGCAAGAGATAGACCCACCACAGCACTACTCCCAGGGACACCGCATTGTGGTGACATTAGCCTGCATGATAATCCCACTGTGATGACAAAGGTAGATGTCGTTCACACTGTGAACCACAGCCATGTGTCCAGAGCAACTAACTACCATCACACCTACACAAGCACAAATCAATCAGCACGGCCTGTCAGCCAAGGCCAATATGGAGGTAGGGGTCTAGCCGTGCAACAACTCACATTTGCACACACTCAACACCACACACCTTGATCTCCACCAATGTGCAGCTGTGAAGCTCACATGGACTGGTGACATTGCACATGCACCCATGACAATCCCAGGGGGGTGGTGGGAACTAAGGTGTGAAACCCATCACACATGGCCAGTCAACAAGACTCGTGAATGTCTGACACACTGCACAGTACGCCGTACATGGGCATGACGTGAAATCCACCCCAATCAATGGGATCCCGGCCACAGTCACACACCAATGAAGAAGCCAAGGTGACACACAAAGAACACACATAGACAACTTCCAACATTGCAGCTCTGACCCTGAGGAGTGGCAGCAGTCACACACACAACGTGTCACAATCACTGAAAGCTACCACAAACTGTAAATTACATGACTTGTGTAACCCACAAGTGCCAAGGGGAATCCTGACTGTGGCCCATCTGCGTTGGCCCACATCCCCAGCCCTGACAACAAAGACAACTAGGGATGACAACCTCATGAACATTAGTTTACCATGCACCCACATCCCGGAGAAACCAGGTCCAAGATGCTGGATGAACACAGGACAACTCAGCAAGCATCACAAACAGGAACATCCCTAGGGACACAGCCTGTGTAGGAAAAGGGAAGGGAACACACACAGACATGCTCACACAACACACAACACGGGCCCAGCCAATGTCACAAGATTACACACTGTCATGAGGGCACTCCACTCCTGTGGAAAGTCCGCTGTGCCAAACCTTGTCTGTGCACGACTCAAACATGTCAGCAGAACACTCGGTCAGTGAGTCAACAACTACAACACACTGAAGGCTCTGCTCACATCAGCCTGGGTACGGGAGTGTCACGTCAGTCATCTGCATACACCCTAAACACGTGCCAAGCAAGTTGCACTGCATACACAGATGAGTCCTTCAACATTGATGTGCAAAACTGCATGTCCAGTGGAGATGGGCACACACTCAGGGAAATAGAAACATTGAACAGTGGTAAGCACACCAGATGTGCATCAGTGTAAGCCAAAGATGGTAATTTACAAATGCAAAACGTACATCCATGTGTCAAATGCTGAACATTACACCCTCAGACTGCAGCAAAGGATACTATAGATCCAGACTACATTAGGACACATATCCCATGGACCACATGGAGTCCATCACAGCAACACTTCATTTTCCTGATCTGAACACTATTACAACGGCAAATGCATGATGATACTCATCTACATCATGTACATCCAAAGAAAAACCACAATTAAACAAAATGAGGCTTTATTCAGCAAATGTTAAATTAAAATTTGAAGTCCAAAAGAAACTAAGGCCAATGGCCAGTCCAAATACACAGTCCCAACAGGGTGATACGTGACAACTTGTCACCCATTGCTTGCCTGCACTGCTACGGACAGGGGACATCCCCCTCGGAGGGGCATACAAGGGGCAGGCCAGGCACCGCAGGGACAGGATCAGGGGATGCCAGAAGGAGGCAGTGAAGGGGTGGTGGGTGCAGGAGTGTCACCGGCAACTGCAGTGGAGGTGTCTGACTCAGTAAGGGCCGGCACCACTGTAGGGCACAACTCAGATGTTGTGGGTGCTGCAACCACTGCAGTGGGCCGGTCAGATGGAGTGGACTGGGTCCCCACTGCAGTGCCCGAGTCAGACGGGGTGGTTGTGGACTCCACTGCAGTGTACAACTCCAAGGGAGTGGAAGGGGGGGCAGATGAGGTGGGCAGGACAGAGGGGGGGGCCCGGTCTCCACACCAGTGGCACAAACAGGTAGAGCGTCTGGTTTGGGGGTGGAAGAGCAAGTGGTAGGGGGAGGGCCTAAGCAGTTTGGGGATGCGGTATCGGTGTGTGGGGGAACCTGGGGCAGGGTGTGGTGGTGGAACCTGTGCAGTGGTGGCCTGGGGGATGGAGGAGAGTGACTGTGTGGTGGAGCTGCGTGGTGGTGGGGTCTTGCCCTTCCTGGTCCGGGGGGACTTACGAATGGGGTCCTCTGTCTGCTTGTGCCTGGGGGAGGGTGTCCGGGTGTGAGGGGCACTCCCTCTGTGTGTGGTGGTCGCCTCTTCCGCCTGGACTTCGTGTCAGGTGTATCTGTGGGGAAGAGGCCAAGCTCACAGAGGAAGAGCTTCTGGGAGGGGGGGGTTGCAGGTGAGGCAAGGGAAGGGCTTTTGGAGGGAGAGGCATCTGAGGACTGCGCAGTGCTCATGGATGAGTGTGTGTGTCTGGGCCCCAGCCCCTGTGAGTGCGGTATCAGTCCCCTGACTGTGCGTGCGTCTGGATTTTGGTGTTTGTGTCTGTGTGCTGCTTGTGTCTGTGCTGGTGCGTGCCGGTGCCGGTGTGTGTGTGCTTGGGACAGGTAGGGTGATGGGTATTGTGGATGGGGCAGAGGTAGGAGGGGCGAGGGACTGTTGCAGGAGGGACACTGCTGCTGTCAGTGAGGAGGCCATGGAGTGATTGGTCCGATGTAGGGCAGACATGCCAGATGACATGCCCTCCATGAATGACACCAGTTGTGTCAAAAGACCCGTGTGTGCATGGAGGACACTCAGAATTGATGTCTGCCCTACATGGATCTATTTCAGCAAGTCCACAGACTCCACACTCAGGGCAGCAGGGGGGACAGAGGCAGGGGGTGCGGTGCCTGGCATGAAGGAGACACGCTCCCCTACACGGGAGCCTCCACGGACATGTGGGATGGGAGCAGATGGGAGGGTGGAGATGGTGGTGGTGGTGGTGGCGGGGACAGACTTGCTTGATGTTGCCTCTGGTCTGCTGACACCCGCCTCCACAAGGGAGTCCTCACTGGAGATGCTGTTTTCGAGGTGGTCGTAGCTGAGGTATCCTCAGTGTGGCTCCCCTCACTCTCCGTGCCACTGGGTCCCTCGGTCTCCCATGCAGTGGACCCAGTCTGGCTCTGCCGCTCCTCTTGGTCCGTGGAGCTGTCTCCTCCTGTGGCCGTGGATGTATCTGCAAACAATCAGGATAAACAGAGCAACATTAGTCACCTGTACTGACCACACACACCACAGTAAGTACAGCACATCACAGAGCAAGCCCTGCCATCATTTGCTAGACATTGCAATTCGTGCTGACACTGATTTCAAGAAGCCCATTGTCTGCCTGACAGTCAGTCATGCCACACATATCCTACCTGTCCATGCACCCATCTGTCTGCTGCCTGTTGTATGCGACTAATCATATGTGCACACATGCACCACATACACAGTTGTTGGACATCCAAGAGTATATATGGAAATGTGTCACTCCAAACACATGCCATCTCCTGCCACTGACTCAGTACATGTGTCAGGAAAAGTGATGGGCAAAGTCTCTGTTGAGATGCGGGTTTTGCTTCCATCACCAGACACAATGATGTCCTCATGTCCTGATAGACAATGCAACAATGGTGTGCATGCAGGACATATCACACCACTGCTGGATCACCCTTTGCGATTGGAATGTCATGGCACAGGCCTGTCTGGCAAGTCAGTCATAACTGTCTCCTGTCACAGGGGCAGTGCATACACACAACACCAGTCTGCACTGTGTCACAATCAGGGGAGTTTTAGAAATGTAAGCCCTGTAGCTGACAGGTGCACATGTGCACCCCTGGCCACCCACATCATGAGGACTGAGATGATCCCACGTCAATCAAATGAGACATTTGAGTGACTGCAAACACAAATCCATACACATGAGTACTTTACCGTCTGATGAGAATGAACCAAAGCTGCCGGCACCTCAATGTTTCATACAACATTGTGCACAGTCAAGGGATCAGAGACCTATGCATTGACCTATGTGCAGATCCCATAGTCATAACTCATATGGCTGGCCACCCCAAATTGTTAAACACTCCAGGAGTCCAAATAGCAAGGCCACACCACGGTCACACAGAGGCACACACCTGAGTGCACTCTTCACAATGCCCAATATGTATGCTGACACACGGGAGTGGGAGAACAGAGTGCCTTCGATGTACGGAGTAAGCATTACAGTCCTGGTCCATGTGCAACATGGTATTACCCTGAACACTAGGCAGGTGGCTATGCATGTGTCACACACATGATGTACATACTTCTGAAGCCCCTACCTTGGTCTCTGCAGCAGCATGGGTGTGTGGCACATACCCCAGACATGTGGTGAGTCAGAGCAGCAATTGGAACACATATTAAAGCCATACCCAGAGTACATGTCAGATCACAGGCAATGTGAGCAATTGTACCACCCATGCAGCCCACCACAAAGTTCCTGTAACTGATGCTGTCCCCAACTTGAACCACAGGTAACTGCAAGTACACAGTACCCAAGTGACCTAAGTCACAGACTGTAAGGGCCACACCTGTGTATCAGATGAGGAGGGGGCATGACACAAGTGAGGGACATGAGTCCAGGACGACGTGACAGTTGTACTGTGGAAGTGGAACCAGGCTAAAGGAGTGCATAGAGCATGTCAGTCATAGTACACAGTTGAGGCTAGCACTTACCCCATCCTTGCTGCTGTCTGGCCTTCAGCTCCCCATCCAGGTCAGGGAAGACCACCGCCAGGATCCGGAGCATGTGGGGGGTCAGGGTCCGGTGTCCGCCCCTCCTGCGAGGAGGCGACAGCTTCAGCTGGACCCTTGCGATCCTCCGGGTCCAGCCCCGAAGGTCCTGCCACCTCTTCTGGCAGTTGCGGATCCTGCACCTGTAGACCCCCACAGATCGTACTGCCCGGATGATGGTCAGCCAGATCTCCTGCTTCTGGTGGGCATCAACCTGTGAGGATGACAAAGTGAAAAGGCCATTACTACACATGCCACATTTCCGTGCATCACACAGTTGGATATACATGTCTCAATCACAGGGGCATATGATCTACACAGGTAGTGCAACTATGGCTATGAACAGTTTGCCAGCAGTTACTAAATGGTATAATTGCCTGGGAAGTAAAACCTTGTTGGAATGCACTGTTACTGCACTATACCTGTTCAGTGCATGTGACTACACACTTTGGGGGGTGACAACTACTCAGTGAGCATGCTACCCACTGGTGTACACACTGTACGTCTTGCTAGTCAGACAACATGCACAATTAGTAAGGCAGTGGACAGCACACTCACCTGCTCCCCTGGTTTCCCCTACAGCTTGCTGTACTGTGGAAGGAGGCTGTCCAGCAGGGCCTGGTTCTCCTTAGTGCTGAAGGCTGGGGCTCTATCCACAGTACGTGCCATTGCAGTAGCCAGAGGATGCAGAGACAGCAGCAGTGGTAGTGGCAGATGTCGTCCTGGAGCATGTTGTGCAGGCAAGTGAGCTCTCAGGGGAACAGCCAGCATTATATGTGTGCTGCAGAGGCAGATACTGTCCCATGTGTCCAAAGTGATAGGTCCAAGTCGTTTGCATCTTCTGAATCTGGCCAATCCATGGAATTGCACCACTTATACACGCCCACAGCATCCTTCAAAACTTCAACTTCATGACACCCATTATTTGCAACATTGTTGTGGGTGGCCAACTGAATTCACTGCATCCGACTCGTTAAAGCTTCGAAAACGCGTCCGTTACCATGTCAGGCCATAGCCAATGCGTGCGCACCGATCGGTCCATTGCTGTACAACGCGTATTTCGAAAAACAACACGTATCCGTTCACATCATATGCAATGTCCAATGCGTGCGCACCGATCAGTCCATTGCTGTACAACGCGTATCCGCTCACATCATATGTAATGTCCAATGCGTGCGCACCGATCGGTCCATTGCTGTACAACGCGTATCCGCTCACATCTTATGCAATGTCCAATGCGTGCGCACCGATCGGTCCATTGCTGTACAACGCGTATCCGCTCACATCTTATGCAATGTCCAATGCGTGCGCACCGATCGGTCCATTGCTGTACAACGCGTATCCGCTCACATCATATGCAATGGCCAATGCGTGCGCACCGATCGGTCCATTGCTGTACAACGCGTATCCGCTCACATCATATGCAATGGCCAATGCGTGCGCACCGATCGGTCCATTGCTGTACAACGCGTATCCGCTCACATCATATGCAATGTCCAATGCGTGCGCACCGATCGGTCCATTGCTGTACAACGCGTATCCGCTCACATCATATGCAAAGTCCAATGCGTGCGCACCGATCGGTCCATTGCTGTACAACGCGTATCCGCTCACATCATATGCAATGGCCAATGCGTGCGCACCGATCGGTCCATTGCTGTACAAAGCGTATCCGCTCACATCATATGCAATGTCCAATGCGTGCGCACCGATCGGTCCATTGCTGTACAACGCGTATCCGCTCACATCATATGCAATGTCCAATGCGTGCGCACCGACCGGTCCATTGCTGTACAACGCGTATCCGCTCACATCATATGCAATGGCCAATGCGTGCGCACCGACCGGTCCATTGCTGTACAACGCGTATCCGCTCACATCATATGCAATGGCCAATGCGTGCACACGGATCGGTCCATTGCTGTACGACGCGTCCCTGTACAAGTCACTCGCATATGTCACCATGCTTGTCACTGGTGAACGTATGCCAGCCACATTTACTTGCCAGGGACTCTGGGGCACACCTACGACACCACAGCCTGTCCACACTGTATCCTAAGGCATGTAAGGCTGCATTACCTTTTCTGTGTATGGGGGTCAACATGTGGTTTTTGGGTGGCACTTGGGGGCAGCCACTCCCAGGCTGTGCACGTGTTCATGGGGACAGAATCCTTTGTGTGTTGTGCACATGATCACTGTGATGTGCAACTGTTCATTTCAGAGCATGTGGCATGGTCACATTTCCAGGTTGTGTATGTGTATGTCATGTCACATACCCCCTGAGTCCCATGTGGGAAGGTATGTACGTCACAGGGTGACCCATTGCCACAATAGTGATGGCCCTCCACAGTCTGTGTGCATGTTGTGTTTCCGATGTCTCTGATTCCATGTGCACAATGGGAGACAGTCTCCACATCCACGTTGTTTGTGCATAGACTTTGATGTTGTGCGTGTGTGTGTCACAGACGTCCATGTCTGTCCTGCAGAGGCAACAGGGGCCACTACCTGTGGGAGTCATGGTTGTTTTGCTAACGTGTACATGATACGCCATGTCATGCCAGTGTCCATGTGGCAATACAGGGTCCCTGGGAATCTATCTGTCAATGAGCTGTGATGCCTGTGGCACATCTGTCCTGACATGTCACTGTGGTGTGTGTTTGGAACGTTCAAACAAAATTAACAAGCGAGTCCCTACTAGATACTATGTACCAAAAAGAAGTTTTTCTAAGTACCAAAAAAATCAAAAATATATATATATATTGTGCCGGTATTAAGAGAATAACAGTAATTATATCATCACAGTGAGTCAGAATCAACATACAAAAAATACAATAAAAGTGTAAAAATAACTAAAATTCACATGGACATATGTCAAAATAAATATTTATTAACATTGTTATACATAGTATATTTGCATAAAAAGCTTAAAAAACATTTCATTGCTATATACAATCATTCTAAAAACAAATAACTTGAAAACAGAGTTGTCGACGCTGCGTTTCGGTGAGTAGATATATAGACACCTTCCTCAGGACAGTTTTCTAAATAATAAGAACATTATGACATAATCAAAAATCACAAATCACATAGTAAAAACGTTATACAAACATATTTTGCTGACTTCACTGTGGTATTACTATAAAAAAATTTTACCAAAAGATCTTATCAAAACAATTTTTAAGACAATTTTTTATACATCAGCTAAAGCTGCACACTAATTATTCAATTCATTACCAGCACATATACATGTCTCTTTTCTATACATATAACATTTTACAAAACAAATAAACTGCTAAGCACCATAATCATAAGCAATATAAATAACCACATACCTAAAAAGTGTAAAAAGCAGGACTAGAATGTAATACTTCTAGCTCTTTGTATGTCACAATTGGTTGAGGTGAGGGAGTAAGAATGATCACCTCGTCAAAATTCCTTGGATACCAAAAGAAAGGGAATTTTTTTTTTCTAATTAATTAATGATAATAATTAATCCACAATAAATCCTACTTAAATTTTGCACCAATGTCAAACAACGTACCTTGTGATAATGAATTAAATCAGTGTATGTATGTACATTGATGCCACCGTGTATTTCTCATGCACTGGAATCCCCAAATGCTGAAAAATAGATATATAAAGGTATTAATACCCATGATCTACAGGCTGGCAGACTGATGCACGGCCGGTGCTAAAACAATGTCTTACCAGAATTTTTGAAAAAACTGGAACCAATCATAAGGTAAGTGGTACGCCGTGATAACGATGTGTTTGGAACGTGACAGCAGTAAATGGGTACTGTGACACAGCCTAATGATTTCCCATAGCACAACCTGGAACTTGTTGTCAACACATGTTGAACTGTGATGTTAGATGTTGGCCATGTAGGTGCCATATATGTCCATACAGAACGGCGCACACATCAGGTACTTGTGTCTCGTAATGATGTATCATGTGATATTGAGTATGGTCAATGGCACATATGTGGGGTGACTGACAATCTTTCTTTCTTCACCTATGCACTGCAGGGCACCAGCTGTCCATAGACCATTCCCTGACCTTGCAACGATGGTGGAACGTGACTGCATCCGACGGTACTGCTTCAACAGGGCACTGATTGAGGAATTGGCGGTGCGGTTGGCCCCACATTTGCAACCTGGCCGGCCATACCCTACAGCGCTGACCCCCAAGGTGAAGGTGATGGCAGCCCTACACTTCTTTGCCACTGGTACCTTTCAACACACTGTGGCGTCTGCTGGTGGGATTTCACAGACCATGTTCAGCCGTGTGCTACGCGATGTTTTGGAGACAATGTTTGAGATACCTGAACCAGTACATCTATTTCCCTAAACGTCAACAACTCACTGACGTCAAGAGTGACTTCTATGCCCTGGGGAGGATGCCACATGTCATTAGCTCCATTGATGGGACACATGTGGCATTGGTACCACCACAGGCACATGAGCAGGCATACAGGAACAGGAAACATTATCATTCGATCAATGCTCTGGTGGTATGTCTTGCAGATATGAGCATCTCACATGTGTGTGCCCATTTCCCCGGTTCGGCACACGATGCCTACGTGATGAGGAGTAGTCGCATCCCGAGGATGATGTCACAGATGCAGAACCAGCGTGCCTGGCTTGTCGGTGTGTACTGACTTTGTACCATTGTGTGTGTTCTGCTATGTTGTATTCCGCCCTCTTTTCCAACTCAGCTAATGTGCAATTGTCTGTCTGTAGGTGACTCCGGATACCCCAACATGCCGTGGTTGCTGACACCCCTCAGGAACCCTGTGACACCAGCCCAGATGCGCTACAATGAGGCACATGGTCGGACCAGGAGAGTGATCGAGTGGACATTTGTTCTCCTGAAGAGCCGCTTCCGCTGCCTAGACAAGACAGGAGGGGCCCTCCCATATGCCCCAGCAAAGGTGTGCAAGATTGTCATCGTCTGCTGCATGCTACACAACCTGGCAGTGCGGAAGGAGTTGCCTCTCATCCTGGATGACGATGACCAACATCCGCCACCTGTGGAGGATCCTGGCCTGGGCCATGATGCCAGTGATGATGATGATGATGAGGGTGATGTCCGCACACAGCTCATCACCAACTTCTTCAGCTGAATGTGAGTATCCAGAGATGTCATGTCAATGATGTGAGTTTGCATGATATGTGTGGGTGGTGCTCTGGTGCTGTTTGAGTGTGGCCATGTGCTACTTGACTGGATGCGTGCAGCAATGTGTCCTTACAGGTAGTCTGTACTCCCCAACAGTGTTGACATGCTAACTTGGTTTTGTGTAGGTATCTTGTGACATGTATTGGGCATGAGTATTGCAGTTCTGTCCTGTTCTTTAGTGCTTTTGACTGTGTGTCATGTCTGTCCTTCACATGGTGCTTTCAGAGTTGTTTGGTCAACTTGGATCCCCCGACACCATGATTCAGCTTTCAGGGTGGCAGCAGTCGTTTCCCTACAGGTGATATGCCACACACCCCTGGACTTTATTTCTTCTACACTTTTTGACTGTGTGGCCACTGCCACGTGGGATTACCTTGCATTTGTAGTGGAAACAACATGTTACAAATGTGTAATAAACCTGTGCTTCACTTTGGGATGTGCGTTGTCTGTGGTCACACATCTGACTGACATTTGCTTACTGCACCTGTGGGCTAGTTAACACAGACTCTGAATAGGTGTGGTGTCTGTGCATTCCACTGTATTTCCTGGCAACATCAGTGTAGGCGATGAGTCAGATGGCCCTGGTGTCTATGTGTTGTGTAGCCCTAGTGGTGTGTCTCCCTCATATGTGTCACGTCGCCATGACTCACATGACGGTGTTGAACTTGCTGTGGCAGTTAGCATGCACAGTGTCATTTAGCAGATCATCATCTCCATGACAAAAACAACGTTGGAATCACAACAGAGGCAAGTATGGTGTATTAGTGAGTTTATTTACATACATGTGTGAGGATAGTGCACAGGATGGTGGGTGCTGTACATTGGTATTGGAATCCAAAGTTCCCAGATGAGTTGGAAGTGTTGGTAGCAGAAATGTCCTGAGTAAAGTCCACAGTCATCTGATACATTAGTCCAACTTAAACTCCCCATGTCATGTGGGAGAGTTGTGTTGCATTCGACAGGGTGAACAGTTTGCACACAAAGGAGAATTTCCAGAACAGGTGTTGGGTTCCTGGGGGATGTACATGGCCATCGGCCTCTCAGTTGTCCTTCCTCGGACGACCCCTCTTCTTTCTGGGGGGACCCTCACGTGCAGGCCGCTGCGGTGCAGAGGACTCTCCACCAGAGTCATCCTCCCTCCCTGTGGCAGTTGCAGTTGTTGCGGCACCAGATGTTGTGGGCACACAGGGAGGTGTGGACATGTTGGTGCTAATCTGGCGGAGGCATGTCAATATGTCCCTCTGCACCGCTGTCAGTTCTTCCAATGTGTCCCACTTGGACTCCATGCCAGACATGTGTGTCTCCACACGGGACATGTGTGTCTCCACACGGGACATGTGGGAGTCCAAGCGGGCATGATGGGCAGCCTGCTGCTGTTGAATGTCCTTGAGGATCCCCACTACCTGGCTGACCGCTCCGGTGCTATTCTGGTACGCATCAGCAATGCGTGCCAGTTGTGGGTCATCATGCAGTCCAGACCCCTCTGCAAACAGCGACCTCTGCCTACCACCCCTACCACCACCCCTGGACATACGTGCGGGAGCTGCCGTGGCACGCACAGGTGACCCTTGGCCCCCTTGGGGGTTGGTACTGGGGTTGTTGTCCATTGCTTCACGGTGGGCTGTGGTCCCTGTGCTGTTGTCATTCAGTGTCCTTTGTCTGTCCGTGTCGGCGGGGGTGGTCTGTGTGTTGGCAGATGTTGGAGGAATGGGTGCAGGGGGTGCAGATGGTAATCCTGCTGGTGCTGCATGATGACTCACACCGGAGGTGCCAGGTTGGTCTTCGCCATCCGATGAGGGCAGAGGCAGTTCCACTCCAGAGAGCTCAGGGTCCCCCGGAGCCTGGGACAGGGACTCCTCCTCATCTGCTGCTGTTTCCCCATCATCACCTGTTTTTGGAAGAGACACACAATGTATTAGGCATCAATGGTTCAAACACATGACAGTTGTGACTGTACCTCTGGATGCGGCCCTGTACATTGCATTGTCCTAAGTTGTCACAGTCAGAGGTTGATATTGGTGTGGCTCATTGTCCTGCCAACCTGATGCATTTCAATGTGGATGTTGAGGTGTGTGCATGACCAGCATTGGTGGCATTTGGTTGACATCCGGACCTCCTTCTCCCCCAGCCCAGTTATCCCACCATGAAGCATGCCACACTTGCAGTGGGTGCAGGTTGACTCTCAGGATGTCAGTCAGTGGTGTCCTGCTGTTGGTTGGTGCCCAGTTCCCAGCAGGGCCTGGTACTCCCCACAACAGAGCACTATTGTCAGACATCTTTGAAGTGGCTTTTCACTCCCTGTGAGGTGTGCATGCTTCAGTGTGAGCTTGCCGGGCCATGTGGTTGGGGGATGTTGAGCTGTGACTACCACTCCCATCATGCTATTGCCTACACCCCCTTCCCAGCATGCCCATACTTCCTTCCTTTTGACTCTGCTTCCCTGTGGGTTAGTGTGCCTGTGCTGACAGGATGGCTGACAGTGTTGTCCTGGCGTTTGTTTGGCTACAAGTCCCAAAAGTGTCCCTGTGCTTCACACAGCATAACCCAGTGTGGTAGTTCTTTGTGGGATATTTAATTAGAGTGTGAGGCAATGCATTCTCCCAGGTGAGTTGTGTAGAGTTTGTGTTAAGGGGGTGTGTGAGAAAAGCTGCTGGTAACTATGGTCAGAGCTGTCAGTCCTCCTTCCCACCCAGCCAGATATCCCACCATGGAACGTGCTTCCATTGCAGGGAGTGCAAGTTGGCTTTCAGGATGTCAGTCAGTGGTGTCCTGCTGTTGGTTGGTGCACAGTTCCCAGCAGGGCCTTGTGCTCCCCACAGCAGTACCCAGTGTCAGCCATCTTGTCAGTTCTTTTCCACTCCCTGTGATGTGAGCATGGTTCAGAGTGGTGTTGATGGGCCAATTGTGAGGGTGACCAATATCTGTGACTACAACTCCCATCATGCTAATGGCTACACTCACTTCACCAGCAAACACAGAATTCCTTCCTTTTAGTGAGCTTCCCGGTGAGGTGGTGTTCTAGTGGTGGCAAAATATCTGACTGTGTTTGTTGGTTATATTTGTGCCACTGCCTTGCTCTATTTGTTGTTAGGTTTGTACATGTCATGACACAGTTACATGTCACTATGAGATGGCATGTATTGTGTTTATCTGATTAACATACACATCTTGGGATGATTATCTTTTGGTTGCTGTGGATTTGCTAAGGGTGCATGGTTTGACTATCCCCTTGACAGTGATGTGTGTGTATTGTCACACAATATTGTGGATATTGGTTGTGTACTCACCAGGCTCTGGGATGTTTGATAGTCCATATACGCTCACTGGTGGTAGGATGGCCCACACCTTCTCCTCCCAGGGCCTGAGGTATAGTGGTTTGGCAGGAGGGCCATTGCCGGTGCGCTGACTCACGGCGTAATCCTTCTTGAGTAGGTCCTTGACCCTCCTGCGCACATCATACCACCTGTTCTGGATGTCTTCCTTTGTGCGCAAACATGGTGATTGTGCGTTCACCCTGTCGACGATCCTCTCCCACATCTTGGTTTTCTGCGACATGGGGGTCTGTTGGACCAATGTACCAAACAACTGTGTCTCTACCCTGAGGATCTCATCTACCAGGACTTCCAATTCACTGTCTAGGAACTTTGGATTCTTCTTTGGGTGCATGGTGATGGGTGGTGGTGGGGATTTAAAATTTTTTTTTTTTTGTTTGTTCTCATTTTGCCAGATTTCTTGCAGGGTGACGCTCAGAGTCTTTCTAGGCCATATCGGAGTGAACCAAAGCCACTAGCCGTATTACGAGACCCTGAGATGATCTCCCACAAGTTTACATCCGTTTCCTATTCCATCTCCACATACTAACTGGGCCTACCAACGGAGTTGGAGATTATAAGGCCAACAGAGTAAGTGGCATAATCATAGGACTCACGTTACCTTTTCTCTCCATTTATTCAACGGAGCCCAAACTTTCTCTTTACTTTTCGGATCACATGTCATATCTGATTCGCTCACATATACAATGCTCCTTAAACACTCAGAAAACATTGGAGGATTTCCAGATTTCCACAATTTACAAATTTCCCGTCTTGCCAATAAAGTTACATAAAACACAAATTTGGAGTTAACCTCAGACCGTTGCTCTTCTTGATCCCAACTCAAACCAAAAAATATTAGGCTGAGTGATACTTCTAGTTGCATCCCAATAGTTTCTCCAAAAAAGGCGCTAATCTCATTCCAAAAGGGGGTTATTTTTGGGCAAACCATGAACATGTGTATATCATCCGCATCAACACACGTGCATCTGGGGCAAGTATAGATATTCCCTGTGACCTTAGAGAGTTTTGCGGGCGTCCAATACACCCTATACGTGGTGAAAAGATGGTTTCGTTTTAGTGGTGCTGATTTTACTATTTTTCGTAGAATATTATACGACTTGCTCCATATTTGCATTATATCCTGGTTAACAGGCTCCTCGCCCACAATTTTTCAATTTCGTTCTCCATCTGTCCGCCCGCATCTACAAAGGCCTAATACCAAAATGATGTTTCCTTACTCCACCGATTGGATCTCATCACCTGGTCAAATTTAGGATCTTCCACCTCTGCCCAGTCCTGTGTAATCCACCAGACGGCGTCCCCCCACTTATTTTACCGCGAGCTCGATAACTGGAGCAAATGGAGCCACACATTCACTCTTTGGCCTCTCTGGGGCGAGATCGGAGCTGCTTGTGCACGCGCTGGCTTCTCCGATGCTATCGCATATAAGGGGTGAGCGAGGGGAGGCAATGAGTCTGACGGTGCAAGCCACCTTTCGTGATGTCACTTCCTGTCGTGACGTCAGCGTCCCCACTTCTTTTTTTAGGACTCGTGCCCTGCTGTTGTCAGATGTGCCACTTTCCAGGGGGTGGAGAAAGGGTCAGGAATGTCAGCCTGAGATTGGCCCAGTTGAAGGCCCACCTTGACTGGGGAGGACAACCATTGGACAGTCTGGTGTAGCCCACCCACGCGTACATGTAGGCCCTCCATGAACTATGTCACCTGCGGCAAGGTGATGTCATGGGCAATGAAGTTATTGAGGAGAGCTGTCTGCCCGACGCAGAGATGCCGCACAAGCTCAACAGACCCAGCACTGAGGGCAGCAGGGGTCACATGTGCAGGGGCAGCTGTGCCTGGTGTGAAGGACACTCTATCCTTCATCCTTGTGCCGACACGTGTTGCACCAGTGGAAGTAGATGGGAGGGTGGGCATTGGCCTCCGCGTGGCTGAAGAGGAGCCAGAGTCCACGTCCCCTGTGCTAGCAAACATGGATGCATCACCTCTGTCCTCAGATGTCGCCGAAATTGCCGTCTCGGCC
Source organism: Calotriton arnoldi (assembly GCA_963921515.1). Taxonomy (NCBI): domain Eukaryota; kingdom Metazoa; phylum Chordata; class Amphibia; order Caudata; family Salamandridae; genus Calotriton; species Calotriton arnoldi. Next base: position 2,524,637 of record CAWUFW010000339.1, read on the forward strand.
TGTCATTCATCCAGCACACGTCTGGCCCCTCCGAGGCGCTGGTCACATCTGTCTCACTCCGCTCCTGTGCAGCTGCTTCATCTGATGCCTCACCACTGTTGACCGTCCCCTGTCCCTCAGCACCCACGGGAGATGCTACATGAGAGAGAGCGAGGTGGCCTCACTCATTTGGCATCAATTAAACAGACATGTGCAAGGGAAGCAGCACAGAACATTCCCAAATCCACATGTTGCACGATACCTGTGCAATTGTATACAGCCACCACAATCCACACGTAATGGCTGGCGTACAGAAAATGAAGCCGCTAATAAGTGGTACATGTGTTGTGCACATAGCACAACACCCGGCCTGTGTCACCCTGCGACCATAGCCACAAATCGCTGTGTGCACACCCACTGTCCTGATGGTGGCAAGGATGACCACTACGTAATTAGGCCAAGGACATACCTGCATGGAGCAGAATGGGACACCACTCACACAGACTGCAACATGACAGTCCACAATGGTCATGAGCCCATGCCATCCACCTGTCGTTCGCACGAGCACAACTACTGTTGCACAGTGTGCCGGATGTGTATGTACCAGAAATATGAGGTGAGGCATCGCACACATATGTCCGAATGAAATCAGAGTAGGCACAGTGCCTCAAACATACATGTGAATTGCCACTCCAGCCTACTACAGGTTGTTCCTGAGGGCTACGACTCTGAATGCATTGACAATGCAGAGTGCTCAAATTACATCTTGACCCTCAGGAATCGCATATGCATGTCAGATGCACCCAGCACAGAGTACACTTACAACCCACTGCATCACACAACAAACATCACATTACCCAGATTATGGGTAGGCTGTGGACACATGCTGCCTCTCACAGCAAAAGACACCATCCCACAATACTGTACACTTGCTTGCTGCTGATGCTCCTACAAACGTGCATCCGGCACAGGCTGTGTGACTGTCAAGATGCAGACCATGAGTGGTGAAATGCAGCGCCGTGCTAACCTGACAATACGAGGGGGCATCCCCCGATTCGTTATCGCCACGTAGTCGCTCATCCGGCAGATGACGTCACACCCTTTGTGTAAGTGGCTGCACTGTCGGTTACACATACATAGAGGCATCAACTTGGATGCAATGGCTCATCATGAGGCCTTGGGCTGGAGGACTTCCAACTGCAGGGATGGTACACAAGAGGGTTGGAATATCACTCATACACTTCTCATCATCACCCACATCCACCAATCACAGTGGCATGATGCTGACCCATCCAAAATACTCAGAGTTGTGTAACAGAGCCAAGAAGTAATCAGACATGGCCTAACAGCATGTGTACACCACACGTGAATGCATGCTGGTGGGAGTGTGTACACAGTACCTGTCCATCCCATTCACATGCAGGATGCCAGCACATTGAGCAATGTGTAGTCTGCCCACATCTACTGTCCATTGTCAGGTGGACCAACACATAGATCACAAGGCAACACATCTTTGTGGGTGGACTCACTGTGTCCAACACTGCGCAGCCCTCAACGTACTCGCCCTGTGAATGGCTCACCCCGCAATGGAGGTCACATTCAGTGCCACTATCTCTCACACACATCCCTATCACAAGGCCTGGAGTGTTCAATTGACAGGGCTGAGTTTGCGCATTTCCGGAGAGTCGTGAACAAAAGACACATGTAACCCACTGTACAGTCAGTGTTGTTTCCTTCTAGGATTGGGCGGTCAATGTGCAGCCCAGGTCTGCTGAGACTGATAAGGCCAGCAGGGACCCAGCAGCCATTCACACAAGCAATAACTGCCCTGAGTCCTGCATTGCCAAGTGGCTGCGTCACTGGATGTCTGACATGAAAATGCCATGTACCACCACTCGGGAGGGACATGCATGGGAAAGCGCCAGAGAGCCTACATACCCCTTCCACCTGTAGTAAGCATGGTAAGCAGTGCATGTTGGAACCCCACAGGCTCAGACTCATAGTGCTGCGGATCAACGACATGTGTGTCCCCCACATGCACTCCCACACACACTGTAGTTGTCTTACACACACAACTTTTGCAAGAAATAGCCTTGGGCAGTGTGCGTGGAGCTCGGAATCCAGGATCTCCAACTCCTCGCTGGTGAGTGGACCTGGACATATCTTCAGAGTCGTCGACATGAAGGTGGACATGTGGCAGCAGCAGCAGGTGTTATTGAGGGATGCCAGGCAGCAGTCCCTGGAAGCTGTGGTAATGCCGGTTTCCCTCCCACACTCATATAGCCCCCTGGGGCTGTTTCAGTGGGTCCAAGCTGCTGCAATTGGTGTACCATGTCTGCCTACTTCAAATGCACACAATGGCCTGCTCCGAGCTGTCCCGGTACGCTTACCTCTATAGTCGAACACGCAGGATGCAACCGCGAGGGCCATTAGAGTTGGCCTCAAGGGCCTGGTCCATGGCGGGTATCCACAGTTTAATGTGCACCATGCATTTGCAGGTGTGGCCATGATTTGTGTGTTGGAGCATGTCCACACTAGACAGGGCCACCTCATGCTGTGTGCATAGGCATTGACGGCCAGTGCTCAGCCTCCACATGCCTGTTGGCACATCATCATGTACACATTGCATGGAGCATGGGATGTGCATATGCACACACATGCCATATTTCTGAATGTACATCTCCCACTTGGCAAGTGCAACGTTACGTGTCACTTGTGATGTGTATTTGCATTCACACAGCTGTGTTGTCATGGAGTTGTCAATGTGTACACCTCTCAATGTGTGTTGGAGGTGTGATACGTACAGTGCTGTACATTGGGTGAACTAGGGACATCATTGACTGTCTCATATCCCGTTGTGCAACAGGACCCACTTGTTTTGGCCGCTCAGCCTGTGTACATTGTGTTGTTGGTGTGTGCCATACTCACCCAGCCTCGGAAGCTGTGTCAGCCACAGCAGCTAGGTATATTGCCGTGGTGTTGCCGCTTCCCACATATGCAGTCTGAAATCATCATCATGCCTTTCAAGCTATTATGGCCTAAATCCCCATGTGCTTGCTCATGGCAATGGTTTGTGTCAGTGGTCATTGCTATTGGTAAGGGGACCGGTGTAAGAGTATTGTAGCTGTGCTGTCCCTACTTGTCAGCTGTTCTGTGATTCTATTGCTTTGTCAGTAATTTTAGTTTTGTGTATGTGAAAATGCCATGTGGTGTGTTGCATTGACATGTGTCCACTTCCATCTGTCCTAGGAGGAGACCAAACATACATCGCCCCTACCAATTGCTGGCAGACATGGAGGATGTGGAGGTTATAAGGAAATTCTGTCTGGACCGACCCACCCTGCATCACCTATGTGTAATGTTGGAAGCCCAACTTCGTCCTCGCAGGGTGTATCCTACAGCATTCACCCCCACGGCTAAGGTGATGGCTGCACTGCATTTTTTCGCAACCGGATCTTTCCAACACACGGTGGGCAGTGGAGGTGGGATGTCCCAGCCCATGTTCAGCATGGTGCTACGGGATGTCCTGTCAGCTATGATGCTCTACAGGAACCGGTACATCCGATTCCCCAGGGCTCGTGATTTGGCGGCAGTGAAGGGTGCTTTCTATGCCCTTGGACGCATCCCCCACGTTGTTGGTGCAATTGATTGCACCCATGTTGGCCTTGTTGCACCACAGGCCATGGAGCACATCTATAGGAACCGGAAACATTTCCGCTCCCTGAATGTGCAAGTGGTGTGCCTGGCGGACATGATTATCACACACGTGTGTGCGAAGTTTCCCGGATCCGCCCATGACTCGCACATCATGCGCCACAGCATCCTCCCACGAATGATGACCAAACTTCAACCGGACCGTGCATGGATTGTTGGTGAGTATGCATACTCGTGTAGCGTGCTGTGTGTGACATGCTGTCTTGTATCCGGTTGGAATTGCAACGATTCTCTGTGTTTCTCACACCCAGGTGACTCTGCATATCCTAACGGGCCTTGGCTGCTCAGCCCACTACGTAATCCTAGGACACCAGCTGATGTCAGATACAATGAGGCACATGGGAGGACCAGACGTGTGGTGGAGCGGACGTTTGGACTCCTGAAGTCTAGATTCAGATGCCTGGACCGCACCGGGGGTACACTGGTATACTCCCCACAGAAGGTGTGCCAGATAGTTGTGGCATGCTGCATGCTGCACAATCTCGCGATTCGCAGACAGATCCCCCTGATAGTGGATGACGGTGATCAGCCAGGGCCCCCGCCTGCAGACCAGGCCGTGTCCAGTGACGAGGACAGTGGAGAGGAGGAAGCAGTGAATGAGCGTCAGCAGCTCATCGCCCGCTACTTCACTTGACGGTGAGTGACCATGTACGACGGCTGATGTTGCTGTAGTTGTGTAGGTGTATGTGTGCATTGTCACGGCGGCCTATTGTTCACTGAGTGCTGTGTGGCAATGGTCCATGTCCAGGGTAGTATGCCACTGACAGTGGCTGTAGCATTGTGCCCTGTTGCTCTGTGAGATGTGTGTACATTGCTTAAACTTAATGACAAGTACTGTGTGATGAGTGTGTGACACACACATTCAATGGACTCTTGTTCTGTTTTTCACCCCTAGGTCCCTACAGCCTCTCCTGGCCTATCGACATACCACACTCCAGATGCATTTCTGATCATGGTGACGGTTGCACATCCTTGATTAAACACAGAGCAGATAAAACTGAATGTGATCCAGGTGTATTTATTTTAAGCGGTGACGTGATTGTGGGCAAGGTGATCACAAAAGTGGTGCATGCTGAAACAATGAGTTGACGGACATGTCCGCGTGATGGTCAAGGTGTACCCATGTTGTTCTGGGTCCACAGTCCGACAGACACATGCCATTCACATGGCAGTGTGGGGTAGGATAGTAGTCCAAGTGAATGCAGTAGATGGCCACCGTGGCTGGCTGACTCACTGGCGTTTGGAGCGTGCGAAGTCATCTCTGGACACCTGTTTCCTCTTCGGACGACCCCTTCCACGTTTGAGAGGGGGGGGTTGTGTTTGTGGGCTGCTGGTGGTGGCTGAGGATTGCCCACTCGCTGTGGACGCAGGGGAACTGGATGTTGCACGACCCTGCGCCCCAGCAGGTGGTGGCGGAGGTGGTGTGGGTGGCCTTGATTGGGCCCTCACCGCCACCACTAGCTGGCCCATGAGGTCGACAAGTTTGCCCATACGTGTCACGAATTGGCCCATATGGGCCCAAGGACTTCACGCGTATCAGCAGCTGACCGGGCCCATTGTCCCTGGGCCTCTTCATAGGCCCCAAGGACTCTGGCGATTTGCGGCAGGGCTTGGCTCCCAGGCTCTGATGGCGTTGGCCTGACCCTGCTCCTCCCACCTGAACTGCTGCCACCGACCTGCCCACTCGCCACATTGGTCACCCGGGGCCTCGTTGTGGATCCCAGGGTCGATGTCGACGTGCGTTCCACCCCTTGCGCAGGGTGAGTGGTCAAGGAGGCCCTGGTGGTGGTGGTGGTGGTTGCGGCGGTGGTGGTGGCCGCAATGACCGTGGCAGCAGGGGCCTGGGACTGGTCACCAGCCCTGGGAGATGGGTTGGTGGGTAGGAGGGGTCCTGGGGAGCGGTTGCGCCCTGCCACACCAGATGTGCCTGGTCGGGAGTCCTCGTCCGAAGAGGTGTCCAGGTCTTCCACATCCGTGAGTCCGGGTGGAGGGCTTGTGGACTGGCTGTGATGGCTGCTGTCTCCCTCTCCAGCATCATGCTGTTCGTCACCTGTGGGGCGGAGACGAAAGGTTATTGTGTTGCACCTTGCAAGGTTTGTGTTAGATGTCTGACATTCACAGTTTGTGCACAGTTGTGCACTGATTTCCCAGATGCGTGTGTATGGCTCTACAATGTGTGTGCGTGATCAAGGCAATGGAATAGTGTGATGGGTGCATATGGCATGGGACGGATTTGGAATGCCAATCGGTGTGTGTTGCAGTACCCCTACATTTTGTGTCTTTGGTGGAAACGTGGTACAGCCCCATGAACGCTTTGGAGATGAAATATGGTTTTGGGGTTCAAATGAAACGCTTAGAAACGCAGATGGCAAAAGGGGTACAGCCCCATGAACGCTTTTGAGATGAAATATGGTTTTGGGGTTCAAATGAAACGCTTAGAAACGCAGATGGCAAAAGGGGTACAGCCCCATGAACGCTTTTGAGATGAAATATGGTTTTGGTGTTCAAATGAAACGCTTAGAAACGCAGATGGCAAAAGGGGTACAGCCCCATGAACGCTTTTGAGGTGAAATATGGTTTTGTGGTACATACTGTGACATATGGGTGCAGAAGGGGACATGTGTTTTGGCCACACGACACTGCAGAGACAAAGGTGTGTGTATGTCTGACATACCCAGCATATCTGCTCACTGTTATCATTTAGGGACATTACACTGCAAGCATTGTAGTGAGTGAGTAATGGTTGTGTGCCACACAACGTATTGCAGATGGGACAATTCCTTGGTGTGCGTGCTACCCTCAGCCATGTGCAGCAATGCAGTGCTCTTGGGGTGTTGACTATATTAGGTATGTTGTTAATCACAGTGTGACGTGCGCTTCAGACACTGCAGACACATTTTTGGTCATCGGCAGGAATCTTTGCTGAACTACTGTATATGGGACAACTGTTTAGATGATATACCTTTCATGACACTGGGGCTGAAAGATGAGATGGATGAGATTTTGAATGTGCATTGTGTAGCTGTGTGGTTCATGGGTCCAGTGGTGTATGTGACATTACTGGGGTTCCACTCTGTTACATTGAGAGAAGATAGACTTACATGGGTGATGTTGTACAATGTCAACGGAACAAGCAGACACGACTACATGGACAAGACTTCGATGGTGTTGCTGATGTGTGTGATGACTGGCACAGTGCACGCCATGTGGGTCAGTACTCCAGTGAGACTTGTGCATGCAGACGTGACTCCTTACGTGTTAGTGTATTTGAGATGGCTCATGTGGGCTATGACTCTGTAATTCATGTCCGTGTGCACATTAGTCACATGATTATGACAGGGAGCAGTGCTACCTGTTCCTCTGCTACGTGACATGTCCCAAATGTTAGTCGTAGTACAGTCCTCATGCCTACAGACACCCCGCCCTGTACAGTAGTCTACCTACTTGTTGGTTTGGAGGGAGCAATGCAATGGCTACCACATGGTTATGAGAGGGAGGGGTGCTCCATCTTGCTGGTCTGTGGGAGTGGGGGCCGTGTTGTGAGTTGTGGTGATGGCTTACCACCCACAGACACCCCTCCATGTAGGGAAACATATCTACCTGTCGGGTGAAGGTGTGCACTGCAATGGCTGACACATGGGTGTGGGGAGTGCTCCATCTTGCTGCGCTGTAGGACTAGGGGCCTGGTGGGGGTTGTACTTCTGCAGTCCCCCTCCGATACACGGACTTTGTGGTAAGGCTACTTACCTGTTACTTGTTGGTTAGTGCAGCTAAGGCTGACACATGAGTGTGGGTGTGGGGAGTGCTCCTTCTGGCGCATCTGTGGTACAAGGGGACCTGGTGGGAGTTGTGGTGCTGGCTGACTGTACACATGCCCCCATGGTTTTGTTTGTTGGTACCTTTGGGCTGAGTGTGTGGGAGTGTCTGTTGCATGTGTGAGAGATATGAAATGAAATGAAATGAAAAGACCATTTGTTAAGCGCAGTAGCTACCCTGAGGCGTCCTAGCGCTGCGGACAAGCGGGTGCAGGAAAAAAGATAAAAACTATACAGGTTTGTTGAAGAGCAGAGTTTTTAAGAGCCTACGGAAGAGAAGCAGATTGGGCTCAGCCCGCAGGTGGAGGGGAAGAGAGTTCCAGAGTTTAGCCGAGTTATAAGCAAAGGAACGGCCACCACTTCTGGTTCTCTTGATCTTGGGCACTAGGGCGAGGAAGGAAGATGCTGATCTGAGCTGTCTATTTGGGTGGTAGTGGGTAATCAGCGATCGGCTAATGACAGGGCCTGTTTTCCAAAAGGCCCTATGGGCAATGCACAGGGCCTTAAATTCAATTCTTTCCCTGACTGGGAGCCAGTGGAGGCTCCTCAGTCCGGGGTGGATTGGGAGTCGGCGGGGGATCTGAAGAAGAGTTCGAGCAGCGCAGTTTTGAATGACCTGAAGTTTGCACAGGGTGGATTGAGGGCCCCTAAATAGAGGGCATTCCCGAAATCTAGGCGTGAGAGAATGAGACCCTGGACCATAATCTGTCTTGCCTGAAATGGAAGCAGGGGAAGAATCTTTCGAAGCAGCCTTAGTAGACCATAGCAGGTGGCTGAGAGTTTAGCTGCTTGATAATTAAAATTGAGAGAGTTATCCAGCCAAATGCCCAGGCTTTTGATTTTATCCTTTGGCACAGGGGCGGGACCGAGGCAGATGGGCCATAGTGAATTTATATTTAGCTTGGGAGTTTTGCCTAAGAGCATAAGCTCAGTTTTGTCCCCATTTAACTTTAAACAAGAGAGTGTCATCCATTTGGCCACCTCCTCCAGACATCCACTCAGGTTGTTAGAGGGAGTGTTCAATTGGTTAAGGGCCACCACTAGCTGAGTGTCGTCGGCATAAGTGATGATTTTTATGCCGAAAGGATGAACAATCTCAGCTAGGGGGCTCATATAAACATTAAATAGTGTGGGACTCCGGGAGGAGCCCTGAGGCACACCACAACTGAGTGGCTTGCTGGGGAGGTGATATCGCCCTCGAAAACCTTGAAGGAACGATCTGCCAAGAAGGATGTGAACCAAGTGATGGCATTTCCTGAAACGCCTAAATTAGTAAGTCGGTGAATTAGTAGGTCATGGTTTACAGTGTCGAATGCAGCACTTAAGTCAAGGAGGATGATTGCTGCAGAGCCTCCTTGATCGAGGATCTTCCTGGCCTCCTCAGTTACAGTAAGGAGGGCGGTTTCAGTGCCATGCATGGGACGGAATCCTGTCTGAGAGAGGTCAAGTAAGTTGTTATTCTCCAGGAACTCTACCAATAATAAATTCACATATTTCTCCAGAATCTTGGTCAGCCATGGTAACAGGGAAATAGGCCGGTAATTACTGGGGTTGTCCTGGTCTAGGTTGGGTTTTTCAAAAGAGCCTTGACCAGGGCATGCTTCCAGGGGGGAGGGACAATGCAGGAGGAGATAGAGGCATTGAGCAGGTCAAGTATAGTGGGAAGAATGTAGGCAGTAGCTGGCAGCAGAGTACGTGGGGGTGCCGGATCTTGGGGAGAGCCAGATTTCACCTGGTGCATAATGCGTTCTAATATGGTGGAATTGAGAAGGGGGAAAGTGTCCAGGGTTGCCGAAAAACAGGGTCCTGCACATGGGAGGTTGGCAGGAATTATGTCGGACTGAATGGGGGGAAAGGAGGTATAAATTGTTTGGATTTTCTGGAAGAAGAAATCTGCCAAGTTGTTGCAGCGACTTTGGGCGTCGATAGGGTTTGGTGATTTATCAGGGAGTTTGAGAAGGGTTTTAGCGATTCGGTAGATTTCTTTAGGCATAGAGGCAGCTGCTTTAATTCTTTCTTCAAAGTAAATTGATTGAGAGGCTTTAATTTCATTTTTATAAGCTTTTATTGCCTCCCTATATGCAGTTTTGCTAGAAAGGGAATAATCCAGTCGCCATTTCCTCTCTAATTTTTTGCAATATCGTTTCCTTACCCGTAAATCAGAGGAATACCAGGGTGCAGTTGTAGAGCTGCGCTTTGATTGAGAGCTTTTTATGGGAAGTACTGAGTCTAAGGAATTATGAATCCAACTGTTGTAGTCCTCATTGGCTGAGATGGGATTGGAGTTGGTGGGTGGTCTTGAAATTTCAAGGGCCGTCAACCAGCAATCCAGGGGAAGTTTAGACCAGTTCCGTTCCCTACGAGTAATAATGTTGGTAGCTAGGTGGGGTTCAAGGATGGTCCAGGAGAGAGGGATCAGGAAGTGGTCTGTCCACGGAAGCGGGGAAGGGATTCCCGCTGTGAGATCTGCACAGTTACTAAAAACAGGATCAGGTAGGTGGCCTTTGGAGTGGGTGGGTTTGAACAATAATTGTTTAAGTTGTAGTGCAGAGAGGCTCATGGTCAATTCATTGGCGGTGAGGTCGGAGGCATCATCAAAATGGATATTTAAATCCCCTAATAATGTAAAATTAGACGGCCTACAGGCAAGCTCGGCTGTGATGGGAGGAAGAATGTTAAGAAATTGCCCCAGGGGGACGATATATAAGTAGCCCAGAAAAGGTACTTGTGGGGGAGAAATCAATGACAAAGGAGAGACTTTCGCAGTCTGGTACCAGATTGGGGGAGCTGCGACACTTGTAGCAATCCTTAAAAATAACTGCTAGGCCTCCTCCTCTACCCTCTTTACGGTCTACTCGTTGTCTGTGATACCCAGAAGGGAGGGTTTGGACGAGATCTGGTTCTGACTGTGCGTTGAGCCAGGTCTCTGTCAGGAATAGGGCGTCTGGTCTAAGTTCTTCTAAGAGCAGAGCGATTTCAGTAGAGTGTTTGGGGAGTGATCTGCAATTTAGAAGGTACATACTTCGCTGGGTGTTTTTAGTATGGTTGGTAGTTTGGAGGTAGAATCCACAGTGTGGGCAGGGGTCGTGTTCATCTGCCACGTTCCAGGACTGTTGGCAGATGGCAGGAGTTGCTCCTCTGAGATTAAAAAGGGAGTTGGGGCTATAACTCCTGAGAGGGGAGGAGAAAGGGGCAGGGGTTGTGGCCCCTGGCCCCGTCCGGCCATGGACGGGCGCAGACGGGCTTATATCTTGTGTATTGTGTACTGGACATGGGGGTGTTTGGCCCTCGGAGCTATGGCATTCTGATAGTGAATGACAGTACATAGTGGTGTGCTGGTATACATTTGTTTGTACTTACCAGCCTCCACTCCCCCTTGGTATTCCGGTGAGACTCTCCGGATGTAGAATGCCTCGCACCTTCTCCTCCCACGCCTTGAAGGTCTTGAATAGCGTGGGATTTCCGCCGCCAGTCCTGTCAGCCAGCTCACGATTCTTGGCCTCCTTCTTCCTGATCACGCTTTTCAGGTCGTGCCGCCTCTTTGTAATTTCACCCCGGTTGCGTGGCACGTTCCCAACTGCATTCACCTGGTCTACGATCCTGCTCCACATTCTGTTTCTGGTGGCTACTGGTGTCTGTTGGACCTGGTTCCCATAGATTTGTGGGTGCACCTTGATGATCTCGTCAACCATGACCGTCAACTCAGTGGCAGTGTACTTAGGCATTCTTTGTGTTGCCATGGTGTGTGGTTTGGTATTTGTGGTGCTGGTGTGGTGGGTGTGTGGTGTGTGATGTGCAGGGGGTTCGTGGTGCCGTTGTTTCAGTGGTGATGGTGGTGGTGTTGTTGGTGATGAGTGTGATGTGTGCGTGCGTGTGGTGTGCTGCTTTCCTTTGTGGCTCTCTGGGTTCTCTGATGGCGTCTTCGCTTTGTAGTAGTGCAAGGGATTGTGGTCTATGAAGGGGCTGCTTTTGTACTTACCTATGTGGGTGTGTCATGATGGGCTGTCGTTTTCAGGTGTGTTGTGTCTGGTGTCCTGGGATTTGTAGTTTTTTAGTTTTGCCAGGGGGATGTGTCTTTGGGATGTGTTCTGTGTTTGGGTATTTTGGCGTAGTTTGCTGTGTGGACTTGTTGGCCATGTTGTGTGTATTTCTTTGTTCCGCAAATGATTTCCGTGCATGGACGTGGCCGCCAGGCCTTCCGCCGTGTCAGTTATTCATCACTGTTGTTAACCGTGGCGGGCGGGGAATATGTGGATTTTCCGCGCTCATGTCGGGGAGATCATAATATCACGGTTGTTGTCTGGGTCGTCGGAGCGGGCGGATTTGGGTTTTCGAGCGGGATTGCGTCCGTGGCGGACGGATAATCTTCTACTCTGACATGGACGGGCGGAATTTTGTGTGTTTTTACCGCCGCGGGCGGATGTTGCTTCGCGACTTCATAATTGCTCGGTCGGTATTCCCATGGTGCAGGCGGGCGGTTTTCTCAGGCTATAGTAGATGGCGGATTTTTTAACGCCGGTTATCGTAATGGGCCCCTAAATTTGTTAAATATTTTTTAGGAGCGGGATGTTGGGTTTATAGGGGATAAGGGTGGGGAGTGTTTTAAAATAATTGATTTTAATTTTAATAAATTCGAAATTTAAATTTATAATTTATTAAATAATAATTTTGAATTTAGAAAAATATTTTTTAGGAGCGGGATGTTGGGTTTATAGGGGATAAGGGTAGGGAGTGTTTTAAAAAATTGATTTTAATTTTAATAAATTCGAAATTTAAATTTCTAATTTCTAAATATTAATTCCGAATTTAGAAAAATATTTTTTAGGAGCGGGATGTTGGGTTTATAGGGATAAGGGTGGGGAGTGTTTTAAAATAATTCATTTAAATTTATAATAAATTCGAAATTTTATTTTATAATTTAGAAAGTATAATTTTGAATTTACAAAAATATTTTTTAGGAGCGGGATGTTGGGCTTTTAGGGGATAAGGGTGGGAAGTGTTTTCAAACAATTCATTTAAATTTATAATAAATTAGAAATTACATTTTATTATTTAGAAAATATAATTTCGATCAAAATTGTTTAGGAGTGGGATGTTTGGTTTATAGGGGATAAGGGTGGGGAGTGTTTTATAAATTAATAAATGAAATGTAAAAAATATTTGTAGTTTATATATTCAAATTTGGTTATATTTTATTTGTATATTGCATGTATTGTTTTATAATTTTGGTGTTGTATTTATAGGATGTAATGTTGGTTACTGTTTTATACATTTATTAAAAATATTTTTACAAAATTAAAAAAATAATTATTATTTACAAAAAGTTCGAAAAATAATGTGTTTACAGTGTAAATTTTTAATCAATTAAGATTTATCTTTATTAAATATTAATAAATGTTAAAAAGTTAAAAAATGTAGTATAATTGAAAATTATTTAAGATTTTATTTGTTAAGAATTAAAAATTTTTAATGAAAAATAAAGTGAACATATTTGTAATATTCAATCAAAAATATAATTTTTTAAAACAAATTACAATTAAAAATTGAAATATTTATAATTAGGTATTTAATGTAGAAATTATATTATTTATATGTGAAATTAAAAATTTAGTAAAATATATTAATTTAAAAAAATTACCTAAAAAGTTAATATTTTACATTTATACCATATAAAAAATATAAAATGTATTCAATTATATAGGGGCACATTACGATACCCGGCGTAAATAACACCGCCAGGCATGGAAGCGGCAAAAATCCGCCCGCACACACCGCCTGAACACCGACCACGCCATTACGATTACACAAACCGAATACCGCCATCGGCGGAAAAAGCACACAAAATACCGCCCGCCAACGTCCGAGTCGGAGACAAACCGCCCGCCACGGACGGAAACACGCACGACAACACAAAACCGCCCGCCCTCACGGCCGACACACCGCACGTGAGATTACGATCGCACCGACATGAGCGCGGAAAAACCACAAATATACCGCCCGCCAGCGCAAACAACGCCGATGAGAATCGACACGGCAGAAGCCATGGCGCCCACGTACCTGCACAGAAACCATCCGCACACAAAACCAATAGCACACAACATGGCCAACAAGTCCACACAGCAAGGCACGCACAAATACACAAGCACAGTACATATCCCGAAAACATCCCCCCGGACAAACAAAAAATACAAAGGCCAGAACCCCAGACACAACACACCTGAAAACAACAGACCATGAGGACACACCCACATAGGTGAGTACAAAAGCAGCACTCCCACAGACCACAACCCCTTGCTACATTGCAAACCAGAGAGGAGAGGAGAGGACACAGTGACACAGCAAGGACAGCAGCACACCACAGAAACGCACACATCACAACCACCACCACCACCACCACCAAACACCGGCACCACAAACCCCTGCACATTACACAACACACACCGCACCAGCACCACAAACACCATGGCACCACAAAGAATGCCCAAGTTCACGCCCATTGAGCTGACGGTCATGGTCGACGAGATCATCAAGGTGTACCCACAAATCTATGGGAACATGGTCCAGCACACACCACTAGCCACCAGAAACAGAATGTGGAACCGGATCGTAGACCAGGTCAATGCAGTCGGGACCCTGCCCAGGAACAGAGTCGAGATCAACAAACGTTGGAATGACGTAAAGAGCCTGGTCAAGAAGAAGGAGGGCAAAAACAGAGAGCTGGCTGCCGTCACTGGCGGAGGGAATCCCGCGCTCTTTAAGACCTACAAAGCGTGGGAGGAGAAGGTGCGAGTCGTAATCCATCCGGAGATCCTCGCCGGATTAGCAGGGGAGTGGAGGCTGGTAAGTACAAACTAATGTATACCAGCACACCGCTATGTACTCACATGCACTACCACCATGCCACAGCTCCCAGGGACAAACACCCCCATGTCCAGCACACAATACACAACACATCACACACACATGCAACAGACACCACCACACACAGCCCAAACCGAACAACTGTAAGATGCGTGGGGACATGTGTACACTCAGCCAGCCACGTAACCACCAACAGGTCCCCAAATATGCCAGAAGCGCCACAACGAGCACCCACCACACCCATGTGTCCGCCACAGCTGCACTAACCGACAAGTAACAGGTAAGTGGCAGGAACACAAAGTGCAGTGGGTGGGACGGTGGACAGCCCAAGTACAACACACACCAGGCCCCTAGTCCCACAGCACAGCAAGGAGGAGCATCCCCCACACCCCACAGCCACGTGTCAGCCACCGCAGTGCACAACGACAGCCGAAAGGCAGACATCACGGTCCACAGCAATCGGTGTCAGTGGGTGTCCAGCCACCCCCACGACCCACAACACCCCCCACCCCCACAGACCTGCAACATGGAGCACCCCCGCTTAGAACCATGTGGCATCCAGTACAGTGCACGCACGAACAACCTGCAGGTGGGAAACTGGACAGGGCTGGATTACTGGAGGCATGAGGACCGGAACACGACCAACACATGGGACATGTCACGTAGCAGACGAACACGCAGCACCGCCCACCGTCACGAACAAGTGAACAATGTGCACACGGACATGAACAACAGACTCACACCCCACATGACCCATCACAGACATAGCAACACCCAAGGAGCCACGTCTGCATGCACAGGCCACACTGAATATAGTACCACACGGCAGCCACTGTGCAACTCATCACACACAACCGAAACACCATTGAAGTCCTGTCCATGTAGCCCCAACTGCCTGTCAACCACACACCCCACAACTACGCCTATGTAAGACAAACAACACTAGACGCAACAGAGCGGAACAACATATATGCACACGAACACCACTGAACCCATCAAACACACAGACACACCATGCACAAACAACATACCATCCATCCCATCCGTCAGCCCCAGTCTCATGAAAGGCATGTCATCCGCACAGCTGCCACACATACAGCAGTCACGCTAAGATACATGCCCATGACCAACCATGTGCCAGAAGTCAATGAAGTGCACGACACACTGTGAGCAACAACACACAACATGGGCCACACCCCCCCGAGCACTGCAGTGATGCACATGGCACAGGGCAGCACGCACACCAAGGAGATGGGACAACTGCAATACGTTGGCTGGCACACAACCATCACTCACTCATAACGATGCGTCCAATGCCATGTCCAGTAATCACAACAGACAGCAAATATGCAGGCCATGTCAAGCATGCACACACCTCAAACCATGCACTGTCATGCTGCCACAACACATGTCACGTTCGGCACCCATGGCTCACAGCATGTACCCCAAAAGCATATTCCCTCCCAAATGCGAATCTGGGGCATGGCCCCCATGTTGCCATATGCGTTCCTAAGCGTTCCATTTGAACCCCAAAAGCATATTCCCTCCCAAATGCGAATCTGGGGCATGGCCCCCATGTTGCCATATGCGTTCCTAAGCGTTCCATTTGAACCCCAAAAGCATATTCCATCCCAAATGCGAATCTGGGGCATGGCCCCCATGTTGCCATATGCGTTCCTAAGCGTTCCATTTGAACCCCAAAAGCATATTCCATCCCAAATGCGAATCTGGGGCATGGCCCCCATGTTGCCATATGCGTTCCTAAGCGTTCCATTTGAACCCCAAAAGCAAAGTACAAACCAGACCCAGGATGGGCCAGGAGCCCGCATACACCAGAGTCACAATAAGTAGGGGCACAGCAACACACCCATCGGCATGGCCAATCCGTCCCATGCCACATGTGCACAGCACACAGTCCCATTGCCAAGCACACACAACTACAGATGCTACAGCCACACACACGCCTCCGGGAAACCCATGTACGAGATTGCACGAACTGTCAATGTCAGACGACAAATACATACTTCGCCAGGTGCAACACAATAACTAATCTCATTCTCTCCACAGGTGACGAACTGCTGGATGCTGGGGATGGAGCCAGCAGCCAGCACAGCCAGCCTACAAGCCCCCAACGAGGACACACGGATCTGGAGGATCTGTCCTCCTCCTCGGACACGGACAACGAAGCAGGCCCATCTGGTGTGGCAGGGCCCAGCCGCTCCCCAGGACCCCTCCTACCCACCAACCCATCATCCAGGGCTGCTGAACATTCACAGCCCCCTGCTGCCACTGTCGTTGCGGCCACACCCACGGTCATTGTGGCCACTACCACTGCCGCAACCGCCACCATCGCCGCACCGACCACCACCGCCGCCACCACCGCCACCACCGCCACGTCTCCGCTGGCACCAGCCCCAGCGCAGGTGGTGGCCCGGACGACTGGATCCACCCTGGGAGCCACAGCGAGGACCGTGGTGAGCAATGTGGCTAGTGGGCAGGCCGGTGGCAGCAGGACTGGTAGGAGGAGCAGGGTCAGGGAAACGCCAGCCTCCCCTGGGAGCCATGCCCTGCCTCACATGGCCAGAGTCCTTGGGGCCTATGAAGAGGCCCAAGGACAATGGGTCCGGTCTGCCTCAGACACGCGTGAGGTGCTGGGGGTGTTGAGGTCCATGGATGCCCGTATGGGCCAAATCGTGGACCTCATGGGACAGCTGGTGGTGGCGGTGAGGTCACAGCCAGGGACAGCAGCTCCCCCTCCGCCACCACCTGCCGGGGCGCAGGGTGGAGCAGCAGTGTCCAGTTCCCCTGCGTCCACAGCCAGTGATCACACCTCAACCACCAGCATGTCGCAAGCAGGCACCCCCTCGCAAACGTGGAAGGGGCCGTCCGAAGAGGAAACAGATCTCCCGGGAGGACTTCGCACGCTCCAGTCGCAAGTGAGGCAGCCAGCCAGCCTTCCGCCAGC
This sequence comes from Calotriton arnoldi, assembly GCA_963921515.1. NCBI lineage: Eukaryota > Metazoa > Chordata > Amphibia > Caudata > Salamandridae > Calotriton > Calotriton arnoldi. The sequence continues at coordinate 2,541,971 of CAWUFW010000339.1, forward strand.
CTTCCTTGACCAGCCACTGCATTGACCTGGACTACGATCCCACTCCACACAGCCATCTGGATGGCATGTGTCTGTTGGACTATGGACATAGAACCAGTGGGTACACCCTGATCATCACGCAGCCATGACCGACAGCTCATTGTCACTGCACGCACCACTTTTGTCATCACCTTACACACAATCACATGTCACAGTTTGTAATAAATGCACCTTTTTCACTAACTGCTGTTTGTGCCCTGTGTTTTATTTGTACGGAATACAACGGCCACCTTGGGCGGAAAGGCACCTGATGCGTGGCATGGCAATTGAATCCGGAGGGCCTGTAGGGACCTAGGGGTGGGAGACAGAACAGGAGCACATTCAATGAGTGTGTCACACACCCATCACACAGTACATGTCAACAACTACAAGCAATGTACACACATCGCACAGAGCAATAGGGCACAATGCCACAGCCACCAACAGTGGCATACTACCCTGGCCATGGAGCGTTGACACACAGCACGCAGTGAACAAACGGCCACCCTGACACAGCACACACACACCTGCACAGATACAGCCACATCAGCCGTCGTACATGGACACTCACCGTCAAGTGAAGTAGCGGGCGATGAGCTGCTGCCGCACATTACCAGCTTCCTCCTCTCCGCTGTCCTCCTCACTCGAGCTGTCCTGGTCTGCGGGCTGGGGCCCTGGTTGATCTCCGTCATCCACGATGAGGGGGATCTGCTTCCGAATGGCCAGATTGTGCAGCATGCAGCACGCCACCACTATCTGGCACACCTTCTGTGGGGAGTACGCCAGCGCACCCCCGGTGCGGTCCAGGCACCTGAACCTGGACTTGAGGAGGCCAAAGGTACGCTCGACCACACGTCTGGTCCTCCCATGTGCCTCATTGTAGCGATCGTCTGCTGGGGTGCGAGGATTCCTCAATGGACTGAGCAGCCATGCCCCATTCGGATACGCAGAGTCACCTGGGTGTGAGGGACACAGAGAACCGTTGCTAATCCAACTGGACAGGGGACAGCATCGCACAGCCAGCACGCTACACCACTCCACATACTCACCGACAATACAGGCACGATCCTGTTGCATATTGGACATCAGTCGTGGCAAGATGCTGTTGCGCATTATGTGTGCGTCATGGGCCGAGCCTGGGAACTTTGCACACACGTGGGTGATCACCATGTCCGCAAGGCACACCACTTGCACATTCAGGGAGTGCGTGTGCTTCCTGTTGCGGTACAGGTGCTCAGTGGCCTGTGGTGGAACAAGGCCGACATGTGTGCAGTCAATGGCTCCAACGACGTGTGGGATTCTGCCAAGGGCATAGAATGCACCCTTCACTGCCGCCAATTCACGAGCCCTGGGGAAGCGGATGTACCTGTTCCGGTACAGCATCATGGCTGCCAGTACATCCCTCAGCACTTTGCTGAACATGGGCTGGGACATCCCTCCTCCAATGCCCACTGTGTGCTGGAATGACCCAGTGGCGAAGAAATGCATGGCGGCCATCACCTTAGCCGTGGGGGTGACAGCAGTCGGATACACCCTGCGGGGACGGAGATGGGGTTCTAACATGGCACACAGTCGATGCAGGGTTGGCCTGTCCAGCCGAAACTTCCTAATAACCTCTGTATCGTCCATGTCCGCCAGCAATTGGTATGGGCGGTCAATGTTCGGTCTCCGCCTAGGGACAATGGCAGAGGACACATGTCAAAGCAACACGACACATGGCAATTTCGCATACACCTCACTGACATGACTGAGTAAGCACAGGAGCCACAGCCCAGCTGTCAAGCTGGGACGGCACGGCCACAATACACTTACACAGGTCTCCCAACAATGGCAATGGCTAGTGATACAAACCACTGCCATGTGCATGCACATGGGGATCTAGGCCCCAATGACTTGCGGGGCGTGCTGATGGGGACTGACTGCATATCCGTCAAGCGGCAACGCCACGGCAACATGAATGTCTGCTGAGCATGGAACTGCTTCCGCGGCTGGATGAGTATGGCACACGACGACGACGATGTGGGCACAGGCTGAGCGGCCAAAACAAGTGGGACCTGTGGCACGAGGGGATATGAGACAGTAGTAGGTGTCAGCACTGCACCCTATGTACAGCACTGTACGGATCACACCTCCCGAAACATTGACAGGTGTCCACATTGACAGCCCCATGCCAAGACGGCTGTGTGCTTGCAGTCACACGTCACAGGTGAGAGGTTACATTGCACGTGCCAGGTGGCAGACGTACACAGTGGGAGCTGGCATGTGTGTGCATGTGTCTCCTGTTCAGGACCCACCAGATGGGCGCTGACTCTGTACTGAGCATTGGACACAGCATGTTCCGTGGAAGGCTTGTGTGTGTGGGATGGTGGCACTGGATGTGCCTCCGTTGGGTGGGGGGCCATGCACAGGGCGGGTACGTCGATGATTGCGCATTGTTGGTCACGGTGGGTGCACCAACTGAAGATGTGTTGCCCTGTGTTCAATTCCTATGTCCGCATGATGATGGACTGTAGATGTGGGCAGACTACACATTGGTCGATGTGCTGTCTATATGCATGTGCCTTCACACCAGGCACAGCTGCCCCTGCACATGTGACCCCTGCTGGACTCGCTGCTGGGTCTGTGGAGCTGATGCACCTTCTGCGCGTGGGGCGGACAGCTCTCCTCACTTCCCTCATTGCGCATGTCATGACTTTGCCGCAGGTGACATGGATCATGGAGGGCCCACATGTACGCGTGGGTAGGCTACACATGATTGTACACTGGTCGCCACCCCCAGTCAGTGTTTCGAATGGGAAGGTTGTCGTGCTGGTGGTATGTTCGTTGTGGCGGATGGGCGGGCCTAGGTGCGGGCTTACATTCCGGACATGGGGGGGTAGTTGAATTGGCGACTAGTTGCAGTACACACGGGACACGTCTCTTCCTTTCCACATCTGGGTCATCCCTTGTACTAACTGACAGTGATACAGTCATCTTCGCCCCAGCCCTCATGTCCTCCCCTCGCTCCCCCAATATGCATGCTCACCTGCGAGGCTAGCGCTTGCACAGGCAGCCCCAAGCTCGCACCAGAGAGGGCAAGGAGTGTATGTGTGGGTCCAGTTGCACGAGTGGGCTGTCTCAGGGTATGATGTGTTGCGGGACGCCGTCCACCTGCGTGGTGTCCCAAATGGAGACCCGGCCTGCATGGACTATGCATCACAGTCTTCGCCTTCCGGATCCGCCACCTGCGACACCCAGTGGCTGTGGCTGCCCTTGCGGCCAGGCCGCGTCCGTCTGTGGCTGATGGCCCACACATTCACTCTTTGGCCTCTCTGGGGAGGGCTCGGGGGTGGTGGCGCACGCGCTTGCACTTAGTCGCAATGGCATGTGGCGTGGTTGGTATGATGGGCAATGGATGGGATGGTGCGAGCCACCTCCCGTGACGTCAGTGCTGCTCGTGCTGTGGTGCGTCCCCCATACACTTCCATGTGACTTGTGCCATGCTAGGCGTTGAGGTTCTATTGCCTGCGTGATATGACCAGGAGGAGCGCGAGGAGACCTCTCACACACCATGCTCCACTGCCATCCCGTGCCCTGTATCGCCTGTGCGGATTGACTATGTTGGGGTTACACCTGGTCGACTGGGGCTGTGTGTGCCTTGTCAGGGGCATGGCGGGCGCACAACAGGATCCAGCTTGTCCACAGAGGGTGGGCTGAGGTGCGCCTGGTACCGCTTTGTACGTGTGCCCGGCTGCTATGCACACACGTGTTCACTCCCCCCGACAGGTGTCCTCTCACAATGCCCAGGGAAGCGGTGGTGTACTGTTCATGACCCCTCCCAACACGGCGTGCTCCAACTTGGCATGTGCGCATCTACCCGTCGCACCCACCCACCTGAGCACTGCGTCCATACGACTTCACACGACACATGTGTGTCTTCCACAGTAGTGCTACTCATTTGCGTTGACATCCAATACCAGTGGACTACATGGTCATGTCACGACTGCCGTGTACTTCACATACTCTCATCCTCTCTCATTCGTACTTGTGAAATGAGTCAGCGGAGACAGTTTTGGTTTCAAACATTATATTGAGTCTTCTGTCCTCTGTGATGCAGTATAGTGGACACTACTGGCAGCGGAATACATGTTGAGGATATACTGAGCATTATTGCAAATGGGATAGGGTGTGGGGTTACATGTGATTGGCTGTTGCATGTGGGATGTGGGCTTCAGAGTGACATCTGCTTGGCCAAGGCTGTGCTAATGTACATTTACGTATAGCTGCGGAGCTGCGGACTTTGACACAGACGGTATACATGTAGCCTACCAGACCGCTTGGCATCATGGGCACAGTCCATCTCAGTTCCATGTGACAGGTTTGCTGCGGTTGTTCCTCATGCACGCGTGCATGTGAGATGACATCAGGGCATGTGCTTGCGTGCATGCAGCGGCGTGCCACTTGTTGTTGCACTGTGGTGGTTACTGGACATGTCACAGTCACTGGGGTCGTGTTGTTGTTGTATGCACTTGTCGTCCATGCAAAGGTCCTGGTATGGGATTCCCGGGCGGGGGTGGGAGGGGTGCAGCACCCACAGACTCCAGGCGACCTATTCATGTCCACTGAGCGGTGTGTGTGTCCATGGGCGCTGGATCCATGTCGTGTCCTGGTTGTTCGTGCAGTTCCGTCCATGTGGGTGCGATACACAGAGCCCATGCCACTGCCTCCCACGATGCATGCAGTGTTCCTGGATGTGATGGGGAACAGTGTGCATGTCCCGGTCATATCCGATGTCATGGCGATGTCGTTGATGGTGTGGTTACAGTTGCCGGTCGTTTGGTATGGCTGTTGTGGTGGTGACTGGCCAGTCCGTGCGGAAGCTAAGCATGGGTGCGGGGTTGGACATCATAGGTCACTCGGGGAACCTGCGTTGTGGTCCGACGTATTTACAGGTTGTCAGGTATGCGATGCCGTCCAGCAGGGCTTCCATGTCATTGGTGGTGTACATGTTTGCCAGCCAATGAAGCGGATGGTGGCTGTCAAGGTGTTGTTCGTAGGTTGTCCCTTGGAGGACCATGATGGGGCATGCTGGGTGACATTCGATGTAGCTGTTCTCGATGATCCGTCGTGTGGAGGCACAGTGGTCCCATTTCAGTGCGGGTGCGATGTTGGCCACATACGCCATGCCCCCATAGGCAGAGCAGGCCCTGTCGTGTGCGTCCAGAGGGAGGAGTAGTGGTAGCAGGTCCGCCTTCAGACATGCCGGGTTGGAGAGGCATATCTCGACGGGATGCTGGTAGGGACACCTCCGACAGTAGAAGACGGGCATGACGCAGCTGAACAATGTGATGCGGTAAGTCAGTCGGTAAGTTACGTTCAGCAGGGACAGGAGATCGCATCCCAATGTATGGAACAGGTTGGTTTTGTACAGCTTGAGCTGTTCGGCGTAGTTGGGTAGGTGTGTTGCGGTTGCCATTTCGCAGCGGTTCGTTGAGGTGGCGTGCTCCGGCTGTGTGTGCAGTCTGCAATGTGCACGCTCCGGGGTTGCTGTGAGCTCTGTGTAGTCGTGGGGAGACAGGACTTGTGTTCTGTTGGCTTGTTTGGAGGACACGGGCCCTCTTCCCACATGCTTCTCAGACAGTTCAAGGTCAGTGCTGTGTGACTCCTTCCAATTAACTTGCATGTGGCCGACATGGGGGAGTGTTTTCTTCTTTCTTCCCCGTCCGTTGTGTGCTTCTGTGATATGCGCTATCTGCCCTGTGGTCGGTCTCCTCGGCATGCCTGTGTTGGTCTATTCTTGGACAATGGCTGTATTCACCGGCTTCTGTCGTAGGGCTGTGGTTTCGGAGTTGGAATGGAAGGTCATTCAGTGCTGTCTGCTCTCCCTTGTGTGGGCGGCAGGCTGCCTTTCCGCTCTGCGTTGGGCCTTGTGTGTGAATGTTATTCTTGGGCCACCTGTTGTCGGTCCCCGGGCTCTTTGGTGTTCCGTTTTATATGTCTTGTTCATATGTGCAGGGTGGTATGGGTGTTTCTGTGTGGTACTGGCGTTCCTCTTCCCGAAGGGGCCCTGCTTCTCCTAGTTGGTGTTGCCGCCGCTGTGTGCTACGCCATGTTTGTTACACTGGGGTGTGTCCTGCTGTTGCGTGTCTTCACTGACATGTGTGCGTCGGTTGTGTGGCGTTGGGTGTTGTCCGTGAATTGGGCGTTGGGGACATGTCTGTGGCCGGCCTGTCACGTGTCATGTGCGTTCGGGGTGGGGCTGATGTGTGTGCTGCTTGGTTGTGTCCCTGTGTCTGTGTGCGACGCATGCATGGCGCTGCGGTTGGCCTCTGCGTTGTGCGCATGTGTGGCGGCGTCATCGGCGCTTTGGGGCCGTGACGGGGTGGTTGGTTCCTAGTCCCAGGTGGTGTGTACACATGTGTTCTGCGATGTTACGATTTGGCCTGTGTGTCATCTGTGGATGCGATGGTGGATGTGTTGTGTACACGCGCTGGTGGGGGGTTGTCCGCTTTTTCCGCCCTTGCACTGTGTGCGCTGTTTGCGTGCACTTGTTGTGTGTGTGCCTACCTGCGTCTCCGCGGTACGTTGCGTCCTTGGTGGTGCATCAGCAGAAGCATGGGGAGGGCCTGCAGTGCTGGATTCATGCTCGGGGAGCCGCTTCTTCGTTGTCCGTGCTCTGCGTCCGTGTTACCGCCTCTCTTTCACGTGCGGTGTCTCTTAGCCGTGGGAGCCGTTTGTTTGCGGCATCGTAATTTATGCGCCGGGCGGGACGTGTTTCGTCGGACGGTGTGTGTCAGTTGTGCTGCGCCGCTACGTGAACGGGCGCACTTTGATGGCGGACGGTGTTGCTGGCTTGCCGGCGGTGTTTGGTCTACTTTTCGCATCGTAATTGGGCGGGCGTGTGGACTGCTGCGTGCCGGCGGTAACTGGTGCTTTTTGCATCCGCCAGCACGGCGGTGGTGCTTCCGCCCGACATCGTAATGGGCCCCATAGTGTAGTAATTTATTATAGGTGTTGTTAAATATTTGTCATTTTATGTATAGTGTAGTTAGTCATTTTATATTAATTTTAATATGAAAACAAAAATCTATATGTAAAAGGTGTGGCAACTCCTTTTAATTTACAGTAATTTCTGTGGGTATAGTTAATTCATTAATTTTAGTGTCCAGCACCTACCTGTAATTAATAATAAATGGAGTGGGAATAATAAATTAATAATGTTTAGTGGGCAGCACCTATCCCTAATTAATACTAACTGGAGTGGGAATAGTAAATTAATTAAGTTTAGTGTCCAGCATCTACCCCTAATAAATACTAACTGGAGTGGGAATAGTGAATTACATAATTTAATTGTCCAGCACCTACCCTGAATTAATACTAACTGGAGTGGGAATAGTAAATTAATTAAGTTTAGTGTCCAGCACTTACCCTGAATTAATATTAACTGGAGTTGGAATATTAATTTAATTAAGTTTAGTGTCCAGCATCTACCCCTAATAAATACTAACTGGAGTGGGAATAGTGAATTACATAATTTAATTGTCCAGCACCTACCCTGAATTAATACTAACTGGAGTGGGAATAGTAAATTATTTAAGTTTAGTGTCCAGCACCTACCCCTAATTAATATTAACTGGAGTTGGAATAGTAAATTAATTAAGTTTAGTGTCCAGCACCTAACCCCTAATTAATACTAACTGGAGTGGGAATAGTAAATTATTTAAGTTTAGTGTCCAGCACCTACCCCTAATTAATACTAACTGGAGTGGGAATAGTAAATTAATTACGTTTAGTGTCCAGCACTTACCCAGAATTAATATTAACTGGAGTTGGAATATTAAATTAATTAAGTTTAGTGTGCAGCACCTACCCCTAAGAAATACTAACTGGAGTGGGAATAGTAAATTAAATAAGTTTAGTGTCCAGCACTTACCCTGAATTAATACTAACTGGAGTGGGAATAGTAAATTTATTAAGTTTAGTGTCCAGCACCTACCCCTAATTAATATTAACCTGAGTTGGAATAGTAAATTAATTAAGTATAGTGTCCAGCACCTACCTTGAATTAATACTAACAGGAGTGGGAATAGGAAATTAATTAAGTTTAGTGTCCAGCACCTACCCTGAATTAACACTAACTGCAGTGGGAATAGTAAATTAATTAAGTTTAGTGTCCAGCACCTACCCCTAATTAATACTAACTGGAGTTGGAATAGTAAAATAAATAATTTTAGTGTCCAGCCCTTACTCTGAATTAATAGTAACTGGAGTGGAAATAGTAAATTATTTAAGTTTAGTGTCCAGCACCTACCCCTAATTAATTTTAACTGGAGTTGGAATAGTAAATTAATTAAGTTTAGTGTCCAGCACCTACCCTGAATTAATACTAACTGGAGTGGGAATAGGAAATTAATTAAGTTTAGTGTGCTGCACCTACCCTGAATTAATACTAACTGGAGTGGGAATAGTAAATTAATTAAGTTTAGTGTCCAGCACCTACCCCTAATTAATACTAACTGGAGTGGGAATAGTACATTAATTAAGTTTAGTGTCCAGCACCTACCCCTAATAAATACTAACTGGAGAGGGAATAGTAAATTAATTAAATTTAGTGTCCAGCACATACCCCTAATTAATACTAACTGGAGTTGGAATAGTAAATTAATTAAGTATAATGTCCAGCATCTATTCAGAATTAATACTAACTGGGGGGGAATAGTAAATTAATTAAGTTTAGTGTCCAGCACTTACCCTGAATTAATACTAACTGGAGTGGGAATAGTAAATTAATTAAGTTTAGTGTCCAGCACCTACCCCTAATTAATATTAACTGGAGTTGAAATAGTAAATTAAATAATTTTAGTGTCCAGCACTTACTCTGAATTAATAGTAACTGGAGTGGGAATAGTAAATTATTTAAGTTTAGTGTCCAGCACCTACCTCTAATTAATATTAACTGGAGTTGGAATAGTAAATTAATTAAGTTTAGTGTCCAGCACCTACCCCTAATAAATACTAACTGGAGTTGGAATAGTAAATTAATTAGGTTTAGTGTCCAGCACCTACCCTGAATTAATACTAACTGGAGTGGGAATAGGAAATTAAGGAGGTCATTACGATGGCGGATGGAAAAAAAAACGACCGCCATGGTAGCGGGAAAACACCGCCCGCCGCTACCGCGGGAAAACCGACAGCTAGATTAGGATCCCCAGCGGTAAAACCCCAACCGCGGCGGAAAGGAGACCCGAGAATCCGCCGTACGCCTGCGGAAAGGGCCCAAACCCGTCCGCGGCGGTCGGAGTCGCAGCGGATACAGGCCAAACGCCCGCAACCACAGCGGAGACACCGCCATCAAAATTATGATATTCCCGACATCCCCGCGGTGCAGTGCGCTGTTTTCGACCGCCGCGGTCGACAACAGTGAAGAATCAGTGAGACGGCGGAAGCGCCATAGCCGAGCCACCACTGCGGACGCTCCGTCAAAAAAATGGTGGTCGGTCGCTAGAAAAACACACAACATGGCCACAAAGTGCACCAACCATACAAGGCATGCACCCAAAAATAGCTAACACAGCCCAAAGACACACCCCCATGTGAAACTCCAAAACTACAAATCCCAGGTACACACACACCACACCTGCAACCAATACCCCATCCTGACACACCCACAGACACCAGTATAAATCCAGCCCCCAACAGACCACAATCCTTTGCAAAACTCCACAACTGAGGGGACATCCACCACAGATGACAGGAGAGGCAAATCTGCACAACACACACACATCACCACCACCACCACCATCACCACTTCCACACCTGCACTTCTAACACCTTTACACAGCACACACCATACACATCACAACCACCACTACCACACCCAAACCTGCACCCTAAACACCTTGACACATCACACACCATGTCACCACAGAGAATGCCCAAATTCACTGAGAGTGAGTTGAGGGTCATGGTCGATGAGATAATCAGGGTAGAACCACAATTGTTTGGTAACCAGGTCCAACAGACACCACTAGCAACAAGGACGCAAATGTGGAGAAGGATAGTAGAGAAGATCAATGCAGTAGGGACCGTGCCACGCAATAGAGATGAAATCATGAAGAGGTGGCACGATCTGAAGGCAGTGGTCAAAAAGAGGAGAGCCAAGAACCATGAGCTGGCTCAGAGGACAGGCAGTGGCCCTCCCGTTCCACTCAAAACATTCACTGAATGGGAGGAGAAGGTGCTTGGCATTCTACATCCAGAGAGTCTCTCAGGAATACCCGGGGAGTGGAGGCTGGTAAGTACAAACAAATGCCTAACATCACACAAATGTACTGTCTTGCCCTATTACAAAATAATACCTCCTAGGTACAAATTCATTCATGTGCACAACACTCCCCCAACACATCTCTCACAGATACAACAGACACTCCCCCTGAAGCCCCCAAAGGTAGTTAGCAACATCACCATGGGTACATGTGTACATGCTGCCAGCACTACAACTCCCACCAGGCCCCCTTGTCCCACAGCTGAGCAGGATGTAGCCCTCCCCCACCCAGAAGCATGCCTCAGCCATTGTGTGCTGCACCCTCACCTAACAGGAAGGTAGCCATCTTCACCGGGAGGTGGGTGGGTGTTTGGGAGGCCTGCACTATAACTCCCACCAGGCCCCCTTGGCCCACAGCTGAGCAGGATGGAGCACTGCCCCCACCCAGAAGCATGCCTCAGCCATTGTGTGCTGCACCCTCACCTAACAGGTAGGTAGCCATCTTCACCGGGAGGTGGGTGGGTGTTTGGGAGGCCTGCACTACAACTCCCACCAGGCCCCTTGGCCCACAGCTGAGCAGGATGGAGCACTGCCCCCACCCAGAAGCATGCCTCAGCCATTGTGTGCTGCACCCTCACCTAACAGGTAGGTAGCCATCTTTACCGGGAGGTGGGTGGGTGTTTGGGAGGCCTGCAGTACAACTCCCACCAGGCCCCCTTGGCCCACAGCTGAGCAGGATGGAGCACTAGTCCCACTCATAGGCATGTGACGTCTGTGCAGCCGCACATGACACCATGCCACTTAGTCCACCGTCACCAACACAAATAATGCAAAACAGTTGTGTTGTAGTCACCATGCACAAGTCTCTGTTCAAAATTGACCCACATTGTGTACACTGTGCCAGGCATCACACACTGCAACACTAACAACGATCATGCTGCCCTGCAGCAGTGTCTGGCCGTTTGTATGGCAAAGTGCAAATCACCCATGTCATACCACAGTGTTGCAATGTAAACAGTGGAAGTGCAGTGCACCCAAAAACTACACTGCAGCTGGGACTCACAATGCTAAACTAAGCAGAACCCATATGTCCTGCAACATACCCAGCTACCACAGTGCTGCACTGAATTGCAGAACAGCACCTTGTCTGAATTAAATTGTCAAAGGTGTCTTGTTTGGACCACCAATGTGTGTATGCATTGACAATGTTCACATCTCACACTGTCTGTCTGAACAGTGCTGGTATAGTCTGGCCCCAAAACCATACATTGTCTGCACAGGGCTGAGTACATCTCACACACACACCACTGTTGACCACAACATGTCAGTGTATGGATGCCCTGGAACAACTGCTACACCAGTACTGGGCTCATGTTCTCAGGTCCACAAATACCATGAAACCATGACAGTGTGGAAATGTATGCTGGGTGAGATCTACACCCTGCTGTATGTCACCACTGTGCTACGAGACCATACCCCTTGCCCAATTGTGCCTTCAAATGTCGGGGAGTGAACCCCACAGCCAGATAGCTGGGACAACAGTGATGGGGGCTATACCCCATGACCAACTGTAATCTGAAATCAATGGGTACAAAAAGCCACACACACATCATGCTCACCACACGCACATTCCATCCAAAGATTTCTACCAAGTCACATAGCCATGTCATTGCTCACCTTCGCCTCAAACGGCAGTTAGCCATCTACACAGTGAGACGGTGCAGTGTGTTTGGCTATCCGTCCCACAAAATGCAACATGCATGCTGTCCCACCACTATGGAGGATGGGACACTACACCCCCAATAAGAAGCATGTGGCAGGCAATGTATGCTACCCACCCAACTCACAGGTAGGTAACCGCATCTCACAGGTCGGGGTGTGTGGGGCTGGGAAGCTTGCACAACAACTCACACGGGCCCACCTGACCGCCAGCACACAAGACCCATCACTTCCTGGCACCAACATGCATGTGTCAGTCATTGCAATGTACACTGCAAAAGAACTGGCATGTGGACATATCATGCTGACTTGTCCCACACTGGACCAAGATGGAAGCCCTCATCCTACACACACGGAGAGGTCTCACAAATACAAGGAAAACACAGCAAACACAACATATCTACAGCCACAACATGCAGCCATATATGCATTTATAAAAACATGTTGGCATAGGACACCAGGCCTCTCAATGCACAACTGCACACCCAGATAGCATTGGCAACTATAGTGTGCACACACCTAAGAAAATGAAACTGTGACAGCAACCAAAGTGTGAATGACTGAAACACATGTCGATGGAACTCCGAGCACAACCATGCACACCACTACATGCCATCTGACAGTAGCAGTGGACCAGACCACCTAGGATCTAATTAAAGCAAACTTAAGCATGTCTGGAATTGCAAATACAGATATCTACACCACATTGAAAAGGTATGCATGAAACTACAATGCTCACTCACTGTGCAGAGAGAACCGCTACAAGGGCTCTACAAGTTACACATACGCGTAAATGGATGACATATGATTGATCAATAACAGGATGCCAACATGAGACTGTCAATGTCAAAAATTATATTGTGCATGTCATGTCTTCACAACTCCCAATATGGACAAGTAATGTATGTACCACAACAGCTTGTAATGCATCACTGGATGTCGGTCAATGCTAATTTGTACAGTGAACAACTGCTGGATGTACAAACAGTTGATGTAACACTGCTAACACAAACTTTGATGGGTGCAACACAATGACCATTTCTCATCTGACCCACAGGTGACCTAGAACTCACTGCAGAGGATGACACCACCCTGCAGAGCCAGCCCCCCCGGAACAGAGACAACTGGATGAGGACTCCCTGGATACATTGGATGAGGAGCTCCACGCTGGCCCATCTGGTGTGGCAGGCCTCAACCAGTCCCAGGCACCCATTGTCCCCCCAACCACATCAGCTGCAGCCCCTGACCATCCTCTGACAGCTGCTGTCACGGCCTGTGTGTCAACCACCACTACCACCACCACCACCACCACCACAGCTGGCCGCAACACCCTCCCTGCCCCAGGGGTTGAGCAGCCCACAACATCGACTGTGGAGGCCAGGGAGAGGATGCAGCGGGCCAATGTGAGGACCGGACAGGACCGTGGCAGCAGTGCAGCTGGTCGGGACAGGCTCATGCAGAGGGGGACTGATCCTGGGACGGAAGCCCTGGGCCACATCGACAGAGTCCTTGGGGCATACCAACAGGCCCAGGGACGAATGGGCCGGTTAGAGGAAGAATCTCGGGAGCACCTCCTGCTGCTGAGGTCCATGGACACACGCATGGGACAGATTGTGGACCTCTTGGGGCAGCTAGTGGCGGTTCTGAGGGACAGGCAAGCGCAACATTCTACCCCTCTGCCTCCCCCCCATTGGGCAGCAGGATGACACTACATCATCCTCCCCTGCGTCCACAGAGGGGGTGAGTCCTCAGACACCACTGCCCCTGCAGCAGTGGCCCCTCCAGTGAAGCGCAAGAGGGGCCGTCCACGGAAAGGCCAGGGGGACTCACGTGCCCAAGCACATGCCAAACGCTAGTCCCCGAACCAGCCATGATGGCAGACCACTGCACCACTGCATTGACCTTTTGGACTATCCTTCACCACACTGCCATGTGAATGGCATCCATCTGTTGGACTGGGTCTCCACATCATTGTGGGGACTACTCAAGTATCACATTTACCATGACTGTCAACTCACTTCTTCAATTCCCCCTTCACATTTTCTCCACCCTTGCATGTCACAGTTGTAAATAAATACACCTTACACACATGTTGTTGTGTCTGCTCCATCTTTAATACAGGATGTGCAACCTTCACCGTGTAGGACATGGTCCAGGGGAATGGACTGTAGGTAACAAGTGAGATGCTGAAGGGACCTAGGGAAAACCGCAGAACAAGAGTCACTTGTATGGGTGTGGCATTGCACACATCACACAACACTTGTCAACAAGGTACTCAGATCTAAAAACTTTACACAGAGCAACAGTCACCATAGAGACAATCTGTATCACACTAACCAATCACACATACATTGGCAGGCAGCAATGAGTCAACACCAAGCTGCAGTCAGCAAGCTCACATACACCCACACAGCAACAGCAACACCATCAGACCATTTCGTCCCTTCTACATCGTCACTCACCTTCAAGTGAAGTAGCGGGTGATGAGCTGTCGACGCATGTCGACCCCTTCCTCCTCTCCACTGCCCTCGTCACTGGATCCGGCTTGATTTGCAGGCAGCGGCCTTGGCTGCTCACCATCGTCATCCAGGATCAGGGGTATTGCATTGCGAATGGCCAGGTTGTGGAGCATGCAGCATGCCACCACTATCTGACACACCTTCCCTGGCGAGTACATAAGGGCCCCCCCAGTACGGTCCAGGCACCGAAATCTTGATTTCAGGAGACCAAATGTCCGTTCTATCACACGCCGTGTCCTCCCATGGGCATCATTGTATCGCACATCAGCTGGCATGACAGGGTTCCGCAATGGGCTCAGCAACCACGGGCGGTTTGGATATGCCGAGTCACCTGGGTGTGAGAGACACAGATTAAACTTGCAGTCCCAAAATGCAACACAACAGCATGTCACACACACACACCACTCTAATCCACTATGCATACTCACCCACAAGCCATGCACGCTCAGGAAGCAGATTGGCCATCAACTGAGGAACGATGCTGCTGCGCAGGATGTGGGCATCATGGGCTGAACCGGGAAACTTGGCACACACGTGTGAGATGATCATGTCCGCCAGGCACACCACTTGTACATTTACCAAGTGTGAATGCTTCCTATTGCGGTAAACCTGTTCACGTGCCTGTGGTGGCACACGCCCAACATGTGTGCAATCAATTGCACCAATGACATGGGGGATATGTCCAAGGGCATAGTAATCGCCCTTCACAGCCACCAACTCAGGCCCCCTGGGAAAATGGATATATCTGTCTTTGTACAGCATCATGGCCGACAGGACATCCCTCAGCACCATGCTGAACATCGGCTGTGACATCCCGCCTGCACTTGCGACCGTGTGCTGGAATGAGCCCGTTGCAAAGAAATGCAGGCATGCCATCACCTTAGATGTTGCGGTGAAAGCTGTTGGATATGTCCGACGTGGCTGCAGGTGGGGCTCCAACATGGCACATAGGTTCTGCATGGTTTGTCGGTCCAGCCTGAATTTGCGGATTATCTCCTCATTCTCCATGTCTGCCAGGACTGTGAACGGACGATGGATATTGGGCCTCCTCCTCCTAGGACAGATCACAGTGCACAGATGTCAATGCAGAAGACCATGGAATGTGCATCACATCAATTTCTTCTACAGACACATTCCCAAGTCTTAAAACATGCACCATTAACCGACAGGGCACTTCACAAGTAGGTGCACATCAGGCACACTACTCGTACACCTGTCCCCTTACCAGCAGCAATTATCTGTGCACCCCTCCGGCTCATTCGCATGCACAGTGTGATATACTAACAGATATGGGTGCATACCTGTGAGTATGACCCCCAGCATATGTTAATAATTGCAATACTACCCGAACACACCATGTTGCTGGCCCTGATACACCTCCCAACACAGGTTGCACATGGCACACATCAACTGCACACTGACCACCGGCTGAGCGTGGGGGACACGTGTGTGCATGTGCATTGGACAATGTGCCAGTTGCTGAGGCCCCTAGTCCAGTCAATGAGACGACATTGTGCATTACATTGCACACACAGACAGTGTCCATTATCTCCATATGCTATGCAACACATTTACTGGACAGTCTACATTTCATTACACAGCACATGTGACATGTGCGAGTGTATGTGCCCATGCAATGTATTGGCGACCCATATATGGTATGTGTTGGTGACGTGGAGTGACATGTCCCTTTTGTGCATTTGCCCTCATGAGGACCCTTCAATTGTTGAGACCCTGGGCACTGTACATGTTGGCCTATGCAGAGAGCTGGAGGACACGTTAGGTGCAGCACAGCTACTCCACAACTCCATTAACGCTCACTCCAGGCACTGTCTGGCAGACATATGGCGGTGCCTACCGCCTGGCCACTGAGGTGTGGCACCGCCCATAACCCATGCACAATCGCGGGAGACACCGCCAGATATGTATGTGACAATAGCGGTCAACATGCACCGCTACCCAACTCACGGTCACTCCAGGCACTGTCTGCCAGACATATGGCGGTGCGTACCGCCTGGCCACTGAGGTGTGGCACCGCCCATAACCCATGCACGATCACGGGAGACACCGCCAGATATGTATGTGACAATAGCGGTCACCATGCACCGCTACCCAAATCACGGTCACTCCAGGCACTGTCTGCCAGACATATGGCGGTGCCTACCGCCTGGCCACTGAGGTGTGGCACCGCCCATAACCCATGCACGATCGCGGGAGACACCGCCAGATATGTATGTGACAATAGCGGTCACCATGCACCGCTACCCAATTCACGGTCACTCCAGGCACTGTCTGGCAGACATATGGCGGTGCCTACCGCCTGGCCCCTGTGGTGTCTCACTGGCATGGACCATGCCCCTGCAGCCAATGGGAAGCAGCCTCGCGGTAGCCTGATGCGAGTTTGAAAATCGCGGTAGGCATGCACCACCCCCGCGGAGGCGGTCACTGGAGGCATTCAAAAGATGCACCACCGCGGTAGCGCGCACATGCATCCTACGGTGTGTCACCGGCATGGACCATGCCCCTGCAGCCAATGGGAAGCAGACTTGCGGTAGCCTGATGCGAGTTTGAAAATCGCGCTTGGCGTGCACCGCCACCGCGGAGGCGGACATTGGATGTATTTGAATGAGGCAGACCTGGTACACCAATTGCAGCACCCTGGGACCACTGACACAGCCCCAGGGGCCTATATATGTGTGGGAGGGTGCACCACATTCCCACAGCTACCAGGGACTGCTGACTGACAACCCTCCACCTGCTGCTGCTGCTGCCTCAAGGGACTGCTGGCTGCCACCCTGCACCTGCTGCTGCTGCCTCAAGGGACTGCTGGCTGCCACCCTCCACCTGCTGCCTCAAGGGACTGCTGGCTGCCAACCTCCACCTGCTGCCTCAAGGGACTGCTGGCTGCCACCCTGCACCTGCTGCCTCAAGGGACTGGTGGCTCCCACCCTGCACCTGCTGCCTTCAAGGGACTGCTGGCTGCCACCCTGCACCTGCTGCCTCAAGGGACTGCTGGCTGCCACCCTGCACCTGCTGCTGCTGCCTCAAGGGACTGCTGACTGCCACCCTCAACGTGCTGCTGCTGCCACATGTCCATTGTGATGTCGAGGACTCAGAAGATCCGTGCCAGTCCCTTCACCAGTGAGGAGCTTGGGGTCCTGGTAGACGGGGTGCTTGCACAGTACCCAAGGCTTTATGGCGGCCCTAATGTCGTGGTAAGTCTCCCAGACTGGAGTGAGAGTGCAGGGTGTGCACACGTGGGGTGGAGGTGCTTTGGTATGTGTCAGTGGTTGTGGGGCTCTGACATGCACTGCCTATCATGTTTACTACAGCGGGAAGGGCTTGGTGGGCTCTTTCACACGTTACCCTGCATGCCTATCCTGAGTAGAGGGACATGTCCTGTAGTGTCAGCCATACAGTGCAGCTGCATTTTGGTGATGCAGGAGTCTGGCCAGTTAGCGTTTGTGTGAATGGCTGTGTTGCTCCCAATTAACCCACTCAGTGTCAGTCGACCTGCCCTGCACAGTCCCCACCGAATGCCACATGTCCACATCACTGCATGTACAGTGTGTACCATGTGTGTTTGGCTCACGCCTCTTCATCTAAGTCCCATCTCTGCCATGTAGATTGCACAGGAGCAGGCGTAGGTGAAGGGTGTGTGTATGACAGTTGTTGTCACTCTATGTGAGTTCCAAGACACAGTGAGGCTTTCACAGGGCTAGGACACTTAGGTCTGCGCAGTGTTGGACACAGTGAGTCCAACAACATGACACATGTTTTGCTATCTTCTCTATGTGTAGTTGTAGGTAACTGCAGACAGTAGCTGCAGGCAGACTACACGTTGCTTGCTGTGTTGGTATCCTGCATGTGAATGGGATGTGGAGGTACTGTGTCCACCATCGAACATGCATGCCTGTACGTCTGATTGACCAATGACATTGCATCATGTTCAGAGCATTGTTGGCTATGTGACAGTTGTAGCTGGAGTTTTGGATGAGTCACTGTCGTGCTACTGCATTTTCGTTGTGTTGTTATTGTGCACTGTGTCACTGGAACATCACCCCTCTTGTCTCCCATGCCTGCAGCTGAAGGTCCACCAGCGTAAAGCCGTGTGGAGGGCCATTGCCTCCAGAGTCCGGGATCTGGGTGTGTCAAACCGAAGGCGCACCCACTGTCATAAAAGGTGGGACGACATCTGCCGGCTGAGCAAGAACGTGGCCGAGATGACGCTGGGGCTGCTCCCACGGACTGGCAGGTTGGCTAGGCGCAGCATGACACCACTAATGGCCCGCATCCTGGCTGTCACACAACCTGAGCTGGACAGACGACTGAGGAAGCATCAGCAGCGAGCCAGGGGTGAGTATGTGTTGCAGGCTGCCTTTGGCTGGGAGTGGGTGCATGTGTCTACAGAGTGTGCAAATTGTCAGCTGTGTGACGTTGGTTGTGTGGTGCAATGTTTTGTGAGTGGCCTCTGTGCTGGGTGTATGTGCCATGCTTTTGCACAAACGGCGCTTCATGAAGTGAGTTTTAGCACTGTGCATCTCTCTTACATTTGGAGTTGTGGCCTTCAGGTACCTTCTGCTGTGGGGTAGTGTGTGAATTCTGATGGATGGTAATGCCAGTGTTCCAACTGTGAATGCGTTTCAATGAATGCGTGCAATTCCAGAACTCAGATGTCTGCCAGTCAGACATCTGAGGCCAATGTGCAACAGTAGATGTGCCCATGGACTCGATATGGTGGATGGCATGTGTGCTGGGTCATTGTGGGCTGGTATGTTGTAGTCTGTGTGGTCCCCTACTGCTCCACCCCTGTAGGTGATGTGCACCATGTCGTGGTGTTCATCCTTGCCAACATCGGGACAGTGTGTGTGCACAGGCCATTTTGGGTCTGTGTCTGATGTGAGCCAACTGCAGGATGGTGTGCTGTGTGAATCACCTGGGGCACTTATGGCAGGACGTGTGGCGGACATGCACCGTTGTGTCGAAATTTGGGTGTCAAGATATATGTGTGCACAGGGTGGCATGCAATGTGCTGCACACCTCTTTCTAGGATGCAGATGTATTGGCGCGTATTAGTTCTGTTGATGCCACTCATCTCACAGTACTTCTCTCTCCTATGCAGCAGCTCCCGTATGTGCAGAGGGAGAGGGGACGGACACCAGTGGTGAGGCTTCCACTGCAACAGCCGCACCGGAGCTGACTGACACAGATGTGACCAGCGTCGAGGAGGGGGACAGGAGTCTGCTAGAGGATTCACAGCTGGAGACACAAAGCTCTACCTCATCTGACGCCAGATATGACACATCCATGTTGGGGGGTACAGGGAACGGGGACTCTGCCTCCTCTTCCGCCACACAGTGTCCAGTGCCCAGCCTCCCTTCAACCTCCACTGGTGCTGCCCGTGTCCGCACGAGTAGGAAGGGAAGAGTCACCTTCACCCCAGGCACAGCTGCCCCAGCCCATGTCAGCCCTGCTGCCCTCAGTGCAGAAGCAGTCGAGCTATTGCGCCAGCTGTGTGTGGGGCAGACAGCACTTCTCAATGCCTTCCAAGAGCACGACAAAAAGTTGGGGCAGGTTATAGCTTTCATGGAGGGCTTACATTCCGACGTGGGTGGGCTACACCGCACTGTGAAGTCCTTGTCATCAACTGTGACAGCAGCCCTGCAACAGGCACATAGTCAGGGAGCGGCTCCCAGCACTCGGTCCGGCCCCGTGTCACTGTGCACCTCTGACGACAGTGACAATGCCCAACAGACCCCAAAGTCCCGATACAGAACCCACAGCACACAGGAGCAGCAGCAACCCAAGCGTACTAGGGCACAGACACCATCCCCACATAAGAGTAAAGCCACCCCAGAGCGCAGAGAGAAAAGCCCATCAGGCGACAGCAAGGGCCACAAAGCAAAGAAAAAAGCATCAGGGTCACAGGCCTCACCTTCCTCCCCTGCCAAAGACTCCCCTGTCCCAAAGACGTCTCGCAGAGGCAAAAAGACAGTTTCCACACCCACTGAGAAGGTGTTGCCTGCAAACATTACACAGGATGAGGGCCCCATGGATAATCCATCCTTGACCTCCACTCCCATCCCAAGCCCTGTGAAGCCAGCACGGGAGGACACTGTAGGGGGCAAAGCTGGTGGACAGAGTGAGGCAGGGCGGCGGCAAACACCAGGCAAGCGCAAAGCGGGTTCCAGCATGTCCCCAGAGGGGGGGGTCACCTTCCACACCAGAATCAGCTTTGGTGTTGGGGTCACCTGTTGTGTCTGCCCCAGTTCCCCTCAATCCCCTGACAGGGAAGCCTTTCAGGATCCCCAAGAAGTGGAGAGGCACCCCTCCACAATCTCCGGCACACACTGTGTCTCACCAGGGCATGAGTCCACCTCCCCGGGCCACCACCCCACCTGGTCCAAGCAGCCCCCAGCTACCACATGCACAGTTGGCTCTTCCACAGTTGTTACTCCCACTGCCCAGGGTTGTCCGCCAACAGACCCCAACACACAGTCAGCTCCAAGTCCGACAGACAGCCCCATCTGAGTGGTGGTCACCCTCACACACCTGTCTGTCCACAGGGGTGCATGTGATGCCCATTGTCAGACCCATTACTCTGTTGCTGTGCATGGCATGTTAGAGTTGCATACATTCCCTGTGTAGCCTCTGATGTAACTACTCTGCACATTGTACTTGCCTTGTGTTTCACTGCTGTGTGCCCCCTGCCTGTGCAGCTTCTCATGGACTCACTCTGCACTTTGTCCTGCCCACTGGCCTTGTTGTTCACTGCTGTGTGCCCCCTGCCTGTGCAGCTTCTCATGGACTTAATCTGCACATTGTACTGGCCACTGGCATTGCTGTTCACTGCTGTGTGCCTCCTGCCTGTGCAGCTTCTCATGTACCTCACCTGCCCTGTGTCCTGGCCACTGGCCTTGCTGTTCACTGCTGTTTGCCCCTTGCCTGTGCAGATTCTCATGTACCTCACCTGCACTGTGTCCTGGCCACTGGCCTTGTTGTTCACTGCTGTTTGCCACTTGCCTGTGCAGCTTCTCATGGACTCACTCTGCACATTGGTCTGGCCACTGGCCTTGCTGTTCACTGCTGTGTGCCCCCTGCCTGTGCAGCTTCTCATGGACTTAATCTGCACATTGTACTGGCCACTGGCATTACTGTTCACTGCTGTGTGCCACTTGCCTGTGCAGCTTCTCATGGACTCACTCTGCACTTTGTCCTGCCCACTGTCCTTGTTGTTCACTGCTGTGTGCCCCCTGCCTGTGCAGCTTCTCATGGACTTAATCTGCACATTGTACTGGCCACTGGCATTGCTGTTCACTGCTGTGTGCCCCCTGCCTGTGCAGCTTCTCATGTACCTCACCTGCACTGTGTCCTGGCCACTGGCCTTGTTGTTCACTGCTGTTTGCCACTTGCCTGTGCAGCTTCTCATGGACTCACTCTGCACTTTGTCCTGCCCACTGGCCTTGCTGTTCACTGCTGTGTGCCCCCTGCCTGTGCAGCTTCTCATGGACTCACTCTGCACATTGGTCTGGCCACTGGCCTTGCTGTTCACTGCTGTGTGCCCCCTGCCTGTGCAGCTTCTCATGGACTTAATCTGCACATTGTACTGGCCACTGGCATTGCTGTTCACTGCTGTGTGCCCCCTGCCTGTGCAGCTTCTCATGTACCTCACCTGCACTGTGTCCTGGCCACTGGCCTTGCTGTTCACTGCTGTTTGCCCCTTGCCTGTGCAGCTTCTCATGTACCTCACCTGCACTGTGTCCTGGCCACTGGCCTTGTTGTTCACTGCTGTTTGCCACTTGCCTGTGCAGCTTCTCATGGACTCACTCTGCACTTTGTCCTGCCCACTGGCCTTGTTGTTCACTGCTGTGTGCCCCCTGCCTGTGCAGCTTCTCATGGACTTAATCTGCACATTGTACTGGCCACTGGCATTGCTGTTCACTGCTGTGTGCCCCCTGCCTGTGCAGCTTCTCATGTACCTCACCTGCACTGTGTTTTGGCCACTGGCCTTGCTGTTCACTGCTGTGTGCCCCCTGCCTGTGCAGCTTCTCATGGACTCACTCTGCACATTGGACTGGCCACTGGCCTTGCTGTTCACTGCTGTGTGCCCCCTGCCTGTGCAGCTTCTCATGGACTCACTCTGCACATTGGACTGGCCACTGGCCTTGCTGTTCACTGCTGTGTGCCCCCTGCCTGTGCAGCTTCTCATGGACTCACTCTGCACATTGGTCTGGCCACTGGCCTTGCTGTTCACTGCTGTGTGCCCCCTGCCTGTGCAGCTTCTCATGGACTTAATCTGCACATTGTACTGGCCACTGGCCTTGCTGTTCACTGCTGTGTGCCCCCTGCCTGTGCAGCTTCTCATGGACTCACTCTGCACATTGGTCTGGCCACTGGCCTTGCTGTTCACTGCTGTGTGCCCCCTGCCTGTGCAGCTTCTCATGGACTTAATCTGCACATTGTACTGGCCACTGGCCTTGTTGTTCACTGCTGTTTGCCCCTTGCCTGTGCAGCTTCTCATGTACCTCACCTGCACATTGTACTGGCCACTGGCCTTGTTGTTCACTGCTGTTTGCCCCTTGCCTGTGCAGCTTCTCATGTACCTCACCTGCACTGTGTCCTGGCCACTGGCCTTGTTGTTCACTGCTGTGTGCCCCCTGCCTGTGCAGCTTTTCATGTAAATACTGTGCATATTGAAATGCCCACTGGCTTTGCTGTTGCCCAAATTTGTTGTGTCAATATGCAAATTGTGAATAAACACAGTTGGTCCTGCAGTGAGTTGTGTCAGTGTCCTTCCTGAATAAAGTTGTTTCTGTGTGTGCATGGTTTACTGTGTCACAGGCTCAGTATGCCACTTCGACATTGCCAATGGGTTGTGTCACATTTCATTTTTTGCAGGGGTGGGAGGCACTTCATTTCTACATGACTGTGATACTTATGGGTGCAGTGCAGGTGGTTGGCAATGAGGTCTTGTAGTCATCTTCCTTCTTGGCTCATGTTATCTGTGGTGGACACATGTCAGGTTTGTGGGCAATGGCAGCACAGGGTGGGTGTTTGGGCACAGGCTTACAGGCAGGCAGGCCAGGGTCATGGGGTCTGTGTGAGCTTCCTTTCTGTGTGCCAATCAGTGTCGGTGTATGGTCATCTTGTGGTGATGAGTTATCCAGGTCCCATGGCTTACTTCCAATGTGTGCACTTGGGTGGTGGAGAAGTGTATGGTGTGAAGGGGTGACTTTGTTGTGACTGTGGATGTGTGTGCACATGCATTGTCAACTACTGCCATGTGTGACCCTGGTGTGGTGTGCCTGTATGTGTACTTGTTTAGCCCTGTGGTTGTGTTTTGTGCACATGGCAGTATTGTGTGTTGCTGTTGTGGGAGGAGGTATGTGTGACATATCCTACTTGTGCTTGGCTGTCATGTAGTGTGTCACTGGGCCCTGTGTGTTGTGCAGCAGACGTTGTCTTGTCCAGTGTTTGGATGCCTATGTGTGGCTGGTCAGTGTTTGTGTTCAGGGCCTTCCTTACATCCCTGTGCCTATACATGGGTGTCCTTGCTGTCTACAGGAGTTGTAGCATTGTGGTGACCGTGGTTTGTGTTGACTGACTGTGTCAGCCATGTGTGCTGTGATGGGCTGTGTGTGTTCTCACATGTGTCTTGTCTTGCATGTGCTTCACACATGCTTGATGGTTGTGTCACTGCCCTTCCATTTGTGGGCACCTCACTTTGGCTTTCCTATATGTTGTCCTCCATTACTGCTGGCATGTGGTGTGTGTATGTAGCTGTGAGTCAGGGTGGTGTGTGTGTGTGTGACTTGTCAGGTAGTGTGTGCAGTGAAGTGTTTGGTCCTCATCTGTGTGTGTGTACATTTTGTGCCTGGCCTCAGTGTTCTTGGCTTGTGTGTGAGGTTGTTGTGGTGTGTGTGTGTTGGCTGGGGCCTGGGCTTCTGTGCTATGTGTTCCTTTGCAAAGGGTCCTGCTGTGGCTGTATATGCAGTTGTTGGGACGTGGGGCATGGTGTGGCTGTAGTTGTGTTGTTGTTGTGCAGGAGTGGCACTTGTGAGACACATGTTGTGTCCCTTCAGGGAGGTAGCTGGTGTGTTGTGGATGGAGTTGTGGCTCTGTGCAATTTGTACGGTGCCCTTGGCATGCGCTGGCCCTGTGCTCTGCGTTGTGTGCATGGTTTCATGCACACTGACCGCGGCGGTGACGTGACCGGGACATTTGTTCATGAATGCGGTACATGGGTGGGCAGTATGTGGCGCGATGTTTTTGTGACAGGTGGGACATGTGTGTGTGCAGTGATGGCTGTGTGCCTGTCCCCACAGGGGTGTGTGGTGTTCCCAAGCGATGTTTTCCCCCCCTGGAGCTGTGTATTGTGTTACTTGCACTGTTGTGTCTGTACGTACCTGCGGAGGCGTCCGCGGCGGTGGATAACTTGCAGGTGGTGGATCATGTACAGCACCGGGAAGGCGTGTAGGGCAGGATCCATCGCGGTGTGTCCCGGGTGTTTCTTTTCTGTCTCCGCTGTGATGTCTCCGCCGTCTTTCGCTGTGCGGTTTCTCCGTCGCTGTGCGCTGCCCTGTTTCCGGCATCGTGATATCTTTGGCGTACGGGACGTCATTCCGCACGGCGGTGTGTGGTGATTGGCTCACTCCGCCGCGGTGGCGGGCGCTGTTCGATGGCGGTCGGCGTCACACCGCGGCGAACGGTAAATGCCTATGTTTTCCCATCCTAATATGGCGGGCGTGAAGACCGCTGCTGGCGTGCGGTAAAAGGCATTTTTCCGCACCGCTGCCACCGCGGTCGTGCCTCCGCCCACCATCGTAATGGGCCCCTAAGTTTAGTGTGCAGCACCTACCCTGTATTAATACTAACTGGAGTGGGAATAGTAAATTAATTAAGTTTAGTGTCCAGCACCTACCCCTAATTAATACTAACTGGAGTGGGAATAGTAAATTAATTAAGATTACTGTTCAGCACATATCCTGTATTAATGGTAACTGAAGTGGGAATAATAATTTAGCTAAATGTGTTTGAATCTGTAATTAAAAAAATATATTATAGTTTAAAGTAGTGTATTATTATTTTTAAAAGAGAGTTGTGCATGTAACAAATTAACATTGTATATATACTTAATGAAAAGATAATTTACACAGTATATTTATTAAAAATAAAATTAATATTTAACATTAAATGTAACATTAATAAAATGGTAGACAATAAATTAGACATTTTAAATGTTTTATTGTTTATTTATTGTAAAATATTTTGAAATGAATAAGAAATATATTTTTATTAACAATATGTAAGATAAACAAATACATAGAGATAGGAAATTATATTTATTATATAAAAATAACATAGGGGTCATTACGATGGCGGGCGGATCGCCCCAGCCGGGCCGGCGGTAGTCACCGCCGGCCCGGCAGGGGCGATCCGCCCGCCATCCACACAGCAAAGACCCCCCGCCATATTATGATGGCTGGGTGGTCCGCGGCGGACGGAAAGACCGTCCGCCGCTTTTCCGCCGGTCGACTCGTCGACCGGCGGAAAACAAGGTTAATATGGTGGCGATGTCTGCCAGACACCGCCATCCATATTACAATGCCTGCGGAGATCAGCCTTTCCATGGCGGCGTTGCCGCCATGGAAAGGCATGCGGTCTTCGCTGTTGGGGGCCCGTAGCGGGCCCCCAGGATTTGGGGGGTGCACATGGGGGGTACCTGTGGTACTCCCCTCCATTTGTATGCACAAGGTGGCAGGCACCACGCGGTGTCTGTCACGTTGTGCATGCAAATGTACGACGTGCATTCACAGCATTGTGGCGGGCGGTGGGTGAGCACCGCCCGCCACAATGCTGGGAATAAGGTGTCCCACTGCCACGGTGGCATCCTAATGTCAGGTGCGGGACCGCCGCACCCCTTGCGGACGGTCCCGCATTCCGTTAAGGTGGCGGGCGGACTTTGTCCGCTCGTCATCGTAATGACCTCCATAGTTTGTACATATGTAAATTTTTACATGTCATAATTACTGAAAAAACATTTTATAACATTTGTACTTTTTATTTAAACAGTTGTGGAAACTTTGTAACATCAGATAATGTAGTTTCACATTTTTTAATATACATTTTAAAAATAAAATATTTATTTATAACAGTTGTTAATTTTAGTTTGGTATTGTTAACATTTTTTAATATATTATATATATTTGTAACATTTTACAAATATAACAGTTTTAACAATTTTATAATATAATTTTTATATATACATTTAGTTATATTTTCCAAAGAAATAATAATACTTTGTAATTAATATTAATATATGAAATATTAATATTAATAATTACATTGTTTAATTTGTATTTTTAATATAAAAAATATATAAATTATTTTTAAATAAATGTTATATGTCACATTTAAATATATGGAATTATAATATTAAATATTATTTGTTTAATAATATTTATTATTATAATTTTACAACACCAAAAAAATTAATAATACATTTAAACAAATAATATAACAATTGTAGTATTTTAATTAAACATGTAATTAATTTTGACATAATGTTATAACCTTTTTTTAAATAAATTGCATTTATTTTCTATGTTTAAAGCTGCCATATTTGTTTTGGGCCTTGTATTTTGTAACCGGTCGCAGTTGTTTTGGGTTATTTCGAAGGGGAGAAGGTTCGCGGTCAGGAGCTGCTTCGCGTCGAGGAAGGTAAGATTAATTTTATTTATTTAAACTACATTTTTAATTATATTTGAAGGTATATTTGAAGGTAGTTATGTTGTAGTTAGTGTGTCTAGAGTTAGGTTTGTGGAGTTTTGGCGTTTTTTATGTGGAAGTTAGGTTTTGATGATTTATGTATCGTTAGGTTTTGAGGCCTAGTTTAGAAATGTTAAAGTATGGTACAATATGTGTTATTATCGTGTGTGTAATGTTTGTAATACTGTTATATGGTGTAATATGTGTCTATTTGGGTGAGAATGTTTGTGTTTTTTACAGGTTTTGTTCGACAAAAGTTGCCGTTACCGGAAGATTGCGTTTTTTTAAATTAAGGAAGTGTACATTAGTTTTAGTTACTAATGGTTATTTCACACTTTCTTAATTTTTCGGGTTTTCATGGAGCGTTTCTTTTTTTAAAACAGTTTTTCTGGTTTTTTATGGTTGACAGATTGTGGATTTATGGACCGAGGATTACTTTTTGAAACAGTTGTATTATTTGATATTTTTTTGGGAAACTTTTTATTCTATTTGGATTATGGTCTACCAGAATTGTTTTGCAAGATGAGGAATTTTCTGTCTACAGCTACGGAAATGGTAAGTTATTTAAATTATTTATTGTGGGAGGGAAATGCAATGAAATTTACTATTGTTGTTGTTTTTTTTCAAATATCTAATTAATGTGTCTATATATATTTTTATTTATTAATAAAAATGTATTAGACAAATTAAATAGTTTTGTGAAAAAATAAAATTATTTAGTATGCATTTTAATATCTGAAACAGAAATATATTATACATTTTACACTGTTTTGACAGTTTAGAGTAGGCTTTTTGCAATTATTGCTAAGTATTCTAGGCCTTTGTTGTAGGGTATAGTCTGACTTGTTGTTGTAGGTATTCAAACATTTGTTTAGTTTGTTTGGATAGTTTAGGCCTAATTTGTGTAACAGATTGCTCTATTCTTAGCTGTTGGTAGCTCTGTTCTTTTTGTAGGGAGAGTAGGAGTTTGTGTAGAGTAGGTGTACCTCGTCCTGTTGATGCTTGGAAGCCATTATGCCAACCTTCAACAGCATTGTTTGTTTTTGCCTCTTGGTTTAGTGTGCTAAGGTAGACATTCCACCATGGTATTTGGTATTTTGGTTGTCTTCTATGTCCTGATCTATGGAGTCTTCCCACCCAGGTATCTTCAAAATAGTCTAGGAGAGGACTTAATTTTTGTTCGTGTTGCTGGTAGTAAGGACTTTCTATTAAAAGATTGTAATGTTCGGCCACGTCAGTAACTGGGACGTAGGCCAGTGCAATAAGCTTTTTTATTTGGTATGCGAATGAACTGTTTGTCGCATATTCAACACTTAGGGCCCGACTCTGATCTCACTGGGAAAGCCCTACGGCCGACTGGCGCCCATAGAGCTTTCCGTGCGACTCGGGCTCCGAGCGACAGAGTACGATGCGCTGCAGCGCTGACGGACTCGGGTCGCTCGGAGCACCATTGAGGTCAATGGAAGCCTGGTGTACGTTGCGTACATGGGCTCCAATAGACCAAAAACGCACGTCTTGGACAAGGGTACCCCCTGTCACGGGGACGCATCGGACCCGCCCGCACCGTGCAGGCATGCATAGGGGGGACCCTTGGGACCCCCCCAGTGATCGAGTCGTAGGGCTGCTGGTGAAGGGGGGTCCGCTACGGACCCCCGAAGTCTGCTTCCTGGAGCTTTTTCGAGTCGGAGGCTCCGACTCGATCTGGCTACTCGACGCTCGCATCATACTTGGTCGCTCGGAAATCGGACCCATTGCGCGGTGCGCGTCGATGAAGTCGGAGTCGTCCGGACGGCGTCGCTGACGGGTACGAGTCGGTCGGAGCGCGAGGCTATCCTCGCATCGTACTTGCTCGCTCGTACAGCGGTACAAGTCATCCGGAAACTGGGGCTACGAATTGGACTCGCTCGCTACGGATCCCGTTCGGTGCCCTTCCAAGCGAGATCGGAATCGGGCCCTTAGTGTTGATTTCTGTAGGTGTCTCCATAGACATTGATTGAAATGATAGTAACATCCCTGAATTGATGTGTGTGGGTAGCATTTTAGAATTGCACTTATCATGGCCTGCTCAAAATCTATAATTATTTTCTGTGGAAAATGAATTATTTGTTTCTTGTTTAATTTTAGTTAGTACTTCCATATATGTGGAGTTTTGTTTATTGGGTAGCAAGGCGTAGATAAAGGGGATGTTGGTATTTTGGTATAGGGCATGGACAGTGTATAGTTGATAGAATGGCTTGGGACAGATTTTAAAAGTCCCGTCCATCATCCATGTTTCTGATTGTTGAAGCTTTATTAAATTGTTTGCAGTAGCAAACATTATTATTCTTTTGTCTTTGCATTTGTTGTCATAGAGAACAAAGGGTTCTTCATTATGAGTTATAGATAGTTCTAGGGGAATTACCACCTCTTCAAATGTTTTTGGAGTAGGTGTGGTAGTTGTTGTGGCTTTTTGTGTGCGAGCTATAGTTCTTTTTAATACAGAAATAGAGGGCATTTGCCCAGTAGCATGTTTGGGTACTCTAGGCAGCATTTCTTTAAGTATTTGACTGGTAGGTTTTTGTGAGCTAGTGCTAGCTTCTCTAATGTCATCAAGGGCATTTCTAACATCTATTTCAGTAACATTTGGAGGGTGGTTATGCTCCCTTGTATACAAAACAGTTGTTTCTTTAGTTGTTGCTCGACCATAACACTTATTTGAATAGTACTTGCTGCATTTCCAATTGACTTTTAGTCCAATTTGCTTTTCCTGGGAATAGACATACCCCATGTAACAAAGCAAACATTTTCCTTTTTGGGATGTTATAAATTGGGCGCCTTCTGTCATTGTGATGTGTTAAGTTCTACAACAAATGTATATCAAAATTATTAAAATGAATATTATACATGTTTATTTCTTAATAAATACACATTGTTATTAATATACT
Organism: Calotriton arnoldi; assembly: GCA_963921515.1. NCBI lineage: Eukaryota > Metazoa > Chordata > Amphibia > Caudata > Salamandridae > Calotriton > Calotriton arnoldi. The sequence goes on from CAWUFW010000339.1 coordinate 2,572,162, forward strand.
TACAATGTTGGTTTTCAGCTGCTTTTCAATGGAGATGTTCTTTCTTTGTTTGTTGAATCCTGTTAAGTTGTTTATTTTTCTGTTGGAAGAGTAAAACACATTTTTACTTATTTGGTTACATTTGTTCATGGGCTTCGGTGGGTGTTTGGGATGGAGTTGGGGTTTGGTTGGGCGTTTTACATGATTTTTATAAGACATTTTGCAAAATACTTACATTATTTGTTAGATGGTTTTAGGAGCTGGTCTGTACTTTTATTGATGCTTTGAGAAAAATCTGTAGAGGAGACAAAAATTAGAAAAAGATATATATTTATTATTTGAGTAAGACAAATAGTTGTTTTTCAAGATTAGCATTATTGTTATTTTATAGATGGTAATTTACTTACTTTTTGAAGGATGCAATAGCTTTTTCTTTGATGAAGTTCTTGCTTCTGGTAGAAATCTGGCAGAGTTTCGGCTTCTTTATTGTTTTTGGTTTAAGGTGTAAAATAAGACTAAGGGGTCCATTACGATGTCGGGCGGAAGCACAACCGCCGTGCTGTCGGAGGCAAAAACCGCTAGTTACCGTCCGCCAGCAACGGCCCACACGCCCGCAAAATTAGGATGTGAAAAGTCAGGCAAACACCGCCCGTAAGCCTGCGGCGCCGCCCGCCATCAAAGTGCGCCCGTCTACGTAGCGGCGCGAGCCAATGGAGACACACCGTCCGACGAAATGACGTACCGCCCGGCGTACAAATTACGATGCCACAACCAAACAGCCCCACCGGCAAAGAGACACCGCACGAGATACCAAGGCAGAAACCCGACTGTTCAGTACGGAGACTAAAAAGGCGGCCCACCCAGAGATGAATCCTGCACTCCAGGCCATCCCCATGCTCTACCTGATGCACCACCTAGGAGTGAACGCGCCACGACGACGCAGGTAGGCAGACACACAACAAGGGTACGCAAACACTGCACACAGTGCAAGGGCAGGAAAACTGTACATGGCCCCCCAGACACCCCTGTGTGGACAGGAAACATCCACCACTATACCCACACATGTCCCACCTGTCAAAAAAACAACTCGCAACATCCTGGGCACCCACTACCCGGGACCAGGAAGTGACGTCCCCGTCACGGCACCGCGCAGCGGCGATGACGCAGGTACACATGCGCACAACGCAGAGGCCAACGACAGCGCCATGCATGGGCTGCACACAAACACCACAGGGTCACAACTACACACCCCACACACCAGCCCCACCCTGAAGGCACATGTCACGTGGCCTTCCTGCATCAGTCATGTCCCCAACCGACAACTCACAGTTGTCAACCTGATGTCACACAAGTGTCCCGAACAGGGGAGTAATGTGATGGCAAAATAGGACACACCCTTGTGTGCAAAACATGGCGAAGCACACAGCGGCTGCTACATAACAGCGCAGAATATGGTCCTCGTCCGCAAAAGGCACGCCAGTCTCATCCAAAAATACCTATACCATCCTGCTCGCAATATCAAGCCATGCAATGTACAAAATTGAAAAACCCTGCTGCCTGAGAACAGGTGTTTCCAATTACTACACCCACACAGAAACCCCAATGTATAGCGGAAACGCAGTGTCCCGCCCACACACAGGAGAGCAGATAGCACTGAATGGCCTTCCATTCCTACTCTGAAATCACCTTGCAACAATTTATGCAGGAGAATGGAGCCATTGTACCAACAAGAAGCCAAACAGAGCCATGCAGAGTAAACCGTCCACTGGCAGATAGCGCCCAACATGAAAGAAAGTTAATAACACAAAAATAAATTATACCACTCCTCCATGTGGGTCAAATGCAAGTAATCTGGAAGGAGTCAGACACCACTGGCCTTGACCATTCATTGAAGCATGTGGGATGAGGGCCTGTGTCCTCCGCCCAAGCTATAACCCAAGTCCTGCCTCCGTACAACCATTCCAGAATTCCCAGCATCGTCGGAGGTTGCACTCTGCTGACTGCACAGGCAGCCGGAGCACGCCATCACATCACCCTGTAGCAAAATGGCTGTTGCACCACTGCTTCCCAACTACGCCGGACAGATGCAGCTGTACATTGAGAGCTTGCTACAGATAGTGGGCTGTGAAAATCTGGCTATGCTGAACGTAAGTTACCGAGTAACTTACCGCATTGCAATGTTCAGCCGCGTCATCCCCGTTTTCTACTGTCGGAGGTGTCCGTTCCACTGTCCTGTGGATTTATGTCTCTCCAACCCGGCATGTCCAAAGGCGGACTTGGTACACTTGTTTGCACCCCTGGACGCCCACGACAGGATCTGTTCAGTGTATGGGGGCATGGCGTATGTGGCTGCAATCGGACACACACTGCAATGGGACCAGTGTGCCTCCACACAACGTATTCTGGATCACAGTTTCATCGAATATCATCCAACATGTCCCATCAGGCTTCTACAAGGGACAACTTACGATGAACACGTTGCTAGCCACCATCCGCTTCATTGGATGGCATCCATGTTTACCACCAATGCCATGGATGCCCTGCTGGAAGGTATCGCATACCTGACAACTTGTCAATTCATCGGTCCCCGACTGAATACCCCCAATTGAACAATGATGTCCAACACCGTACCTATGCTTGGCTTTCGCACGGAGTGGGCAGTTAGCTGTACAACAACTATACCATACAATCTGCAACAAACACCTCACCATCAACTCCACTTCCATGACATCGGACATTTTCGGGACATGCACTCTGTTCCTCACCATATCCCGTGTCTCTGCATGAACAGGGGGAGGCAGAGGTATGGGACTTGTGTACAGTAACCACATGGCCAATACTGCACGAACAACTATGCCATAATATGTATTCTGCGCACCTGAACACATGCACCTGTCAGTGCACACTTATCTGTCTGCTGTATTACGTGAGAACTGTCACCTCACCATCGTCTGTACTTCCGTGCCCGGACTTTTGCATGGACAACAAATGCAACCCCCTACAACATGGCCCTAGTTATTGTGTCATGTTCAGTAGCCACCACATTGCAACAACTAGTGAGACGCTGCTGCATGCATGTAGGCTCATGCTCTGACGCAGGTGTGTCGGAGTTACTATTGTAGTAAACCTGTACCATGGAACTGAGATGTACTGTGCCTATGATGTCACGCTGTCTGGTAGGCAAAATGAATACTGTCTGTGTCAAAGTCTACAGCTCCTCAGTAATTAGCAAATGTACTTTAGCATAACAAGGGCAAGGCAGTTGTAACTCTGAAGCCTTCATTCCACAGTCAACAACTAATCACATCTACCCGTACCCCCTTTTGTATGTGTAATCATGCTAAGTATATCCTCCACATGCATTTTGCTGCCAGTAGTGTCCACTATACTGCTTCACAGAGGAAGTAAGTCCAAATACATGCCTTGAAGCAAATATGTGACTCAGTAGAATTTTTTACGAAGACAAGTACGAATGAGAGAGGATGAGAGTGTGTGAAGTACACGAGAGTCGTGAGATGACCATGTAGTCTAGTGTCATTGGATGTCAATGCATATGAGTTGCCGCAACAGTGGACCTAGTGAAATACTACAGCTCGTGGGCCTGGACTTGTCAGACTCTGACGTGGCCCAACAGATCATCACATTAACACTGACGGCCTGGGCACTACAAAGCACAGTCCTACATATGTGTATAATTACCTTCACAGTCTGACATCACACTCATCAAGCAAAAGTAGGAGCCACGCAAAAGCATGCTACAGCAATGCATGACAAAACACACACACGATATCAGTGTGGGTGGGCAGGACTGCACAGTGAGTAAGAACTGCAGAAATTCACATACATGCTCAATTGAACAAGGCACAATCTTGACAGTCACACACCCTGCAGACACACTATGTCCGAAACATATCAAGTAGGAGTCATCCTGAACTGCAAGGACACACCCACACACTGCACACTGTGCAACATACAACACACACATGTGAACACATTCGCAGACCTGAACACGGATACAAACATCCACCATGGGCCTGGGTAACACGTGTGTAGTCGACATTGCCAGAGTGCACATACACACACACCAACACTACCCCAAAGTCACACCACTCACACCACACACACCTACACCTCCCAAATGCACACATTGAAAGTAAGCCATGTGCCCAGGCCCAATGTTCATCACAAGACTAACATACACCTACACTGCTGGCCACACAGCAAGTAAGCTCACACATACCCGCATACTCTGCACATGCTACCTGTCATCCTGTGGCTAGACTCACACCCTGTGCTTTGCTTGCACGCAAACATGACACGGATACATTCTCCCTGAAATACCACCAAATACATGCAGACAATCCGTGTCACAAAAATACTTATTCATCACACACACAAGTAGCAGAGTCTGAAAGAAGTGAAGTCCCTGCCACGTGTACAACACATTGGAATGTGAGACCAGACATTGCAATTGTTGAGGTACCATACACGGCATGTGCCTCACTTAACCATGCACACACAGCAACAACTGCAATAAGCAACTACACAGACACAACCGACTACAGGAACAACAGCATCCAGTCACAGATTACATAGACATGCAGCAAAATTGATCAACACCAGGGACAGTGGCCAGTCCGATGTGCAGAGTAGTGACACGAAAAGCTGCGTATGCAATGTGTGTGAGTGTACCCTGACATGGCCACCAACACTGCCATGGCAGTCACAATAGCCATCACAGCCACCACTGTGTCACAGGTAGATGTGTGAGTGTGCCTACCATTCAAACAGGATGCCAGTTCGACTTGGTGCTGTCTGTGTGCTACGGGACAGTTGGAGGTCCGCCTCTGAGAGAGAAGCACAACTGTGGAAGACACATGTGGCATGTGAAGCGGGAGTTCCGCTTGGCCCAGGTGGGTGGGTGGCACGGGTAGGTGCACACATGCATTGTTGAAACAGACTGTGTGGGGAGGATTCCGGAGGGCTAGATTTCCACTGTGTTGGGTATTTGGAAAGCCCACCTGTCTGGGGATGAATGTGAACTCGTGTGGGCACAACAGGCGGGCACACGATCAATGCTGCATCAGGTGTAGACGTTAGCCCTCCCTCTGGGGACATGCTGGATACTGCTGTGCGTCTGCCAGGCCCTTGCCAAGGCACTCACATCCCCTGTCCACCAGGTGTACCCCCTACATTGTCCGGCTGCACAGGCTACCCAGGGCACGGGATGGCAGTGGAGCTTGGTGGGTGGGAGGTCATGGCGCCCTTCTCCTGGTCACATCTCGCAGGCAACACATTCTCAGTGTGCAGCAGGGCACAAGTCCTAAATATGTAGTGGGGGACGCAGACGTCACGACAGGAAGTGACGTCACGAAAGGTGGCTTGCACCATCAGACTTATTGCCTCCCTTCGCCCACCCCTTACATGCGATTGCAACAGAGAAGCCAGCGCGTGCACAAGCAGCTCCGAGCTCGCCCCAGAGAGGCCAAAGAGTGAATGTGTGGGTCCATTTGCTACAGTTATCGGGCTCGCGGTAAAATCAGTGGTGGGACTCCGTCCACCCGCGTGGTACCCCGACTCGAGACCTGGTGTGCAGGCAAAGTGTCCTATTGGCTTTGCGATATGTGTGAGTTGCATGACACTCGTTGGCGGGGGATGGCTCGGAGGCCCGTCACCCTGAGGCCCATGTCTCACCACATGGGTCCCTTGTCAATGGCAGTGGTTGTAATGACTATGCGCGCCGGGGTGGGTCTACCTTTCGTCTGGGATTGTGTTTGCGGCCTGGCCCGCTAGGGCAGCCACAGCCTCTGTGTGTTGCATGTGGTGTATCCGGACTCCGGAGGCTGTCATGCATTGTCACTGTTGTCCAGGTCTCGAGTCGGGGTACCACGCGGGTGGACGGCGTCCCCCACTTATTTTACCACGAGACAGATAACTGGGGCAAATGGACCCACACATTCACTCTTTGGCCTCTCTGGGGCGAGATCGGAGCTGCTTGTGCACGCGCTGGCTTCTCCGATGCAATCGCATATAAGGGGTGAGCGAGGGGAGGCAATGAGTCTGACAGTGCAAGCCACCTTCCGTGATGTCACTTCCTGTCGTGACGTCAGCGTTCCCCCACTTCTTATTTTAGGACTCGTGCCCTGCTGTTGTCAGATGTGCCACTGCCCAGGGGGGTGGAGAAAGGGTCAGGAATGTCAGCCTGAGATTGGCCCAGTTGAAGGCCCACCTTGACTAGGGGGGACAACCATTGGACAGTCTGGTGTAGCCCACCCACGCGTACATGTGGGCCCTCCATGAACTATGTCACCTGCGGCAAAGTGATGTCATGGGCAATGACGTTATTGAGGAGAGCTGTCTGCCCCACGCAGAGATGGCGCATAAGCTCAATAGACCCAGCACTGAGGGCAGCAGGGGTTACATGTGCAGGGGCAGCTGTGCCTGGTGTGAAGGAAACTCTACCCTTCATCCCTGTGCCGACACGTGTTGCACCAGTGGAAGTAGATGGGAGGGCGGGCGGGCATTGGCCTCCGCGTGGCTGAAGAGGAGCCAGAGTCCACGTCCCCTGTGTTAGCAAACATGGATGCATCACCTCTGTCCTCAGATGACTCAGAAATTGCCGTCTCGGCCTGTGATTCATCCAGCACACGTCTGGCCCCTCCGAGGCGCTGGTCACATCTGTCTCACTCAGCACCTGTGCAGCTGCTACATCCGATGCCACACCACTGTTGACCGTCCCCTGTCCCTCAGCACCCACGGGAGATGCCACATGAGAGAGAGCGAGGTGGCCTCACTCATCTGGCATCAGTTAAACAGACATGTGCAAGGGAAGCAGCACAGAACATCCCCAAATCCACATGTTGCACGATACCTGTGCAATTGCATACAGCCACCACAATCAACACGTAATGGCTGGCGTACAGTAAATGAAGCCGCTAATAAGTGGCACATGTGTTGTGCACATAGCACTACACCCGGCCTGTGTCACCCTGCGACCATAGCCACAAATCGCGGTGTGCACACCCACTGTCCTGATGGTGGCAAGGATGACCACTACGTAATTAGGCCAAAGACATACCTGCATGGAGCAGAATGGGAAACCACTCACACAGACTGCAACATGACAGGCCACAATGGCCATGAGCCCATGCCATCCACCTGTCGTTCACACGAGCACAACTGCTGTTGCACAGTGTGCCGGATGTGTAAGTACCAGAGATATGAGGTGAGGCATCGCACACATATGACCGAACGAAATCAGAGTAGGCACAGTGCCTCAAACATACATGTGAATTGCCACTCCAGCCTACTACAGGTTGTTCCTGAGGGCTACGACTCTGAGTGCATTGAGAATGCAAAGTGCTCAAATTACATCTTGAGCCTCAGGAATAGCATATGCATGTCAGATGCACACAGCACAGAGTACACTTACAACCCACTGCATCACACAACAAACATCACATTACCCAGATTATGGGTAGTCTGTGGACACATGCTGCCTCTCACAGCAAAAGACACCATCCCACAATACTGTACACTTGCTTGCTGCTGATGCCCCTACAAACATGCATCCGGCACAGGCTGTGTGACTGTCAAGATGCAGACCATTACTGGTGAAATGCAGCGCCGTGCTGACCTGACAATACGAGGGGGCATCCCCCGAGTCGTTATCGCCACGTAGTAGCTCATCCGGCAGATGACGTCACACCCGTTGTGGAATTGGCTGCACTGTCGGTCACACATACACAGAGGCATCAACTTGGATGCAATGGCTCATCACAAGCCCTTGGGCTGGCAGACTTCAAACTGCAGGGATTGGACACAAGAGCCTTGGAATATCACTCATACACTTCTCAACATCACCCACATCCACCAATCACAGTGGCATGCTGCTGACCCATCCCAAATACTCAGAGACGTGCAACAGAGCCAGGAAGTAATCGGACATGGCCTAACAGCATGTGTACACCACACGTGAATGCATGCTGCTGGGAGTGTGTACACAGTACCTGTCCATCCCATTCACATGCAGGTTGCCAGCACATTGAGCAATGTGTAGTCTGCCCACATCTACTGTCCATTGTCAGGTGGACCAACACATAGATCACAAGGCAACACATCTTTGTGGGTGGACTCACTGTGTCCAACACTGCGCAGCCCTCAACGTACTCGCCCTGTGAATGGCTCACCCCGCAATGGAGGTCACATTCAGTGCACTAGCTCTCACACACATCCCTATCACAAGGCATGGTGTGTCCAATCGACAGGGCTGAGTTTGCGCATTTCAGGAGAGTCCTGAACAAAAGACACATGTAACCCACTGTACAGTCAGTGTTGTCTCCTTCTAGGATTGTGCGGTCAATGTGCAGCCCAGGTCTGCTGCGACTGAGAAGGCCAGCAGGGAACCAGCCAGCCATTCACACAAGCAATGACTGCCCCGAGTCCTGCATTGCCAAGTGGCTGCGTGACTGGATGTGTGACATGGAAATGCCATGTACCACCACTCGTGAGGGACATGCATGGGAAAGCGCCAGAGAGCCTACATACCCCTTACACCTGTAGTTAGCATGGTAAGCAGTGCATGTTGGAACCCCACAGGCTCAGAATCATAGTGCTGCGGATCAATGACATGTGTGTCCCCCACATGCACTCCCACACACACTGTAGTTGTCTTACACACACAACTTTTGCTATAAATAGCCTTGGGCAGTGTGCGTGGAGCTCGGAATCCATGATCTCCAGCTCCTCGCTGGTGAGTGGACCTGGACATATCTTCAGAGTCGTCGACATGTAGGTGGACATGTGGCAGCAGCGGCAGGTGTTGTTGAGGGATGCCAGACAGCAGTCCCTGGAAGCTGTGGTAATGCTGGTCTCCCTCCCACACTCATATAGCCCCCTAGAGCTGTTCCAGTGGGTCCAAGCTGCTGCAATTGGTGTACCATGTCTGCCTACTTCAAATGCACACAATGGCCTGCACCGAGGTGTCCCGGTACGCTTACCTCTATCGTCGAACACGCAGGATGCAGTCGCGAGGGCCATTGGAGTTGGCCTCAAGGGCCTGGTCCATGGCGGGTACAGTCCGCTGGTGCCATGTGGAATCCACAGTTGAATGTGCGCCATGCATTTGCAGGTGTGGCCATGATTTGTGTGTGGGAGCATGTCCACACTGGACAGGGCCACTTCATGCTGTGTGCATAGGCATTGACGGCCAGTGCTCAGCCTCCACATGTCTGTTGGCACATCACGATGTACACATTAGCATGGGAGCATGGGATGTGCATATGCACACACATGCCATATTTCTCAATGCACATCTCCCACTTGGCACGTGCAACGTTACGTGTCACTTGTGATGTGTGTTTGCATTCACACAGCTGTGTTGTCATGGAGTTGTCAATGTGTACACCTGTCAATGTGTGTTGGAGGTGTGATACGTACAGTGCTGTACATTGGGTGAACTAGGGACATCATTGACTGTCTCATATCCCATTGTGCAACAGGACCCACTTGTTTTGGCCGCTCAGCCTGTGTACATTGTGTTGTTGGTGTGTGCCATACTCACCCAGCCTCGGAAGCTGTGTCTGGCACAGCAGCTAGGTATATTGCCGTGGTGTTGTCGGTTCCCACCTATGCAGTCTGAAACCATCATGATGCCTTTCAAGCTATTAGGGCCTAAATCCCCATGTGCATGCTCATAGCAATGGTTTGTGTCAGTAGCCATTGCTATTGGTAAGGGGACCTGTGTAAGAGTATTGTAGCTGTGCTGTCCCTACTTGTCAGCTGTTCTGTGATTCTATTGCTTTGTCAGTAATTTTAGTTATGTGTATGTGAAAGTGCCATGTGGTGTGTTGCATTGACATGTGTCCACTTCCATCTGTCCTAGGAGGAGACCAAACATACATCGCCCCTACCAATTGCTGTCAGACATGGAGGATGTGGAGGTCATTCGTAAATTCCGGCTGGACCGACCCACCCTGCATCACCTATGTGCCATGTTGGAACCCCACCTTCGTCCTCGCAGGGTGTATCCAACAGCATTCACCCCCACGGCTAAGGTGATGGCTGCACTGCATTTTTTCGCTACCGGATCTTTCCAACACACGGTAGGCAGTGGAGGTGGAATGTCCCAACCCACGTTCAGCATGGTGCTACGGGATGTCCTCTCAGCTATGATGCTGTACAGGAACCGGTACATCCGATTCCCCAGGGCTCGTAATTTGGCGGCAGTGAAGGGTGCTTTCTATGCCCTTGGACGCATCCCCCACGTTGTTGGTGCAATTGATTGCACCCATATTGGCCTTGTAGCACCACAGGCCATGGAGCACATTTATCGGAATAGGAAGCACACCTACTCCCTGAATGTGCAAGTGGTGTGCCTGGCGGACATGATTATCACACACGTGAGTGCGAAGTTTCCCGGTTCCACCCAAGACTCGCACATCATGCGCCACAGCATCCTCCCACGAATGATGTCCAATCTTCAACCGGACCGTGCATGGATTGTTGGTGAGTATGCATACTCGTGTAGCGTGCTGGGTGTGACATGCTGTCTTGTATCCTGTTGGAATTGCAACGATTCTCTGTGTTTCTCACACCCAGGTGACTCTGCATATCCTAACGGGCCTTGGCTGCTGAGCCCACTACGTAATCCCAGGACACCAGCTGATGTCAGATACAATGAGGCACATGGGAGGACCAGACGTGTGGTGGAGCGGACTTTTGGACTCCTGAAGTCCAGATTCAGATGCCTGGACCGCACCGGGGGTGCACTGGCATACTCCCCACAGAAGGTGTGCCAGATAGTTGTGGCATGCTGCACAATCTCGCTATTCGCAGGCAGATCCCCCTGCTAGTGGATGACGGTGATCAGCCAGGGCCCCCGCCTGCAGACCAGGCCGTGTCCAGTGACGAGGACAGTGGAGAGGAGGAAGCAGTGAATGAGCGTCAGCAGCTCATCGCCCGCTACTTCACTTGACGGTGAGTGACCATGTACGTCGGCTGATGTTGCTGTAGTTGTGTAGGTGTATGTGTGCATTGTCACGGCGGCCTATTGTTCACTGAGTGCTGTGTAGCAATGGTCCACGTCCAGGGTAGTATGCCACTGACAGTGGCTGTGGCATTGTGCCCTGTTGCTCTGTGAGATGTGTGTACATTGCTTGAACTTGATGACAAGTACTGTGTGATGAGTGTGTGACACACACATTCAATGGACTCTTGTTCTGTTTTTCACCCCTAGGTCCCTAAGCCTCTCCTGGCCTATCGACATACCACACTCCTGATGCATTTCTGATCATGGTGACGGTTGCACATCCTTGATTAAACACAGAGCAGATACAACAGAATGTGATCCAGGTGTATTTATTTTGAGCAGTGACATGTGATTGTGGGCAAGGTGATGACAAAAGTGGTGCATGCTGGAACAATGAGTTGACGGACATGTCCGCGTGATGGTCAAGGTGTACCCATGTTGTTCTGGGTCCACAGTCCGACAGACACATGCCATTCACATGGCAGTGTGGGGTAGGATAGTAGTCCAAGTGAATGCAGTAGATGGCCACCGTGGCTGGCTGTCTCACTGGCGTTTGGAGCGTGCAAAGTCATCTCTGGACACCTGTTTCCTCTTCGGACGACCCCTTCCACGTTTGAGAGGGGGGGTTGTGTTTGTGGGCTACTGGTGGTGGCTGAGGATTGCCCACTTGCTGTGGACGCAGGGGAACTGGATGCTGCACGGACCTGCGCCCCAGCAGGTGGTGGCGGAGGTGGTGTGGTTGGCCTTGATTGGGCCCTCACCGCCACCACTAGCTGGCCCATGAGGTCGACAAGTTTGCCCATACGGGTCACGAATTGGCCCATATGGGCGTCCATGGACCTCAACACCCCAAGGACTTCCCGCGTATCGGCAGATGACCGGGCCCATTGTCCCTGGGCCTCTTCATAGGCCCCAAGGACTCTGGCGATTTGCGGCAGGGCTTTGCTCACAGGCTCTGATGGCGTTGGCCTGACCCTGCTCCTCCCACCTGAACTGCTGCCACCGACCTGCCCACTCGCCACAGTGGTCACCCGGGGCCTCGTTGTGGCTCCCAGGGTCGATGTCGACGTGCGTGCAGCCCCTTGCGCAGGGTGAGTGGTTAGGGAGGCCCTGGTGGTGGTGGTGGTGGTTGCGGCGGTGGCCGCAATGACTGTGGCAGCAGGGGCCTGGGACTGGTCAGCAGCCCTGGGAGATGGGTTAGTGGGTAGGAGGGGTCCTGGGGAGCGGTTGAGCCCTGCCACACTAGATGTGCCTGGTCGGGAGTCCTCGTCCAAAGAGGTGTCCAGGTCTTCCACATCCGTGAGTCCGGGTGGAGGGCTTGTGGACTGGCTGTGATGGCTGCTGTCTCCCTCTCCAGCATCATGCTGTTCGTCACCTGTGGGGCGGAGACGAAAGGTTATTGTGTTGCACCTTGCAAGGTTTGTGTTAGATGTCTGACATTCACAGTTGGTGCACAGTTGTGCACTGATTTCCCAGATGCGTGTGTATGGCTCTACAATGTGTGTGCATGATCAAGGCAATGGAATAGTGTGATGGGTGCACATGGCATGGGACGGATTTGGATAGCCAATCGGTGTGTGTTGCAGTACCCATACATTTTGTGGCTTTGGTGGAAACGGGGTACAGCCCCATGAACGCTTTGGAGATGAAATATGGTTTTGGGGTTCAAATGAAACGCTTAGAAACGCAGATGGCAAAAGGGGTACAGCCCCATCAACGTTTTTGAGGTGAAATATGGTTTTGGGGTTCAAATGAAATGCTTAGAAACGCAGATGGCAAAAGGGGTACAGCCCCATCAACACTTTTGAGGTGAGATATGGTTTTGGGGTTCAAATGAAATGCTTAGAAACGCAGATGGCAAAAGGGGTACAGCCCCATCAACGCTTTTGAGGTGAAATATGGTTTTGGGGTTCAAATGAAACGCTTAGAAACGCAGATGGCAAAAGGGGTACAGACCCATCGACGCTTTTGAGGTGAAATATGGTTTTGGGGTACATACTGTGACATATGGGTGCAGGAGGGGACATGAGTTTTGGCCACACGACACTGCAGAGACAAAGGTGTGTGTATGTCTGACATACCAAGCATATCTGCTCACTGTTATCATTTAGGGACATTACACTGCAAGCATTGTAGTGAGTGAGTAATGGTTGTGTGCCACACAACGTATTGCAGATGGGACAATTCCTTGGTGTGCGTGCTACCCTCAGCCATGTGCAGCAATGCAGTGCTCTTGGGGTGTTGACTATATTAGGTATGTTGTAAATCACAGTGTGACGTGCGCTTCAGACACTACAGACACATTATTGGTCATCGGCAGGAATCTTTGCTGAACTACTGTATATGGGACAACTGATTAGATGATATACCTTTCATGACACTGGGGCTAAAAAGATGTGATGGATGAGATATTGAATGTGCATTGTGTAGCTGTGTGGTTCATGGGTCCAGTGGTGTATGTGACATTACTGGGGTTCCACTCTGTTACATTGAGACAAGATAGACTTACATGGGTGATGTTGTACGATGTCAACGGAACAAGCAGACACGACTACATGGACAAGACTTCGATGGTGTTGCTGATGTGTGTGATGACTGGCACAGTGCACGGCATGTGGGTCAGTACTCCAGTGAGACTTGTGCATGCAGACGTGACTCCTTACGTGTTAAGTGTATTTGAGATGGCTCATGTGGGCTATGTCTCTGTAATTCATGTCCGTGTGCACATTAGTCACATGATTATGACAGGGAGCAGTGCTACCTGTTCCTCTGCTACGTGACATGTCCCAAATGTTAGTCGTAGTACAGTCCTCATGCCTACAGACACCCCGCCCTGTACAGTAGTCTACCTACTTGTTGGTTTGGAGGGAGCAATGCAATGGCTGTCACATGGTTATGAGAGGGAGGGGTGCTCCATCTTGCTGGTCTGTGGGAGTGGGGGCCGTGTTGTGAGTTATGGTGAAGGCTTACCACCCACAGACACCCCTCCATGTAGGGAAACATATCTGGCTGTCGGGTGGAGTTGTGCACTGCAATGGCTGACACATGGGTGTGGAGAGTGCTCCATCTTGCTGCGCTGTAGGACTAGGGGCCTGGTGGGGGTTGTACTTCTGCAGTCCCCCTCCGATACTCGGAGTTTGTGGTAAGGCTACTTACCTGTTACTTGTTGGTTAGTGCAGCTATGGCTGACACATGAGTGTGGGTGGGGAGTGCTCCTTCCGGCGCATCTGGGGTACAAGGGGACCTGGTGGGAGTTGTGGTGCTGGCTGACTGTACACATGCCCCCATGGTTTTGTTTGTTGGTACCTTTGGGCTGAGTGTGTGGGAGTGTCTGTTGCATGTGTGAGAGATGTCTTGTGTATTGTGTACTGGACATGGGGGTGTTTGGCCCTCGGTGCTATGGCATTCTGGTAGTGCATGACAGTACATAGCGGTGTGCTGGTATACATTTGTTTGTACTTACCAGCCTCCACTCCCCCTGGTATTCCGGTGAGACTCTCCGGATGCAGAATGCCTCGCACCTTCTCCTCCCACGCCTTGAAGGTCTTGAATAGCGCGGGATTTCCGCCGCCAGTCCTGTCAGCCAGCTCACGATTCTTGGCCTCCTTCTTCCTGACCACGCTTTTCAGGTCGTGCCACCTCTTTGTGATTTCACCCCGGTTGCGTGGCACGTTCCCAACTGCATTCACCTGGTCTACGATCCTGCTCCACATTCTGTTTCTGGTGGCTACTGGTGTCTGTTGGACCTGGTTCCCATAGATTTGCGGGTGCACCTTGATGATCTCATCGACCATGACCGTCAACTCAGTGGCAGTGTACTTTGGCATTCTTTGTGCTGCCATGGTGTGTGGTTTGCTATTTGTGGGGCTGGTGTGGTGGTTGTGTGGTGTGTGGTGTGTGATGTGCAGGGGGTTCGTGGTGCCGTTGTTTCAGTGGTGATGGTGGTGGTAGTGATGAGTGTGATGTGTGCGTGCGTGTGGTGTGCTGCTTTCCTTTGTGTCTCTCTGGGTTCTCTGATGGCGTCTTCGCTTTGTCGTAGTGCAAGGGATTGTGGTCTGTGAAGAGGCTGCATTGTGGTCTGTGAAGTGGGTGTGTCATGATGGGCTGTCGTTTTCAGGTGTGTTGTGTCTGTTGTCCTGGGATTTGTAGTTTTTTAGTTTTGGCAGGTGGCATGTGTCTTTGGGATGTGTTCTGTGTTTGGGTATTTTGGCGTAGTTTGCTGTGTGGACTTGGCCATGTTGTGTGTATTTCTTTGTTCCGCAAATGATTGCCGTGCACGGACATGGCCGCCTGGCCTTCCGCCGTGTCAGTTATTCATCGCTGTTGTTAACCGTGGTGGGCGGGGAATATGTGGATTTTCCGCGCTCATGTCGGGGAGATCATAATTTCACGGTCATTGTCTCGGTCGTCAGAGCGGGCGGATTTGGGTTTTCGGGCGGGATTGCGTCCGTGGCGGACGGTTAATCTTCTACTCGGACATGGACGGGCGGAATTTTGTGTGTTTTTACCGCCGCGGGCGGAGGTTGCTTCGCGACTTCATAATTGCTCGGTCGGTATTCCCATGGTGCAGGCGGGCGGTTTTCTCATGCTATCATAGATGGCGGATTTTTTAACGCCGGTTATCGTAATGGGCCCCTAAGTTTTCCTTTATTATATAGTGTTTATTTAATTGTTTGCTTAACCTTATTGGTTTATTTTAACATTGTGTATTTTTATTGGTTGATCTTTATTGTTTTAATTGTTTTGGTAGTTGTTTTCTATATATGGAAAACGCTAATTAAGAGTCAGTTACTTTTTGTTTTCTTTTCACATGTTGAATTTTTTAAATGTGTATTATATTATATGTGATGTTAAATAAACTTTGTAGTTAATGTAAATATAAAATTTAAATGGTTATTAATAGTGTACTAATTATTTAATGTTTTAAGATATGTTTTACTGTGTTCTAAAAATATGTTTTTGATGTTATTTTTTATGCAATGTATGTTTATATATTTACGGTGTTTAATTTTGTGTGTTTTATCTATTTTTACTTGTCGATATTTTTACAAAAACGATAATAATGCTGTCTATGTTATTGTGATCGATATTTTGGACATGTTCTATATTTTTAAAGGATGTTCGATATTTTAAATAACGATATTTGTGTTCGATATTAATGTGATCGATAATATTGTTTTTACGATATTTTGGGTTACATATTAGTGTATTTTTTAAATTAAATATAGAGGTATCAGATATTAGTGTCGTCGATGATTTTTGTGTCGAACAAAATGTAGCGTGCGATATTATGTCTGTCGAGGTTATGTCAGTGATTCACTTCGAGACATCGCTGAATATTTCAGTGGGTATGGACTTGAAGTGGCTCACGAAGCCGATATTTCTCTCCATCTTTTCAATTGTCTCCTGTTACTGTCCTTTGCTAACCATGCGTCTGCTTCGATGAGGACACGAGCCCTCGTCAGCGTGGTGTTGCGTACTGCAGTGAAGTTGTGATTTACAGACTGTCTGCTCCCCACTGCCATCCCGCCTCCAGGCGCCGCACTTAGGGGCATATTCACAAGGACCTACCGCCGATTTATCCCCACCTTAACCCATCAAAAGTGGAGATAGATTTAACACCCCATTCACAAGCGGGTGCAAACTGCAGACATCGCCAGTATTCCCGCGACAACTGCCCCAAAATTTAACACCACGGTGGACACCACCAACTAACCCTAATGAGATGCTGAGTAGGCGTTCCCGTGCAAAAACACACAAAAAAACCACAACACCACTTTCACAACGAACTGCCAGATCTGCGAAGAGAACCAAAAACAGGCGATAAGCCGCGGTAGCACCACCTGCCTTTTGCTGGTGTTAAGCAAGACGACTACCTGCAGCATGAAAGGGAGCCCAGCCAAGATCCACACCCGAAGACCCACAGATGCCATGGAGACAAACATCATGCAGCCCGGATACCCATGAGGGCCACAACACCCACCGCCACCCCCCCCCAGCCCCCCCCCAGACATACACATACCGTGCAACACACAAAAGCCACCAAAAGCGCATGATGACGCACATTGTCAAAAAGATAACACACATGTGTGGCCAGAAGAACGAGAAACAGTCACACAGCACTGAAGTAACAACCAAAAACTTTATTGAAACACAACACAAAACACCAATGCGGCAGACTCCTGTCGGGTCCGTCCGGGACAATCACAACGTTACAGCCTGGAAAATAAAGCACAAAATCAGAATGTGTGCCATGCGCACATCAAAGGAGCGAGACACAGAGAAACAGAGAATGAAAGAAAGGCAGAGAGAGAAAGAGAGAGAGGGAAGGAAGGGAGAGAGAGAGAGTGAGAGAGAGGGAAGGAAAGGAGAGTGAGAGAGAGAGAGGGAAGGAAAGGAGAGAGAGAGGGAAGGGGAAGGAAAGGAGAGAGTGAGAGAGAGAGGGAAGGAAAGAGTGAGAGAGAGACGGAAGGCACACCCAGGCCCCACTGTTCACCTGCTGCCACCGGTGTGTCTCCAACCACGTGCCGGGATACACTGCAAGCCACCAGGACTGCAATCTGTAATCAAGGCCAGAGTCAATCATGGCAGAGTCCATCTCACAGCACACGGCAACAACGCTTGTCCGTCCCTGCGCATGCTTGCAGCCGCACCCCACCCCCTCCCGCCGGCCAGCGCTGGCTGTCCGCACTTGCGCACCACGGGCCCACTGCTCACCTGACGCCAATGGTGTGTCCACCAGTGGGCACACCACGTGCCTGTGCAAGCTCCAGGTCCTGGTCCCACGACCATGGCATGGTCCACATCATGCGGACACGCCCCGCGGCCCAGCAGGTCCCACACATGTCGCTGAGTCCTGAGGCATCAATGGCAGAGACCACATCAGTGCACACGTCATCATCGCAGGCTGCACACCCGCTCAGCTCTTCCGGTGCCACTAACCCTGTGCAACCCCAGGCAGCGCCACGTGGTGGTAGGCCCGTGACGGCCGCAAGGCCTCGGGTGCCACTAACCCTGTGCAACCCCAGTCAGCGCCACGTGGTGGTAGGCCCGTGACCGGCGCAAGGCCTCGGTTGCCACTAACCCTGTGCAACCCCAGTCAGCGCCACGTGGTGGTAGGCCTGTGACCGGCGCAAGGCCTCGGGTGCGACAAACCCTGTGCGTCACAACTCATGGGCCCTTTATGATTGAGAACCGTGGAGCGTCCGTCATCCAGTCACCACCGGCAGTGTGGAATGTGACGTCGTCGGCCCCTTATATTTGCGGGGTCACATGGCCTGTGACGCCTGTGCCGGATGGGTGTGGTGTGTGTGCAGACCTGCCCTCAGGGAGTGCCCGTGACATGCTGACAACTAGACCAGTGACCTGCATACCACCAGCGAGTACGCCTGCGACATGCCCCTCTCGGAGCGTAAGCGAAGTGGTCTGGCCTGGCGCACGCCGGACCAGCGCAGGGCTTGCAACAATGACTCGGGGGCTCCGGACAAGGGAGTGACTAATGCGTGTGTCCCTGTTGTAGTGTCCACGGCAAGCGGAACACAATAGTCAATGTAGCACACTGTGACTGGCATCCCACTAGATGAGCATCATTGACGTGAGGGAAATCACTGTCCCTACATTCATCCACACATTCATACATGAATGATGAAAGACATGACACAGCAGTGCGTTTCTGGATGTTTATTGCACATCCAGTGGAGTTTTGCAGCTGGAGCAGTACAGGGCCATGCCAAGAACACCACACAATATAGGCCCGTGGAGGGCCAGCCAGAGTCCATCCGGGGATGACAAGTACTGCGGAAGAGGAAGGGTACAGTCCGCAGACTGGTCGCCGTGTCATTGGTCATCAAACAGGATATGGCAGTCCATGTCGCGGTCCAAGGTGAGTGCAGCAGAGTGTATCAGGGGTCAGTGGCAGGTCATGGGGCCATGTGCGGCACCAAGCAGAAACAGGCAAGGTGGTGGACATGAATGCTAGTGCCTCCTTCTGAACCCAAGCCCATCCACGTCCTCGGATGTGTGCTCTGCCCCACCTGTGGGTGGTGCAGTACCGGCTGCGACACTGTGTGCCACTGACACATCAGGGGCCGGAGGAGGATTGTCAGCCGCACTGTGTATCAGTGACACATCAGGTGCCGGAGTGGATACGCCTGCCGCACTGGGAGGCACTGACACACCAGGGGGCGGAGATGTGGATGGTGTGGGGCAGCAGCATTCATCATCGCCACGCCTTGTGGCAGCAATGCCATGATGAGGACATGCAGGGCATGGTAGATCCCAGCTACATTTTGCTGATGTGCAGCGGTGGCTGCCATCCTTTCCGCCTCCATCCGCACCATGTCCTCCATGAGCCTCCGCATGTGTGCTGGGATCGCTGGAGCCACTCTGAGCGGACAGGTGTTCTTGTCTCCGAGTCAGGACTCCAGCGATGTCAGTCATGGCTCGTTGGAGACCATGGAGCGGGCCGTGGGTGTCCGTTAGGGACTGGAGCTGGTCCCTGATGGGACATAGACACCCATGGATGGCGTCCAGTTTGGTAGCCATGAGGTCGAACCCCACCCGCACCTGCTCAGCCGTCTCCCTCTGGCCCTCCAGCACACGGCGTTGGAAGGCCATCTGTTGTTCCTGGGGGTCTTGGGAGACTGCCGGGGCTGCGGGTGCCTCCTGCTGGGTGGGTGATTTGTGGTAGTGGGTGGGGTCTCCTCGATGCAGCTGGGCTGCCCTGATCCTGGAGGTGAGTTGGCGGATGATGTTCAATGATGTCTTGGAGGGCTTGGGTGTCGATGCTGGTGGTGTCCTCCTCGTCATCAGTGAAGAGTGGCTGGGACTGCTCTGCAGGAGGTGTTGACGGTGCCCCTGCAATGTGAAGGGAAGATGGTGTATTACAATGTGTCCGCATGTATGTAGCCGCATGGTACAGGTTCACATTCAGACAGCATGGCATTGTACATTGTGACAGTCTCTGGATCAGGGCCATGATCCAGAGTGATTGTGGGTGTGCACTGTGCTCTGCTTGATTGTGCATGTGTGCCATTGTGGCCATCTCCCCCCGTCCCCCCAGTACCTGGTGGTCACTCACCCTGTTGCAGTTGTGTTGTGTCCTGTCGAGCAGTGTCCGGTCCCCCGACTCCTGCCACGGTCTCCACACTGATGACTGTCGACATCAGCTCCTCCATGTCATCCAGCTCCTGCTGTGGCGCAGGGCTCCCACCTCCAGTCTGCATTGCTGCCTTCAGGTTGGCTGCGAGTTTCTCCTTGGTCTTGCGCTTGATGTCAATCCATCGCCTCTTGACCTCGTCCATTGACCTCTTGTGCTCTCCAATGGCATTCACCTTGTCCACGGTGTCCCGCCATATTCCATTTTTGGTGCCCAATGACACGTTGGGGGTGACGAACAGTTGTTGATGGTGTTCCATCACCTCCGTGACCAGGATCCTATTCTCCTGCGGATTGAACTTCGTCTTCCTCTTCTTCTTGTCCTTGCCCTTCCCTGTCCCCGAGATCCCAGGCTGGTCGTCCGGGGTGCTTGTGGGGTTGCGCTCGTCCTCTGCGCCTGCTCCGAATGCCTCCATGGTGCTTGGGTGTTGGTCATTTTGTGTTTGTGTTTTTTCTACTTTTATAGTGGTTTTTCCCGCCTGCCGTGTGTGTATTGCAGGCCTAGCGCTGCTTATCGCTGATTTCCTCATCGCGCTTTGGCCCATCGCATGTTTTTTCGCGTTGTGGTTTGTGTTTTTATCACGGTCGCGGTTGTTGTATCGCGGACATTGTCCGCGTTTTCGGGGAACTATCGCATGGTACCGCCGTGTTGTGAATTCCAGGTTAACATGGGGTTATTTTCCCGCGATGGGCTGCGGTGTGAAGTTGCGTTAACATTTTTTGGAGCTGTTTAGCGCTCGTTCTTGTGAATATCCCCCTTAGGGTTTCAGTACGGCGCCCGCTTTTATATTTTTACTAGCAATAGCGGCCGCACGTCATATTTTCTAAATGCACGGCTCGCCCAACTTGCACCTTTTCATTTATAAAGCATGTTTTGTTTTGGTAACGCAGTACGCTTTAACAATAGCAGCCACGCGCCTTTCTTTTCGTCGGAGTAGCAGCCAATGGCAGCCGTAGGCCTTTATTTACAAAATGCATGCCTCGCCCCACTCCAGCGCTTCATTTGTTTCATTAGCAATGGTGGCCGCGTGTGATATTTACAAAATATGCGGCTTGTCTGACTTGCATCTTTTCATCTCTAAAGCATTTTTTTGCCAGCAAGGCACGCTTTAACAATAGCGGCCGCACGCCTTTCTTTTCGTCGGAATAGCAGCCAATGGCGGCCGTGCACCTTTATTTACAAAATGCACGACTCGCCCTTCAGCACTTCATTTTTATTAGCAACGGCGGCCTTGCGTCTTCCGTGCATTTCCCCCTTTTTTTACACATATTGCTCTCAATTTCGACATGCATACAATATTTAGGTAAGTTACCCATATATGCTCTTCCGATTGTCTTGTGTTATCACTCCACTGCAAACAAAAAATAATAACTTTACAATGCAATAGGTCTTGCATTACTAAAAGTTTGAGCTATTGGCGTTGCAAATAATAATGCAACGCCAATAGCTCAAACTTTCAGTAATGCAAGACCTATTGCATTGCAAATGCTTGTTTTTTTTGTTGGCCTGCTCTGCTCCTGTTAAGTGTTCTGTTTACTTCCTGCATGGGCATTTGCCCTTCAGTGCTATGCTGTGTGTTTCAGCTTTGCTGCTACTTAATCCCCCAGCCACTCCCCCCTCACAACACTGTTTTCTTTTTTTGACAGTGTTATATAGCGTGAACTCACCCCTGAAGGTATCAGGGCGCTTTACATAACCACCAGTTGCATTACTGATGAACACATTCAATTTTCAGGCAGGGCCCACTCGGAGACTCAAACAGGGTTCCAGAGCTTCAAGGTCGGCCTCAATGGCCCTTAACCCACATTCAACTGATGCTCCATCCTCTCCCGTTTCTCCCTCTTTCCTCCTCCTTTTTCACTCCCCGTGTCCGTCTGCGTTTCATTTTTATTTTTAGGACACAGCTTTACAGACACTGAGACTCGAGTCCGGTTCCCCAGTCCCAAAGTCAGCAGCTCTGGAGGTTATGCCACAGCCTCTCACCTGCTGGACATAGGCATCAGTGAGTTTGGCCTTAAGTTTCATTATTTTTTTTTTCTCGCTTGTTTTTTTTGCTAGGAAGTAACTTTAGAATAGCGTCATTTCCAGCTCACCATAAAAGCAACTCATAGATAAAAGCCTATTGGACAAAACGCTTTTGTAGAAATGTTATCAGCTGGTCTCGTAGCGTGGGTCATAGGTGAGCTGCTGTCACTTTCATGCATTTCTCCATCAATGGAGGATGTGCGACACCCAGTGGCCATTGCTAACAGTGCTTCAATTTATGGAACACCAGTGTTTATTAAACACACCGCCTTGATAATATTTAAAAGAAACCGATTCGTCCACATTCATGTTGATCATGGCATTTAAATATTGTTGTAAAGGAATACCAAGGACCTGGTTGTGTCAATGAGATATCTGGAGTCCGGATGAAATTTCAAGCTTACATTTTTCGTAGTAGCAGCGCCCCCCGGTCAAAAGGTCTAAGTCATGCGAAGGCTGCAGTAAGTCCCTGAAAAGCTCCATGCTGCTACGGTGCACCGGTATGCAGGATTTTATTGAAAGCAATGGCCGTGCCTGCTCCGTAGAGCCTGAGCAGTGACAAGACCGTTGTACACTACATGGTCTGTCCTCTGCATGCGTACTCTAGTGTTCGCACTCTCTCCCTGTGCACCTCGTGCCTCGGGGTGCGTGGTATGGTGGCTTATCTTCCTGCCCCCATTATCGTCCTTTGTCTTTGCCCATGCTGTCTGTTGTTACTCGCAGCTTCTGCTAGTGTGCGTTCTTACCGCCTCTCATCATTTGATCTGTCTCGTACCAGTAGCTATATTGAAATAGGTCATGGGTTTTCCGATGTGTACTGTTAATTCATTCCCTTTCCATGCTCATCCTTTCGCTCGCCATTACCTGTGTCTGCTCAGCCTGTTGATGCTCTTAAACCCCCTTCCTCCCCCACCTGGGTGGTCTGTGTTGTCTTTCCCTGCTGTGTGACTCTGAGGGGCATATTAGCAAGGGCTTTATCGCCGCTTTAGCGGCACTTTTTGCCGCTAAAGCGGCGATTTTTTTTATCGCCCTATCAGCAAGCTGTCGCTAACAGGCGTTAGCGACAGCTTTCTGGCGATAGCGGCCCATTTTCCCATCGCCTTGCATGCCAGCGATAATTATCGCTAATGACATGCAAGGTAGGCGTTCCCAACTAAAAGCGACTAAAAACAGTCGCTAACACAACTTCTCCCTATTAGCAACACAGGCGAAGCGATAAAAAAATTCGCGCTAAGCGCGAATATCGCTAGAATTTAACACCTGCTAAAAACATGACTTACCTGTTTGTTGTATGGGAGGTGGATTGTGAGGCTAAGTCCCCCATGGCGTTAATATCGCTGGATTTCCAGCGATATTCACGCATTTCGCCGCTATCGCTGGATTTTTTATCGCATTGGAGATAAACGTTGCTAAGAGCATGTTATCTCCGCGATAAAATCCAGCAATACGCGGCGGTAAAAAAAACGCGCTAAGCGCAGTTTGCGATAATTATCGCAAGTTGTTGCTAATATCCCCCTCTATTCCTTCTGCCTGCCTGTTCAGCCCTCCACACCCTTTATCTCCCATCTGTGACTGGCTCCCCACAGTCACTCCTTTAGCTCTTTCTCTGGACATGCTCTGAGATCGAGGCTCTGCTTGCTCACTAGCTCTTCGGCTGCGCACAGTATGAACTCTGCTATGTGCCACATTTGAAAATATATTGACTTACCTTTTGAGACTATTAGCAGTGAACATGCACAACTTGATTTGTATAGTGTGAAATGCCCTACAATGTCCTACAGTGTAGCAACTTGCAATGTGTCTTGACATCCGCACAGCTGAGCTTTTCTCTCTAGTTTAGCAAATCTTGTCTGGACGCGAAGTACAGAAACTTGCTGTGTCAGGTGTGTGCACAAAGTACAGGTTATGAAGAGTGGACCTCTCTTATACTCTGTGCTGGTCATACAGTACCGGCACTATGAAGGTAAGTAGATCGCGCTTGGCATGGTCTTACACGTCAACTTTTTCATCTCGCAGAGCCTGGATATAAAATTCAAGCAGTTTTACTGTACATGAGACTGATATTTGAGCCATTTCATTTCTCTACAGTTTACTTAACAGTGGAATTAAGACACAAGGTATTTCAAACCTTTAAGTGTCGCACAACATGGCACAGAAATGTTTACACGCCCTAAACGTCCATACTTATTTAATTTCTCACTCTGGAACATATACATTTCAAAGGAGCGATTCTGTGGGGGGCACAATCTTCAAAGCTTCAGCACGCTCATGCTATTTTAAAATGAGCTATCTGTGCCAGGAGTGAACAGGCCGCCTTTCACCCTTAAACTAAGCCTTTCTTCAGGGATGTTTTAAAGCAGCCTCTGCAGAGATTTCACAATGATGAAAGATGCAGGGATTTGAAATGCAGCCTACAGGCCTCTGCTTTAACCTCTCTGTAGAAACAGAGACACTAAGCAGATTGATGTAATCCAAAAGAAGTCCATAGGTAGCCATGAAGTTGGTTGTACGTAAGAGGTTTATTAAGCTTAGTTACAGGATGGTAAGTAGGATAATAGGTTCAGCAGTTCAGTAGTTGAGCCCCACCAGGAGCAGCATCCTTGCTGTTCAGCCCACACACTCCAACTGTCTCTCTCTCATCTCAGGCACTCCAGCATTCCACTACCTCATCAGACATTCTAACATTCCACACACACACAACACATTCATACTGGCTGAGCAGCAGGGAACAGGTAGCTAAGGGAAAGGATGCAAAGCAACATTACAAGTTACAACACAGATGCGGGCAGTGGATTTTACATGACCATGGTCTCTAGTTGTACTCCCTCATACTGTGCCCTAATTGAGATTTTCCTAGCCTTGGTGTCAGAAAGGCTAGATTTTATTAAAGACACCTTCTTTTCTGGGGTCTCTCTGTATTCGATTAACAGAGCTCGCTAGTGTCCCATGTCTAGTGTGCGTTTTCCAGCTGACCCCATTTTGTTAATTATCTAGCCTTGCATTCTGGTATTTGTAGCGTTGCAACTTGTGTATTTTCACTCCATTGCAAACAAAAAAACAAAAGTAAAAAACATTGTCATTTACAATGCCAATAGCTCTAACTTTCACAAATGTGAGACCAATTCCATTGCAAATGTTTGTTTTCACGTTGTAACAGAACGTTGGTTTTCACAGACTGTGAAAAGCAGCATTGTGCTAAAACTGTAAAAACAGCCCCCTCTAGAAAGAAGGCACTGCCTTTCAGCACCTCACCACTGACCCCCAGACAAATGCCCCGCAGTTGGGGGGGGGTAGGCTGTGTTAATCACATTTCAATCAGCCTGCCTGCTCTGCCTTTTAGTACATCAGCACAGCAACCAGATAAAGAATTTACTGGACTCCCGTACCCCCCAGACCAACACCCCAGGTGGAGGGCTATGTCAGCCCTGCCATGTATCACGCATCAGGCGTTAGACTAACACATTTCAGTGTGGTGGTCCGCATCACCGCACTGAAATGCATTGTCACGCATTTATAGCACCTTAGCTGAGTGCCAGAGAACTGCTATTTAGCACCTTCACCGACTGTGTAAAGCACTTAGCTGGCTGCGAGGCATGTTAGGGGGCCGGCTCAGCTCGCGGCTGGCAGTGGCTACAATGTTTAAATTTCACTCGACGTCAAGTCACAAGAGTCTTCAGGTTCATGATATCATTTGCGCAATCACGCGGCGCAAGCACAGTACAGTTTAAGTTGTTTTTGGCAGCCGGCTTCAGCTTGAGCCAGGACCCCTGCAGGCTGCACAACGAGGCCCGGCGTAATCATTATTTGTACTGCGGCTGCCACCGGAGAGTGGTGGTGCGTTACTCAGCAGCCTGGCTGCCCTGCACTAGTCCAGTGCGGCCGTGATGAATGAATCAATTCTGCGCTAGTCAGAGTATCCTGACCACGGCGCTGCCTGCCCCGCACCGGCCGGGACAGTGCCAGGGGGAGTCCTCGCGGCTGGCCCCGCCCGGTAACGTCATGACGATCGCTGTCACAGAGTAAGTGTCACTCACTGTACTAATCTCCTTGGCTTTCTAATTTAATTTACTTTTAGGAGCGCCTCAGTATAATTACAGCTAGAGCTGCATTCATTGCAGTCTGGAAAAGTAGAGTTCAGCCACTTAAAGCGGAGGATCGATTCCCGCAACCCACCCCAGCCGTTGCGGATGAGTCTCGGCGTGCATCTTAAAAGAGATAATCCAGCGGCTGCTGCAAGTGTCACAGGCTGAGGTCTGCCCTGTTGTTTAAAGTGCATCTATGTGTCGGTGTTTGCTGCTGCAGCTTTAGGTCTGAAGTGGGAGTGACACTTCTGTTGCTTTGGGGATTGCACTTCTGTGGACACTGGAGTCTGGCCCGGCTTTAGCTCAGCACTTTAGCTCGCGCTTATGCTTGTTCACAAAGCAGGCAGAGCGGACTTCTTGGCACAGTAAACAAATGCGTAAGGACTGGGGAGTAGAGAGAATAATAAAATTTTGCATTAGGATCTGCACCTTTTTGGGGACCAGAAAGAGACGAGCAGCAGCGCTAGTACATGCGTGAACGTGTCAGCATCTTTAAACCACAACCCTGAATGAAGAGCAATGACAGGGTTTGAGGATCTGCCACACGTTGTAGTGGAGCCCAGTGAGACTCTAGGCGTCAGGCGCGGTAGGCAAGATTGACATCCCTCTGGGAGCAGGGGCGAAGCGTAGGCTGGGCAGAGTTTGATCTCTCTCACTGTGATTGGGCCCAGAGTTATTCACAAATATCTGCCCTAGGTACATTACCCCACTGAGCACTCTGGTTGGTATTAGAACCTGTGATTTGCAGGCTCTACAGCCCTGCGGTCCGAAGTTTCACAAACATCGCTGCCATAGGAGCTTTACCCCACTGAACACTTTGGTTGGCATTAGAACCTGTGATCTGCAGGCCCTATTGCCTTGCATCTCAGAGTAGCACAAAAATCCCTGTCGTAAGTACTCAACTGAACCCTCTGGCTAGTATTAGAATGTGTGACATTAATTTATATTTTTTAACTTGCTATGTTCATTCGTTTCCTTTTCTCTCGTTTATACGTGATTACCTTATGGCTGTAATCTCTCATTTCATGTCTTTTCATTGTATTTGATTTGCCTCTCTTTATGCTCTTTTAATTTTGCTATTATTTTCTGTTCTCTAGCTCTGTTCCCTTTTTACCTTGCCATCATCTTTTTCCATCTCTCAGCCTTGGTCTATTTATCTGTAATTGTCTTTTAATTCATGCTGTTTTGCCCTTTCTCTTTTTATTTGCTGCCTTTTTCAAGCTCGGCCCTTTCCTACACTAAGTTCATATACTTTATTATATTTTTCTGCCATTCCTTGCTGCGCTCATTCTCCTTTCTTTCTGTCTCTTTCCATTGTGTTTCCACTTCCCGTCTCTCCTTTCTGCTCCTTTGTGTGGAACTTAACCTGTCCGTGATTTGTCACTGCTGTTAGAGGTGTACGTGCAGCAGTTCTTGAATTGTAGAGAACACAAACATGGACAGGAGTGCCACAAAAGAAGATTGGAATGTGACAGCAGACAGATAGCTAGGCAGTGCAAGTGACCCATAGTGACATCTCTTTCCACACTCTTGAGATTACATGGTTTGCTCTTAATACTCAGGAGAGATGCCCAAGAGACCATGGTTGGGGTCCGGAGTCTGCAGCTGTCGTGCACTTCTTCACAAGCTCATTTACTTCAATAAACCAGCAATTTGGCATTCATTTATCACTAACGAGGACCTTCTGTGAAGTTAGTGGCCTTCCATTTCTGGTGTTTTGCAGCAGCTTTAAGATGATCTTAGAGTTTCTCGTTGCTCAAATGAGTGTAATTTCTGATATTTATACGTTTCCCTCGTCTTCATTGCTTTATTTTGATCGCGAGAAAGTGTCACTCAGTCGTTGAATGTCACTCATAAATACACGGACATTATGAAAATGTCACACGTAAGCAATCTGAAACCTTGGCAGCTATGCTATGTTAATTACTTTTTAATAAACTTGCCCTGCTCATTCTTCAGTTTTGCTGGGCTGGAAGCTGTGAGTTACATTTTTATCGTTCCCATACTGATTTTTCTGTGGGTTCGTTGAGCCAAGTCAAACCCCTGGCTCGGCTCGTCCCATTAATTCTTAGGATCGCCCATCTCTAACAATAATACGACTTCCACGAAGGAAACCGCGAGAACAATTACCATAGTCCTGAAAAAGACCGTCTTCTATGTTTGAGGTCTTGCAGCTGGAGTCCCTCTTTCATGTCAGTGACCTGTCACTGTTTGGCAAAACCCACCAGTTGTACTGGTATGCGCAGCATTTTTCCCATTTTAAAATGTGTAATTAATTGTTCACTTTTACGACAAATTAGGGCAATTAGCAATCCATGTTGCTATTTTCTGTAGTAGGCAATCTAAAAAGGTGACATCACAAACACAAGGAACTCTGTTATCTTTTAAAACCATAACCAGTGTGCACGCGTCAGGGAGTTGACGCTATATAACCAGTACTTCACTCCTTCCCTCGCACCGCTGCCTGGTGTTCTAGGAAAAAGACGGTACGCGTACGGCTTATGCTCCCGGAATCATTCCAAGATTCCCTCCTTGTACTAGTGAGGTGTCCTTGATCTCTATGTATAGAGAAAGCTGTGTGAAATTCAAAAGTACACCGTTCGTGCTTATGTGGCTCAAACATAAGCAGGTGAAACTTTTGACATCCCGAAAAATCCCCCATGGGCAAGCCTGTTTAGGTTTGTGCGCATCCACCGGCGCTGGAGGGAAACGGGGCCGCAGACGCTGATTACGCCCGTTCTCCCTCACGGGGACGCAAACCTTCCCACTCACCCCCTTGGGCAATAGGGTAATGTTGATAATCCCTCAAGAAGAACAGCGGTTTCTCACATGCATATTTACTTCCCACGCAGCACAAAGGAAACAGCCAGCTCATGGCGGGCAAGAAGTCCTCCAAGGAAAAGAAGCGAAAAAGCCATAGCTCTGCATCGGGGTTTTCCGGGGACGGCAGCGGCGAGGGGAAGCGCCGAAGGAGCGGTGGTGAGCCGAGTCACAGCAGCCCCTCTACCAAGGTGAGACTCGCAGACCCGACAATACTTAAAAGCAAGGCAGGGAACAGTGAAACGTAGTTCATATTTTAACGCACATCCCACTTGTCACATTTGTTGTTGTTCTTTTTTTTTTTTTTTTTTTATGCAAGTGGGCGGTCAGTTGAAGGGGGAGGAGGTAGAAATAGAAAAAGGACACGTTGTCTGTAATGTCAAGTAGTTGAAATCTCTTTTTGACATAAGTAGACTAAGTGTAGCCGATCACTTGCAACGCGGTGGCCATCTTGAACTGCCGATAGTTTTTTGTTTTGTTGCAGTTTTATATAGTGCGAACTCGACCCGAAGGTATTGGAGCGCCTGTACATGAGCACCCGTTTACATTATACAAGAACACATCAATTTTTTGTAGGCGCAGGGAGATTAAGTGATTTGCCCAAAATTC
The DNA here is from genome assembly GCA_963921515.1 of Calotriton arnoldi. NCBI lineage: Eukaryota > Metazoa > Chordata > Amphibia > Caudata > Salamandridae > Calotriton > Calotriton arnoldi. Next base: position 2,601,863 of record CAWUFW010000339.1, read on the forward strand.
ACTTGTTGTTGCGCTATTTTAATGTGCAATGCACATGGGAGGTAGTCCTTGGGTGGTGTCACACGTAGCTGCCAAGGTTTCAGATTGCTTACGTGTGACATTTTCATAATGTCAGTGTATTTATGAGTGACATTCAATGACTATGAGTGACACTTTCTCGCGATCAAAATAAAGCAATGAAGACGAGGGAAACGTATAAATATCAGAAATTACACTCATTTGAGCAACGAGAAACTCTAAGATCATCTTAAAGCTGCTGCAAAACACCAGAAATGGAAGGCCACTAACTTCACAGAAGGTCCTCGTTAGTGATAAATGAATGCCAAATTGCTGGTTTATTGAAGTAAATGAGCTTGTGAAGAAGTGCACGACAGCTGCAGACTCCGGACCCCAACCATGGTCTCTTGGGCATCTCTCCTGAGTATTAAGAGCAAACCATGTAATCTCAAGAGTGTGGAAAGAGATGTCACTATGGGTCACTTGCACTGCCTAGCTATCTGTCTGCTGTCACATTCCAATCTTCTTTTGTGGCACTCCTGTCCATGTTTGTGTTCTCTACAATTCAAGAACTGCTGCACGTACACCTTTAACAGCAGTTACAAATCACGGACAGGTTAAGTTCCACACAAAGGAGCAGAAAGGAGAGACGGGAAGTGGAAACACAATGGAAAGAGACAGAAAGAAATGAGAGAATGAGCGCAGCAAGGAATGGCAGAAAAATATAATAAAGTATATGAAATTAGTGTAGGAAAGGGCCGAGCTTGAAAAAGGCAGCAAATAAAAAGAGAAAGGGAAAAACAGCATGAATTAAAAGACAATTACAGATAAATAGACCAAGGCTGAGAGATGGAAAAAGATGATGGCAAAGGTAAAAAAAGGGAACAGAGCTAGAGAACAGAAAATAATAGCAAAATTAAAAGAGCATAAAGAGAGGCAAATCAAATACAATGAAAAGACATGAAATGAGAGATTACAGCCATAAGGTAATCACGTATAAACGAGAGTAAAGGGAAGCGAATGAACATAGCAAGTTAAAAAATATAAATTAATGTCACACATTCTAATACTAGCCAGAGGGTTCAGTTGAGTACTTACGACAGGGATTTTTGTGCTACTTTCAGATGCAAGGCAATAGGGCCTGCAAATCACAGGTTTTAATGTCAACCAAAGTGTTAAGTGAGGTAAAGCTCCTATGGCAGCGATGTTTGTGAAACTTCGGACCGCTGGGCTGTAGAGCCTGCAAATCACAGGTTCTAATACCAACCAGAGTGCTCAGTGGGGTAATGTACCTAGGACAGATATTTGTGAATAACTCTGGGCCCAATCACAGTGAGAGAGATCAAACTCTGCCCAGCCTACGCTTCGCCCCTGCTCCCAGAGGGATGTCCTGTCAATCTTGCCTACCGCGCCCGACGCCTAGAGTCTCACTTGGCTCTACTACAACCCGTGGCAGATCCTCAAACCCTGTCACTGCTCTTCATTCAGGGTTGTGGTTTAAAGATGCTGACACGTTCACGCATGTACTAGCGCTGCTGCTCGTCTTTCTGGTCCCCAAAAAGGTGCAGATCCTAATGCAAAATTGTATTATTCTCTCTACTCCCCAGTCCTTACACATTTGTTTACTGTGCCAAGATGTCCGCTCTGCCTGCTTTGTGAACAAGCATAAGCACGAGCTAAAGTGCTGAGCTAAAGCCGGGCCAGACTCAGGTGTCCACAGAAGTGCAATTCCCAAAGTAACAGAAGTGTCACTCCCACTTCAGACCTAAAGCTGCAGCAGCTAACACCGACAAATAGATGCACTTTAAACAACAGGGCAGACCTCAGCCTGTGACACTTGCAGCAGCCGCGGGATTATCTCTTTTAAGATGCACGCCGAGACTAATCCGCAACGTCTGGGGTGGGTTGCGGGAATCGATCCTCCGCTTTAAGTGGTTGAACTCTACTTTTCCAGACTGCAATGAATGCAGCTCTAGCTGTAACTATACTGAGGCGCTCCTAAAAGTAAATTAAATTAGAAAGCCTAGGAGATTAGTACAGTGAGTGACACTTCCTCTGTGACAGCGATCGTCATGACGGTAGCGGGCGGGGCCAGCCGCGAGGACTCCCCCTGGCACTGTACCGGCAGGTGCGGGGCAGGCAGCGCCGTGGTCTGGATACTCTGACTAGCGCAGCATTGATTCATTCATCACGGCCGCACTGGACTAGTGCAGGGCAGCCAGGCTGCTGAGTAACGCACCACCACTCTCCGGAGGCAGCCGCAGTACAAATAATGATTACGCCGGGCCTCGTTGTGCAGCCTGCAGGGGTCCTGGCTCAAGCTGAAGCCGGCTGCCAAAAACAACTTAAACTGTACTGTGCTTGCGCCGCGTGATTGCGCAAATGATATCATGAACCTGAAGACTCTTGTGACTTGACGTCGAGTGAAATTTAAACATTGTAGCCACTGCCAGCCGCGAGCTGAGCCGGCCCCCTAACATGCCTCGCAGCCAGCTAAGAGCTTTACACAGTCGGTGAAGGTGCTAAATAGCAGTTCTCTGGCACTCAGCTAAGGTGCTATAAATGCGTGACAATGCATTTCAGTGCGGTGATGCGGACCACCACACTGAAATGCGTTAGTCTAACGCCTGATGCGTGATACTTGGCAGGGTTGGTCACATAGATGGGAAATCCTGCCCTAAACTGTTTCATTTAGGTGTCTATATGAATTTTTTCAAACCTTTGACGTTGCGCCCGCTTGAGGCACCTGCATCTATCTACTGCAGCAGTCGTTTACGGCTGCTAAGGTACTTCAATCTTCCCAAAGTCTAGAAGAGGCCTAAAGTAAAGTGGGACCGAAACACGTCGACAAGTTCGTTTGGAGAAGTCAACCAAATTTCAGAAACAGAAAATTCATATGGACACATAATTGCAACAGTGTAAGGCAGGATTGCCCATCTATGTGACACCACTCAATGATTACCTCCCATGTGGATTGCACATGAAATAGACTGCATAGCTGCCAAGGTTTCAGATTGCCATGTGTGACATTTTCATAATTTCAGTGTAATTATGAGTGACATTTCAATGACTATGAGTGATACTTTCTCGCGAGCAAAATCAAGCAATGAAGACGAGGAAAAATATAAATATCAGAAATTACACCCATTTGAGCAAAGTGACTGCGCCAGCAGAAGCAAATTTTCATAGCAAGTCAGTGCAACAGTAGGAGATCATGACTTGCTTCCATGTCTTCACTACAAAATCAGAGTATTAAAATACAGATAGACAGGGCCCGTTACTAATGGCTCGGAGTTACCGTGACCATCAGTAATTCCAGGGGTGAGGGATTACTTTCGAATAAAGGATAACATGGTAGATTCCCAATTCAGCAAGCCCTTAAGGCCTCTGTGTCCCAGTCCGCTGGTGCATCAACTGAAGCTACGCCCCTGCCCACAACGTCGTTTTACAACGTGATGGCCCTTGGTTATCATAGTTCCCGCCCTTCATGTATTTTAAGGAAAAATTCAGCACTAATTTACAAAAAGAAATTTCTGAGAAAAGCACGTGAATGAGAATAACATGACTGAAAAGAATGGCACAAGCGTCTGAATATGGCAATTTAAGTTAATTCATTCACAGGGCCTGGTCCTCTGAGCCCCGAATATGGATTTTAATATATAACGGTTATATAACGCTGGGTATGTATGTTCACATTTATATAACAGTTATTGTTGATTTAAATATATTTATGGGTGAACCAACTCGCACTAAATTGTACCAGCGAAAGGCATGGTGTAATGATGAAAGGTCCAGATGAGTATGAGAAAAAGACCTTTATTGTTGATGAAAGGAGCACCAAGGCTGAATAAATTAATCCTGATCCACAATAAATACTCCCCTTATACCCTAACCGTGTAGTTCGGTTATTAGAATACAAACAGATACTGGTTGATCAATGGTGGAATGTCCTTAAATGAAGCTGATGATTATACACCACTCTAAAATGGCGAAGGAGGCAACTCCTTTTGTTTTATATTCCCTCACACACCCTAGTGGTGTCATGCTTCATCATCGGGACACCCCGACGCCTATAAGACGGGGTGGGCTCAACCGTATTGTAGGGAGCTCTTAAAGAAATGTTTGGCCAGGGGTTAAAGATTAAAAATCCACTGGCAGATCCCGGTTTCCCTTTATTTTTGGATCTGTCAAGGATATTAAAATAAAGAAGAATAAGGTCATTGGGATATTATGGTCCTAAGACCCTAAAGCCAACATGTTTCAGTCCAATTCAAGCCCAAAATATGGTGCAGGACTTTCTTCAGGGCGATAACGTTGTCCCCCCTGGAAGGGTAGTAATAAAAAGTTCCCTATACTAATTTTATTAAAGGGCAGAAAGCTGCTCCTTTGTTTGACACAATCTTGGAGATTTTTAGATCACTCAATCTGTAAAAAGACAAAGATAACGACAAAACAAACAACACACCATTGTTATAGGCATGTATACAGTATCTGAAATCACAAGTAGTGAAGATTGACGTCACCCTCTGTGCCAATTATGCCCGAGGGTGATAAAGCACAGCAACAAGCATGCTAATACAGTATGTGTAACGTATGCTCATTCGTAGGTCTATATCACGCTCTAGAACGTGCGCATAATTGTGGTGTAGCGGCTAATAGTCGCATACTAACAATCTCTAAACCAATTTGCGTGCATTGAATGTTTGTGAAAAATTGTGAAAAAATGAATCATACACTCTCATTTATACCGCTGTTAAAATTGCCGTAAAAATACATACAGGACACATAAAATACCGAGTCTTACCCCATATAGGGAGAGGTTAAACTCCTCGTGGGACCTCCCTTAGAAATGGGGTAGCCCTGTAGTCAGACACTGGTGCCGTGAAAAAGGATCGAAAAAGTCCACGGTCAGATTTATCCAAATGATGTGATTAAAGGTAGGAGATGAAATGAAATAAACAAAAACCAAAAAACATGCGTCAATAAATGCGGAAGACGAAACCTCCGTGTTGGAGATGCATGCACTCATACCTGTTTCCGGCGTTCTTTCATTCATTTTACTCACGTCATCAAGGGTCCTGCCCCGTAGTGTGACCTGTTCGGTGTGGGTCCCAGCGGCTTGTGGCAACCGGGAACCTACACTCGCTGTTTCTTAAAGGGACGCTCTGATTGCCGCGCCTACTTCCGCGGTCATAACAGGTTCTATCCTGACCACCCCATGGACTCTGGGAAATGTAGTTTACAAATACCCCGAGTAAAGGTACTGAAGCCGCCACTTCAGCACACTCATATGGAAAACCCGATGTATATACACTTATTTGATAAAGTTCTATATATTGGTATAGGACCACAGTGATGTTAATATTCACACTGTTTGCGTAACAAAGAGTCCCAAACCAATCGCTAAAGCAAGGGCGTGTGACGTAAACGTCAAATCCACCATATAAACTTTGGGATTCTCGCGTTGTACGTGCGTCTTCAACACGTATGCCCTTCAGATTATGGGAACAGTAGTTCCCTTGTTATACAAATGTATAATCAATCATATGATAGTGTTGTCGCACATCAGCGTTACACTATAGTTATTCTTATAGCAATTTTAAATCCCTTGTCAAACAATGACTAGTGTGAAATAACCGCTTGTGATGCCGGTTAGTTGATGTAAATATAGTGAAAGTATTCTCAGCGAATTTACCATGCTGAAAATTCAATAATTAAGTTAAAAACCTGAGTTAAAGAACCTAATGCTCAGTAGGGTGTGTCAGTATAGTGTCACAGATGGGGAAATACAATCCATACTAATGCTAAGTAAGTGTCAGGTTCAGTTTCAGTATCAATACAAATTTTTTTTGATTCATCTGGTCTTGTTAAGTTGGTGCCAGGGAATGGAATCATTCAACCCGTGGATGTATGTTTTTAATCGATGCACCCAACGCTGCTCCCTCTCCAAAAGTCTTCTGGTTACATCGCCTTCTCCTGTGACTTTTTCAATTATTGTCCAACACAAATCCTTGTCAGAGTGTTTCATCTCCACATAATGGGATGTTAATCTTGTTGCTGTGATCGACCTTCTGATGGTGCTTCTATGTTCGCTTATGCGCACCTTTATTTTTCTCCCTGTCATGCCGATGTACATTAGTTGGCATGGGCATTTGATCATGTATATAACCTTATCACTGTTACAATTAGTATGGGTCCGCTGTTCCCATGCGTGATGCATGCCTAAGTCAATTTCCTTTGTATGTTTCGTGAACTCACATACAACACATGACCCACATGGATAGTGTCCAATGACCGGAGGTTGATCCCAGAGAGTCAATTGGTGAGTTGTTTTTGATCTCTTCAGGTCTGTGTGTATCAAGGAGTCTCTAAGGCTTTTGTTTCTTCGAAATGAAAACATAGGTTTTTCATATTTAAGTTTGTTAGATATAAGGATTTCCCACATTTGTTGATGATTTTCTTAATATGGTTGGACGATGCATTGTATGTTGTAACACAAAAGATTGTATCTTTCACCTCCTTTGAGTTTGTATCCAGTAACGCATCCCTCGGGGTATTGCGAGATCTTTTCATTGCTTTCTCAATAATTCTTTTAGGATATGCTCTTTGTTCCAATTTCTTCGACAATATTTCAGCTTCCATCTTATAATCTTGAAGATCCTGGCAGTTTCTGCGTATGCGCAGGAATTGGCCTATGGGTAGATTTTCCCTGAGAGAGCGTGGATGTGCGCTTTCAAAGTGTAACAGACTGTTTTTGTCCGTTGGTTTTGTATACAAAGAACTGACCAGGCTGTTGTTACTAGCCCGGATCTTTACATCCAAAAACGAGACCTCCTCATGGTTGTACGTCATGGTGAACTTTAAATGTGGATTCAGTTGGTTCAGCCATTTATGGAAATTAGCCAAAGTTGTTAAATTGCCATTCCATATCATCAGGACGTCGTCGATGTATCGCCACCACTTACTGATGTTATTAGAGTAGGGGTTGGTGGGCCAAATATGTTGTTCTTCCATTTGGCCCACATACAGACACGCTATGCTAGGCGCAAAGGTGCTGCCCATTGAAGTGCCATGAACCTGGAGATATAGCTGTTCCTCGAACCTAAAGAAATTCTCCATGAGTGCTATGCGCATCAGTGTAATAACCCAATCTACGGGGGCATCCCAGGTCCAATTTTCTTGTTTCAGAAGGTTCTCAATAACCCGGATGCTCTCCTCTTGTGGGATGCTCGTATAGAGCGCTTCAACATCTAAACACACCATTATATTGTGCCTGGGATCATAATCAATGTCTGATATTAGGTTGAGCAGATGTTTTGTATCCTGAACATATGACCTGATGCGTGTGACTAATGGGCGTAGAAACCAATCGGTAAATTTAGAAAGAGGTTCAAGAAGTGACCCTAACCCAGACACGATGGGTCTACCGGGAGGAGGTATTTTTCCTTTGTGTATTTTTGGTATCGTGTAAAATATGGGTATTCTTGGGTCATCAGGATTGAGGAATTCATATTCTTTCTTAGTAATCCAGTCTCGTTCCAGGGCATCAGCGGTCAGTGTATTTAAGGTTTTCTTTAACCGTGTGGTGGGATCCTTGTTGATTTTCTTGTAGTATTTTATATCTGCCAGGAGGTTCATACAGGCGGTTCTATAAGCCGTAGTGCTCTGAATGACAGTAGCCCCACCTTTATCCGCTGGTTTGATAACAATGTCAGTTCTTGTACCCAGGGTTTTCAATGCGTCTTTCTTTTTTGTTCAAATTGTCATAGACGCCTCTTTTAGTTGGTAATTCCTCAATTTCCTTTGTTACACTCTCTTCGAACGCAATCACCTCTGGGGGCATTAATGATGTTGGTGGAAAGAAATTTGATTTTAGTCGTAAGGTTGTGTGTGTTTCATCCTCCATTAGTGCCTCTTTCTCCCTGAAGAATGTTTTTATACGTATTTTTCTGAAGAATTCGCTTAGTTCACACCGTATCTGGAATTTGTCCAAATATGCAGTTGGAACAAAACCAAGTCCCTTGTTCAGGACAGCAGCTTCTTCTGCACCCAGGATGTGGTCTGTCAGATTGACCACTAATCCTTGGTTGCACTCGTACCTGCTTGTGGACCTTTGGTCATGCTCCGTGTGTTCACTGGGGTGTTGTTGTCCTCCCATTGTACTTGTTTGTTCACGTTGTTTCTTCTTGCACGTCTCCCCCTTCTTCCACCCTGTCCTAAAAACGGTTCTGATTATAGTTGGGTTGGAAGAACGGAACCGGATGGTATTGTGGAGGTCCATGGAATTGTGGTGGTCCATGGAATGGAACTGGCCCGTATGGACTGGGCCATGGATACATCTGGGATGGTTGGTATCCCTGGTTGAAGTTTCCTCTTCTCGGTTTCCTTGGTCTACCTCTCCAGCTCTTGTTGGAACCGTCACTTGACCAGTCCTCATTTTCTGACTCCGAATTGCTTGAGTCCCCTTGGTACGACGATCCAGAATCAGAATTATCCTGGCTTTTGTAGTCGTCTTTTATATAGGGGTATACTTTCTCATGAGAGAATTTCTTAAGATCTTTCTGTAACTTGTTGACTTTACTCTGCATCAGAAGGGAGGGTGTACTCCTCTTTCAAAGTTTCTCTCGGCCCTTCAAGTAGTGAGAGGTTCCTCCTCCGCTACATTAGTGTATTACGTTTTGTGCAGCGCACAGCTGTGGGGCATCCCCAGAAAAGAGGGTTATAGAACCCAAGATAATTTTGTTTGAATAATTGTGGATATTTGGAAGGATTCACTCACCGCTTTTTATTTGGTCTTGTCTTTAAATCACTTTATCATGAATACGCCATGCACATTGACAACATCTGAGACCCTTGGTATAGGGTACACGGATGAAATGGCGTCTGCTATTTTGGCCGGCCCATCATTATTCCCAGACACAAATATCAACCAGAGTCTCAACCAAGCGCAGAACTGGGATGAATTAAAGGAATTGAAACGTGCCCAGATGAAAATCTTACTTCATGGGGCAATTTTAACGGAATATCTGCGAGGCAATGCTGCACCTAAGGGTCTCTTAGTGACCAACGCCCCTAGAATTTTCTTAGATGATCCTTTGTTTAAAAGAGAGTGGTCACTAATCGCGTGGCGTTGTACGCGCGATTGGTTGATCCTCATCATAAATACTGCTAAACGCCTTTCAGAAGCTATCCTGGTAAAAATCAAGACCAGCGAAGATGCTCTTATAACGGAAATCAAGATCTCACTCTACAAGAAAAAACTAGAGGAGGTCAACAAAGAGATTGGGGAACACAAAGACTTTCTGATGCAGAGTAAAGTCAACAAGTTACAGAAAGATCTTAAGAAATTCTCTCTTGAGAAAGTATACCCCTATATAAAAGACGACTACAAAAGCCAGGATAATTCTGATTCTGGATCGTCGTACCAAGGGGACTCAAGCAATTCGGAGTCAGAAAATGAGGACTGGTCAAGTGACGGTTCCAACAAGAGCTGGAGAGGTAGACCAAGGAAACCGAGAAGAGGAAACTTCAACCAGGGATACCAACCATCCCAGATGTATCCATGGCCCAGTCCATACGGGCCAGTTCCATTCCATGGACCACCACAATTCCATGGACCTCCACAATACCATCCGGTTCCGTTCTTCCAACCCAACTATAATCAGAACCGTTTTTTAGGACAGGGTGGAAGAAGGGGGAGACGTGGAAGAAGAAACAACGTGAACAAACAAGTACAATGGGAGGACAACAACACCCCAGTGAACACACGGAGCATGACCAAAGGCCCACAAGCAGGAACGAGTGCAACCAAGGATTAGTGGTCAATCTGACAGACCACATCCTGGGTGCAGAAGAAGCTGCTGTCCTTAACAAGGGACTTGGTTTTGTTCCAACTGCATATTTGGACAAATTCCAGATACGGTGTGAACTAAGCGAATTCTTCAGAAAAATACGTATAAAAACATTCTTCAGGGAGAAAGAGGCACTAATGGAGGATGAAACACACACAACCTTACGACTAAAATCAAATTTCTTTCCACCAACATCATTAATGCCCCAGAGGTGATTGCGTTCGAAGAGAGTGTAACAAAGGAAATTGAGGAATTACCAACTAAAAGAGGCGTCTATGACAATTTGAACAAAAAGAAAGAGACGCATTGAAAACCCTGGGTACAAGAACTGACATTGTTATCAAACCAGCGGATAAAGGTGGGGCTACTGTCATTCAGAGCACTACGGCTTATAGAACCGCCTGTATGAACCTCCTGGCAGATATAAAATACTACAAGAAAATCAACAAGGATCCCACCACACGGTTAAAGAAAACCATAAATACACTGACCGCTGATGCCCTGGAACGAGACTGGCTTACTAAGAAAGAACATGAATTCCTCAATCCTGATGACCCAAGAATACCCATATTTTACACGATACCAAAAATACACAAAGGAAAAATACCTCCTCCCGGTAGACCCATCGTGTCTGGAGTTAGGGTAACTTCTTGAACCTCTTTCTAAATTTACCGATTGGTTTCTACGCCCATTAGTCACACGCATCAGGTCATATGTTCAGGATACAAAACATCTGCTCAACCTAATATCAGACATTGATTATGATCCCAGGCACAATATAATGGTGTGTTTAGATGTTGAAGCGCTCTATACGAGCATCCCACAAGAGGAGAGCATCCGGGTTATTGAGAACCTTCTGAAACAAGAAAATTGGACCTGGGATGCCCCCGTAGATTGGGTTATTACACTGATGCGCATAGCTCTCATGGAGAATTTCTTTAGGTTCGAGGAACAGCTATATCTCCAGGTTCATGGCACTTCAATGGGCAGCACCTTTGCGCCTAGCATAGCGTGTCTGTATGTGGGCCAAATGGAAGAACAACATATTTGGCCCACCAACCCTTACTCTAATAACATCAGTAAGTGGTGGCGATACATCGACGACGTCCTGATGATATGGAATGGCAATTTAACAACTTTGGCTAATTTCCATAAATGGCTGAACCAACTGAATCCACATTTAAAGTTCACCATGACGTACAACCATGAGGAGGTCTCGTTTTTGGATGTAAAGATCCTGGCTAGTAACAACAGCCTGGTCAGTTCTTTGTATACAAAACCAACGGACAAAAACAGTTTGTTACACTTTGAAAGCGGACATCCACGCTCTCTCAGGGAAAATCTACCCATAGGCCAATTCCTGCGCATACGCAGAAACTGCCAGGATCTTCAAGATTATAAGATGGAAGCTGAAATATTGTCGAAGAAATTGGAACAAAGAGCATATCCTAAAAGAATTATTGAGAAAGCAATGAAAAGATCTCGCAATACCCCGAGGGATGCGTTACTGGATACAAACTCAAAGGAGGTGAAAGATACAATCTTTTGTGTTACAACATACAATGCATCATCCAACGATATTAAGAAAATCATCAACAAAAAGTGGGAAATCCTTACATCTAACAAACTTAAATAGGAAAAACCTATGTTTTCATTTTGAAGAAACAAAAGCCTTAGAGACTCCTTGATACACACAGACCTGAAGAGATCAAAAACAACTCACCAATTGACTCTCTGGGATCAACCTCCGGTCATTGGACACTATCCATGTGGGTCATGTGTTGTATGTGAGTTCACGAAACATACAAAGGAAATTGACTTAGGCATGCATCATGCATGGGAACAGCGGACCCATACTAATTGTAACAGTGATAAGGTTATATACATGATCAAATGCCCATGCCAACTAATGTACATCGGCATGACAGGGAGAAAAATAAAGGTGCGCATAAGCGAACATAGAAGCACCATCAGAAGGTCGATCACAGCAACAAGATTAACATCCCATTATGTGGAGATGAAACACTCTGACAAGGATTTGTGTTGGACAATAATTGAAAAAGTCACAGGAGAAGGCGATGTAACCAGAAGACTTTTGGAGAGGGAGCAGCGTTGGGTGCATCGATTAAAAACATACATCCACGGGTTGAATGATTCCATTCCCTGGCACCAACTTAACAAGACCAGATGAATCAAAAAAATGTTGTATTGATACTGAAACTGAACCTGACACTTACTTAGCATTAGTATGGATTGTATTTCCCCATCTGTGACACTATACTGACACACCCTACTGAGCATTAGGTTCTTTAACTCAGGTTTTTTAACTTAATTATTGAATTTTCAGCATGGTAAATTCGCTGAGAATACTTTCACTATATTTACATCAACTAACCGGCATCACAAGCGGTTATTTCACACTAGTCATTGTTTGACAAGGGATTTAAAATTGCTATAAGAATAACTATAGTGTAACGCTGATGTGCGACAACACTATCATATGATTGTTTATACATTTGTATAACGAGGGAACTACTGTTCCCATAATCTGAAGGGCATACGTGTTGATGACGCACGTACAACGCGAGAATCCCAAAGTTTATATGGTGGATTTGACGTTTACGTCACACGCCCTTGCTTTAGCGATTGGTTTGGGACTCTTTGTTACGCAAACAGTGTGAATATTAACATCACTGTGGTCCTATACCAATATATAGAACTTTATAAAATAAGTGTATATACATCGGGTTTTCCATATGAGTGTGCTGTGAAGAACCGGGCCTTTGGGCCTGGCGGCGCAGGGCACGCCTGAAATCTTCGGGTTCACCTGCCTTGTTGCACAGAGACACGGAATACTCTGTTGGCGTAGAAAACCAAGTTTATTAGCTGCAGCTAAGCACAGTTGTCCAAGAAGTACATCAAGTAGGTTCTCAGGAGACTGCCACTTGACTCCGTGGCTCACAAGCTTTTATCGTCGAAATACATCTGTACAAACATACACCCATCGCACAAATTTTTAGCCAATCAGGAGAGTTTGAAAACAAGATATTGTGTCACCAGAATGCTCTCTGCTTACATGTTGTGTGTTATCCAGCCCCCAAAGTTAATCAATACTGGTACCCATAGTTCGGTGTTTGCAATGGCAGGACATATCTGTATGCTTCAAGAGGAAGGTTACGAAGTAGGAAAACACAGGGAGAGAATAGCGAAGGCCAGAAGATAAGATATGGCGAGAGGAGAATACTAAAGGCTAACAGATAGTTGATACGGGGAATAGGTAGTCCAGACAAGGATTAGTTAGGCCGGCTGGTGTCTGAGATTGGTTTAAGGACAAGGACGGAGGGGGTTTTTGACACGTTGCAGTCCAAAAGGGCAGAGACACTTCGATCATCGGGCAGCCTGTGTAAAGGCAACACAAAAATGGCGGTGACTGTAAGATGGGGTCAAAATTAAAGAACCTCAGCTGAAGTGGCTGCTTCATTACCTTTACTCGGGGTATTTGTAAACTACATTTCCCAGAGTCCATGGGGTGGTCAGGATGGAACCTGTTATGACCGCGGAAGTAGGCGCGGCAATCAGAGCGTCCCTTTAAGAAACAGCGAGTGTAGGTTCCCGGTTGCCACAAGCCGCTGGGACCCACACCGAACAGGTCACACTACGGGGCAGGACCCTTGATGACGTGAGTAAAATGAATGAAAGAACGCCGGAAACAGGTATGAGTGCATGCATCTCCAACACGGAGGTTTCGTCTTCCGCATTTATTGACGCATGTTTTTTGGTTTTTGTTTATTTCATTTCATCTCCTACCTTTAATCACATCATTTGGATAAATCTGACCGTGGACTTTTTCGATCCTTTTTCACGGCACCAGTGTCTGACTACAGGGCTACCCCATTTCTAAGGGAGGTCCCACGAGGAGTTTAACCTCTCCCTATATGGGGTAAGACTCGGTATTTTATGTGTCCTGTATGTATTTTTACGGCAATTTTAACAGCGGTATGAATGAGAGTGTATGATTCGTTTTTTCACAATTTTTCACAAACATTCAATGCACGCAAATTGGTTTAGAGATTGTTAGTATGCGACTATTAGCCGCTACACCACAATTATGCGCACGTTCTAGAGTGTGATATAGACCTATGAATGAGCATACGTTACGCATACTGTATTAGCATGCTTGTTGCTGTGCTTTATCACCCTCGGGCATAATTGGCACAGAGGGTGACGTCAATCTTCACTACTTGTGATTTCAGATACTGTATACATGCCTATAACAATGGTGTGTTGTTTGTTTTGTCGTTATCTTTGTCTTTTTACAGATTGAGTGATCTAAAAATCTCCAAGATTGTGTCAAACAAAGGAGCAGCTTTCTGCCCTTTAATAAAAATTAGTGTAGGGAACTTCCTTATTACTACCCTTCCAGGGGGGACAACGTTATCGCCCTGAAGAAAGTCCTGCACCATATTTTGGGCTTGAATTGGACTGAAACATGTTGGCTTTAGGGTCTTAGGACCATAATATCCCAATGACCTTATTCTTCTTTATTTTAATATCCTTGACAGATCCAAAAATAAAGGGAAACCGGGATCTGCCAGTGGATTTTTAATCTTTAACCCCCTGGCCAAACATTTCTTTAAGAGCTCCCTACAATACGGTTGAGCCCACCCCGACTTATAGGCGTCGGGGTGTCCCGATGATGAAGCATGACACCACTAGGGTGTGTGAGGGAATATAAAACAAAAGGAGTTGCCTCCTTCGCCATTTTAGAGTGGTGTATAATCATCAGCTTCATTTAAGGACATTCCACCATTGATCAACCAGTATCTGTTTGTATTCTAATAACCGAACTACACGGTTAGGGTATAAGGGAGTATTTATTGTGGATCAGTGTTATATTACGGGAGGGTGTACTCCTCTTTCAAAGTTTCTCTCGGCCCTTCAAGTAGTGAGAGGTCTCCTCCTCCGCTACATTAGTGTATTATGAATAAATTAATCTCCTTCTCACTCCAACTGCTCAGCTGCAATGCTCAGGAATCTAGAACATCCAGTTGAACAGATGGAATGAAAGAAGGAAGAACTACAACAACATGCCACGAGGTAGCACGTGTACATGAAATGCAGGAAAACAATAGAACATACACATAACACATCTTCCCTCTGAAGAAATGTGAACAAAAGAACAAAAGTAAATATACATTGTCACTTAATCATTGTCACAAATAAAGTCATTTAACCACAAAGGTTTGTTTCTTGTTCTGAAAGGTCTATCTACATTTCTAACGTTCTCAAGATTAATTTCATCTTCATTGAACCCAGAAACATCCTCATTTACCTGAATAGAAGTTTTGTTAACATCATTATGAGTTCCAGTTGTGGAGAACTCTGAATTGTCATCCTCAATTGAAATACCTACACCCTCTGAAAGACTTACAGGGTTTCCAGATCTTTCATCTGTATAAGCAGGATCTGGAAAACATTCTTCTGAAAGTGGTGTACAAGAAACAGAAGATTCAGAATATACACCCTGTTCTCCCCTTAAAATGGCAATTCTTTTAAAATTCCAAACCCTTCCGTCATTCAATCGAACAGCATTCCTTAACATTTCTACAACTTGAAAAGGACCAGAGAATTGACTTTCTCCTTTCCTCACCTTCCATGGAAGCTTAACCTTTACCCAAGAACCTACATGGATTTTCTTTTCTACAGATTCTTTACCTTTGTTGAAATCATCTCTATATTTCATATGTTTACCAACAATTCTATTTCTTATCTCTTCTACACACAATTTTGAACAATTGTTCTCAACTAACCACTCAGGATTACATTTCGTCCTGGCATCCCTTCCACGCATCACTTCAAAAGGAGTAACTCCTAAAGCATCATGAATGGTGGTTCTGTAAACCCAAACAGTTTTAAACAATTGATACTCCCAATCTAAATTATTTTTCATTGCCATTTGAATGCTTCCCTTAAGCACCCTGTTAAACCTTTCGATCATTCCATTTCCACTGGAATTATAAAGTGAGGTAGTTCTGTGTTTAATACCTAACCTTTCAAAATATTCCCTCGCTAAATTGGATTTAAATTGTACACCATTGTCACTTATAATTTGTGCCGGTAATCCCTCATTAATAACTACACTGTCCATAAATTTTAATACTTCTGTGGAATTGACATTGTCCACTATTTTAACGACAGGCCATCTTGAAAAGGTGTCAATCATAGCAATGACATATTTGGAAGGAAATCCTACCGGTCCCATGATGTCTATGGCTATGGTATGCCATGGTTTTATAGGAACAATGGGATCGCACATTGTAGGTTTTAAAGTTTTTAGAGATTTGTCTGAATTGGCGCACATGAAACAATTCCTTACAGACCTTTCTACCTCAACATCAATCCCAGGCCACCAATACCACATTTTAACTCTTTGTTTGGTCTTAACCACACCAAAATGACCATCATGACAAAGGTCCAGAACTTTGCTTCTAAGGGATAACGGAGGCACAGCCCTATCACCTCTAAAAATTGTTCCATTATTTACAGAAAGTTCTTCTTTGATTTCCCAAAAGGCTCTCTCATGGCTATTAAGAATGGATTTGTTTGGCCAACCACATCTGACCCATGTGATAATTTTTGCATTCCTTTATCATGGGAATATTCTTTTATCCAAGTGTCTTCTGAAACCCTTGGTACACCTTGGTCATGAACCAAAGCTATACTAAAATCATCCCATTCATTGTTTTCACATGTTTCCAAATCAAGAGGCATACGAGATAAGAAATCGGCTATTACATTACTCTTTCCAGGAACATATACCATGGTGTAATTAAAATCCTGTAGTCGCATAGACATTCTTGCGATTCTAACAGATGCCTTAAACAATCCTTCTGTTGTCAACAGTCTTATTAAAGGTTTATGGTCTGTACGGACCGTGCAATGACTTCCCCAGACAAAAGTACGAAAATGTTCTAAACCCCACACACAAGCCAAAGTTTCCTTTTCTATTACTGAAAACTTTCCTTCTGTGGGAGTTAAGGCACGAGAAGCAGAAGCAATGATATACTCCTTCCCTTCCTGATCAGATTGAGATAGGACACATCCCAAACCTTTATTACTAGCATCCACTGTAATGATATTATTCAGATTGCAGTCAAAACCTGAAAGAATGGGGGCTTCTGCAATGGCTTTTTTTACGTCAATAAATTCTTCCTTACATTTATTACACCAGACAAATTTCACTTTATTTTTAAGCAATTGTCTAATGTTAAATACTCTGCTAGCAAAACTCTCTACAAATTTATTGTAAAATTCTATCAGACCCAGAAAAGATCTGAGTTCATCTTTATTAGATGGTGGTGGGGCATCAAGAATTGCTTCAACCAACTTCGGTTTAGTAGCTACACCCTCACCACACAAAACGTGTCCTAAGTATGTTACAGATTTGACAGCGAACTTGCACTTAGAATGTTCGACTGTGAGCCCATTCTCTTGTAAAATCTTAAAAACTTCCTCCAATGCACCATCATGTTCTGATCTATTTTCTCCAAAAACCAATATGTCATCTTGAAAACAACGAACATTGGTATGCTTCCCAAAAAGTTGGTGCATAATTCTTTGAAAAATAGCTGCGGCTAAATGCGTAGGGCTATCGCAACGATAACATCTAAAGTTTTCTTTTTGTTTAAAATCTGTAATGCCAGTTTGAGTTTTCTTTTTGAAGTCGTAGGTTTTAGAATTATAATTTCCCAGACTTTTGTTTTTAACCTTACATATAACTTCCTCATTTAACACTTTACTTTCAGCTTTCAAGATCTTGGCACTGCGACCAGAGAGTTCTGCTTTCCTTACCAAAGCTAAAATGTCATCTAGACAAGCATCACCATTGATCCAAAGCCTCTCTTGAATTGCAGGATCACAAGCGTGCATGACAATTTGATCACGTATCAATTGTTCTTGCAAGTGATCAAATTTACAGTCATCAGCTAACCTCCTGAGTACAGCAACATATTCATCAATGCTTTCGTTAAGTTCCTGTTTCCTTTGAAAAAACTTAAATCTAACTATACCTATGCATACTTTGGGAGAAAAATGGTTATCAAAGTCATGTAAAATATCTTGGAAAACATTAGAATCGCCTGTACCTAAACATTTTTTCATTTGTTCATAACTTTTTAAACCTTGTTGTCCAATAGAATGTAGGAAAAGTTTCTTTTTCCTTTCTGGTTTCATGTTTCCCTCCTCGTCGATGGTATCAATAAAATTGAGAAAATAGGATTTCCACTCACTCCATTTCATGCAAGGATTCCCTCCTGCAGGCCAGAAAGCTTGAGGAGGTTGTATTGTGAAGTTTTGAGTTGCCATGCTGATTATATCACAATATGATAAAATTAGGTAATTAAAGTTCAAATCTTCTGAAGAGTAAAAGTCACGAGGAATAAACTTTTGAATAAAACTTGTATTTTAAATAAGCTTGTGAATAAGACTGGTATATTAAATAATAGAATGTAAAATTACTTGTAATTCGGCTTCGTGAATCCTTAACGTAAGTTTTTGCTCGGTGTAAATCCACTCGGTGACTGTAACGAGTGAAATAAATAAAAAAAAAATTTCCAAGATGGCGCCCGTATAGCGCGTTGCGTAGTGACGTAGGAGCGTAAGCTCGTAGTTTCTAAGGATGCCGGCAAAGATTAAACGCGCAAGTAATAAACACGTAGTTAAGGATTCTGCCTGAAGAATGCTGAAAGCTGGTCGCGAGAGAAGGTTGTGCGTGAAAGGTAAAGTTCACGGTTGGAATTTTGAAAGTCGCGCTGAGTAGAATGCTGAATACGGAGTTCTTCGTTAGTCAAAATTTCGGTTTTTTTTTAGTAAGAAATCTTACCCGAGTGAAGCGAAGTATGCCAGTTAATAATGTTGCGAAGTCTCGTAAAAAATAAATAAATAAATAAAGACTTTGTTTTCTTTTCTTTTCCAACGTTTCAAAATCTTGAATTCTTCAGCAAACGTGCCGCAGGGTTCAGGTGCTCCTTAAGCTCATCGCCAAATTTGTAATGATGAAAGGTCCAGATGAGCATGAGAAAAAGACCTTTATTGTAGATGAAAGGAGCACCAAGGCTGAATAAATTAATCTCCTTCTTCTCACTCCAACTGCTCAGCTGCAATGCTCAGGAATCTAGAACATCCAGTTGAACAGATGGAATGAAAGAAGGAAGAACTACAACAACATGCCACAGGTAGCACGTGTACATGAAATGCAGGAAAACAATAGAACATACACATAACACATGGTTGTCTGTGATTACTTTTCTTGTATACTTGCCTGCACAAACACAGATAAACGATCTGACGTGAAAACTAGATATCAAAGAGTTACAGCTGTGTTTAAGCAGCCGTTCATGAAATAGCTTTTTGATGTAGCTCCTATAAAGACAACTATAATGTCAGACGGGATGAAAACGGATATCCGGAAATCCGCTGCACCGGTTTGTCGCTCATATTTTAAGTCAAAGTGTTTTATTTTGCACCTTAATCATTGCGAGATTACATTCTCTTATAGGACTGCGAGCATTTTGTTAAATCCTTTAATACGATGGTATTATTAAAATACACAGTTGGAACGACTAGCACACATCAATTTGTCCAGCTCTCTTTGGACAACTACTTTACAATTGTATATATTGCCTAGATATTGTTTATATCATGGCTATGAGAATACATCTGACCCGAAACCACGTTATTTAGAGCAACTGAACCAATAAACGCACTTTCACATGCTTGTTATTAAAGTACAAAGGTCAAATGTCCTCTAATTAAAACAGTACAGGGGAGTAGATCCGAGAATAACACTTGTTACCTTTCCCAGGGTTCCTTGCTAGACTGCAGTAGACCAGGTGAGAATGACAACCACGTGAGAGAAGTCAGTGGGGATGTCTTACTACCTCACCAGGAGAAAGGACGCACGCCGGGACGCGGACAGGAGTGACTGCCCGCCGGCGCGCTTCCTAATCCGACCTCACTTCCTTCCAGGACCAGGACGTGAGGTCACATCCCCGTGGCGCCACAGCCAGTAATCATGCAACCACATAGGGCAGGCCCCGCCCGGCGGGTGTCACTGTCTCGGTATTGGGCACAGCGACTACCTCGGCCCGGTTACGTCAGGCCTGGGCTGTAGTCTGAGTGACTCAGCCGCGCCGGCGCCGCGGGCGGGAATTTTAATGCAGCAGCCAGCTATTAAGATACATTTGTAGCAGTGAGTGCACAAGATTAACTGTTACTGACTGAGCCTGTGCTGGTGGCAGCGCCCGGGCAGGCAAGTCTGCGGGGAGCAGCAGAGCCGGCGCAGGTCACAGGCGCGCGCTAGCAGCCTGGCGTGCCCAATACTTCAGCGCTGATACAGCAGAGAGACGGCATTAAAATGCGTGACAATGCATTTCAGTGCGGTGATGCGGAACACCACACTGAAATGCGTTAGAGTCACGCCTGATGCGTGATACTTGGCAGGCCTGAGACTGCAACCACATCATGTTTATAAGTTGTAGGAAGACTGGAGACAAGATTTTTATGTTTTAAGTTTTAACGTTTGGTTGAGATTTATACCTGTTTCATACCATGTTAATGTTTTGCTAGTTTCATGCCCAGGTATCGGGGGGGTGGGGGGTGTTATTAGGGCAATGCCCCTATATACATAGAAATTTGCTTATCGTTGGCTGTGCTTTTGTCATTCACTTTTGCTTGCTTTCTATTTGCTGGCTTTATTTATTTTAGGCCATGCAGCTTGTGTTTGTCTCTCCCGTGTACCATAGCCTGCTTACTACCTCTCTGGCTGTCTCTTTATATTCTTGCATGAGTGCTAGCTTTTGGGGAACTATTTGTTCTTTCTGTGAAGTACTCCATGAGAAGGCATGTTTTCCTTTTCCAGCTGTCTCCCTTCAACGCTAGTATTGCTTTCTTTCGCACATATTGTTCTCTGACCTCCCTCCAGCCTGCTTGCTGCTTGTTTACTCAGAGAATGAAAAAAAAACGGGGAGAGAGTGAGCTGGGGTTACACAGCGATGGAACAGGCTTGTAGACTGTCCAGTCGGATCCCGCATGCCATGGCTGAGGACAGAGGGAGGTGCTTCAGGGACTTGCACTCACAGCCGTCTGCTCTGCACCGAGAGGCTCTGCTGGAAATGCCTTAATGCACCAATACCGTAATTTATTTTTACTGCTGGGACAAATGAGAGCGTTTGTTTATCAGTCGCGCCTGCTACCGGATGGGGGTGGTGGGGGGGAATGAAAAAGATTTAAATAAAAAAAACAACAAACACTTACCTAGTTACGGCCGGCGCCTCGCCGCCATCCTCTTACTCTTCCTGTCTGGAGTCCCGGCAAGGCAGCAGGTAGCATCAGGGCTCCCAGGCTCCCCATAGCCTGAGCGCCGTGTTTCCCCACTCAGACAGGCAGTGGGAGCCTGGGCATGTTCTCCACCGAGGCCCGAGACAGCCGGCCTAACCTTCATGCACACTTACAGAGTGCCCATCGCTCCTACTCCTGAAGTGCTCTGGCGTCACGGAGGCCAGCCGTGTCCGCACCTAACAAACTGACCCACTGCAGTAGGAAAAATCAAATGATAATAACGCTGCATTATTATCATTTTCTTATTCTTTTTGAACTGCTCGGGAGACGCTCCTCCGCCTTAGCGGAGGAGCCACCGCTGTTGTTTATGAACAATACCATTTTTGTCTGACTTGTTGCCTGATAATGTATCACAGTGCTTGAAAATTAATTTTCCTCTTCTACTGAGGACCAGGCCTGGTTCCAGGACTTGGGATCTGGGAGGGTCATGGAGATGCATGGGTGGGCTATAAAGATAAGTGGGTTTGTCCAAAGACTCCCAGGTGTCTGAGAGCTGGGTCTGGGCATATCTGATGGCCTTGTATGGATCAGAGTGGCATACCATACCTACTGCCAGCTTCTGAATACTCATTTTAACTGTGTATTTCTAGAGGTTTAAAACTAGGGGCTGTATCTCTTCTGCTCGCTCCACCTCAGCCTTCTTTTGCTCTGTCTGTCCCTCCCCTCTCCTGACTTCACTCTCCTTTCTCTCTGCTTCACCCTGCTGTCCCACTCACCTCACCCTCTACTTCTTCCTACCTCACTCTTTACTCCTCCTACTTTATCTCCACCTTATCCTCCTGTTTCCCTGATGTGCCCTTCTTTCTCCACTTCACCCTCATATTTCTCTCACCTCACCGTCTGCTCTTTCTGCCTTTTCCTCTCTCCTCTCACTGTGCGTCAACTTACTCTCTCTTCTCTTCACCTATCTATTTCCACTACACACTTCTCTCTCCACCTCACTGTTCTCTTTTCCTCACGCTTCTCTTTTCCTTGCCTTTCTCTCTTCCACGCCCTTCTCCCTCTTCCTCACCCTCCTCTCTCTTCCTCACCCTCCTCTCAATCTTGCCTGCCCTCCTTTGTCTTCCTGACTCACATTCTCTCCCCCTCACCATCCTCCTTTCTCCTTCCTCGTGCCTCAGCCTCCCTACTATTACCCTCCAGTCTCTCTCTGCTTCACCGTCCCCTCTCTTCATCTCACCATTCTTTCGTTCCACCTCACCCTCTTCTGTTAGCCTCACATTCACTGCTGCTGCCTATGTGGGCAATGATTTTGTGTATGCAAACTAATTAGGGGTGTGCATGAGCTTGTGTTGATGCATGGGTGTGTGTAATCGGCCTGGCACTTCTCTGGATCTTTTTTTGCTCTGGTAGCTCTCCACATTCTAATCAGTGGCATCATTAAGGCCTAAATTATATAGTGCATACCCATGAGCACACATGAGGTCAGCAAAGACCTGGAGTAATGCATATTTTAACTAAATAAGCACAGTAACAATTAAAGGAGCAATTAAATCTGTAACCTGAGCAACAAAACCAAAGGAAACATCAAATGTGGGCTTGTTTTTACCCCTGTCTGACCAATGTGCTTTGAATACATCTTCTGAGGTTGATGACTGGATTTGTAATTTGATGGCTAGTTTCTCAACTACTATTTTTCTGTCAGTTGTTTGAGCAGAATGTATCTTAAGGGGAACAAAGAGGAAACGTTCAGCTCATGTGAGTGCCTCAAAATTGAACTTTCTCTACTAAACGGTGTCTGGCATGCTTCATCTTCTTTTCCGTTCTCCTGTGTCCCACCAGGCTCTCTCATTCCCATTACCCCCTCTTTACCCACCAACCTCCCTGTCCGTCAATCTCTCCTCCCTCTTGTTCTACCACTATCCTCCAGTCCATTCACACTCCTTCTCTGGCCCCTCTTCTGCCATTTATCATTTGCTCATGACCTTCCTAAGTGACCACCTTCCTTTCTCATCCTCTCCAACCTTCACAAGCGTCTTCCTCCACCTTCACCCTTTTGTATTCCTCTGTTTGTTTACCTTTTATGGCCCCCAACCGGTACATGCTTAACTTCACTGTATTCGAATCCCTCATTTTGCTCATCAATACCCTGTTTCATCCATACTACTTCCTCAGACTGCCTTTTCATCCTCCTGCATCCACCTCCCAATCCGTCTTCACCTTTTCTACTTTATGATGCCATCACCCCTACTTCTCATTAATCAACCCATGTCATATTTCTTCTCTTCCCTTTTAATCACTACTTTACTCGTTTCATCCAGTCATTCCCTTACCATTCTTTTATCTTATCCTTCCTTTTCTTTTTTTCTTACTCCTCTTTTCTATCCCCACGCTCTCCTCTAATCAACATCCATCTCTCATCACTGTACCTCATCACCTCTTCCTCTTGTCAAGATTGTAGAATCTTTGTTGGTTACCCACTGGAGCCACAGGTCTGAAGGGTGGCTGTGGGTTTTTCAGGACTTCCGATGAAATGATACCACTGCTTCCACAGTTGTGAAATAATCTTTAGTTAATATTGTTAGTGTTATAGGTGAGTTATGCACTCTCCCTTTCAAAATGCTCCAAGATATCACATTTATTTGAAGCTTAAATAAGTGTGTTTATCCTGATCAGGCACACCTAGCAGCTCAGACGTTTTATATCGAGGCAACTTTTTATCTGTTTAAAATGGCTTTTTGTTAAAATCTACAAATTATGCAGCAGATGATGGACTATGTGGCAAATGTTACAAATCCATAATTATGTATAAAACGCTACGGCTGTAGAGTCGCATAATTCCAGTGGCCCTGATTATAATCGATTTATGTCTATTCATGTGACAAAACGAGAGAATTTGTTGGTCAAGGATAAATGCACAGTCACCGGTGCCCCAAAGTTGGGCGTCTGTTATTTAAATTCCTTCTAATTATATTAGCAACCTCCTCCTTCTGTGAGCACCTTAGGGAGTAAGCAGGGCAGTTGTCAGTGCTGCCAGGGGATTGTTGCCAGTGCTTTTCTTCGAATAATAGACACATGCACTGCTCCTTCCCATTCTGCATCTGTGTTGTATTATTGAAACTTGACAAGTCTTTTCCATTAACAACAGTCAAAACTTTGCCATTATCAGTGTTTTTTGCTTAATATAGGTCCATAACATGGCCACTAGAATTATGTAATTCTTTGGGTGCAGCGTATTCTGTATAATTATGTATTTGTAGCAATTTATCACATAATCATCATCTGCTGCCTAATGTGCAGATTTTAGGAAAATAAAATGTTGTTTCTAGCTCAAACGAATTGAACATTACTAAAAACGCAGCAACTTGGAAGGCCTTAATAAAGGTCGACTGGTTACCTTTCTTTAGCCTATTGCTGTATTTCAGTGTTAAAGTGATACTGACAAGATGTAACCTTTTCCAAGATAGTGTTAACATGTAAAAATATAAAAATAATTAAGTTGTACTATCACAAAATTTACCACCTTACACCGAGTAATTTGCCTTATCTTGCCACAAAATTTAGTCAACCCTGCCGCATATTTTGGTTTACCCCATCTGCATAATTCCAGTGGCCCTGGACAAAAGTTAGGATTAACGCCATAGCAGAAATAAAATAAAATAAATCACTATTGAGATATTTATCTTGAGCGTATGTTCATTTTCACTTACTTTACATGCAATAGCAAAATCCTTCATGTTGTTTCTGCAAAAAAAAAATAATGGTGTGTCTCATGTGCC
The DNA here is from genome assembly GCA_963921515.1 of Calotriton arnoldi. NCBI lineage: Eukaryota > Metazoa > Chordata > Amphibia > Caudata > Salamandridae > Calotriton > Calotriton arnoldi. The sequence goes on from CAWUFW010000339.1 coordinate 2,626,827, forward strand.
CTTTCTATTTACATGTGCACAGTAATAGATGCCATCCCGATGACTTTACCCTTGTCCCCAGGCACTTAAAGTAGCCCAAGGCATTGGCGTTATAGATGAAAGTCACACAATTAGGCTTTGATTGAGCAAGCGTGGAAATCTTAGAAAATTTCCTCAAATAACGTCACTTTAAATGTACTTAGCGAACCTGAAAAGTACAGCGCCTTCCTAAGCTGATTAATCTTTGCCACCGTTTTAGAATGGAACGTTTCACAGCAAAGTCATCATTATTTGCATTTGATGTTCATCCAATAATGAGAGGTTTTGTGAGCCGAAAGCGGGGTGAGATATGAAGATGAAGGAAAGAAACTGCAAGGTAGACCAAGGGCAGTGGCCCCATTATTCAGGAGTAGGAAAGAGAGTAGTGTAAACAAACAGAATGATGGAAGTAGATCAAGTAGAAAGGAAAATCTGATGAACGAGGAGCTAGTATCAGGAAATTGGAAATGTTGGGTAGGGGGATATGGGCAAGGATAGAGAAGGACTTCCAGACGAAGAAAAAAGGGATAGAAGTAACCTGTGGCTATACTTTGAACCATCACAGTATAGGAAAGGGGGGGAGAAAGTTGCGCCCCTTAAATCGGTCCCAACTATTATTTTCCTTCTCCAAATGTGCTAGCCTAAAAGAAATAGGGACAAAACACCTCAGGCAAGTAGGATTTATGGAGAATAAAAAGGGAAATGAGGTCACAAAAGTTCTGATGTATTCAGGATTGGTAAAATCAACATTAATAAGAGCGTTAAATGAGATGTCTAAGGAGGGAATCAGGTTAGTCCCAGAATTAGAAGTGACTGTAGTGGGCAATCATGGAAAATCATTCCTGAGCCAACATGCGGGATTAGGGCAAAGGGAAGTAAAACGAATTGATCAGGCATTGAACAAAAAGGATGACATCGAAATTACGGTGTCAGGTGTTGGGTCCGTAAAAGGCTGGAGAGATGTGAGCCATTAAAATAGGTATATGAACCCATCTATACCAGCCCAGGAAGAAGAGAAATGGTTAAGTGAAATAGATTAGGATGCTGGGTCATCGCACAGCCTTGGGGTCTTTTCTTGGAATATGAATGGGTTAAGAAGAATATCAAAATTAGAAAATTTCAAAAAGCGAGATTTTTATGAGATCATATGCTTACAAGAAACATGGCTATGCGATGAAACCCCCACGATTGAAGGGTATGTGCAGGTAAAAAAGTCTGCTATGAGGAGCCAGCAAGGACGCCCTGCAAGGAGGGGGTGGGGGATGATTACCTTGATATCCACCAGAATAGATAGGAAGATGACACCTTTAGTAGTAAGATGTAAATGGCTGGTGGCCTGTAAAGTGGATTTTCGGAACCCATATCCCAAGAATGAAAACAAGATAATAGTGAATGCATATATACGGGGGGCCCGAGGAGTATAGGTCTGAAATGGGAAGGATGAAGGAAGATGTAGACTACCCATGTGAAACGTACAATAAAGATATTTTGATACTGATGGGGGAATCTGAATCATAAATTAAACCCAAGTAAAGTAGACAACTGGTCTAAAGAAATATTAAGTTCATATAATATAAAGGTGGCAAGCTTCCCCAAAACTAAATGGTCTGAATGAGATTTGGAATTGGGACAGTACCTGGGTTCAAGGGGCTTGTTTTGTCTGAATGGTAGGATAGAAGATGATAGTCCAGCACGTCAGACATTCAAGGTTGGCCAACAATTATGCCCAATTGACTATATATTTATGCACGCCTGGAATTTTGACAAAATAAGGGACTTCCAAGTGGGGGCTGAAGACGGAAGTGATCACCATCCCCTTAAATTAAAACCAATTAGAGGTAAAAGGATACTGAGAGAAACGGTGATCCCTCTACAGATTGTTTACCCAAATCAGCTTACCACTAGACTAACCGATGAATGTATGGAAAAACTAATCAACTTTCAGCAAAATACAATACTGAAGGGCGCCCCAGCAAAACATCAGGAATGGTATGAGAACATAATCAGTCAGGTGGTACAGTGCCTCAGGGTAGATCTAAAAGGGACAGGAACAAGGATTGAGAAGGTTTTGTGTAATCAATGCAAGAAAAATAAATGGTTCACTGAGGAATATAAGAATTTAAAGGCGCAGAAAGGGGAAAGAAACCTCAAAGTAAGATATGAAACGAAAAGTTATAATGCCCTGATGAAGTTAAAGAGAATGTATAAAACCCTAATTAGGGTCCAAAAAAGAGCCCACAGAGAGTGGTGTTGGCGACAATTGCTAGAAGCAATAGAAACCAAAAACTCAAAACGTTTTGGGAAATTAGTACAAGAAGGGTCAGGAAAAATGCAGGTCATGATGAACTGTGTGGTGAAAGAAGTGGCTTGGGAGGAATATCTGGAGGAGATATATAGTAAAAAAAGAGGAGTCAGTAAGAAGAGCAATTCCCTGGGAGAAAGTCGATTAAGGACATGATGTCCCAATTCTCATTATGTAATATTAGATCTTAGATCACAAAGATCTAAGATGGCCGCGGTGTAGGAGCTCTTAGTTTTGGCTCCCGGGGTTGTGATTACCCATCGGGTCATATCCCCTGCTTATCCCTGCCATCCATCCTGGATTAATATGCGGATCCACACAACCGTAGCAGCTCAGCCTCTCACCTTTGGATTTGTATGTCGGCTCAGCTGATGGTAGATACCCGGGGGCGCAAGCCGGGAGGGCTGCGGCATCCTTGATCCTAAAGCCTCAATTGTCTGGAGAAGACCGCCAATGCTGACGGAGGACCGCCCTGACCTAAAACGGCTTGAACGGGTGGGAAGGAGAGGGACTGCCCCCCCCTCCGTGGCTGTCTGACCTCTCGTTACGGCTCTGGTCGGGCTCCAGTCTCTCGAGCTCGTCACCTGGGGCGCCCCGCTGTCCTGCGCTGACACAGATGAAGCCGTGAGAGTCGGACGAGCCTCCAATGTCGTCAGGTCATGCTCGCTTCTTGCCCGGCTGTGCGCACAGTGAGCCGCGGACAGAGATGAGCCCATAACGGGTTCCTGGGAACTTACCCCACTGGATTGAGCAGTGATTGCGGTGAATGCCTCCCCCCGACCAGTGTTTGTTGTCTTGGTTTCGGCTGTCATAACGCTGCCGATATGGCTGGACGATCGCTAAACAGCACCTTTAATCCACACGCTAATCCCCCCCGACCTGCTCGTGTGATTGAGCGACCTACCGCGAGTCGGGACGTGCTTGCCTTTGCCCAGCTCAGCCCAGTCACAGAACCATTTCAAGTGGGGCCCGGTCAGTGACTCGCACTACCTGCATTATGTAGCAAGACTGGGGAGGGTACCAGGGGAGTTCTGGGCTTGGTCTGACCCGCATTGCACAGCAGGCCCATAACCTCCATTTTATCACTGGACTGGCTATGAATACAAGATGGCGATCATCCTTCTGTGCTTCATGGAAATAAAAAGAGGACTAATATCCTCCAACACACAACTCGGCTAATTTGGCAGCCATCTTTGAATGCGCATATTGGCTATATCTCCAGGGAGTGAAGTTGAGATGCTTTAATTTAAAGATTGGGAAGATTGCATTTTTGGTCATATCCGGAAGAAAGGAAGTCATATAAAAACAAAAGCAAAAGTGAGCACAAGTGATATAACGTTACTTTTCCAGTTCCACCCAGGTCCAATTGTAGTCTTTCATTGCCTTACCGAAGTATTTAATATCCTCATTCAGACTTACTAGCTCAAAGTGTGTGCGGCTGGTTCTCTTTACTCATTGCCTTCTTAGTTACACCTACCTCCGATTCAAGTTTTGTCTCTCCTCCTTGAACACGTAAACTAGTCCCCCCCCCACCCCCTCCTCATTAATCGTCGTTGGCCTGTCTCAGAATGGAGATAAGTTTTGTCCCTACAGGATCCAATGCCTTCACTATCAATCATCCGCCTAACCTCTCCAAAAATGCGGCAAAGAAGCACAAACATCGTTTACTCAAATCTAGACCTGAAACTTTAATCTCTGACGTCTACATCGGCACAAAAAAGGGTATTCTGTCTAATGACCTCATCTTCTACACCAGAAAACAGGCATGTTGGCGGAATGTCCTCAACTCCATGCTTCGAATAAAGGACGTTAGGAAAACCCCTCACGGTCTCAAATTATTAACTTCACCTTCACCTTTCCTCAAAGCTAATGCCACCATCACTCTCTACAATAATGGTATTATTCTCATACAAGCCTCTAAGTTCAATTTCTCCAAGATGGACTATATTTTCCCTACCCTCAGGAAAGCAGTGATGGCTAAATCCTCTGTTTCCATTACTCGCCCTTCTAATTCATTGGATTTATCCAGCTCACCTCCATCCACTGCAGGGAGTACTTCAAGTTTTCATAAATCTATCAACTCCATAGTGGATCTCAGTGAGAGTCAATCCCCTATAGCAGTCTCGCAATCCAACCAACCATCGACTCATCTAGATGGCGGACTTAACGTGTCACACATCTCGCCGATCGCAAGCCAGATTCTCGACACTTACCCCCTCTTCTCTCTGTGGATGCTCTCCCACCTAGGGCCTCACGTTCTACGCCTTCTCTGCCGGCGGAGCACAAAAGATCGCCCTCATTGGCATCCTCTTATCCTAACACACTCAACCTCCCCATGAGCACCTCCATTACTCAACACCATTGTCCCTCCACCCCCTTTCCTCCCCCTGCCACTCCGTCCAATCGTGCAGGGATTCCACAAGATTTTAAGGACATATCCCCTTCCCCGGACCTTTGCATTACCGCCTCACCTCATACTGATATACCTCGAGGTCCCTCCTCCTCCCCAGATCTCTCCCCTGAGTTTCTAACCCTGAATCAACACTCAGACCTTACCTCACGTCTGGACAAGTTATCTCTCCAAGTGCATCTTCTCTCCCACAAACTCCTTGAATTGAAAGCCCTCTCACTTCATCATCTACCCTTGCTCAGTTCTCTTATTTCCTTAGGAAAGCTACCCACTGTCCCTGCCAGCGCACCCACTGGCCCTGACCAGCACTCCTCGAACCTTATCTCTAATACCTTACCCCTCCCTAACGCACCCTCCCGGCCTAGAAGAATGATGGCCGAGCTTGCGACCAGTGATATTGATGATCCACTCCTCTCATACTCGATCTCTCTAGATATTGATAAGATCCCTATGGCCCAAATTCAAGCCATTCACGCCAACCCACACAGGGAACCCTCCTACAACCTCAGAGCCGTAAATAGCCACAACCACAAGCAAGTGAACTTCACTCAGTCTTCCACATCACACTCGCCTATACGTCTGAAATGCGCACTACTCAATTGTAGATCAGCCTGCAAACATGCCCCTGATATCTTTGACCTCATCCAAAACAATGAATTAGATATCATCATCCTCACGGAAACTTGGCTAACTCCTTTCTCCACCCCGATTCTAGACCTCTTAGTACCGCCTAGCCATGATATAATCCGTCTAGACAGATCTAAGAAGCAGGGCGGTGGATTAGCTTGTATACACCGGAATACACTATCTGTTTCCCACATGGAAACCTCCACGCAATCCGCAGTCGAATACCTTTGTCTCAACATCGCTAGTAATCACATCCCGATTTGCAAACTTCATACCTTCTACCACCCCCCTGGTGATAACCTCCTCTTCATTGAACAACTAATGGAAATCATCTCTTACAACGACGATCCCTCATTGTCCCAAATCTACCTCGGTGATTTTAACTTTCACTGATCTAATTCTCACAACCAAGCGGTAATCTGTCTAAAATCATTCTTGGCGGATCTGGACCTCACCCAATATTGAGACCGGCCAACCCACAACAAAGGGGAAATTCTGGACCTCATCATTTCAAAAGGTAATACCATCACATTGGAGGACATTACCCTTTGTGATTGGTCCGATCACTACAGCATCTTCTTCTTTAATAACAGGGAGGTGATCAGGAATAGTGATCAACCAAGGAAAATTAAACAGTGGAAAAGGGACCTCAGGAATTTTAACATGGAAGGTTTAGCTATCGAATGCAAATATACCTTTTCTTCCTTAGGTGACATGACTGATGTACATGATCTCACTGACCACTATAACTCCACTATCTTTGGTATCATGGATACTGTTAGACCTGTCAGCCCTAGGGTGGTCTTACCCCGTTTTTTTTCTCTTTGCGCCTCATTTTTGCCACCATCTTTTTGTTGGACCTAGGTCTCTGGGCGCCTTACCACTGCCAAACAGTGCTGAGGTGCAGGTGCTCTCTCCTAATAAGATGTCTGCCACAGGCCCCTGCTACTGTGGAGTGGCCATTGCGCACGCACATACTAGTAGTCAGGATCAGGCTGGGACATAATGATACAGTATCCATGCCGTCCCCGCCTCTGGGCCTCATAGCCAGACATGAGGGAAGCTTCTAGAACCTTCCAGCTCGGGGAGGAGTTATGTTTTGCCGCCTTCAGGAGGGTCACCTGACCTAGGGGTATAAGAGGTTTGGAAGGAAACCTAGTTAGTCAGTTGGGGCACCACTGGACCTGGGGGAACCTCTGCCGGAGTACAGGCTGTTGGGCCTAGGGGGGAGACCTACACTACTGGTACTGACTGGGCTTAGGCACTGTGGGGCTGAGCTAGATGAGGAACACCTTCCACCTGCTGACCTTGCCCAGCGTGAGGGGACCCAGGGAGCCACCTCCAGTGTGCCTGAAGGGCACCTACCTACCTCTTGTGCCCACCAACTCAACCCCCTTTTCCCCTCAAGTAACCACAACCCAAGCAACTACAAGCACTGATCCAGCAACCAAGAAACTGCAACCAAGCAAACCAATGTCTACTGCTGGGGATCACCAGGTAAAGCGCCGTGCCTCTAAGCGCTGGACCCTCACCCTGTGTGTCCTGCTGTAAGCGCTGTCCTCCTCTAGCGCTGTGCTGTCCAGAAGCACTGGACCTTCACCCCCTTCCAAGCGCTAAGTGCCAACTCTCTGCCCTGCTGTGAGCGCTGTGTGTCAGCTGAGTGCTGCGTGTGGAGAAGCGCTGTGATTAAGAAAAGCGCCCCTGCGCTGTGAGGGGAAAAGCGCCCCTGCGCTGTGAGGGGAAAAGCGCCCCTGCGCTGTGAGGAGAAAAGCGCCCCTGCGCTGTGAGGAGAAAAGATCCCCTGCGCTGTGAGGAGAAAAGCGCCCCTGCGCTGTGAGGAGAAAAGAAGCGCTGGTGTGCCCAAACCTACCGCCGCTGCCGGGAGCTGCTGGGAGTGAAGCAGCGTAGCCCAGATCATCGACGCGACCCCCGTAGCAAAGGGAGGGCCGCCGCGGGTACAACGAAGGCCGCGCTGGGCCTGGAGAGAGGTGGGAGGCGTTGCCAGGCAACGCAAGTACAGGCCGCGTCAGAGGCCGCGCCCCCAAAGAAGCCGCAACGCCATTGGTCCCCAGGTCCGGAGGCCGACAGAGGCCCGGAGCCCAGGGATGAACATCGCCGGAGGGGCTCCACTGCCAGCGGGAGCCCCCGAATCACCCTTCAAGGCAGCGAGAAGCGCTGAGGGCCTCAGAGAGCGGGCCGCCTCCCCCGGTCTGAGCCCCACGTGCAGACAGAAGCGGGCTGACCGGGGAGGAGGCGCCCGGCCCCATTCAGGCCCGACAGCAACACCGGGACAGTAATGTGAGCCCGGGAGGCCCTGGGGGGAATCCCTACTATCGCGAAGGCCCAGATCAGGGCGCTTCCCCGCCTATCGTCCCGAGTGGACCGAGAGGGGCAGTGGCCCTCATTCAACTGTGCTGACTGCCTCCCCTGCGCAGAGTCGGGGCCCGCATCAGAATCCGGGTCTGGCCTGCTCACCTCTTCCTTATGACCGGCCCTGTACACGAGTTAGGTCCTTACCACATGGGCCTCACGAACAGGGCCTGCGTTGAGATTCCTGTAATTCTACCCATGCGTGGAACTAGCTGCTTGGAGTATAAATGTTTCCAATGTTAATCACATGCCTACATTAAGGTCTTTAATTAATTGAATGTACCTACCTGAATTGAGCCTGTGTTCACCTGCCAAGAGTTAAAGTGTTCCTATGTTGTAGGCCTACCTGCTTTGCGACACCCACTGCACTGAATGTGGTTGCGCCTAGGTTGATACAGGTTCTTCCTCATCTACAGTGTTATGTGCATCTAAATTCTTGCTAATTGAATATCGCTAAGTGCATTGAAGTCTATGTTTTGACCTGCAACCTATGACCTACAGTGTTACCTACATGTCAATGAGGTTAATGCTACTGCCTTTTAATGGCGTAACGTTTTACTGTTATAATGTGCTTGAATGAATTTACGCACTGGTTTTGAGAAGCTAAATGAACTGCAATGTTGCCTAAGATTATCTGCCTCTTCTATTGCTGATCTAAAATTAGATAAAGGATCTTGTTTTTATACAAAAGCATGGTGTGGTGTCTCCCTTATTGTGTGCGCATTACTGAGTCAGTGTGAGTGTGTGCTGCACAAGTGCTTAACACATTGCCTTCGGGTGCCTTCCTGCCTCGCGCCAAGCTACTGTGTCGGAATCGGTGACCCCGGTTCTAACAGATACCATAGCACCTCTACAACAAAAAAATGCCTCCTCCAAAATCTCCAAACCTTGGTTCAATGACAACCTAAATTCTGAATGCCGCAACTTAAGGGCAGCTGAACGATTATGGAGATCAAAACCTTCTGTGGATCATCTAAAAGTCCTTACATCGGTAAGGAGCTCGTATCATAAAAAATATCAAGACTGTTAATGCCGACTACTTTAGATTCCAACTTACTCTAGCCTCAAATCGCCCAAGAAACTTTTTGAAATTGTCAAACAACAATCAGCGAAAGCACCCAACCACCTTGTCTCAGGAAACGACTCTCCTTCATGCGACGATCTGGCTGCTTTCTTTACGGAGAAATCTAAACTCATCAGTATTGATCTAATCAATCAATCAATCAATCATGTCACTTATAAAGCGCACTACATACCCGCGAGGGTCTCAAGGCGCTGGGGGAAGAGGGGGGTGGTGCTGCTACTGATCGAAGAGCCAGGTCTTGAGGAGTCTTCTGAAGGCCAGTAGGTCTTGGGTCTGTCGGAGGTTGGTGGGGAGGGTGTTCCAGGTCTTGGCGGCGAGGTGGGAGAAGGATCTGCCGCCGGCGGTCGTTTTCCGGATGCGGGGGACTGTGGCGAGGGCGAGGCTGGTCGAGCGGAGCTGGCGGGTGGGGGTGTAGAAGCTGAGTCGTCTGTTGAGGTAGGCTGGTCCGGAGTTGTGGAGTGCTTTGTGTGCGTGGGTGAGGAGCTTGAAGGTTATCCTCTTGTTGACAGGGAGCCAGTGCAGGTCTCTCAGGTGGGGTGTGATGTGGCTGCGTCGGGGGATGTCGAGGATAAGACGTGCAGAGGCGTTCTGGATGCGTTGCAGCCGTCTCAGGAGCTTAGCCGTCGTTCCTGCGTAGAGGGCGTTTCCGTAGTCCAGCCTGCTGGTGACGAGGGCCTGGGTGACTGTTTTTCTTGTTTCGGTGGGGATCCACTTGAAGATCCTGCGGAGCATTCGGAGGATGTTGAAGCAGGATGAGGAAACGGCGTTGACCTGCTTAGTCATGGAGAGAGTGGGGTCGAGGATGACCCCTAGGTTGCGTACGTGGTCGGTGGGTGGCGGGGCTGTTCCCAGTGATGTTGGCCACCAGGAGTCATCCCAGGCTGAAGGGTTGGAACCAAGGATGAGGACCTCCGTCTTGTCCGAGTTCAGCTTCAGGCGGCTGGTCCTCATCCATTCGGCAACGGCCTTCATTCCTTCGTGGAGGTGGGCTTTGGCGGTGTGAGGGTCTTTGGTGAGGGAGAGGATCAGCTGGGTGTCGTCGGCGTAGGAGATGATGTTGAGGTTGTGCTGTCGGGCGACGTGGGCGAGGGGTGCCATGTAGATGTTGAACAGCGTTGGGCTGAGGGAGGAGCCTTGGGGTACGCCGCAGATGATCTTGGTGGCCTTGGATCGGAAGGGGCGAGGCGGACGCTTTGTGTTCTGCCGGAAAGGAAGGATGTGGTCCAGTCCAGGGCCTTCTCTTGGATCCCGGCGTCGTGAAGGCGTGTTCGTAGTGTGTGGTGGCAGACCGTGTCGAAGGCGGCTGATAGGTCCAGGAGGATGAGGGCTGCTGTTTCTCCGTTGTCTAGCAGGGTCCTGATGTCATCGGTGGCGGCGATGAGGGCGGTTTCGGTGCTGTGGTTGCTGCGGAAGCCGGACTGGGAAGGGTCCAGGATGTTGTTCTCCTCGAGGTAGCGGGTCAGTTGTTTGTTGACGATTTTCTCGGTGACCTTTGCGGGGAACGGGAGCAGAGAGATGGGTCGGAAGTTCTTGAGGTCCTTGGGGTCTGCCTTGGGTTTCTTGAGTAAGGCGGTGATCTCTGCGTGCTTCCAGCTTTCCGGGAAGGTTGCTGTCTCGAAGGAGATGTTGATTATTTTCCGGAGATGGGGCGCGATGGCTGTACTGGCTTTGTTGAAGATGTGGTGAGGGCACGGGTCTAGCGGTGAACCGGAGTGGATGGTGTTCATGATCTCGCTGGTGTCCTCGTCGTTGATGTTGGTCCAGGAGAGCAGGCGGTTGGTGGTTGTGGGGGCAGTGGTCTCGGTGGTTGCCGGGGCGGTCGTGGTGTTGAAGCTGTCGTGGATGTCGGCGATTTTGCGGTGGAAGAAGGTGGCCAGTGAGTCGCACAGGTCTCGCGACGGCTGGATGTCGTTGGTGTTGGAGCTGGGGTTGGAGAGTTCCTTCACGATGTTGAAGAGCTCTTTGCTGTTGTGTGCGTTGTTGTCTAGGCGGTCTTTGAGTGAGGCCCTTTTGGCGGATCTGATGAGGTGATGGTGACTGCGGGTGGCGCTCTTGTGGGCGGCGTAGCTGTCCGCTGTCCGTTCGTGGAGCCAGATCTTCTCCAGTCTAGAATCTAAGAAAGCCCTTCTTACATCATATGAGTTTGCGGCTCACCCTGCCCTCTCTGAGAGGTTAAAGCCTCTTAGTACTAGCACCAAGAACAAGGCCAATTGGGGCTCTTTCACTCCCCTCAGTGAAAATGAAACTTACAAAACCCTTCTTAGTATCAATCCTTCTAATCACATCAGCGATCCGTTGCCACCGTCTGTCTTCAAAGAAATCAAGGATGCCTTCATTCCCCTTTGGACAAAGATTGTCAACGCCTCTCTATCACAAGGCAAGAATCCCGATTGTCTAAAAGCAGCTCAGGTATCACCCATTCTTAAAAAACCTAACGCTGACAGATCTGATCTCAACAACTTTCGTCCCATCTCCAACATCCCCACTTTGGCTAAGCTCCTAGAAAAATGCGTGCAATCACAACTCTGCACGCACATTGAGAATTTCAAACTCTTGGATCAACATCAATCTGGTTTTCGGAGCCGTCACAGCACAGAATCGGCGCTCACTCACATTATTGATGATATTTTAAAAATGTTAGACCATAACGAATCTTGCCTCCTAATCCTCCTTGACCTTTCCTCAGCATTTGACACGGTTAGTCACGACAACCTCTTAGACATTTTAGAACACAGAATGGGCATTTCCGGGCTGGTATTGCAATGGTTCTCGTCCTTCCTTCACAATAGATCCCAAAGAGTCAAGTTGAATCAATCCCTATCCCAGCCTTCTACTGTCTCCATGGGGGTCCCTCAAGGGTCTGCCCTTTCTCCCATACTCTTTAATATTTTCCTTGAACCGCTAGCAAATGCTCTAACCTCCATGAACATTCTTTTTCATATGTATGCGGACGACATGCAACTTTATCTAAAAATCCCCCCCTCTGAAGACTTCACCTCACTCAACTCAATCCTGACGAATACCCAAAACTGGCTAACTGAGAACCACCTCCTACTCAACACCGCCAAAACTGAATTCCTTCTCATATCTCCTCCTAATCATACCCCCAAGATAGACCACTGGATGAAACACCTCACTGCCTTCAACTGCTCCTCTCATATCATTGACTCAGCCAAATCTCTCAGAATCACCCTGGACTCGCACTTGAACATGAAAAATCATATCAGCAAGATGTGCAAGGGTGCTAACCACCAAATGAGGATTCTTAGAAATCTAAAACCATTCCTCCCTCAAGCGGACCTCAAGAAGGTGGTTCAAGTGCTTGTCCTGCCGAGCCTAGACTACGGTAGCGCTACGCTCTGTGGCCTCCCCAAATACACCTTGGCCCCACTCAGGTCCTCCTTGAATGCCGCTGCTAGACTGATTACGGGGACAAAAAGGAATGAACACATATCCCCAGCATTAAGATCTCTAAATTGGTTACCTTACGAAGCAAGAGTACAGCTAAAGATTGCTTGTTTGACACATAAAGCCATCCATTTCAAAACCCCCGGTTACCTGGCTCAAAAGCTTGAACTATCAGGAGGTGGTAGATCATCAAGAAGTGCGAATTTTCTCCTATTGAAACCTCAGACCTTTTGCAAAAAGAGAATGAGGCTCAGAGCTTTCTCTGGCTCGGCACCGACGATCTGGAACTCCCTCCCACCGGAAGTCCGCAGAATCCCCCACTCGGCTGCCTTCAAACATGAAGTAAAAATTATCCTAATGAACAAGTTCTTGCCTTAAATGATCATAGATTGTCTACTTTCACAAAGATCCATACTACACTCCTTTTGGCCTAACAATTGTAAAGGGCAGGGTTGTATGTTATACCCTCTTAAGCATTGTTTGTTCTCATCCGGGTACCTTGTTATCATTCAATTTTGTTATTCTTTGTTACCCCCTCGTAATCTCCCCTCTTACTATGTTCTTCCCTGCCATGATGTGAAGCGCTCTGATACCTTTCGAGGTCATGTTCGCGCTATACAAAACTTATAAATAAATAAATAAATTAAATAAATAAATTATTGCAAGTTTAACCCTGACTCACGTGGCCGGACCTGATAACCTCCCTGCAATAATTATAAAAACCTGCCTGGAATGGTGGGCAGAACTTCTGTATAAGATGTTTTCTGAGATTTTAGATACTGGGAAGATCCTTGAAAATTGGAGAGGCGCAATCATTAGACCCAACCATAAAAAGGGAGATATAAAACACCCAATAATTATAGGTTGATCAATCTTTTAGGTGTGGCAGAAAAGGTATTTGCAAAAATAATCTTGGGAATGTTGAAAGAATGGGTTGATTTGAATCCTATTGTGCCCCCAGATCAGGGGGTTTCAAGGAATGTCATTCTACAATTGACCATTGCTTTGCGCTCTGGACCATTGCGTGGAAATCTGTCGAGCACAGGGGGAATTTATTATGGTGTTTCGTAGGCGTCTGTGCATCCTTTGATTTGGTAGACAGGGATGGCCTGTGGGAAGCATTGATAAAATATGACATCCCAAAAGACCTCTTCAGGCTAATTCAGGAGCTACACAAGAGTAATTGGGCTCAGGTCATTATGGATACAGAGGGGACCTTGACACAAAAAATACAAAGTAATAACGGGTTGAGGCAGGGGTGCGTATTAGTCCCTTTACTCTTCTCTTTATTTGTAGCGGATCTGCCCACTGTATTATCGAATGCCAAAGTGTTTAGCCTCAGAATAAATGGTAAACAGGTAGCATGCCTCATGCATGCAGACGATCTTGTAATTCTAGATCAAACAGAAATAGGTCTGCAAAGGAAACAGGACATGTTTAGGGAATATTGTAGCTATTAAAAACTAGTGGTGCTTTGCTTTGGGAACAAAGAAAGTATACAGCAGCGGAGACAGTTTTTACGCCCAATATTTTTAAAATATGGAATTAGGAGCCGTGAGCAAGCTGTAGAACTTGTAACTGATACGTGTTTTCTGGATAGAGCATGTGCCATAGGGAGGTTCATGATGACAGTTAAAAATGTTATTTTAAAATTAGAATAACAGTGGTGTTTTAAGTAAATTATAGGATTGTATAATAAGGTTTGACATTATATTTGAAAGCATATTTTAATGAATGTATTTTAATAAGATTGTGTTAGATTAAATTTTATGATGGTTATTTATGTCTGTTAAAATGAAAGGAATATATATACAGTGATTATGGTTGTAAATTGGTGTATCGTTTAAAGACTTACGGTCTAAATAAGCATGAATTTTGACTGACTGAGAGGTTTGGTGAAGTTTCAAAAGTTTATTCTCTCTTTAAGAGATTAGTCAGTATTTTTGTTCTTTTTATGCAGATTAGTCAAATAGATCAGTTACAGAAATAATCAAAATAAGATTGGTTAAAACAAGCATAGAAAATAACAGCATGTTCCATTCAGAATATAGTCCCTGTTCTAAGCTAAATGACCTAGCCTATCCTAACAAGAACCCATAAAGAGTTCCTTCATGAAAAGAGCAAGTAGATTTTGGAGCAAAGTCAGATAACTAAGAAAAGGATCTAACTTCCTATGAAGGGTAGTTCTGGAGACTCAGCTGAGTACTCCAGACAGTTGCAGTAACAACTGTCTAAATGGGCAAAAGAGAGCGAACCACAGCAGTTGCTATGATCAGAATAAAGACAGAAGGTCTCCTCACTTTGCGTAATGATAAATCAAAGAAATCACCGTCAGCAATAGCTTATGGCAATTCAAGCTAGCACAATAAATTGCTAAGGGGCATGGCAGGGTAGGAGTGCGTGGAATGCCTTGACTCTCTAGCTAGGAACATGTACTATATAGAAAAGCTACAAAAACAGGTGAATATGTCATCGCCAATGGGGGAAGATCTTCCGATGGTCTGTCGTCTTCATCCTCGATTCCCACGGTAAACGTCCATGTCTATATGAAGTCATTCAGAGGTGGCTACAATGTATTACAAAAAGTTACACCTACGAAGGTTGTCATGAGAAACTTTTGCAACCCTACTCTATTAGCTGTTTAGTATGCCATTGTGTAACAATGAGCTGCTCTATGGAATGAAACATTGGAATTCTGGTATGTCCTGGTTAGATCACAAAATGGAAGCTGCAGCAAGCATTTTATTTTTCATTAATACACTTGTTCATTATGAATATATGGCAAGGAAAACAATCTAAATACAGTGAAGTCATATGGTGTGAGGAAAGCAGAAATACATTTTGCAGATAACAGCACATTTAATAAAAAGGTCAGGCTCTTATAATTCAGTTATAATGTTAAATCACTATTTATGAAAGGCATTTATTTTCTTAAAGGGATAGAGAAGAATAAAACAATAGTGCATCCTAGCATTTGGATAATGATAGAAATGAGAGCTTTCTGCAGAAAGTAAGCAGCATTTTTCATTTTTACGCTTTTAAAAGAAGCATATTTCCTAACATATAGTTTACTATGCATTTCTATGTTAACGTTTAAGCACGTTTCTATATTATTATGCGGTACATTTTTCGTAAAAAAATTTAACTTCCTCAACGCAATAACCTATTGCTGTATTTTGGTGTTAAAGTGGTACTAACAAGATGTAACCTCTTCCAAGACAGTGTTAACAGCTAAAAATATAAAATATAAAAATAATACAGTGGTACTATCACAAAATGTGCCACATTACATTTGCCTTATTTTGCCCCAAAATTTAGTCAACCCTGCCACATAATTTGGTTTACCCCATCCGCATAATTCCAGTGGTCCTGAACAAAAGTTAGGCTTAACGCCATAGCAGATAGAAAATATAATAAATCACTATTAAGATGTATATCTTGAGCATATGTTCATTTTCACTTACTTTACTTTAATGGGGGTGTCTCAGGTGCCCGTTCTATTTACACTTGCACAGTAATAGATGCCATCCTGGTGACTTTACCCTTGTCCCCAGGCACTTAAAGTAGCCCAAGGCATTGGCCTTATAGATGAGTGTCACAATTCGGCTGTGATTGAAAGCCTGCAGACCTGTATGAAGAAAAAGAACAGAAGCTGTTTTTTTGCTTTTGAATGGTCCTTGGGTGGGCCACTGAGCTGTCTTGGGAGGGCCTGACCCACCCTCTAGAACCGGGCCTGCTGAGGACAGGGAACACTGCCATCTCCAGTACAATTATTAACAGGGGCGTCTTAACCTGGGAAGTGGCTTCTAAAATGTGCAAGGGCTCTTTATAGCAGTCATCAGTTTCTTTATTTGCATACCTAAGGAATACATAAAAGCAAGATAAAAAACATAGTTAAATACAATACATACAAAAATTCATTAAACACTGTAAGAACAGTCATCCTGGCATCGCCAAGATCAATAATAAATCCATTACATGTAAAGTCAATTTAGTATGCTTTTTTAGAGTGGATAGCTAACTTAAAAAAGAAGCCGGCCCGATGGCAAGCTTCCTCGCTACTTAGCATTTGCAGGTACCTAAAGGCCAACTTACATTGATCAAAGCGGCATTTCCTTAAAAATGGTAATACAATATGGTTAGTAAATATCTGGTCAAATTTACAAAAGAAAATAAAGTGCAACAAAGTTTGCTCCGATGTGCCATCGCAGGGGCAAGAACCTGCCCTAAAGCGGAATAGGAATGACCGTTTCCATCTCCACATTTTCCAGGTTTAGTAGGGCTCCATACTAACAGTTCTTTCAGATTTAAATAATTATGCACAGTAATTTTACAACATTCCATCCCCTCCTTGAAAGCTACCTTTTCTCCATAAAGAACGATTTGAAGACCCTTTTTTCCACACTAATAATCAGCAATGGCAAATAAAATAACTGGACAGCCAAGATCTTTTAAAAATGAGTCAACATATGCTATCCATTGACTAATTAGGCCCCTATCTTGCTGGAGGCAATTGTTGATAACATCTCTGTTCAAACCTGCCTCATTATTAACACACAACGATAACCATAGTAAAATAGAGGCTAGTTTAATATGGTCCTTCAGGTAGGGTAAACCTAGCTCTCTAGGGCAAATAAAAGGTGAACTTATGGGTGGTTGATTCATGAGTCACCTACATAAATGATTCTCAACCTGTAAGGGGTAGCATTTAGTGTAACCTCAAACTCCTGCACCAAAGCAGGCAATAGGAATGCACTGAGATTTATAAATAGACATGAGGGGGGTCGGAGCCTTACAACCTACCAGCTAGGGGAGATTCAAAAGTGTGCCCACCGCCCTACCTAACTTTAAGGTGATAGTGGAGACATGAGCGCTCCATGTGCCAGAACAATCAAACAATCTCCCAGATATGAAAAATAATTTACACTGGCTAAACGCTTTCCTCCACATGCTAGTGAAGACAGGCTACTCTTCTTAGGAGCAGACGCCATGATATATGACGTATTAAAATTAGTATTCAGGTTCAGATCGGCCATAAATTCAACAAAGGAGTCCACCAGCCTATGAAGGGCAATGAGCATACGCACCATAAGAACGGCACCATCTGCGTATAATAATGCAGGAATAGTCATGCTGCCTATTTGTGTCACATCTTTGGAAGCACCCAGTGAAAAAGGGCTCAAATTATTAATATATAAAATGAACAACAAAGATGTAATCACACAGCCTTGACAAACTCCACATGCAATGCTGAATGCCTCCGTAAGCTCTCAATCTGAACCGAACAATACCCTCGCCCTCAAATTCTCAGGTAAAGTAAACAAGAAGTGTACCAGGGTAACATCCAGACCCAACTCCGACCTCATCCTCCATAATTTACTACTTTTCACACTATTTAAAGCTGTTGATAAATCCATATTCGCTAGGTACAGTGGGCAGCACCTAGCGATAAGATATAGGTTGAGGTACTGCTCCACCATACCCAGCCACTCTCTGAAACCGTATTGACTAGGATGTAATACATTATGCTCTCTGGCCCATTCACGGATCCTGTTAAAAATGACCCTGCCTGTGATCTTTACGGCGGTATCAATCAGAGAAATCGGGCGATGGCACTTGGGCTCCGACCTATAACCCGTCTTGAATATAGGCATGATTGTTCAAAGAGATTAGGACCTCAGTAGATTGTTAAAAGAAAAGTTATTAAATATATAAGTGAGAATTGGGGCCCAAAGCTCAATATTCATTTTACGAGATCAATAGGTATCCCGTCCGGCCCTGGGACTTTGGAACAAGAGCTCTGGGAAATAACATCGGAGACTTATTTGATAGAAAATATTAACTTGGGGTGGGGCCCAAACAGATTCCCGAAGTGGTTGTCGGACAATGGGTAATGCACAGGAGTAAGATATATGCAAGTAAAGTGCTTAACCCAATCACTAGAGTTGATATTGCTATGGATTGTATAGTCTAGGGCTCCCCTTGCCTTACATTGACTCAGTATTGACCAAAAGGTGTTGTTGTCTTTTTGGCTAGCGGCAATGGTGAGGCAGTCCCAATCCTAGTTCATCCCTCCTTTCAATCTGCTGTTTATACTGGAGACTAGTACTTGCTACCTCATGCGGAATCCATGGCATAGCATGAAGTGCTTTCATTAACAGCCTATAACCCAGTGTACACTGGGAATCAAACCACCTCAAGACCCCCCTCCCCAATTTCTCAACACAGGTTTGAGAAATAAACTTTCTAATAGAGTGGCAAAATAAAGCTTACTGTGGGAACCCTCCAACATCTCAGACAAGCAATTAAAGAAAATATTTGCATTCAGTCAAACTCAGTGGGGTTGCGCTTATGCCAGAACAGCCGTAGGCCCTTATCCTGGACAAAATGTTGCCCCTGAGTTTTCAGTGGCGCAAATGATCTCACTAAAGGTAAAGATAGTGTTATTGTGAAAGCGCTGTAATCACTATCTGTGGTTTTGCATATACCACCCCCATAAACTTATGGCAAAATGCCTCTGGAAACAAAAACATAATCAATCGTGGTTGCGCAACCCCTCCCTCCATAGGAAGGAGGTATCCTATCACCATTGTCCAGAAAATACATTAGGCTGGCCAAATCAAATTTAACAATATGCCTCCCCAACTCCTCACCCCTCCGGTCCCTCACTGTAGCGGATTATGAGGAATAACATTTCCTAACTCACTCGTGTTAAGATCACATTTTGTGTTAAAAGCACTACAAATCATTACATTAAATACATGGGTGCTACACTGAGATTTTAAATTTGCAAGAAAAATAAATAGACGCACAAAATGACAATTTCCTCTATAGCTAAAATCATTATTATAAAAATGTATCAAATAGAAACGCAAATGTTACGCCCCCCATTAATAAAAATACACTGTAAAGCTTGATGGGCAGTGGATATTTCCTTCAGTTCTAGATTTATTGAGACTCTGACCCAGGTGGTAAGACAGCCTTTCGGACAACCCATATTGGATCGAGAAGCTGGAACAGAATAACAGGTGAATCCTTCATGTGCCACCAAATCAGTGTCCCCATGTTCCCTGAAAAAGACATCATACTTTTCAAGAAACTATATCCATTCAGGCCTCTGTAATTTAGAACAAATCCCTACAATGATCCTACTAATTAGAGACTGAGGTGGTTGGATAGCGTAGATTGGAAGTGTAGACTCAAGAGGGGCAGAGAGAGGTGAAAGAAAACGCATGGCCGCAAACGAGCCACAGCTAGGCGAAAGTCAGTCAATAGCAATTAGTACTTCAAAACGGCAATCAGGCCGCAAGAGTTGAAATGGGTATTGGGGGAGGGTTGCCACATTCCTGTCTGTACGTAGAGCTTCAAGGGTCCCACACCACCTGTCCTGCCATTTCCCAAACCGATTCCTTGAAGTATCGCCAGGCATTATATCAAGTGAGAGTCTACGCTCAGTTAGTGCAGTTCCGTTCAAAATTACTCCTACCATACTCTCTAACATTTTATCAATTGTAGTGCCCTTCAGAGATGTAGTTGTATAGCCAGATACTCTCCTTTTCCCCATGAAAGCAACTCAGTTTTGGATGAGATTGAGCTACAGTGAGAAGAGGGCTCAAAGTTAGGGAAACAGCACAGTCTGGTCTCCTTCGTCCTCTGACGGGCACATACAGGCCCCTTCTTCGCCCGGTCTTCGCTTGGGCAGTGCCCCATCCTGCTGCTGGATTTATGGGCCCTGTAGTTCCTGGATCCCCAGCCAGAGCATAGCGTCCTGTACTGCAGGTAGCATTGGTGCTCTATGTAGCGCTTGTAAAAGAATCACTGCCTCCTCCTGCTGCTGGATTCTGGGCACGGTAGTTCCTGGCGCCCCCAACCACAGTATAGCGTCCCATTGTAATTCACACAATCAGAATGAGAAATTTTGCATATTTGATAACACTCAATATGACAGATTACATGCAAGTGCAGGCCCTTGTTCTCTGTTCTTTACTGCAACAAACGAAAGGAGGCTACGCAGTATACAAAAAGAATAGAAGCAAAAACATTTTAGAACCAGTCGTGTTAACATTAACATTAAAGCTATTTTTTAGAACTGGTCTGTTAACATTAGAGTGAGCACATTTCATCTGATGCTGACTTTGGAAGCTGAATACCTGGGCTATGGTTCCCAAATTCTGGCCGCATTATGACTTAATCAAGAAACCGCGTTGCTTCAGATATATCACATTACTACCCTGTTTGTAAATGTGTAATGTACAAGCCTGCAACTGTGCCTAATGTAATGCAAAACCAACTACATAGAGCACCGTCCTATAAGTTGCCCCCCCCGTCATTTGTTTTCCTTAATGCATTTTCAAGCAGACTCCACTCTATCCAATTCGCTTGTGCCTTTCATTTCGATTCTCTTTAAGCTGGAAGACAATTAGATCATTGAGTTTAAGTGAATAAGTCAAAGCCCCGCCCCTGCTAAATCTCCAACTTTGAGTTATAACAGAAAAGCCATTTGTCCAATTCATGTTTCTATTTATAGCACAAGAACAGATTTCTACACACACTACTTCCAGTACTACAAAGCACCATCCATACTTTGACTCACTGGCTGATAACACTTCTAAAAACAGAGTTCAAGTAAGCTATTAGCCAGACAGTCTCAGTTCTCAAAGGGTGTCTGGCTATGCTAAGATCTTCCTATGCCTTAGCAACAATTAATTTGAAAAATGTGTCATAAATGCACGGAGATCAGATCTCTGCGAAGGAACATGCACATACGCTCTTCCATGTACACGAAGAGAATTCTGGCACAACCGCTGACCGCTCCTATTTCAGGTTCAATCATGCACTCACTTCCTTTTCTACTTCAGTCCTCTGTTTGTGCCTTTCCTCCTCAACTTATCTTTGTGTTTCCTTCAATCTGGCCAATCTTTTCTATAATTGATTAATTCTATAATATATGCGCCTATGGTCAATAAATCTGTTCCATTCACTTCATCTTCACTCGTATCCATTCTGTAATTTCTGTGCAAATTTCTCTTTTTGTATAATAAATGCTACATTCTTCTGTCAAATCTTCAAGACTACCATATGCTTCACATGTAGTTGTTTTCTCACTCAGATATTTCAATTCATCTTAATTATATACAGCTAGTCTTTCTATACCATTCGTACCCTTCGAAAGTTCTGCAAATACAGTTTTCAACTGAACAATATTAATTTCGCTCCTTGTCAGTTGACTTGATTGCACTGTAGTAACATTAGCAAGAACTGTATCAATAGTAGATGTAATGGTGTTCGTGTTAATAATCCTACTAGGACCAGCTTCGCTGTCCGGTGCAGTTGACACTCCCAGTGAGGGCATATTGATACTCATTCTCCTGCCCCAATATTCTGTCTGGGTTATTTGTGAAACATCATTGTATGGAGAGGTCTTGAGTGGAATACATCTTTTAAAAATGTATCTTCATCTGAATTATTCTCCATACTTCTCCTTTTTCTTTCTGGTTTTTAATTTCATCATTTTCATTTTCATTATCGATTTTTCTTTTCATTTGCCTCATTGACAATTGCAGGGAACACGTCCACTCCCAACATTGTACCCTCTATCCATACTCTTCTCTGCAGTACCTATTTTGAATCTAGCCAATGGCTCACTGAACTACTGACCTGCCACTTCATTTTCTTCCATTCCTTCTCAAATACTATACAATCCCACTCATTCAGTGCTTCAAACTGTAGCAGTCTAGGTTTTATCCCACACTTCAAATTCTCAAGCTTGCTGAGTGTACCCACTAAAGGAAATTGCATGTTTTTGTCATGAGTTTAAATCTCATTCTGTTCTTTTTACCACATACAAGTGTCCCGAATTTAACACCATTTCTTAAGCAGGAGAATATTCTGGTGGTGTTATTTCCCCATCAGTAATAGGAACTTTAAACTTTTTCAATGCAGCACCCTTTTCAACTCGATCTGACTCAAAACCACATGGTATAAACAACAATAACCAACCAATCACAACACAACTACGGGAAAGACTAACCAATCACAGGCAGCAACCTACAGCGACAATTGAGCAATCACAGCATGGCTCACTATAACGATCAATCAGCAGCTGACAATGGCATGAAGCGTTCAGAACTATAGACAAATGAGCAAAGAAGCAACCCAAATTAACAATATCTTTTCTGTTTAGCCTAAATAAGAAAGGGTTAGAAAGTAATCAGTTTCTCTTAAGATGGAAAATAGTACCTTACAGCACTATGAATCACACTAAGGCAAGTTTTCGACCAGCACCGACCCACTTTTGAGCATGAAGTTTACTCTTGTGTACCAAAGAATAAAGAATCGCCAATCTAGATTAAAACACATTCAACTAGACCTTTAGTAATTCAGGAAAATTCCCTATTGTGGTGTGAATGTGACATCTCACAATACACCCCTTCACCTGGCAGACAAGGTCAACAATATGAATGTATCTTGAATTTCAACGAATCCGTTTGCCAAACCAAAGAAAACTCCTACATCAGTCAAAATAATTCTAAAGCATTCTATTCCTACAATTCCAACACATTGATAACGATGCCTAAACAGACATAATAACGAGCTTTAACAATCCATCCCAGAAATATGTCAAAATCACAATAACTAGGGGCCGGATGTACTAACATTGGGGATAGCGATTTCCAAATTGCAAATTTTTGCGATTCACAGTAAGGAAATTACTATTTAGAATGTATCAAACTTTTATTTTTAAAATCGCAATTCCTCGTTGGTCGCAAATTGACCTACCTCATGAATATTATTCAAGTAGGTCGTAGTTTGCGAACCATTAGGAATGATAGCCATCACAAGGATTGTGGCTTGCAGCAGTCTGCAGACTACCATGTCTGTGATGGCTTTTAAATACAGCAATCTTTTTTTTTTTTTAAACGCAGCCCGTTGTCAGTAAAGTCAAATGGGATGTGTTTCAAAAACAAAAAAATAAAACGTTAAAAATAAACAAATTTAAGAGTGGGCAGTGGTCTAGCTCGTAATTTTTTTTTTTTTTTAACCTTCTCGAAGGAGAAGGGGTCCCATGGTGACCCCTACCCATTTCCGAATGGTTAGCACCTCCTTCGAGGTGTCTGTAAAATATTAATGTTTTACGACCGCATTGTGGTTGCAAAATATTAATACATACCACTACGATTCGGCATTTGTAAGGGATGCCCTACACACGGCCCTTTCAAATACAAAATCGCAAACACAACTTGCGATTCTGTAGAATTGCAGTTTGGTGTTTGTACATCAAAAAAAGCATCGGGCCATTTGCGACCTCAAAGAAACTTTATACATGTGGCCCTAGGACTCCTAATAACCTGCAAAATCAAAATCACATAACCAAAAAGCTCACACACTATAATTCATGACACCACAGTAATAATAAAAATGGTCAATACACCAACTAGCATAATAGGCCTTCTTAAGTCTGATATAAGTTAGAAAACATGAAGGTTTAGTAATAGATCAATAATCACTACAGAAGACAGTTGGCACATTTCTGATGGTATACCCTACTGCCAAACTCTAAATGATGCCCTTTGTATACAGTTGGACCAGACCGCCTTACTTCTTCGAGGATGGGAACTCAGTCAAAGTAGAATAGAAATCGCACAGTCACTGCACTTGGGAGAGGCTCTGGTGGTGGGTGGGAGGGATTGAGGGCCTGTGAGCTCTTTCAAAGGAAAACAAGCATTTGCAATGCAATAGGTCTCCAATTTACGCAAGACCTATTGCATTGCAAATGGTTGGTGTTGGACTTGGCCCTTTTTGCAGGGTTATCCCCAAACTTTTTGCTTCTTCCTCCTATTTCTTCCTGACCTGTTGTTGGTTTTAGGACTCTGAGCACTTTACCAATGCTCTCTGTGTAAATTGTGAACATGATTGGTTTTCCATGATTGGCATATTTGACTTACTGGTCAGTCCCTAGTAAAGAGCACTAAGTGTGCCGGGGCTGGTAAATCAAATACTACTAGTGGGCCTGCAGCACTGATTGTGCCACCCACATGAGTAGCCCTGAAAAGATGTCTCCGGCCTGCCACTGCAGTGACTGTGCGCAGTTTGCTAACTGCCATGTCGACTTGGCAGGTGCACCCTCTTGCCAGGCCCTAACCTTCCCTTTTCTTACATATAGGACACCCCTATGGTAGGCCCAAGGTACCCCCCTGGGCAGGGTGCAGTGTATGTGAAAGGTAGGACATGTACTGATGTGGGTAACATGTCCTGATAGTGAAATACTGCCAATTTCGTTTTTCACTATTGAAAGGCTATCTTGCCCCATAGGACAGAATGGGGAATGCTTTGTAACATTTTACAAGCATATCTTCCCATAGGGATACAATAGAAAAATAAAGTTTAGGCTCTCTGAACTCCGAATTTAATAACACATCTTTTACTAAAGATGGTTTTTAAATTGTGTGTTTAAAAATGCCACTTTTAGAAAGTAGGCATTTTCTTGTTTAACCATTCTTTGTGCCTCTGCCTGTTTGTGTATTGACCGTCTGGTTTTGGAGTGACAGGGGCTGGGGAGGTGCATTCCCTCAGACAGCCACCGGCGGGGGGGGAGGGTGTTGATGCGTGTCCTGCCTTTCCCGAATGAGTCAGGGCTGGGCTGACTAGACCTGGGCTGCATTCAGAGTAGGGGGAGGAGTTCTCACTAGCACCTGAATAGGCCTGGTCTGCATTTAGAGTGGTGGGAGGAGATTTCCCTTGCACCTGAATAGGGTCTGTCTGCCTTACACAATGCTGTCTCCACCTCCTGCCGGGCAGCTGCACCAGAGAGGACAGAACTGGTTTGGACTGGGCTCAGAGACCCTTGCACAAAAAGAACAAAGACATTTTGGGGTACAAGTATTAGACCTAACACCCCTGAACTTTAGACTACTTCTGGAATCAAGAGGAACCTTTGCCAAGGAGAAGAGCTGGAGAAACTGAGGAGAAGTACTGCCCTTGCTGTGTGTCTGGGGTTGGCCTGCAGTTGCTGTTTCTGCCAAGGAAAGGAGAAGGACTTTGCTGTGTCCCCTGCTTAAGGAAAGTCTCCAAGGGCTTGAGTAGAGCTTGCCTCCTGTTTTGAAGTCTCAGGAACACAAAGACTTCACCCCCAGCTCCCCTGAACTTCCTTGCTGGGAGTTCTGTCCTGCCAGGAGTGCCTGTGACTGTGTTGGGCCTCTGGAGGTTGGTTCTGCTGCTGGGTGCTGGAAAGCAACTCCACACCAAGGAAATTGATGCATCGCTCTTCTTGCGACAGTTTTTCCGACGCAACTCCGTGTTGCGAGAAGAATCTCCCCGCACCGCCGCGGCGCTGCTGAAACCGACGCAGCGCCTGTTGGCGCTGCAAGAATCGACGCATCGAGGGATCGCGACTGAAAAGGTTGACACATCGCCGCCGCATCGTTCACCGCTGCATCGTTCGCCGGCGCATCCCGGATTTCCACGCATCGTCCCTGTGCGGCAAGTTTTCCCCAAAGCATCAACCAAGGATCGGAGTAGTCCCAAAATCGACGCATCGCTTCCCCCTACAGACCGGACCCGACGCATCGCTCCCCTTTGCATAGCGGAACTGTCGCATCGCATCCACGAGGGTCTCAGGAACCGACGCATCTCTTTGTTTTTCGACACTTCCCATCGCTGCGGCTGTTTGGCTTGGTGAATTTTGTCGCAATGATAGGTACTTTGCAAGAAATCACACATCCATAGTTTTCTATGAACTCAGTTGCTAAAACCTTTTGAAAGTCATTTTTCTTAATACTTGTATGTTGGACTTTTGTCGTTTTGGTCTTGTTAAATTTAGATAAAGATACTTTATTTTTCTAAACCGGTGTGGTGTCCATTTGTGGTGTTATCACTGTGTTACTGTGAGTGTTGGTACAAATACTTTATACATTGCTTTTGGGATAAGCCTGTCTGCTCGTGCCAAGCTACCAAGGGGGTGAGCAGGGGTTATCTAAAGTGTGTATCCCCCTTACCCTGACTAGAAGCAAGGGTCCCTATTATGACAAAGGTACCTACCTCTGCCAACTAGAGACCCCCATTTCTAACAGTTGGCAACTTGGCATCACGGACAACGGGAGGGCGGGGGGGAGAAGGCACGGACATCGGGAGGGAGGAAGGGTGGGGGGGGAGAAGGCACGGACAACGGGAGGGCGGGCGGTGGGTGGGGGAGGAGAGGAGAAGGCCCGGACAAAGCTGCATGACGCTGCGTGTGCATGAAGGAAATAGTACATGCCCCGTGTAACAACCAAGTAAAGGGACCAGTAGCCATGGGAGGATACAAATGACGACATGGCTGTACTAAGGAGGGACTAACAAGCCTCATAATTAGGGCTCCCGGTTTTATGGTATTTTTTTTTTTTTTTAACATTTCCGTCTGTATTTATCCATATTTATTTTTTGGTCTTTTAATCTGTATTTATCCACATTTATTTTTATCACAAGCAAAAGAAGACGCTGCAGCTAGTATTTTTCCACATTTATTTAAATACTCATGCACACTTGCACTCAGTTGTTATAGGTTGCTGTAACTGTTTTTGAAATTGGAGCCTGTGCTAGGTGCACTTTATTTATTAAGAGCAAATTTCTTCCCTGTCCTCTAAGAAAAGATTAGTGAATTAGTGGGATTGATTAGGTCTCATTTGTGCAGCTGTCTGGCAAAAGTAAAAGCATTACTCCCTCCTTTACTTGCATTTTATCAGCCATCACACAAAGTGTCTGCTCGAAGGATAAAATGTAGAGCACAGACGGTGCAACCGTCACATCTGTTATTAAGTGCTACTAAGTTTCCAGACTCTGGCTACGATTAAGTTTCCAGACTCTGGCTACGATTGCTAAGTAGAAATAAGTTATTCTAACTGACCCAAAAACCTCTCACTCAGTCTCACTGCCCCGCAGGGGTGAATAATCACTGAGAGGTGGACCCAGGCTTTATGCTGATAGCTGTTGGAGGCATATCTGCCTCCGTGCCCTGCCACCATCGATCTCCTTCCTCCTTCCATACAACCAAAAACACAAAAGGTTGCTGGGGCTGCAGCCTATATCCTGGGGGTGTTTTCACACCTCTTAATGGACGTTAGCTGCTTGCATTGCTTCAAAAATGTACCTTATACCTGCTTCAGTTTCATTGCATATCTCCTTTTTCTTTGGGCTTGATATAGTGGTTAGAGTATAAAGCTGTCATGCTGGCGCAACAGTAAAGCTTTGCTGGTTAGCATTAATTTTATTTGGTCTGTTTAAACAAGTGAGTAAGGCTCGATAAAATGCACCTTTGGAGGGTACCCGTTTGTTTTTGAAGCTCGAGTTTGTGAAAAAGCGGCTGCTGCCTGTAGAAAGGTTTTTGCGTGAGCACCACAGTGAGGGGCCTTTTAACCAGATTAATCTGGGTCACCTTCAAAATGTTCAGGGAATGTGCAGGGAATTGGATGTGAACACTCGTCCAGCAAGAGATAACAAAGTGCGAAAGTCACAGGACTGCAGCTGTCCTCAGTGGGCAAGAGTCACAGGCGTTTAAATGAGACACAACCAGCACTTTTCAACAGCGTTTCTAGGATTTTAATGGTCTGTAAAATCACTTCATGGCAGAGAGCAGATACTTTGTGTCTAAATGCTGATTAACACATATATTTTTAAAGGGCCATTTGAGTTTCCTGAATATTTTCCATAGCAATTTTGATTCTTTTGCCCAAAAAATGAAGCACTGAACATTGAAACGTCTACTTCTGCAGACACGGCGCTCCCGGCTGCACTCGTTCACCCCTCTCCAGAGGGGCAGTTTGATGGCAGTGGTTTCATATTTCTTTCCCAGCCCTTGTGCACCTCAGACACGGATTCTCAAGAGGAACACAGAGGTAGCACAAGCATTTGTTTTGCCAGTATTTTTCCGTTTTTTATATATAAATACAGACAAAGTAAAAAACGTTTTCCGTCTGTATTTATATGTAAAAATCCGTTTAAACGGAAAACCGGGAGCCTTACTCATAATGAATCAGAAGCCAGCATTTACAAAGGACAAACACACAAACCAATGAAAAATAAGGGCGGGGGAGTGGGCGAAGCCTCTCTCCGTACTCAACTACCACAGCTCTTCGCAGAGCAGCGCTTGCACGCTGGCTCACGCTTGACCTAAAAAGGTTGACAAACCTTTGGGCATGAGCACAATTTGTACCTAATCCTCAATAAACTCTTCATTACCCAGCCTGGTTGTTTCATCACGATCACCTCTCCCCATCTTTCACTCTATGCTGAAGAATAACTCTGCCATTAACAGTTTTAGTAGGTCGGGACCCTTGCACTAACTCTCTTCACTTTATATTTTTTGAGGAAGGCGTATGTAGCCAGTCTGTTCATTTTATGTGGCCAGTGTGCCCTGTGTTCTCTGCCCATATCTGGGTGCCCTGTGTTCTCTGCCCATATCTGCATGCCACAGTATCGATTTAAGACAAAAGACAATCCGCTTATTTTACCAGTTTTGCAGAAGCCAATGATAGGCCATGAAACTGCCCTGTTTGAATACATTGGTCATAAAGTACTTGTTGTAATTTAGCTCTATAAATCAGTCTGATGTAAACTGCAGTTTACATATGCTATGTAAGAATTTAATGTGATTCATTCACTTCCGGGAAGGTCTTTCTGTGCTTCCATACTGACTTCACTCAGGATTTCGTTAAATTTTTTTTTTTTTATATTGTTGTTTAACTAAACATATTCTTTCATAATGATAGAGCGCTGAGAGCACTCTATTTTGTATGAGTGCACTATACTCATGGTTTAAACGCACTCACATGTATTCGTATTGTTTGCAGTGTTTTACAACTATTAAGAAACATTTATTTGAATCATTTGATGTTGAAAACTAGTGAACGCATT
Source organism: Calotriton arnoldi (assembly GCA_963921515.1). Classification (NCBI taxonomy): domain Eukaryota; kingdom Metazoa; phylum Chordata; class Amphibia; order Caudata; family Salamandridae; genus Calotriton; species Calotriton arnoldi. Next base: position 2,655,933 of record CAWUFW010000339.1, read on the forward strand.
TAAGTAGAACTTTGTATGTATTACGATTCCTTCATGCATAATGTGCAGGACGACATTATTTCTATACACTGTAATTGTGGTTAGCTTAAGTTGCCTGAATTATAGGATTAGAAGAAGAAGGTTATGCTGTTCCTCCCGGACCCAGTAGATGTGGGTAGGTCGACTTGATACGTGACAACAGCACAAAACTCGTGAGGAACTCCTCTAGTTTGACCTACCGGGTACTGATGCCGCCTGGTTAGCTTACAACAATGGGTAGGACCAGGTCTGACAGGTACACGATTTAGGTAGCTACCTGGTTGATGTGAGTATGTTGCCACGTCGCCAATTTTAAGTGTAGATAGTTTCCACAATATAGGTCCTGATGAATCGCATGTAGACTTTTACAGTGAGCGAGAAACATGTTGACCTCATTTGCACCAATAGCGACGCTTAGACCTAAGACATAATACTTAGCCAAGCACCGCATTGTTTATATTTTTAACTAGGGTAGGAGACCCACTGATTAAAAATTGTCTTCACGGATACTCCGAACCTTATTTTAAATCACACACATACATCTACACAGTTCTGGCCCCTCACCCCCACTTCACCATACGGCTATTGGAAAAGATCTCCGCCAAAGTGCCCCTACTACAGGGAGCCCGTTGGGTATTGCACCGCCGACCCGACGAGGAGCAGCCCAGATGATGAAGCATGACACCCGATTGGGTGTGTGAGGGCATTACAATCCAATAAATGGACTCCCAACTGTGAACCCAAACGTTCAGGGTGGTGTCAATTTCCCTTGCTCGTACACTCTTGAGGAACAGCATAACCTTCTTCTTCTAATACTTCAATTAGGGCACCTATGCTGGACCTCCCTCGACACTGATAGAGGAAAAAGCCCTGTAGTCCATCCTTTGTATCCTGAATTATAGGCCCAATGTCTTAGGTTATGATTCTTCTCGCTCTCGAGGAAATAAATAATTAAATGTTGTTGTGTTCAAGGTTAGAATGTTCTCATCCTACTGCAGGTGAAAGAAACACATCGTTATTTTCAGAGTTAAGGAGAAACCCGGAATGTCTTTGAAGATGGCTGGGAAGCGAGAAGGGAGGATGCCTTGCGTATCTGGTCTGTCTGGAAGCCAAGGCCACTGGAAGAAGATATCATTAATTAAATTTGTTTCATGAAAAAAAAGCTACTGCATAGAGGTGCAATGGAAAATTTTAAGACGAATGACGCAGTGTGGGTTGAATCCCATCTTTTTATATGATGCGCAGGGACAGAGAGCCCAGACTTCTGCTAGTTTATGGAGAAGAAGGAGCATCTTAGAGCAAGCTCCATAGCCTTAAGCTAAAACGACCCATTTGACGTGAGTACTTCTTAGGAAGTCGACAAGTGCTGACACCTTTGGGGAATGATAGAAGAGAGACAGGAAGGGCCCTTATCTAGAGCAGTGTAGGGAAAGATTTTGACTTCTTTCAATGAGTCGAGAACTGAATATCGCATCTATTCTGTGTTGGGTTGTGATCTTGGAATTTATAATCATTTGTCTTTTGGGCCGAATTACTTATATTCGTAAACTTGGCTCTGTATTGATTTTTCTGTACCTTTATTCTTTGCTATTGAGATGTATTTACATCCAATTGTTTTTGGCCTTATAATAAATATTCAAACTGCACTTTGGAGTTGGTGGTCTTTCCAGGCATGACAACTTTGCTGTTATTAATCTGAGTTGTTTCCTCCCCTCAACCACTTTAAGTAAATAAAAGATCGATCGCTTCCGCTATATTTAGTAGGGAACATCAGGTGTTCAATTTAGCGTAATCAAATGGTAGCAGAGGATGGTTTACCTTTACGTGGTTTACCTCTAAGGTGAGGGGAGTAATTAGGAGCAGGGTTGAAGGTTGAAGAGCCCTGAAGCAGAGTGGAAGACGGCGGAGAACGGAGACTGGCGGACGTTGATGGTGCGGCGGAAACAGTGGTGGCGTGAGTATGAAAGGAATTGTGGTGTTAGATTGCGGTGATGAGTAAGTGGGTGATGTCTTGCGGAGTTGGGATGTATGTAGAGTGAATGTGGTTTTTGGTTTACTGGTCCGGACACGTGCGGAGCAGGAAGTTTTGGTGAGCGGACTCAAGAGAAGTCCAAGATCCCGGGATAGTTTTGTATTGTAATTGTCTGATTAAATGTGGGCGTTGTGAAGCGCTATCAATGATCCACTTGTGTTAGGGACTTTTGTGTGAATGAGGAAGAGGTCGTGGTAGAAAGCCTCAGGTACTGGGGTGGACTATGGCGATTGAGTGACCAACGCAGGTCGGGGGTCACAACGACTGAATGTTCTTGTGAGAGTGTTCTATCGATCTTCAGTGTCAGACAATGACTTGTTTTATGTGACTGTAAGTTATTGTAATTGTGTAGGAACAGTTACTTGGTTTAATAACTTTTGGTTATACAGTTACATGTGGTACGAATGTGTGTGAGCGAGTTTGCGGTGAAATTGTAAAGGCGGGTGAGCCGCTGCAAGGAGTGAGAAGTGACGTCAGGGTGCGCAGCGCTGTGATAGGTTGGTTGGTGTAACGTCGCGCTGGGATTGGTGGAAGTATGTTTGCAGTGGAACAGCGTATTTTGGGCCTGCAATTGATCGATTTTACAATGAGATGCTTTAGGGTGTTGCAAGATTTGTGTAGAGGCGACACAGGTGTAGTGACTCGGGTAGGAGAAGAAGCTCCGCCAGAAGACACACCGGCACATTACATGGCAACAATTGTAGGACTTCATACGATAGTGTGGCTTCAGAATTGGCATAAACTTACAGAGAAAGAGGGTGAATTGGCTTTCCCTCGTTATGGGTCTTTTCGTATGGAAGTACTGACCCAGTTCAGGGGGATGATGAATGCACTAAAACCTCCCCCTAGACCCACACAATTTGAGGCATTAGATGCATGGATGAGAGCTGCACTAGCGAGAAAGAGAGAGAATTCACGAGTAAGAATGAGGAAAGCAATGAAGGCATATCAGGATGCTAGATGGGATGCCCAGTTGAAAAAATGGAGAGTAGACACCACAGAGGGAGAACGCTTGTACCCGTTTCGTACATTAAGAGAGGGGGCTGAAGGGAAAAAGACGACAGAGGAAGACCGTGATACAGATGACAGCTTCCTCGATAGATTGCTAGCGGACCGTCCTCCACCGTGCGACTCTAGATCAGAGATAGAGAGGTTGCGCCCATCAGAAGATCTTGTAGGTGTGGGACAACCGGGTGCAGAGGAACAATCAGCAGGAGTAAGAGGCAACATTACAATGGTACGCATTCCGGGAGGGTCTGGAGGAAGGAGGTATTCCAACTCTGAGCCAGTACAACCTGCAGGAGACATGCAGTTACCAGATGCTTTGTCAGTACCAGTCACAATAGGGCAGGTGGTTCCGATATATACTCCTAGAGAAAGAACCAATGACAGTCAACAGCAAAGGAGTGAAGGGGAAGAGACCATGTCTGGAGGGAGTCTTGCAATGAGTGGGACAGGTTTCAGTCGGATACCAGTGGAATCTAGTACTCCACTGCCTGCTACAGCTGATCCATCAAGAATGGATAGTGGGGCGGAACGAGTACGGACAAGAGCTCTAGCGAATTCTAGGTCAGACCTTAGAATGTGGGTTCAACCAGTGAGAGAGTCAATGATGCCGAGGGAAGAGACAGACAAGAGACAAGAAGCGCCTAGAGTACTGTTTGGGCCACAGGTTGTTTGTGCAGGTGACCATTGGAGAAGTCGAAGCTGGGAAAGAGATAGACGCTCAGCGTCGGAGAGAGACGAGGGTGCAGTTCCTAGGAGAACTCAAAGCTGTGACAGGGAAGATGCAAAGAAAGAGGAAAGTGTTAAAAAGCGCAATAAAAGTTCCAATGCTGGATGTGGTACGTTTAAAGGCAGAACTAGACGAGGTGATTGAAGGTAACCTGCCCCTGATCAGAATTGATAAATATGACTCGAGCAAACTATTGTTCGTAGCAAAGGACATGACAAGAAAAGCCAAACGAGCTTATGATGCGTTGTTGCTTTTGGCCCAAAGGTATGAGGTTGATTTGTCAAAAACAAAGCTGACACAGGGTTCCTGTAGATTAAATTACACAGATAAGGATTTGGAAGAGAAGTGAACGATTGGATTAAAAGCACAAATTAGAGAACTAGTGATAGGGATACGGATATGGAGAAAACTAGATAAATGGAAAGAAAGATGGGCCAAAAAGAAAAGCTTTCAGACTGGAATAGGAAATACTCCGCCTCCGGGTGGAGGGACGGGAGCTGCAGGAAATTTCCCCCTCAGGAAGGTACAGAATGGAGGGTATGTACATGTGCCATGGAGCAGGGGTGATTTAGCAGCATTTACGAATGATTTTCCTCGGCTGAGGGAAAAACCTGCTTAGTGGTACAAGCAAATCGATCGGTTTGTAAAGATTTCAAAAGTATTGTGGATTGATTTGAACACCTTGTTTGATATAGTAGTACCTGCGGATTTGTGGGCGGCATGTAAGATCGCCATTGAGTGGCCTACTGCAGAGCCACCTAGAGATTCAGTGACTCATGGTCCTTCACCTGATGTAATGAGAAAATACGAGCAAGTGATTACGTGGTTGCAGTCGAAGGTAGCTCCTCAAACTGTTGATTGGTTGAAGATTGACCGCACCACTCAAGACTCTAAGGAATCAGTACATGATTATTACGAAAGATTGTTGTTGGCCTTTAAGCAGCATAGTGGATTGGATACAATTGAACAAAAGATATGGGACAGTTTGTCTCAAAGTTTGTGTTGGGACTGAAATCTGATATCAGTTTGATGATACAGCAACACTTGATATGTTGGCAGAATAAGTCGGTGGACGAGATTCTGCGTTATGCTAAATATTGCAGTGATCAAGTGGAATCGGCACAGAAGAAATTGAAGGACAAGTTGATGTTGGTGCAGTTGAGAAATGCTGATACGATGCAAGGGTTTGGAGGAGGTCAAGGCAGAGGCAGAGGAGGTGGAAGAGGTATGGGGCAACAGATGGTGACCCAACCTGGTCAGGGTAGAGAAAGAGGAATAGATCGAGGTACAAGTGACTGGGTGGCCCAACAGAAAAGGGTCACTGCCTGCCATTATTGTCACAAAATCGGGCATTGGAAGCGCGAGTGTAGATCGAATCCAGCAAATCAGATACAGATGGAAGGTGAGGGACAGCTGTCCGAGACTGTCAATACTGTGACAAGACCCAGGTCTATGTATGGAGGAGGATATGAGCCGCAAGTGCAAGTACCTCAACCTCCTAGGATACCCATGCAAAATCAGTTATACCATCAGATGCCTTATTTTGAGATACGAGATAGATTTGATCAAAATCAAGATTTAAGAGAGTGCCAGAGGGGGGTGCACAAAGAATGCACCTTAGATGCGATCCTAGAAGTAGATCAGAGTGGGCCGTTTGTGGACGCGGATGTGAATGGATATCCTGTTACCTTCTTATTAGATACTGGAGCTGCTCGCTCCTCGGTGAGAACAGAAGTAGTCCCAAATTTAACTCTTTCGGGACTATCGATTCAAGTAGTGGGGGTGAGCAATCAGAAAATGACCAATCCATTGACAAACGAATTACCCGTGAGAATAGGACCATTTCGGGATAAACACCAGTTTGTAGTGTGTAATTCAAGTCCGGTCTGTCTTTTGGGACGAGACCTTCTGTGCAAGCTCAATTGTACTATATCGTGCACTCCGAGAGGAGTGGAATTGCAAATGCATGATGACGATGCTGATTTTAAGATGGCTAACATGAGTCTGTGTGCAGAAATGTTTGTGGTACTCACAATAGCAGAATTGCCACATGACTTGAGAGACTCAGCTGATCCGAAAGTGTGGGATTTTACAGGTGAGGATGTAGGCCTGATGAGAGGGGTTGAGCCAGTTAGGATACAGGTCAAACCCAATGCTGAATTCCCACGAACGCCCCAATATAAATTGACTCCAGAAACCGTGGCTGAAATAAGACCTGTGATTGAGACTATGATTGCCCAAGGTATTCTGAAGGAGATAAGAGGGAGTCCCTGCAACTCACCTATCATGGGACTGCAGAAGCCAAGTGGCAAGTACAGAATAGTTCAGGATTTGCGTCGGGTTAATGAAATTGTGATCCCATGTTGTCCTGTGGTACCGAATCCAGCTGTTATTTTATTCCAGATACCATGCAAAGCAGAATGGTTCTGATGGATACATCTGCCTATGGATTCCTCACCTTATGAATATCCCCTGCGCCAGCATTCCGCTGAACTTTTTCGTAGCTCTCCGCGCCGACGAGGTCGTCATGGCATCATGGCTCCGCACGCGGCTCCGCATGACGTCACCGGAGCCATAAGAAGACCACGTCGGCGTGATGACGTCAGTTCCCTTTTTTCCGCGTTGTCGACGCTAGCGGATTTTCTGGGACTCTCCTATCTTTCTACTGTTACTTTGTTTCGAGACTTTATTTGTTTCTCTTTTCGACATGTCTGCTCAAAGGAAGTCAGGCTTCAAGCCTTGTAAGGAATGCGGAGGTCACATGTCGATCACTGACCCGCATGATGACTGCCTTTGGTGTCTTTCGAGTGATCACGATGTCGAGGGTTGCTCTTCTTGCAGGAAGATGAACCCGAAGGCGTTGAAGGAAAGAGAGGCTAAGCTTTACATGTCCAAGGAGAAAAGGGGTCGTAAACGATCGAAGTCGGAGTCGTCGACTTCGCATGGATCGAAGAGAAGGCACAAGAAGAAGAGGCCTGGGTCTCGACGTCGTTCGTCAAAGCCTCGAGCTTCGAAGTCGCCTTCTCCGGCTCCTCGACGTCGTGTCAAAGACTTTGTTTCTCCTTCTCCTTCCGAGTCTCCACGGATGTCTCCGGACCGGTCTCCTTATGTGGGCACGCCGGCGCAGTCTCCGGCGTCGGTGGATTCTCCGGCTCCGGATGGTGCATCGAATCCAGTGGATGATGTGACTCCTGCTGCTCCTGTGGCTCCACCTGTGGCTCCAGTGGCCCTGACTCCGGAGGTTCCTCTTTCGGAGGTAGAACCGACGCAGTATCCTTCGTTCCCGGCGCCAGGTTTGGATCCATCGCAGTTCTTGAACGCGATGTATGGCGTTTTTGCCAGAGCCACTTGCCCCTCTGGAGCACCTTTGGGTCCCATGGGCCCATTGGCATTTAATTTGGGTGTGCCGCAGCATTACCCTCCGGCCCCCTTTATGCCTTATATGCCGATGGCGCCGTCTTGGCAGTTTCCGGCGCCGAAGATGTCGACGCCGTATGGTCAGTCCCCGGCTCCATCGGGCGTCCTTTCTTCTCGAGTTCGTTCGGCGCGGGTTGCTGTCACGGATCCGCCTTCGACGCTGCTGCCGGAGCCGTCGACGCCGCGGATGGCGCCGTCGACGCCGCAGCCGAGGATGCGTTCTATAAGGGAAGCTCAAAGGTTACTTGAAGAAGAGCAGTATCAAGCTGGTGACATGGAAGAAGGTGAAATAAATGAGTCTGAGGACTTGTTTGAAGACTTGTGTGAGGCAAGTGGTTTGGATGTTTCACCAGAAGTGGATTTTGCTTCGCAGAAGGCTTCTCCTTCAAAGGACGTTGCTCCTTATCATGTCGTGATTAGGAAGGCAGCTGAACTGTTGGATTTACAGCTTCCAATGGCTGAATTCAAGCCAAATCTTCTCACAGAGGTTCTTCATTCTCCTTCCTCTGTAGTTGAGCCCCTCTTGCCTTTCAATGATGCCCTGACGGAGCCAATTCTGGAGGTGTGGAGTAATCCCCTTACTGCTCCTGCAGTTTCTAGATCTATCTCTAGAAGATATAGACCAGCACCAGGGGACCCTGAATTTCTTTCTTCTCACCCGTCACCTCAGAGTTTGGTTGTTCAAGCTTCATGCTCAAAGCAGTCTGTGGGTTCATTTCCTCAAGCACCAGCTGACAGAAATTCAAAAAAGCTTGAGCAGTCTGCAAAGAAAGTTTTTTTCGTCAGCTAGTATGGCTTTAAAATCCACCAACGCAACTTGTCTGTTGGGCAGATACATTCACGCCCTTATGGACTCTGCCAAGCGGATTCTCCCGAAGTTATCTGAAGAGGATCGGGGTAATTTAAGTGAAGTCTTGGCGGACTCTCAGGCGGCTGCTCGCCAAGTAATACAGTCGGATCTGGACACTGCAGATTCGGTGGCAAGGGTGATGGGCTCATCTGTTGCTACTAGGAGACATGCATGGTTGAGGTCTTCGGGTTTTTCACCGGATGTCCAAGCTGCTCTTTTGGATCTTCCCTTTGACGGCTCTAAGCTTTTTGGGGAAAAAGCTGACTCTGCGTTGCAGAGATTTAAGGACAGCAAGGCCACGGCGAAATCCTTGGGTTTACAGCCTCAGTCAAGGGGCTATGGATACAAAAGGTACCGTGGGTTTGGGAAATCTTCCTTTCGTTCCCGTCAGCCTCAGCAGCAACAGCAAAACCCTCTAAATAAATCCTACAGAGGTAAAGGCAGAGGTCGCTTTCGTGGAGCTGGACGACATCCCTCTTCCTCCTCCTCTTCTACCTCCCCAACCCCTCCCGGTAATGCAGCAAAGCAGCCCTAGATCTGCCATCCTGGATCATGTGGGTCCTGTGGGAGGTCGGCTTACTAATTTTCTACAAGATTGGAAACTAATAACTTCGGACCTTTGGGTTCTAGATCTTGTGGAAAATGGGTACGCTCTTCCCTTCAGGGAATTTCCCCCGCCTTACCCTCCTTGTCAGGGGTTTTGCACAGAGGATCATTTACTGCTCCTTCAGAAGGAGGTTCTTACCCTGTTACAAAAAGGTGCAATAGAGGTGGTTCCGGAGCAGGAGAGGGGTCAGGGGTGCTACTCCCGGTATTTCCTGATCCCCAAGAAGGATGGCAGGTTACGTCCCATCCTGGACCTCAGAATCTTGAATCTGTTTCTCAAACAGGAGAGGTTCAAGATGCTAACTCTAGCGCAGGTTCTTCAGGCGCTGCAACAAGAGGACTCGATGGTGTCCATCGACTTGCAGGATGCGTATTTCCACATTCCCATCCTGAAGTCACACAGGAAGTATCTCCGTTTCACGGTTGGGTCGCAACACTACCAGTTTGCGGTCCTTCCGTTTGGTCTTACTACCGCACCTCGAGCCTTCACCAAGGTGATGGCGGTGGTGGCAGCTCATCTCAGAAGGTTGGGGATTCCAGTTTTCCCCTACTTGGACGACTGGCTGTTAAAGGCAAAGTCTCCGGAGATGGTGAGTCATCATTTGCAGGTTACAGCCCAGGTGTTATACAAATTGGGTTTTTCGATAAATGTACCCAAGTCTCACCTGGTGCCCTCTCAGCGCAACCTGTTTATAGTTGCAGTACTGGACACCATTGTGTGTCGAGCTTTTCCACCTCCGCAAAGGATTCTCGACATTCAGGAAATGATCCCTTTATTTCACAATGGAGCGGTTGTTCCAGTTCTGAAGGTCCTTCGCCTGCTCGGTCTGTTTGCTTCCTGCATCCTGCTGGTCACAAATGCACGCTGGCACATGAGGGCGCTCCAGTGGTGTCTCCGCAGGCAGTGGTATCAGCACAACGGAGATCTCGGGGAGTCTGTGAGGATCTCCAGAGAAGCTGCAGCGGATCTGTCTTGGTTGAGAGTGGAGGGCAATCTGTCTCAAGGAAAGCCTTTCCACTTTCCTCCATCGGTGACAACAGTGATAACGGATGCCTCTACCCTAGGGTGGGGTGCACATCTGGGGGATCTCGAGATCAAGGGTCTTTGGTCTCCAGAGGAAAGGTTGTTTCACATCAACCTTCTGGAATTGCGGGCGATAAGTTTGGCGCTCAAGGCCTTTCTCCCTTCCCGGTCAGTCGGTTCAGGTCCTGACGGACAACACTGCCGCGATGTGGTATGTCAATAAGCAGGGAGGAGTAGGGTTGTACCGTCTCTGCAGAGAGGCTTTGCGACTCTGGTCCTGGGCACAGGATCATCGGATTTGCTTGATGGCGAATCATCTGGCCAGGGTGCTGAACGTGCGTGCGGACAGTCTCAGTCGACAGTTCTCCGCCGACCATGAGTGGAGGCTTCATCTAGAGGTTGTTCGACACATCTTCCGGACGTGGGGAACTCCTCGGGTGGACCTATTTGCCACTCTAGAGAACGCGCCCTGCCCGTCATTCTGCAGTCTCCAGTTTCCAAGGCAGGGAGCATTGGGGGTCGCGTTTCAGTTGAGTTGGAGCTCGCAACTCCTTTACGCGTTTCCTCCCATACCCTTGATTCCTCGGGTTCTGAGGAAGATTCGCCAAGACCGGGCTCAAGTTATATTGATCGCCCCGGATTGGCCGAGAAGGGTGTGGTTCACGGACCTTCTTCACCTCTCGTTGTACCCTCCGCTCCGTCTCCTCTCAGGGTAGACCTCCTCTCTCAGATGGAGGGGCAAGTTCTACACCCCTACCTCCAGAGCCTGCACCTTCATGCCTGGAGATTGAGCGGGGCAAATTGAATTCTTTTCTCTCCCGCCTGACGTGGTGGACGTTATACTATCGGCCAGGCGACACTCCACCAAGTCTGTCTATTCTTACAGGTGGTCTAAATTTGTTAAGTGGTGCGGAGAGAAATCTATTGATCCCTTAAAAGCCCATCTTTCTGATATTCTTTGTTTTTCCTTCATTTGGCCCAGCAGGGTTGTGCTGTGGCCACTGTTAAGGGATATTTGTCTGCATTGTCGGCATTTTTGTGTTTACCTGATCAGCCTTCTTTATTTAAGTCTCCTATAGTCTTAAGATTTATTAAGGGGCTGACAAACATGTTTCCTCCCACTCCTTTTATTATGCCCCAGTGGGATTTGAATCTGGTGTTGTCTTTTTTAATGGGTTCAACGTTCGAACCTATGCATAGTTGTCCGTTGAGACTTTTGACTTTTAAAACTATCTTTCTGGTGGCTATCACTTGGCTAGGAGGGTGAGTGAGCTCCAAGCTCTTTCCTGTAAACCTCCTTTTCTGACCATACATGCTGAAAGGTTGGTACTCAGGACCAGGGCTGCTTTTCTGCCTAAGGTGGTGACTCCTTTCCACCTAGGTCAGTCTATTACCATTCCTACTTTCTATCCTCCCCCTCACCCATCCAAGGAGGAAGAGAGGCTTCATCGTTTGGATCCAAAGAGGGCGATTAGCTTTTATTTGGACAGAACAAAGGACTTTCGCCAAGATGACCAGCTCTTTGTTGGATATGCTGGTCGCATGAAGGGCAAGGCGGTGCACATACGCACTTTATCCAGGTGGATCATCTTGTGCATCAAGATATGCTACTCCCTGGCTGGTAAGGAGCCTCCTGTAGGCATTAGAGCTCATTCTACCAGGGCTAAATCGTCTACTTCTGCCTTGTCTAGAGGTGTTCCTGTGTTGGACATATGTAAGGCGGCAACTTGGGCCTCCCTCCACACTTTCGCGAAGCACTACTGCTTAGATTCCGAGGTGAGGAGGGAGGGCCATTTTGCTCGCTCTGTTTTACAGGACTTTTTGGTATAGAAGGGTGGACACCCTCCTCCGGGTGAGGTACTGCTGTGGGATTCTATTCATAAGGTGAGGAATCCACAGGCAGATGTATCCATCAGAAGAACAAGTTACTTACCTTCGGTAACGCTTTTTCTGGTGGTTACAGTATCTGCCTGTGGATTCCTCACAGACCCACCCTCCTCCCCGTTTGTCCACCCTTTTATACCATGAAAGCTGAGGTATTAGTTATTTGATGTATTTTTATGTACTCAAGGCCTTGTTACCTCTATTGTTTTATTGTTGTCTTGTTTGAAATTCAAGCTTTCTCATTTTATTATACACTGAGTGTATTTGTGTGAATTCTCTATACTTGGTATGCATTGTCTATGGTCGGTTCGCCCGTTTTGCCTCGGTGGCACGGAAAAATGGGTGGAACTGACGTCATCACGCCCGACGTGGTCTTCTTATGGCTCCGGTGACGTCATGCGGAGCCGCGCGCGGAGCCATGATGCCATGACGACCTCGTCGGCGCGGAGAGCTACGAAAAATTTCCGCGGAATGCTGGCGCAGGGGATATTCATAAGGTGAAGAATCCACAGGCAGATACTGTATCCACCAGAAAAAGCGTTACCGAAGGTAAGTAACTTGTTCTTTACAGTGATAGATTTGTGTCATGCATTTTTCTCCATACCATTGCATGAAGAAAGTCAGTTTTTATTTGCGTTTAGGATGGACGATCATGTATTAACATGGGAAAGAATTCCTCAGGGGTATACAGAAAGCCCCTCAATTTTTAGTCAATGTCTGAAAAAGAATCTTGAAGGACTGGTGATGGCCCAAAACTCCGTCTTAGTGCAATATATAGACAACCTTTTGGTCGCCTCAGAGACTGAGGATGCTTGCAGGATTGATACTGTGGCGCTGCTGAATCATTTAGCAGAGAATGGACACAAAGTGTCTCCAAACAAATTGCAGCATTGTTTGTCTGAAGTGCAGTACCTAGGTCACCGGATTGAGAAAGGAAAACGAAGGGTGTCACCAGATCGCATAGAGACGATTCTGCAAATGGGAACTCCGAAAACACAAAAAGAAGTCCGTATGTTTTTGGGAATGGTCGGCTATTGTCGACAGTGGATCCCAAATTTTTCCTTGCAAGCAAAGCCTCTGTTGAAACTGACTCGAAAGGATGTTAGTGATCCGGTACCATGGGATGACGAGTGTTTGAAAGCCTTCCGTGAGCTGAAGGAAAGTATCTGTCGTGCTCCAGCTCTCGGAATGCCGGATTATAACAAAGCGTTTTCGCTCTTTTGCTGTGAAAAGGAGGGATGTGCTTTAGCAGTCCTAGTGCAGACACATGGGGGTGCCCGTAGACCAGTAGCTTACTTCCCAGCTACATTAGATCCTGTAGCTTCTGCGTTGCCCGGATGTCTGAAATCCGTTGCTGCAACCGGTGTCAGCATTGAAAGCTGTGAAAGCATAGTGATGGGTTATCCGCTCATTGTTTATGTGCCCCATTCAGTAGAATTATTGATGACCCGAACAAAGACACAGTATCTGACCAATAACAGACTTACCAAGTATGAGCAGGTTATCTTGGCAGCTGAAAATGTTACCCTGAGACGTTGTACCACCCTGAACCCTGCTACATTGTTACCTGTTCCGGCAGAGGAAGGAGATGAGGATTGTGAAGAGCATGACTGCCTAGATGTTACTGACCTATCTACCAAACCCAGACCTGACATTGTCGATGAACCTTTGCCCCAATCTGATTTGATCCTTTTTGTTGATGGTTCATGCTTAAGAGACAATGAAGGGTATTTGAGAGCAGCGTTTGCTGTGTGCACCATCATGGGAGTAGTGGAAGCTGCCTGTTTAAATAGAGTATTCTCTGCTCAGTTGGCCGAAATTGTCGCTTTGACACGTGCCTGTATCATTGCAGCTGATATTCGAGTGACTGTGTATACTGACAGTCAATACGGATTTGGTGTAGTGCATGACTTTGGGCAGTTATGGTCACAGAGGGGGTTTCTAACGTCCTCAGGGTCACCTATACGTAATGGCGAGTATGTGCGCCAACTATTGGAAGCTTTACAGAAACCCAAAGAGATAGCAGTCGTTAAATGTGCAGCTCATGGAAAGGGAGAAGATTTTGTCACTAAGGGCAACAATTATGCAGATGAAGTAGCACGTTTTTGCGCTGAACATACTTGTATTTTCAATGGAGAATATGTAGGTGAGAGCACAGAAGAGACCGAGCTCAGCATGATGTTAGCTATAGCTGATACTTGGGATGAAGTGAAGCGGTTACAGGATGAAGTCCCAGAAGAGGAAGCTGCTTCATGGGTTAGAGCAGGTTGCACAAAAAGAGACAATGGCATTTGGGTGTCCACAGATGAAAGAGCAGTATTACCCAATTGCCTACTGAGCCCAATGGCAAGGCAAATTCACGGAGCAGTCCATCTGGGAAGAGATGCTATGGTGCGAGTGTTTAGGCAGACGTGGTTTAATCCACGCTTTCGTGTGTGGGCTGAAACGGTATGTCACAGGTGTGTCACTTGTCAACAAATGAATGTTGGAAAGAGAACTGTGGTTGCATTGAGTCACATTGGCAGATCTGGAGGTCCCTTTAATAGGATACAATTAGATTTCATTGAGATGCCGAGGTGCAATAGGTTGAGATATGTTTTGGTGGTGGTGTGTATCTTTTCGCGTTGGGTGGAAGCATATCCAACTAGACGATGTGACAGTCTCACACTAGCCAAATTGTTGTTGAGAGAGGTGATCCCGAGATATGGATTTCCGACAGCAGTGGAGACAGATAGAGGAACTCATTTCCACAGTGAAATCATGAAACTATTGTGCTCTGCTTTAATTATTGATCAGAGGCTGCATTGTAGCTACAGGCCAGAGGCTTCAGGTCTTGTAGAGCAGGTCAATGGCACCATCAAGTCGAGAGTGGCAAAGGTGTGTTCGTCAACTTCATTGTAATGGCCAGATGCGTTGCCCCTGGTGCTTATGAGTCTGCGTAGCACCCCTGATAGGAGAACAGGGCTGTCTCCCCACGAAATTTTGACTGGAAGAGCTATGCGTTTGCCTATGGTGCCAGCTACAGCATTGATAAACATCACTGATGATTTAGTGTTGGATTATTGTAAGGGACTGGCTGATGTGGTTACTTCTGTATCCCACCAGGTCGAGGCTGAGACTGCATCCACCTCGAGAGACCTGCTGCATGATCTAAATCCAGGTGATTGGGTACTAGTTCGCAAACACGTGAGGAAGAGTTGTCTTGATGCTCGCTGGCGAGGAACATATCAGGTGATATTGGTCACAAGTACCGCTGTGAAGTGTGGAGGATTGCCGAATTGGATCCACACTTCCCACACTCGTCGAGTTCAAGCGCCTGCGGAGGAAGAGAGTCTCCTGGTTCTGAGGAGCGTGTGTGGACCTGACACAGACAACGACGAAGGCACAGACCCAGCTGTAAGAGTTTCGGATGAAACGGAACAGTTGAGTGAGCACGAGAGCTGAGTGCTCCTGAACTGAGCCCAGATCCTGAAATAGATGATATTGCAGAAGTGAACCGTGCACCAGAGCAAGGTGAGCGGTCTATTTCAGAAGGATCAGATCAAGAGGAAGAGAGGAGAACGGATGCCAGAGCAGAAAAGTGGCCAGCAAGAAAAGAAAGGCTGAACATAAGGCTCGCATCCGAGAAAGATCTCGCTCCGATTCCTGAAACATCTGAATCAGAACAAAGCGACGCTAAAGAAAGACCGGATGGTCTGAGGCGTTCCAGAAGAGAAAGAATAGCGTCTCGAAGATACGCATCTCCTGAGTGGACGTACCTGGCTGCAAATGCAGAGCCCAGCGAAGTCCGGGAGATTGGGAGCTGGTACGGTGAGCCACGAAGGGGACACCCTCTCGATTGAAATACAGTTGCTGGTCCCAGGCGTAGAAGCATTTGGAAAGCTAACTCTGCAAGTTCCAAAGCTGAGTGGATTGCGTTTCCTGATCCTCAATCAGGTTATTTTCCCTTCATTTGGCCGACAGCTCACCGCGCAAGAATTAGGAGAAATTCGTGCAGAGATTTTGCAATTTGTCCTCGAAATACTTGGATCAAATATCATTAACGATGAAGCTTAAGCATTAGGCCTTAGAGAGTAGATAACTTAGACCCCAGTTTAAGAAGATTTAAAATTAGGGACTTTCTAGTAGATGATGGAGTGAGGAGTAGGGCTGACTACATCTCTTCAATAGGTTTAGTATCAATCAAATGAACTTGAACATTAATTGCATGAGAGGAGAGAAGTGAAAAAGACATTGTTCAGACAAAGAAAACAGAAAGAGACTGTGTTTTTCCCTTTTGTGCTTCGGAACGAATCAGTAGATACCATGGTGTCCGAAAAATCAACACGCAAACGGAAGTGCATCATTGGCACCCTCATTGTGGTGGTGCTTATTGTTATAACTGTGGTGATTGTTACATCTCTAGTTGGATCTCAGGATGACGGACAGAATAGGATACAGGCACTCACTACACCACTCTCTGAGATAGATGAGGATGCATCCGCAAAGGATCTAGAAATGATTAATGAAACTAGTCGTAGATTACATGTTGATTTGTCCAAGGGTGATTTTACGTTGAATGCGTATGCTCGATTATTGTATGAGTATGTGGATACCATGGAAGCGAAGGATTGCTATGTGTGTATGCAATTACCAGCCTCAGTAGAAGAAGGCATTCGATATCATCATTTAGCTGTGACCTATGGCATTACATGTAGCGTGTTGTTGAGCATGTTTTATAGCAAAGCACACTTCGAGTACTATTTCTCAAATTATGATGTGATACTCTCAGAAGTTCCCGTTCTTAAATACATGAATAAATATGATTATTATAAGGAAATAGAGCGAATGTCAAAGTATTTCGTGCCTACCATCACTTTAGAAAACGTCCTATGCCCATAGGCACAATTTAACCTGTATGTTAACTGATATTGAAAAGAAGTTCATAGATCAGATAGAAGATCGGCATAGACCAACTCTATTTAGACCAGATCCGAAACACAAGGTTACCCCATGGACTAAAGAAGAATTAGATTATAAAGCAAAGGGGAGTTTTGGACCCATGGCATTAGATTTCCAGCAGAAGGGGAAGTTGTGCATTAGACACCCGACCACATACTACAACAAGATATTTGTGGGTGACAGTGATTGTGAGCACATCTTTTTGATCGAGGAATCAATTCGAAAAGCATTATTGGACAAAATAACAGTAGTGCCCAATGTGTACTTTGTGTGTGGTAAGAATGCCTATGTGAAGTTGCCCAAAAACTGGTATGGCACGTGTTATTTGGCTGTGGTATTTCCCAAGATTTTTCACGTGAATGATTTATGGCCCTTAGAAAGGAAAAGACCTCAAAGAGGAAAACGTGGTGAGTGCGCAGGAGAAGTGATTGGAGACATATTTGGCGCTATGATACCGAGTATGGGTGTGATTCTGAATGATTTGAAAATCAGAAAGCTGGCAACACTAGTGGATAAGCTCTCAATAAATACAGCTCAGATTTTATTACTTGTAGATGGGGAGATGGTTTCGATAAGGGCTATGGTTTTGCAGAACCGTCTTGCCCTAGATGTGCTGCTAGCAAAAGCCGGAGGAGTCTGCAAATTGTTGAAAGTTCAACAGTGCTGCACTTATATTCCTGACAACAGTCAGGATATAAGGAAATACATTAACAATATTTCAGATATACACCAAGAGTTACGTGATATGGCTGCTGAAGGACTCTGGGAACAAGTGGGGAAAGGATTTGGCAAGATAGGCAGTAGGTTTGGAAGTTTGGGACAAGGAATAATGGGATATATCTTGAAGCCTATTATAATAGCTGTCATTTGTATAATTGTCCTACTAGGAGCCATCAAGGCTTACAAATGGCAAAGGGCATGACATCAGGAGACTGTTTCGAGAAAGCGAGAGCTCCAACTTGAACGACTGCAGGACAGTCATTACCATCACCTTAAGGGGTTAGAACGATTCAGACAGGGACGGCAAGCTACAGCTTCTGTTTAGGTCGGTCTCTTCTACGAGGAGAAACTACAGGAAAATAGAAAGTTGGTGTTATGACACTAGTCATAAGAGGGGGGAACTGATAGAGCGCTGAGAGCACTCTATTTTGTATGAGTGCACTATACTCATGGTTTAAACGCACTCACATGTATTCGTATTGTTTGCTATTAAGAAACATTTATTTGAATCATTTGATGTTGAAAACTAGTGAAAGCATTTTAAGTAGAACTTTGTATGTATTACGATTCCTTCATACATAATGTGCAGGACGATATTATTTCTATACACTGTAATTGTGGTTAGTTCAAGTTGCCTGAATTATAGGCCCAATGTCTTAGGTTATGATTCTTCTCGCTCTCGAGAAATAAATAATTAAATGTTGTTGTGTTCAAGGTTAGAATGTTCTCATCCTACTGCAGGTGAAAGAAACACATCGTTATTTTCAGAGTTAAGGAGAAACCCGGAATGTCTTTGAAGATGGCTGGGAAGCGAGAAGGGAGGATGCCTTGCGTATCTGGTCTGTCTGGAAGCCAAGGCCACTGGAAAAAGATATCATTAATTACATTTGTTTCATGAAAAAAAAGCTACTGCTTAGAGGTGCAATGGAAAATTTTAAGACGAATGATGCAGTGTGGGTTGAATCCCATCTTTTTATATGATGCGCAGGGACAGAGAGCCCAGACTTCTGCTAGCTTATGGAGAAGAAGGAGCATCTTAGAGCAAGCTCCAAAGCCTTAAGCTAAAACGACCCATTTGACGTGAGTACTTCTTAGGAAGTCGACACGTGCTGACACCTTTGGGGAATGGTAGAAGAGAGACAGGAAGGGCCCTTATCTAGAGCAGTGTAGGGAAAGATTTTGACTTCTTTCAATGAGTCGAGAATTGAATATCGCATCTATTCTGTGTTGCGTTGTGATCTTGGAATTTATAATCATTTGTCTTTTGGGCCGAATTACTTATATTCGTAAACTTGGCTCTGTATTGATTTTTCTGTACCTTTATTCTTTGCTATTGAGATGTATTTACATCCAATTGTTTTTGGCCTTATAATAAATATTCAAACTGCACTTTGGAGTTGGTGGTCTTTCCAGGCATGACAACTTTGCTGTTATTAATCTGAGTTGTTTCCTCCCCTCAACCACTTTAGGTAAATAAAAGATCGATCGCTTCCGCTATATTTAGTAGGGAACATCAGGTGTGCAATTTAGCGTAATCAATATCCACCCCCCCCCCGCCCCCCCAACCCTCCTTCCTAGCATTCACTCTGCTCTCCCTCGTGTTTAGTTAGGCTTGTATGTGAGATTTCTTTGTGGCATCTAACCAGTTTCTGTTCAATTGCCTCTTACTTTTTGTAGCTGCCTTCCTCTGTGCGATAAGTTTCTCTAAATCATTGCTCCTATAAGAAACCTGCATTTTTTTTTTCTTCTCAAAACCACATTTTTGACACGAAATGTGTGTGAAATATTTACTAGAGAGAATAGGTAAGTTGCAGTGAAGGTTGCATTTTAGATCCTAGAGCAAATGCCCCAAAATGAATGTTGTCAAGTTAAAGGAAATACAATACATAATGAGTTATAGCGGATATGTATTTGCCATTTTTATGTAATCCGTTTCATTTATGCAAACTCTTTAGTCCTCTATAATTTCACGAATTTTCTTCTGTTCTAGGAATTTAAGTGTCCCCCTCCAACAGTTGTTGAGAAAGAAGACGAGGTAGAAGAGCCAAGTGACATTGAAGAAGGTGGGCTGGATCTGAGTGTGCCCCTGAAGCCCATCAGCTTCTACATATCCGACAAGAAGGAAATGCTGCAGCAGTGCTTCCGGGTTGTAGGGGAGAAGAAGCTGCAGAAAATGCTTCCTGATGTTTTAAAGGTACTATCCTACTTGGCATAAATACACGTTGTCTTCTCTGTGCTTTTGTGCTCACACCATGCTGTGAGGGAAGTGTAATATGTCATTAATTTACCCTTCTTTTGGTGACGTGCTAGCCATAAAGAGTGAAGCACTCGTCTATCTTCTCAGTGAGATACATTACTGCGTTATTGTCTTTTGGATGTGGGGTAGTTTTGGTGGCAGGCCTTCTGTTGCATTATGAGTGGAGGCGTAACCCATTGCCTCTTCATATTGATAAATTGTATAGCTCCACCAAGACAGGCCAGTTAAGGTGCAAATGATGTTCCTCATTGCAATGTGTATAGTCATGGCAGGGTTGGATGTGCAGTGATACGATACCCTGAACGGTATGTTGAATTTTCAGTAAAAAATAACTTTGTGCTCACCTGCAAAATTACATGGACCTTCAAGTCATAGGCATGGTTCTTAAAGCCTCTTCTGGAGGGTTGTGGGAGAAATCAGAGTTCCATGGGCGGATGGGATTTTTAAAAATTTGTTTGATCATTTCTTTGATTGCTTGGAATTGAGTCACTGTACAAGTACTAGGTTTTCTGGCACCGTTCATAGGAGCACAGGGAAGACGGGAGCTACTGGGCCTCAAACATTTGCCACTGTTGTCCTGGGGTCGATTCTTTTATGGCTCTGCAAACTGAGCTAAGTAGAACCCTTTCCGCACTTGATTCTCAAGTTGGCAAGGGTGAGCAGTCACAGACTTCTCAGAGAGGTAAGATAGGGAAGGGGGGAGGGGGAAAGAGCTCAGAACTCAATAGTAAACCAATAGATGCAAAAGCAAAATGTCCAGCTCAGTGCTAATCTTTTATGTAAAAAGAAAGTACTTTAATCATACACCAAAACTAAATACTGCACAGTTCAATTGGAATGCAATTATAGGATTGATATCCCGGTTACAATCTGCAGTAAGCGCTAAAGCGCCCTCCTTAAAACTCTCTCCGACTCTGGTGATTCTAATGCTTCCAAACCCTGGTATGTGCCGAATAGAGACAGCCTTAGCTTTTTGTAGAACCAACAGCTAGTTCCGAATGTCAGCCAGGCTTAACTCTCCCAAGGGAATAACTCCTGGAGTCGGTGACAGTAGTTTCTTTGAAAAATGGGGAGAAGGGAGGAGAAATAGGGGGGAATGTGTCAGTGAAACCATGGAAAGAAAATGTGGGGATACCCTCTGGGTGTGTGTTTGGGGAAACCTTTTCTAAGGGGCTGGCTGGCTTGAGGGAATCAGCAAAGCACACATTCGATGGTAAACCCAAACTTTACCTCAGAAATAACTAAAAAGGTTTGATCAAACCTCCTTACAAATATATATATACACATGGGAAGAAAATGGGTTCGGGTGGAAAGAGAATGTTCCGGACTAGATTTTGATGGAAGTTGCACTGGGTAATTTCAGCCGCTGAATACTGCTGGATGCTAACAGCAAAGTCTTGTGTCTCAGATGGTAACACAGCTTAGTACTGTTAAATACCCCAGTACATTGATTCATTTATTACCAACTCCTTATCCGACATACAATATTGAAAAGGAGCCGCTGACTTTTTAGTCTTACCTGCTTCTCCAGGGCAAACTCTAGGGTAACCGGTATACAACCCTTAAACACAGGGGGATCAGGCCAAGGAACTGTGATACATAAAGGCTAACAAGGGAGCGCCATCAAGGATAAGCAACACTAACATGAAAGGGAACTGAAGGGAAAACGAAACAAATTTGAGGGAGCAAAAAATGGTGCAAACTAATACAACAAGCGGGAACCTTACAACATATGAATGTTGCTAGGCAAAGAAAACTGTCTGACTACCTAAATACCCCCCAAACTTCTAACACTACCTCTAACCTGACCAGTATCCAGAAAGCTCCACTCTTTCCCGTGCCCTAGCCTCCATAGGCATAGACTCCAGCGCTTCCAAATTCCTGCTGCTGTTCTAAGTTGGCTTCTTACCCGCCTCGCTGTTGATGTTTGGAATTTGCTCATTGCTGAAAATCTTGTACAATGACCATGCTCAGATTAAAGCCATACAGTGCATCCACCATCCCCCCAATGCCATTCCCTCGGGAAGATTTGGTAGGCTTATTAGGGAACCTTTGAAGAGATTATTTTACCAGTCTAGGGGCATGTACAAACTATGCTGGTTCCCAGGTTCTTTCTGCAATGGTATGCCCTTTCCATCCAATGAGAAACTGCAGTTGTCCATTCTTGATTTGAGAATCTAAAATGGATTCCATCTCAAATTCAGGTTCTCGTTCTACCAACATCACTGGGGCAGGTTTTAATCCCTGCGTGTGAACAGGTTTGCTTGGGATACATAAACTATAGGGTGCATGCGCCAATCTTTAGGAAATTAGCTTCAGTGCTGCCTTTCCTACTAACTGAGTAATTTTAAACAAGCCTAAAAAGTGAGAAGTAAACTTGGGTGACTATTAGGAATTTTAAATGTTTAGACAAGAGCCAAACAGAATTTCCTTTCTTGTACTTTGGGGCTGGTCTTCTGTGCATCTCAGTGAACTTTTGCTGATCTATTTTGGCTTTGCCTAAATGAAGTACTGCATTTTTCTGTTTTTCTTGAATCTGTTGTACCATTGTCTGGACAGAGGGTTTAGACGTGGAGCAAATCAGAGAAGGGCAAATCTTAGGATGGATAATAAAATTAGAAAAAAATGGACTGTATCCTGTTCAAGTTTGGAGTTATATGCAAATTCTGCAAGAGGAAGCCATCGTCACTTTTCAGTATCAAAGATATTGTTCCAGTGTATGATTGACTCTTTCTATGTGACCATCGTTTGAGGGTGAGATGGTGAGTCGACATGAACTTGATGGTTCCTACTATAGCTTTATAGCCCGCCATAGCTAATAAAGGCCTGAGCCTTTAACAAGGGGACATGCCTTTAATGACTGGTATAGCCCAGCTACGGCGGTCTGTAAAGCTATTGGGCAGAATGTTCCAATTAGTAAAATAAAGGCCTCACGGAGCCCGAGGGGGTAGAAATCCCCTCGGCTCCCAAGCCTTAGCTTTTGAACATTCACAGCAAGAGCTGTAAAAAGGGGATGAAGTCAGCCCCTGGTCACTCCGCAGACCGCTGCTCCTCCTGCACAACGGGAAGAAGTGCACAGATCTCCTTCCATTCATCTTTCTCCCAGGTGGCTCCTTCCAGTACACCACTGGCAGAAAACGACGTTTACGCAGTTCCAGCAGCCTTTGGACTATTCTAGCCCCCTCTCTATAGACCTCCTCTGACTCTTTTGGTGCAGGCAGTGGATTGTTCCCCTACCACTCCTTCCAGGGGTGGCCAACGGAACCGATCTCCATCAGGTCGGAGATCCACTTCCCATAGCCGTCACAAGAGGCGGAGATCACCTTCTTGGTCTTCCTCCTTTACTCATTCTTCCAAGAGGGATTACTCGCCTACACTGACGGACAGTCCACTCTCCAGAGTATCACCTGTGGATGACATCAATACCTTTCATGATGTGCACAAAAGTTGAATATCGAAATGTCTGCTCCTCAGACGTCTACGTCTGTCATCTTTGAGTCTCTGCACCAGAGGTCAGTGTCGAGACCTCTACTGCCATTGGTTCCAGGCCTTTTGCAACCGGTCATGGACATTTTTCTTTCCCCAGCAATGCTCAAAACGGCTCCGGCAAGGATTCTAAAGAAATATAGACCATCCGAGCAAGATCCTCTTTTCCCAAGGTGGATCCCCCACCAGACTCGGTGATTATTGCTGCTGCGAAGACCCACCCAGTAGCCTCTTCCTCAACGGTCTCTCCGGACAAGGAGAGCAGAGCTCAAGATTCATGGGGGAGGAAAGCTTGCGGCTCTGCAGCTGCATCCTTAAAAGTATCTAGTGCTGCAGCACTTTTGGGACGTTATGATAGGGCTTTATGGGACTCACTAGAGCGCTTCAAGGACAAACAGCCCAAGGAGGACCGCCAGGATTTCGGAGAGATTCTCCAGGAGGGTGCTCCCGTAGCGAACCAAATGATCAGTGTGGCAGCTGATGGAGCATCTCTGGCTGCGCACTCGTACTCGCATGGCATCTCCACCAGATGATCCTCCTGGTTGCG
Organism: Calotriton arnoldi; assembly: GCA_963921515.1. NCBI lineage: Eukaryota > Metazoa > Chordata > Amphibia > Caudata > Salamandridae > Calotriton > Calotriton arnoldi. The sequence goes on from CAWUFW010000339.1 coordinate 2,679,450, forward strand.
TCTTACAGCCTTGAAGCCGGAGGCCCAGCAGCGTGTCTTGAACCTTCCGTTTTCAGGGAATTCTCTATTTGGTTCTCATACAGATGAAGAGATGGCCAGGATGAAATCGGAACTGGACACTCTTAAGGCTGTGGGTTTAGAAAAAAGGAAGGAATTCAGACGTCTTTACAGGCCTTATGATCGCAGGCCGTTCCATCAGAGGGTTCAAACCGCGCAGTGGTCTCAGAGGCAGTATCACCAATCCAAAACACACTATCAAGGACGTCGACCTTCTCGGGGTAGAGGTGCACCCCGACAACCCTCTTCCACTGCCAAGAACACTACCAAGCAATGAGCAATTACTTCCTCTATCGCCGTTACCCACTCCGGTGGGAGGAAGTATCGCCTACCATGTAAAAGAGTGGCGCAGCATTAGAAACGATCAATGGGTGCTGAATATACTGCAAAATGGATATGCTCTACGTTTCCGTTCTCCTCCACGATCACTCCGGTAAAGACCAGAGATTACCAACTGGCGCTGTTGCGTCAAGAGGTGTCCACTCTCTTACAGAAATCAGCCATAGAAGAGGTTTCTTCCTCACAACGTGGAAAAGGAGTGTACTCCAGATACTTCCTGGTACAAAAGAAGGGCCAAAAAGGGGGATTCAGGCCTATTCTGGATCTTCGTTTCCTCAACAAAGTCATCCAAAAAGAAAAAGTTTGTATGCTGGCGCTCCATCAAATATATTCCCATCTCCAACAAGGGGATTGGATGTGCTCGATAGACCTTCAGGATGCGTACTTCCATGTTCCAATTGCTCCGCGACACCGGAAGTTTCTGCGCTTCATGGTAGGCTCCAAGCACTATCAGTACAGAGTCCTGCCGTTCGGCCTAAAGTCTGCACCTCGAGTGTTCACCAAATGCATGGCAGTAGTAGCCGCTGCTCTACGTCGCCAAGGTCTGTTCGTCTATCCATACCTCGATGATTGGCTCCTCAAGAGCTCATCTCCTCAGACTGTGAAAGACCACTATCGAATCTGTCTGAACTTGCTACAGCGCTTGGGCCTTCAGGTCAATATGGAGTAATCAATCCATCAGTCCACTCAAAGAATACATTACCTGGGTGCTACTCTAGACTCCAGCACAGGAAAAGTGTCTCCTTTGGAGGAGAGACTATTATCAATCAAGCTGAAGTGCAATCATCTTCTTCAAGTTCATCAGCCTTCAGTTCGACAGGTTGCATCGCTCCTGAGGTCGATGGCATCCTGCATTTTTCTAGTCCCCAACGCCAGACTGAGGATGAGACCTCTGCAGCAGGACCTGAAGGATAAATGGGATCAGACGACGGCTCGATGGCATGACCAGATTCTACTTTCCCATGCTGCGAGATCATCCATCCCATGGTGGACTCATCGGAAAAATCTGGTGGGAGTGCCTTTCCACTAACATCCTCCGACGCAATCTTTGATCACAGACGCCTCACTTCAGGATTGGGGAACACACATGAGCCTTCTGCAGACTCAGGGCCGGTGGTCGAGCAAGGAACAAGCATATCACATAAACATGCTGGAGCTACGGGCAGTGCATCTAGCTCTCAAGGCTTTCTACCCTTCCATACAGTCCAAGTCCAAATTTGGACCAGACGGTCAACACAACCACTATGTACTATCTAAACAAGCAGGGAGGAACTCCCTTTCGCCCACTGTCCCTGGAAGCTCAGGTGATCTGGCATTGGCTCCTGGCCAGGCAGCTCTCCATCACAGCAGTCCATCTGCCAGGGGAGCAAAATTCTCAGGCGGACTCTCTAAGTCGTCACTTCGACGATCAACAAGACTGGGTTCTACACGACGAAGTGGTGGCTGACATTTTTCAACAGTGGGGTTGTCCAACCATCGATCTTTTTGCAGACAATACGAACAAAAAATGCCACGCCTTCGTGTCAAGGTTTTACCGACCAGGATCGATAGGGAATGCCCTTTTGATCGACTATTCAGGAACCTTTGTTTACGCTTTTCCTCCTCTTCCTCTCATCCCGAAGGTCATAACCAAACTCACACGCTCCAGGATGAGGATGATACTAATGGCACCAGACTGGCCACAGCAGTGGTGGTACATGGACCTTCTGGATCTCTCAGAGTGTCCACACAGGAGGCTTCCATGCAGACCGGACCTTCTGCCCTAGATGAACAGGAGGGTCCATCATCCCAACCTTCCCTCGCTGAACTTAGCCAGCATGGCTCCTGAAGTCCTCCAGTATGGCCACTTAAGTCTTCCTCAGGATGAATGAACATTTTGAGAGAGTCCACAAGACATTCCTATTCTTTTAAATGGAAAAGGTTCTATTTGTGGTGTATACGTAATGGTTTGCAACCTACCAAGGGGCAAGAGGAGATACCTTTGCCCTATCTCCTGCATTTAGCCAAGTCGGGTCTAAAATTTGCTTCCGTAAAGGTACACCTGGCTGCCATTACGGCGTACAGAAAGTCTCCAACTCAACCTTCTTTCTTCTAGCTCCAGGTGGTTAAGGATTTCCTTCAGGGTTTAAAGAAAGTTTTTCCCCCTGTCCGGCCTCCTTCACCTCCCTGGGAGTTGAACCTGGTTCTTTCTAAGCTTATGGGTCCCCCCTTTGAGCCAATTCACAAAGCGACCCTTCAGCACCTTACATGGAAAGCCGACTTTTTAGTGGCGATCACTTCAGCTCTTAGGGCAAGGGAGATTCAGGCTCTCTGTTCCAAGGAACCGTACACGGTTTTTCACCACAACAGAGTGGTTTTAAGAACCCACCCCTCCTTCCTTCCGAAGGTGGTGTCGGATTTTCACGTTAATCAGACCATTTCACTACCTACTTTCTTTCTCAATCCCTCTATGCCAGCTGAAAGGTCTCTACATTCTCTAGACCTTAAAAGAGTTCTGAAATGTTATCTAGATAAGTCTCAGACTATTAGGAAGTCTGATCAGTTATTTTTAAACTATGGTTCCATCAGAACAGGTTTCCCAGCCTCCAAGCGTTCCATCTCCAGATGGATAGTGTTTTGCATCAAGCTGGCTTACCAATTAGCAAATAAACCCCTCTGGCTTCTCCCAAAGCACATTTCACTAGGGGAAAGGCAGCTACAATAGCTTTTCTGCACAATGTCCCGATTGCTGAGATCTGCAAAGCAGCCGCTTGGAAATTGGTACATACTTTCACGAGACACTACTGTTTCGACTCGGATTCCAGAGCAGATACTCAAGTAGGCCAAGCCTCCTTGAGGAATTTATTTCAATGCTAAAGTCATTTGAAGTGATTTTTTGATGTTCTCTTCCAGGGGATACTCATCAATAGTCATAAGCACTGAATAGTCCCGCCCACGTGCGGGGACCCCGGAGCAATAGCCAATAATATGCATATACCTACATATATATCCATAAACACATATAAGTAAATATATATATATAGGTGATATGCATAAAACAAACATATATGCAGCCTGATATTATATACTAGGCTCAGAAAACCTGCCTCATTGCATGTAAAACCTTTTAAATTTGAACCACAAATAAACATACCCCATGATATAATCATGATTAAAACAAGTAAACCACTTTAGTTTGCTTTGAAACAACACAACCTTTATTTTCAAAGGTAAAAGGGGTAAGACCATAGAGGCAGGTCAGCCTAGAGAGGCTGCATATAGAACAGTTAGGAAAAAACTGGCGCCGTGCCTTTAAGACCTCTTGGAACCCTCAGGCTCCCATCATGCACTACAGGTGACAGTTAGGTCAGTTCTTTTTCCGGCTCCTTCTATGAGGACCCTGGAGTTTGAGCTCCCCAGTTAGTGGTTTTTTATCACTAATTCTGGTTTTGAGTGGAATATTGTTGTTTCACTCGACGTCTTTACTGACTAGCTGTTAGATTCAGCTGTTTTTTTCCCCAAAATTTTTCGCTTTTTTCCCTGTCAAAATGCCGGCCTTATTTATTAAGTGCCCGGCCTGTGGAAAGAAGATGTCCAAATCGGACCCACACTCGGTCTGTATTGCTTGTCTCCCTTCATCACCCAAGCCAGACCAGTGTTACCATTGCAGCAAGTTATCCAGAAGAACCCTTAAGGATAGGGAGAAGATAAAGCTGCACTCTATGCTGGAGAGAGGAAGTAAGGCAAGTGCTAAAGGAGAACTGTCTGCAAGAAAGCCCTCCTCTCACTCAAGACACAAAGAAGACGAGAGAAGACATCGGTCGCCGTCGAGGGACAGATCAACGTCCAAGGTACCGTTGTGCTCTGAGTCAGCGTCGAAGTCGACGTCGAAACGTCCTTCGACGTCGAGGGCTCCAAGTCATCAAGAATCGCGTAGGCGGACCACATCTGGCTCACCTACAGCGAGAGGCGGTGAGATACCGACGTTGGCACATCAACGTCGAAGCCCGCCGGCGAGAGCACCTCCAACGACGTCGAAGACACCACCGACGCCGAAGGTACTGCAAGCTTCGTCGTCAAGCAGAGCGGTTTTAGTGTCGTCGCCGTCGAGACATTCGACGTCGAAACAGGCATCGCCCAGGGGTTCGACGTCGAGAAGGGCACGTTCGGCGTCGAGAAGACAGACTCCGAGGAAGTCGCCTTCGACGGTGAGAAGGTCTACGTCGAGAGCGAGATCGCCGTCTAGGACTTCGGTGTCGACGTCGAGAGCGAGATCGGCGTCGAGGAGGTCGACGTCGAGATCTAGGTCCCGCAGATCGAGGTCCAGATCGCCGTCGAGGGGTCGACGTCGAGGAGGTCAGAGTCAGCGACGGAGAACATCCAAATGGCCTCCAGGAGTGCTTCTTCCTCTCCGGGGCTTCAGATCGTACAGATCTCGCCAGAGCGCTCTCCAGCTCCGCCTGCACACCCTGTAACAAACATCTCTCCTAGATGGCTGGGAGATATAAGGGAGTGGAAGATACGGAAGGTTTCCAGGGTGGTCCATTCACGTAGCAGATCCAGGTCTCCATTGATACAGTCGGTGCACTCCTCAGGGCGGCATGATCGACGAGACCGGTCACGCAGATCTCCATCGGTGAGAAGGCATACACCCCGCTCTCCCAGAAGTAGAGCTTCTAGACCTAGTCATCGCTCTCACAGGAGTAAGAGCCATAGGTCGTCTTCATGGTCTTCATTATCTAGACCATCTAAAGCGGACTACTCACCCACTCTTTCCTCAACACCTCCGAGTAGGGTATCCCCGATTGATGATCTCAACACCTTCAATGAGGTTTTGTGTAGGGGAGCGGCTAAACTTCAGATTGAGATGCCTGTTCATGTACCAACAACCTCAATCATCTTTGAAACGCTGCATCAGAGGGCGTCATCCAGACCTCTACTTCCCTTGGTGCCTGGTCTACTGGAGCCTGCGTTGCACAAGTTCTTGACTCCAGCTTCAGTGGGTGCTGCTCCCTCAAGGATCTTAAAGAAATATAAAGCTCCTGACACAGACCCTCTGTTTCTGAGATCCGATCCACTTCCGGATTCAGTCATTGTCTCGGCCGCACGGAAGAACCAGACAGGGGCAGCGTCTTCCACGGTACCACCTGACAAAGACAGTAAGGCCATGGATTCAATAGGCAGAGGATGTGCAACACCTCCGCATCCTACATGAAGGTAGCCAGCGCTTCGGCCTTGCTGGGTCGGTATGACCGCTCTCTCTGGGACTCCCTGTCACGTTTCACGGACAAACTCCCTAAGGAGGACAAGCAAGACTTCCTGGAGGTCCTTCAGGAAGGGGGCCTGGTGTCCAACCAGATCATCAGCGCGGCAGCGGATGCCTCAGATCTAGCATCACATGGGTACTCTCATGGAATCTGTGCCCGTCGTTCTTCCTGGCTAAGGTTAACGGGGTTGAAGCCGGAGGCCCAACATCGGATCCTGAACCTGCCGTTCAACGGATCCTCGCTCTTCGGATCTCATGCCGATGATGAGATGTCGCGCATGAAGACAGAACTGGACACGGTCAAGGCAGTGGGACTCGAAAAGAGGAAAGACTTTAAACGGCGCTATCGCCCCTACGATCGGCGCAACTACCAGCAGAGGGTTCAAACCCCTCAGTGGTCTACACAACAGCACCAAGGTAGATCCCAGTACAATCAGCGACGTCCAGGCAGAGGACGAGGAGGTTCCTCCAGGCAGTCTGCACCAGCTGCCAAGCAGCAGCAACAGCAGAAACAGTGAGTGCTTGCTTCCCCTAAACCCGTTAACCACTCCGGTGGGGGGGAAGCATTCGTATGTTTCTAGAAGAGTGGACCAAAATTACACTGGACAAGTGGGTTCTAAACATCGTAAGGAACGGATACTCCATCCGGTTCAAGTTACCTCCACCTTCTATTCCTCCCCGGAAGACCACCTCCCATCACGTAAGTCTTCTACAAGAAGAGGTATCTGCCCTGCTTTTAAAGGAGGCCATCGAAAAGGTTCCATGGCAGCAACGTCATCAAGGACTTTACTCTCGTTATTTCCTAGTCCCAAAGAAAGGTCTCGGCAAAGAGTTCAGGCCCATTCTAGACCTCAGGCGACTGAACAAATTTATTCTGAAGGAAAGGTTCAGAATGCTGGCCTTGCATCAGATAATTCCACACTTGCACCCACAAGACTGGATGTGTTCCATAGATCTTCAGGATGCCTATTTCCACATTCCCATCTCTCTGAAGCATCGGAAGTTTCTAAGGTTTCGCATTCAATCCGACCATTACCAATTCACAGTCCTACCGTTCGGTCTCAAGTCAGCCCCTCGCACTTTCTCAAAGTGCATGGCAGTAGTAGCGGCGTTCTTGAGAAGGAAACAAATATTCGTCTACCCCTATCTAGACGATTGGCTTCTCAAAAGTGCTTCCCCAGCACTTCTGCAACTACACCTCGCTTACTGCATTCGACATCTGCATCGATTGGGTCTGCATGTCAATTTCAAAAATCCATCCTCAACCCAACGCAGAGAATTCATTACTTGGGGGCAACTTTGGACACGGTAAACGCAAGAGCGTATCCTTCGGAGGAGAGACTATCATCCATCCTCCTCAAGTGTCAGACCATTTTGCGGAAACCTTACCCAACAGCCAGACAAGTCTCGTCTCTTCTGGGTTCAATGGCATCTTGCATCTTTCTAGTCCCGAATGCCAGGCTACACATGAGACCTCTTCAACAGGCTCTGGAAGATCAGTGGTCCCAGATCTCCAATCGCTGGGAGGACACGATAACGATACCTCTGTCTGTCAAAATCTCCATCGGCTGGTGGATGCGGAGGTCTCATCTTCTCGTGGGCAGCCCTTTTCACGAGGAACCACCAAAGCTGACTCTTGTAACAGATGCGTCTCTTCAAGGATGGGGCGCCCACATGGGGCCCCTGCAGGTACAAGGTCTGTGGTCGGAAAGGGAACAGCTCTATCACATAAACATGCTGGAGCTCAGGGCAGTTCATCTGGCCCTCAAGGCGTTCTTTCCGTCCATCAAGTCCAATGCCCTCCTTGTTCAAACGGACAATACAACAACAATGTTTTACCTGAACAAGCAAGGGGGCACCAGGTCCAGGCCTCTGTCGCTGGAAGCACAGGCGATCTGGAGGTGGCTTCTGGCTCGGGACATGAAGATCTCAGCGGTCCATCTTCCGGGCATCCTAAATGTTCAGGCAGATGGCCTAAGCAGGCATTTCGCAGAAGCGCACGACTGGGCGCTAAAGCAAGAAGTAGCACAGGACATTTTTCAAGCCTGGGGGAACCAGACATAGACCTGTTCGCAGATGCAGACAACGCAAAATGCCACGTCTTCGCCTCCAGGTTCCCACAACAAGGCTCCAAGGGGAATGCTCTATGGATAGACTGGTCAGAGACATTACTCTACGCATTTCCACCAGTCCCCCTCATTCCTCTAGTGATCAGGAAGCTGTACAGATCCAAAACGAGGATGATCTTGGTTGCACCAGACTGGCCTCGCCAGTGGTGGTACCCGGACCTTCTTCGTCTTTCGACAGTACCGCACAGGAGGCTACCCTGTCATCCAGATCTGCTGACCAGGGCGGGCGGCAAAGTGTTCCATCCCAATCTGCCGTCCCTGAAGCTAGCAGCATGGCTCCTGAATTCATCCAATATGGACACTTAGGTCTCTCTCAGGACTGCATGCAGATCTTGAAAGAGGCTCGACGTCCTTCCACAAGGAGAACATATGCTTTCAAATGGAGGCGATTCTACATGTGGTGTACTGCAGAGGGGCATGATCCTATTCATGGTCAGGAACAGGTACTGTTACCATATTTACTGTCTTTGGCAAAAGCAGGATTGCAATATTCATCTATTAAAGTTCACTTGGCCGCGATAACAGCTTATAGGAAGTCCCCCAATCAGGTTTCCTTTTTAGAATGCCAGTGGTTAAGGACTTTTTAGAGGGCCTAAAGAAAGTCTATCCTCCAGTGAGGGCTCCTTCTCCCTCTTGGGAACTCAATATCGTTCTCTCCAAGTTAATGGGCCCTCCTTTTGAACCTATACATAAGGCCTCGCTGCAACATCTTTCTTGGAAGACTGCATTCCTTGTGGCAATCACGTCTGCTCGCAGGGTGAGCGAGATACAGGCTTTGTGCTCGTCGGAGCCTTATCTCGTTTTTCATGCAAACAGAGTGGTACTAAGAACTCACCCGAAGTTCCTTCCGAAAGTGGTCTCGGAGTTCCACATCAACCAGTCGATCACTCTTCCCACTTTCTTTGTGAACCCTGTCACACCTGCTGAGAAGGCATTACATTCACTGGATCTTAAAAGGGTGTTGAAGTTTTATCTGGATAAGTCTAAAACTGTACGCAACACTGACAGATTGTTTGTTAATTACGGACCATTGAACACTGGCTCTCCGGCCTCTAAAAGGTCCATTTCTAGGTGGATTGTGTCATGTATTATGCTATCTTATCAGCTAGCACACAAACAGCTCTCAGGCAGGCCGAGAGCACATTCTACAAGAGGAAAAGCAGCTACAATAGCTATGCTGAGTAAAGTTCCTATTCAAGACATATGTAAAGCAGCCACATGGCGTTCAGTGCACACTTTTGCACGCCATTATTGTCTTGATTCTGACACTCAAGCTGATGCTAGGGTTGGCCAGGCATCCTTGAGGAACTTATTTGGGTAATATAAGTTGGATTGGTTGGCATGATATAATGGTATTCGCCCGCAGAGTATGGGGATGGCTTGCTACTCTATTCAGTGCTTATGACTATTGATGAGTATCCCCTGGAAGAGAAGGATAAGTTACTTACCTGTAATCCTAGTTCTCTTCCAGGGGTATACTCATCAAAGTCATAAGCAACCCTCCCTCCTCCCCGGACGAATACCATGTTCATGTGAGATGTATCTGTTACCCATACTGTGTTCACACTGTTTACGCCGTCCAAAAGAACTGACCTAACTGTCACCTGTAGTGCATGATGGGAGCCTGAGGGTTCCAAGAGGTCTTAAAGGCACGGCGCCAGTTTTTTCCTAACTGTTCTATATGCAGCCTCTCTAGGCTGACCTGCCTCTATGGTCTTACCCCTTTTACCTTTGAAAATAAAGGTTGTGTTGTTTCAAAGCAAACTAAAGTGGTTTACTTGTTTTAATCATGATTATATCATGGGGTATGTTTATTTGTGGTTCAAATTTAAAAGGTTTTACATGCAATGAGGCAGGTTTTCTGAGCCTAGTATATAATATCAGGCTGCATATATGTTTGTTTTATGCATATCACCTATATATATATATTTACTTATATGTGTTTATGGATATATATGTAGGTATATGCATATTATTGGCTATTGCTCCGGGGTCCCCGCACGTGGGCGGGACTATTCAGTGCTTATGACTTTGATGAGTATACCCCTGGAAGAGAACTAGGATTACAGGTAAGTAACTTATCCTTACTGTCATTTACGGTGGTCATTTGCCCGCAGGAATAGGGGATGGGCTTGCTATTCGATTCAGTGCTTATGACTATTGATGAGAATCCCCTGGAAGAGAAGGATAAGTTACTTACCTGTAATCCTAGTTCTCTTCCAGGGGTATCCTCATCAAAGTCATAAGCAACCCACCCACCTCCCTGGGAAAATGATCCAGAATTATGTCATCTTTGTGCCCTGACCTCCGGGTCTCCACAAAGAACAACTGACCTAACTATCACCCCTGAGGCATGATGGGAAGCTAGGGGTCATGGCTGCCTTTAAAGGCACGGTGCCAGTTTTTGATGTTCTGCATTTGCTTTCATTTTCTATGCTGTTAAAGTTCCAATGCAGCCTATGGGCTAACAGTGCCTGTTTGTTTTCTTTGCAGGACTACTTTTCTGCTATTCATTAAAGGCAGTTCGAGTGTCTCTTGGGCCTCCTGGTTTGTTTGTGTATGTGGCAAAGAGAAGGTCTCACAGCATTGCTTAGCCTTTGTGTGTTTGTTTTTTCTGGGAAGCTGCATTGATTGGTTAAAAAAATATTATATGTACATATATAGAGCTGTATGTGTATATGTGTATATATATATATATATATATATATATATATATATATATATATATATGTTTTCATATATAATTTTTATATATTTTCCGGGGCCCCTGCACATGGGCAGGAATATTCAGTGCTTATTCAGTGCTTATGACTTTGATAAGGATACCCCTGGAAGAGAACTAGGATTACAGGTAAGTATCCTTCTTAGACATGCCAGTAATTAATGAGTGCTTGGAAAGATTTTTTTGCACGGCCACTAAAACCCTGCTCTGCCATGGTAGTTCAACATTGTGTGGTCAAAATAGAGGAAAGGGCCTGCCCTGCATGCCACTAATTTCTTATGCACAAGTGACTTCTGTTTTCTCACTTGCTGTTAGTACTGCATATCCACGCCTTCTGCTTTAATGAGCCTTATGCAGCGGTGCACTGGTTAGCAGTTATTTAACGAAGCAACACAACCTTTCCCCCAAATCCCAAAGATGATCTCAGATTTCCATATAAATGAAAGTATACCATTGTCTACCTTTTTCCCCCAAAACCTTTATCTTCATCAAAAAGCTCTGTTTAGGCCTGGCCCTCTAAAAATCATTAATAACATTTTTCTGGGTTTATTTGGTTATCTCAAATAAAAAGAAATGGATTTAAATCTGCTTTTTTAAAGAGATTATCTCATGTAAAGTGTTTTGGAATCCAGTTTGTATGTAAAGCTGTGTTAATTAGTCTGTAGAAGCTGGAAAGCGAACTCTGCAGCCTGTGGCATCTTAGCCCTAAAGCAAGACACTTTTATACCAACTGTTAACATCTAAAATGGGATAAGAGCCGACACAGGAGAACTTTTTTGCGTCTAGCTTGTCTAGCTTATGAGATCCATCTACCGACGCACTGCATATCGCGGCTGGGTACATTGTGTAGTTGATTCCATTATGTCGTAGGTAAAGCGACTACATGTTCTGCTCACAGTTTGGGATACATGGATTATAGGCGCCACTAGAATAGTCTCTGAATTTATTAATTAAAGTAGTAGAACAAATGGTACAAAAAAGGTACTAGGACGGATAAAAGCGCAATACTCAATTTGTTTTATTTGCTTAAAAACAAACCAGAGCCAGTTTTAGAGGTTTCAACAGGTTTTAAAAAAAATTATTTTCAAGTGATCATTTTAAAGTGGGGTTTGGTTCTTTTCAAGAACTGGTAAAGGATGGTGTCTTTAGATTTGCAGAATGGCCATTTATTATTTTTAATGAACTGATGGCATGATACCCCTCTTGACTTTTCAGTGTGGGGAGCATTTTCCATTCAGGCAACTGGCTTTTGGACTAACTAATGTCTGTTCCCAGGGTTTTCACAAAATTGTTAGCCATAGTTACAGCCAGTTTGAGAGTGAGCTAAGTGCAGATGTAACTTTACTCGTGCAACTGAATAATTTAAAGCAGTCCCAGACCCAATCTAGTTTTTATTCCCAATACAGGAAGGACACTATGATTACTTTTTACTAAGAGATCCCCTATAAATTCTGTAGAATTCCTTCAGTACTTAAGGCAAGTCTTCAGTGATAGACATTGCATAGCTGCACATCTATCCTCCTAGTGGAAAAGTTCCATGCGTAAGAAAGACTGCCTCTCTTTTTCTAGCGAAAGCCAGTCTTTAAGCAATAGCATCTTCCTTTTCTTGGTATGTATATGTGGTCATGATGGGTTAATTATAGTGTTTTCAGGACACAGGGATTTCAGCATCCAGACAAGTTAATAGATCTGGCCATTGTTTCTTGGAGTGGTCCAGGGCTATCAGAGTTAGCTTAAAGAAGAATGTTTGCTGCTTAGCCTTTCATCCTTCTCAGACTGATACATAAAGTAAATTGAATGGCCTAATAGTAATTTGTTTTAATTTTTTTAAAGCTTTATTTAAATTTTGATACAAAACAGAAAGGAAAAAGAAAAATCAGAGACAATCCATTGGTAAGTCCATAGGCATAACATACAGTGTGACAGTCCATTACGCATTCTAGTTTCTACATTGGGTTACATTACGTGTCCGCATTGCTCATCACAAGGCCTAAACCCCTGAGTGATATAGCAGTAACTTGCAATACAGAAAGGCATCACCAGTTATATATAGCCACTCATCCCAACATCGCAGTAAATCAAGCAATTGTATAGCAGTAAGTCTCTGAAGCGCCCGCAGAATCTGGCTCATCAATCACAGTCACTCTGGCAGCCTCTACAGAACTCACTCGTGAGCAGGGGCGTCCTCACTCCTGACATCGTTATCTTTGGCGATCAAATAAGTTCGGTATAACTCCCAAAAGTTCTTAGGGCGGTTGCGTGGGGGGGAGGAGTTCACTATAGTTTTCAGTCTGCGTGCTACAGTATACCATATCTCTCGACCAGCAGGCCATGGTGGGGGTCGGGCCACGGGACCAACAGATCGCCACCCTACGTCTAGCCATCAGCAGCCCCATATCAACCAGCCTTCTAATGGGCTTTGGCAAGTGCAGGGAATATCCCAGTAAAGCCAGCATAGGGTCCGGAGTAATTGTTATAGCAGTGATGTCCCCTAAAGTCTTGAAAATCAGGACCCAAAAGCTGGCAATCCCCGGGCACAACCATGCTAGGTGAAAAAAATCAGCAGGGCTTTCGCCACAGCGCTCGCAATCAGCGGAGTCCCGCAGCCCATACCTGTGCAATCTCTCGGGGGTGTAGTATACTCTGTTAAGGAATTTAAAGTGTATCAGCCTATGGCGGCCGTTTAGAGAGATACGTTTCGTGCTCTCGCAGCAATACTTCCACATTCCATCATCTATATCTTTGCCTATATCAACCTGCCAAGCCAGTCTAGCCTTTGTGTATTGTTTAGCCCGATAGCCCTGAGCCAATTTATACATCTTGGATACAATCTGTACTGGCGATTCTGTTTTTATCATAAATGTAAGAGCCGCCACATCAGGCGGCTCGACTAAGTCACTGCCCAGAACCTGACGATTGCCGCATCCTATGAAATTGAAATCTATTCAGCAGCGTATCTTGCTGGCCCTGCGTCTCCACTGCGTCCCACGTTTTTGCAATGCCCTCAGCGAACATATCACCAATCGTTGTAAGGTTTATGGCGTTAAGTTCCCGGATTACCCCTCTGTCTATACATGCAGGTAGCCAGCGGCACCACTCCAGGAGAGCAAGCAGAGAGTATAATATAGCTCCGGCTAGTAACTTCAAAAGATGCTGCCAGGCATGTACGGTCGAGTTGATTGAATCCAGAATCCCGGTTCTGCGATCCGGTGGGTTGAATGAAAGTGTTGGCAGAGGAAGCGGTGTTGCCACTACTTTCTTGATCTGGATATGCGGTGTGTCAGCAGGACCATGTAACCAGTAATGAGTGTGCGCGCTTTGTGCAATCCTGTAATACTGGTCAAGGTCTGGGGCGCCTAGCCCCCCCATGTGATATGGTAACGTAAGTACATCCCACCTGACCCGGGCTTGTTTCCCGGCCCAAGCTAATCTGTGTAGTAAGGATGTGAGGGTTCTGAAAAAGGAACTAAGGAGGACCATCGGGATATTAGTGAACAGAAACAAGAACTGGGGTAGTACGACCATCTTCATGATCGATACCCTGCCCGCTAGTGATAATGGCAACCGGATCCAACGTTCTACGTCGTCTTCCAGTTTACGAACCGCAACTCCATAGTTCTCCCTGAGTACCACCTCCGAGTCAGGGTGAACCTTAACTCCCAGGTATCGCACCGGTTCTGTCGTCCATTGCAGGGGGAAGTCCGTGGCGAATTGAGTTGTATTGGGGGTAAGCGAGAATATGATCGATTTGGTCCAATTGACCTTTAGGCCAGACATTGCACCGAACTTGACTACTTCTCGTAGGACGGGGGACAGGTTACGGTCAGGGTCCCTAACGTAGAGCAACGTATCATCAGCGTATGTAGATATAACCAACTCATATCCCGGGAAGCAGATTCCCCTGTGACTGTGGTACTCCCGCAGCGCGCAGGCCAATGGCTCCGCAACTAGGGCATAAAGTATCGGGGAAAGCGGGCACCCCTGCCGCGTGCCTCTAGTGATTCGTATTGTGTCAGTGACCATGTCGCCGATTTTTATTCTGGCTATTGTATAGTACACCTACCATTTGCCAGAATATACTCCCTAATCCAAATCTCGTCAAAACATGGTTCATGAAAGTCCACTCGACCGAGTCGAATGCCTTTTCCATGTCAAGGTACATGGCGATGGCCTGCACATCTTGCCTAGTATGTTGAATCGCACCGAATACTGTTCTTAGGTTATAAGTCAAATTTCTGCTAGGGATGAATCCGGCCTGCTCCGGCGCCACAAGCAACGGAACCAGCGGAGTCAAGCGATTCGCCAGTATTTTAGCGTATAGTTTTGTGTCAACATTCAACAGCGACAAGGGGCGATATGACGCGCACTCTGATGACAGCTTATCTGGCTTCAAGATGGCAACGATTAGAGCCTCTCTCATAGATGGTGGCATCTGACCGTTTTCGCTAATCTCCTCAAACAACGTGCGCAAGTGTGGAATAAGTGTGTCTTTAAATTCCTTATAGAAGGATACCGTTAATCCGTCGACGCCTGGAGCACTGCCTGATCTCATTCCCGTCAGTGCAACAGTTATTTCCTCCGTCTCTAGTGGCCGCATGAGGTATTCCCGGTGTGCATTCGTCAGCCAGGGAAGTTTGATGTGCGCCAAGTAATCCAATATCTTTGCGTCTAACCCCTCAGTTCTAGAAGCATATAGTGTGGTGTAGTATTGCTTAAATCTATCTGCTATTGCTGTTGGTTCCGTCATGGGTTCTCCCTGCTCGTCATTGATTACCGCCACCCCCACTGTCTCCCTACGTTTTTTTAGCAGAGAAGCCAGAACCGAGCCTGGCCGCTCGCCCTCTCCGTAAGTGCGGGCCGTCGCGTATTTACAGAAGTGGTTCAGTTCTGAGTCAGCCGTCTCATGGTACTCTTTCAATAACTCCTGGAATTCCTCCTTCGCTTGGTCATCAGCACAAGAGAGAAGCCTTCGCTCTAGCGCCTTTAATTTACCCTCTAAGTCAGAAAGCCGTTTTCTCAGAGCCCGAAGGACGCCAGAGTGTTTGGCCATAGCGATCCCTCTGATGTAGACTTTGAAAGTTTCCCATACGACCGAGAAGGTATCAACCGACCCTATGTTGCACTCAAAGAAAGTGTCTATCGCGTCTGAGATCTCTAATTTAAAGACTGTGTCTAATAGAGAGTAGGGGGGGAATCGCCAGGTAAAAGGTGGGATATACCTGCGCGGGCTCTCTAAGACCAACAGCACAGGAGAGTGGTCCGAGAAGGTGCGAGGGAGCACCACACAGTCCCGGACCTGAGTGTACAAGTCCCCAGAGGCCAACCAGTAGTCAATTCTAGTATGTAAATTGTGATAGGCAGAGTAGTGTGTGAATCCTCCTTTACCAGGAGATCGCGTTCTCCAGACATCGTATAACTCTAACTGCGTCGCCGCCCCCATAATTGCTCGGGCAGCTGCTGTGAGACGCCTATCCGGGCCCCCGACCTATCCAAGTGCGGATCTAATACACAATTGAAGTCCCCGCCCCACAATTGGGGGACGCCCCCATAGCTTCACATCTTCTCGAGTATCGTGGCGTAGAACTTGGGATTGTCATAATTCGGGCCATATATATTGACTAAGATCAGGTCAAGCCCCTTCCCACTGCATCTTGAAATAGCATATTACCCTCCGAGTCCGTTTCTAATGACTCCAATTGTAGCCCTGTTTTCAGGTTAACCCAGGTGATCACGCCTTGGGCATGAGACGTGAACCCTGCCACATGAGTATTGCCCAGCAGCCCTCTGCTGTTGAGCATTCTGCTATTGAGTGGCAAGTGCGATTCCTGGAGTAGTGCTATATCTATGGAATGTCTGGTGAGATATGCCAGTACCTTCCTCAACTTTCTATAATCATTCAGGCCGCAGACATTCCAGGTCAAGGTGTTGATCTTATTGATTTGCGACTGGGCCATAAAAAATGGAGAGATGCCATTTTTTGAGCAGTGCAAGTACTTGGGTGCCTCTCTGTGCTGTTATGTGGTAGAGTGATCTACGCAAGGACTGGACTGCTATCTCCTCTTTGTACATAAAACATATATTGTGTCTCTGTGTCCCCCCGCCCCCACCCACGCCTTGCATACCCCAACTCTGCATTGGGGGAAATCCCCTAGTAAACCCTTAGCATCTGAAAGATAGTCACAGAAAACTATATCAAACAGCAAACAAAAACGAAAATATTCCAGATTGTGATTCACACACGTGGGCAGATGTTGCCTGCGCCCTGCAATTTCAAACGCGCACCAGGTGATACACCGACTCCGTCCACCATCAAGCATATAATGTGCATCATACTAGCAGTTCAGCAGCGACATGTTATTCTTAAAACATTGTATACAGGCAAATCTCAGCATTACTTGTCGCACTAGGGTTTATGCATAACTAAACTTCTTCATATTGCCCTCTGAGCTACCATAGACCTGTTCCTATCCTACTTCTTTAACATCAACTTCCATACCAATTTCACTCAATTATTACATTTCCCACCTCCCCGCAATCAAAAATCTTAACTGCCTTTCCCCATCTGTTTCACTACACAGGTTTAGAATGTTTAGGCATTCTTTATGCTAATAACATTAGGGAAACTATTAAAATTAACCTTGCTGACATACTAAAAAGCTCTCCGTTCTCACTGAAAGCTGGTCTCCACTTTTCCTGTCCTGATGGGGTAGATTAGCTATGATTAAAATGATGCTTCTCCCAATTATCAATTTTTATCTTTCTATGCTTCCGGTCTCCCTCCCAAATTCCTTTGTTAGTACCATTAATCGCTCCTTTACCAAATTTCTTTGGAACAATCGCAAGGCCAGGATTTCACTTTCTCGTCTCCAATTACCCAAGGAGTTAGGAGGAGTAAATTTTCCCAATCTCAGACGTTACCACTCTGCATTTACCCTAAACAAATATGGCCCTTTTTATCTGAATCCACACATTCACCTATAACGGCATGGAGCTCGTTAGAACAAGCTCAATATACACCTTTTTCCTTTATCTCAGCTACCCGCCTTTCCCAACCCCCGAAGCGTCTCTCTTCACCCATCTTTGTTCATTCCAAAGCACTCGCAATCTCTTTGCTTAGAACTCATCTCTCTTCTGCAGACCAAATCTCACGCATTCCAGTCTGGTACAATAAACATTTAAAGATTAATAACATAGCTCTTTTCTGGAAGGAATGGATTGACAAAGGCATTATTACTCTCGAACACCTGTTGAAGGATGGGTCCTTTATGGACTTTTCGGAGATTCAAAACTCTTATGGTATTTCTTCCACACACGCCCTTCACTACACCTTGCTTAAGGATTCTCTGAATCGTCTCTTTTCCCAGGGGTGCTCCACTGATACACCTGACCAGGCCCTCTCTCCTCCTTTTTTAATTTTTCCACCCAATTTAAAGCTGCTGCTATATACAAGATATTATCCCGTCCTGTTAATGCTAGAATCAAATCCAACCTAGAACTTCTATGGGAAAAGGACTTGGCCCAAGATTTTTCATTTCAAACATGGGACTCCATCTGGTCAAAAACTCACACTTCCTCACGCTCAGCTAGTACAACGCAGACCTTATATTACTTTTATAATAGACTTTTTTTCACCCCTACTGACCTGTACAGATTCAAACTGTTAGATTCCCAAAAATGTTGGTCTTGTACCCACGAGAACAGTGACTTTTTTCATGTGTTCTTCCACTGTCCTTTCGTTAAATCTTTCTGGTCTCGTATGTGGTTGAAATTGAATGAAATTTTATTGACTAATGTTTCTTTTGATATTGTACATGTTTTTTTGGGTAGTTCTTCGCCTGCATGGGACGCCCAGAGCAATGTGGGTAAATTTATTGATTTGTTTTTAGCCATTTCCTTTCAAATTATCACCACTAATTGGAAGGATACCGCAAAAATTTCGTTTCAAGCTTGATGGAACTTGCTTTGTCACCATCACAGGCTTGACCGTGCTTATGCCACCTCCACACCTCTGTTGATCAAAAAAGACTTGTTGTGGTTACCACTAACATCCTTTCTTTCCAGGTTGGCTACTTGATTTCGCTTGTATCCATGGTACCAATTTTTATCTTTTTATATTTCACACTGCTAATTGTTTCTTTTTATTCTACTTAATGGTTTTAACCTCTGATATATTCCCCCCCTCCCCTTCTTCCCCCTCTCTCTTCTCTCTCTCTTTTCATTTTTCTCAAAACTTAAAAATTTTAAAATGCATTTACTCTATGTACAGGTTTTCCCTTCCGAGGGTGTTTTTAGCCTTATAGTCACATATATATTTTACTTTTATCTTCCTTGCTACATGACTATGTACTGATGTTTTACTTAGTTTACTATCTTAATAAAGCATTCTAAACTAAAAAATCTTAACTGCCAAAGATATTGATTCAGCATTCAGTCTTGATCATCCAAGCTGCTTCCAGGAGCTCCTTCATGGATAGACAGGGCATTCTGTGGGGCTCTGTCCCTAGCCCATTCCTTCAGAGCTTTCTGCAAAGTTTTAGGGTCCGTGAAGGTGCGAGAACGGCCCTGTCTATTCACTCATAGTCTTGCCGGGTACAACGTGGCATAGTCCAGGTTTTGTTCTCGTAGTTGCTTCTTCAGCGGTACAAATTGTCTGCACGCCTCCTGCACACGAACCGTGAAGTCCGGATAGAGCGAAATAGCAGATCCCTCATAATGCAATGATTGCTTCTCCCGGGCCGCCTTCAATGCCGCGTCTCTGTCTCTGTAATTTAAGTTTGGCGATGATGGGCATCGGCGCTGCTCCAGGGGGAGGTTTCGGCCCCAGAGAGCGGTGCGCACGCTCTACCACAAATATCGGGGAGAATGTGTTGCGGCCTAACTGTCTCTAGAAGCTTCTCCACAAAGAGTTCCATGTTACCCACATTTGTGGACTCCGGAAGTCCCGTAATTCTAATATTGCTTCTACGAGAACGAGCTTCAAGGTCTTCTGCCTTATCTTGTAGGGTGCGCAACAGCTTGCCCATCTGCTTTTGCTCGGAGTCCAATTCTGTCTGGGCTTCTTCCACTTCTGTGACCCTTCGCTCCGTCATATCTTGTCGCTCCGCTTGCTTATCCATACGTTCTGTCAAGCGGTCCACGCGTAGTGCCAAAGAGTCAATTTTGCTGTCGATGGTGGTCAAGCTCTTTTGCAAGCTCTTTTGCATGGCGGCCAGTTTGGTGCGGATATCACCTTCCGTAGGATCTGGCACTTCCGCATGTGCGTTCAGGTCCTCTTCTGGGTCCTGCTCACGGAGTCTGGACTTCCGTTGCTCGAAGTGGAGCTTGGGTTGTGTCTTATCCACCTTTCCCATGGCCTCCTCGTCGATGTTTTCCCAGTATGAGCTCAGTGCACTCAATTGGACTGCTGCGTCACACCGCTATGCCACCTGACTAGCTGCAGTCAATGTCTTTTCAAGGGACAGACACCGTAATCTACAGCGAGTACTGCGCCAAGTGCTTGTCTTTTGGGGGGAGGCACTGCAGTCTGCCTTATTGCACTTCGAGTTGGTATAAGAAACCAGCAACACTCTAGACTCAACAGACCTCCAGGGCACCTTAACCCGATGTCGGGCGTCCCCCGATGGCAGTGGGTCCGAGAGCCAGCGGGCCCGTCAGTAGAGTTGCAAGTGTTCAATTAGTTGGCCGAGTCTGCTCCCAGCAAATGTCGCTACGTGCGTCAGAGGCCTGCGGCACCGCTCGCAAGCGCCAACACTATGTAGAGCACCGCAGAGTGGACGAGTTGCTGCTACTATTAGTTCTTTGTTAGAGCTTCGCGGAGAGAGTCTGCGAGATGAGCTAGGGTCGCTCTAGCTCGCACGCTGACCCGATGAGGGTTCTGAATTTCATCCCCGCTCAAGGCCGGATAGTGTTCCAGAGTGCCAACCTGCCCCGTCAGGCCGCTTGTGCGGGCAATTTCAAAGAGATGTGTTGACAGCGCTTGGAAAATTATGAGCACCCCCGGGGGAGACCGTGGGGCCAGATTATCTCATAGTAGAGGTACAGAAATGCAAAATGTTATCTATGTCCGGGCACCCACAGCAGCTCCGAGGAGTCAGCAATCCACTTGTAGCTATTTATAGAAAGGTCACCTCACCTCAGCTCCGTTGGGCGGGTCGCCGTTGGAAAGTGCGCCAGTACAGGTTTCCAGAATGGCCGCACCAGGCCTCTCTCCGCTTCGTCAGGCCGTATTTCCGCTAATTGGCTGGCCGGGGGAGGATGGAGGAGGATGCGCCAGGGGGGAAACAGACAGCCGGACTCTACACCTCACTCCACCCAGCGGCTCTCGCGGCGGCGTCCAGGACCGGGGCCTCCCCGCAATCACTTGGTCCCCAGTCCTGCGGTGTATTCCACACGTCTCTCCGCAACAGGGGCCTCACAGAGCGTACGCTCCAGGTCAAAGCCCAGCCGCACCACTGCAGCCGTCCGCCGCTTACCGCAGCTCTCCGGGGATCCAGGTATTTAACGAATAGTAACACTTGTTATTTTGAGCACTGACAAACTGGCACAGCTTGTGAAGCAGGCACATTTTAAGAAAAATATATTATTATTATTATTATTGCTATTCTTACTAATAATAATTCTTAGTAGTAGTAATTGGGTCGTATGTTTGAACCTCTTGTAGTTACACCTTCAAGTTCTTACTACTAATCTTGGATTTTTGCGTAGATCACGTGAGCTAGAAGAATGTGTGAGGTAAAGGTGTTTTCAGCTGAGCCACCTTCTACAATTTTGACAAATAAATATTTGACACAGAGAATAAGGGCTTTTGTTTGCTTTTAACCTACAACAGTCTGAATTCACTTGCTAGTACAGTTTACCTTCTGCACTTTTCATATATGGAAAAAAACTGTTCATATTCTGGACTCCAAGACGGTGTTGAGTAATTACATATCAAGTAGAGATTGATGTTGAATGAATCACAGTTGGTGACTTGCTGGGGTTAGCAGACCACCATGTCTGTGATTGCTTTCAAATAAAGACCAGTGCCACCTCCTAAAAACGTTTTTGTTCCTATTCTCAAGGGGAAAGAGGTCACCTGAGGACCCTTACTGGTTGCGAATAGTTTACCATCAATTTTGGATTTTAAATTGGTGGTAAAATATGAATGTTTTGGCCACAAAACATTATTACAGATCATAACAGAATCAGTACTTGAAAAGGACGCCCTTGACACGCCCCTTCCAAATAGCAGTGGAGGACATTCCTTCTGGCAGCCAAGGCATGGAACAACCTCCCCCTGCACCTCAGAACCCCACCATCGATTCAGGAAATCTGCAGCGCTATATAAATGTCTGATTGATTGATAGCGATTCCTTAATGTTTACTCAAGCCATTTAACAATTCTGAAAACCTTTTCCGAAACGTTATTTGGCTTTAGTACATTACAAAAAGTATTTTTTTACCCTTGCAGAATCTCAGATTTACAGAATCTAAGGGTTTGTGACCGTGAAAAAACTTCTTATATGAGGTTCCTAGTTCAATAGTGACCAGTACATGTGCATGCTATGCTATAAGGCAACAAACAAAACGAATAATTGTTCACTTGACAAAAAGACAGCCGCTACAGCTCTCTAAGGGGTAATCACTTGAAGATCTGTAGGTCAACCCCTTTGTCCTCTTTGCACATTTTGGCAAAGCATTATTACTTTGATTCTGATGCTCAAACAAAGGCAATGTGTGACAGGGTCGTGGTTCAGCAAATGTTCAATACATGCTTTGCATTTTTTATGGGGGTTTCGTAATTGCTTCATCTTTATTTATTGGGTTTTCCTGGGGAAATACTTCACAGATAAAGAATCTGCAAAGGAAATACTATCCCCTCGAGAAAAATTGCCCATACCTGCGATCAGGTTAGTTCTGATGGGTTGGTTATTTGTTTGTATATTTTCAATAGTCTCGGAGGTTGTTAATTCTGGTTGGTAGACCTTGCAGTGGCTAAGGGCATTCATATCATACTCTGCCACACTATGATGACATTTAAAGATTTCCAATCTCCCACTCTGGCTGAGGAACTTTTTGCACCTTGCTTGAAGTGAAAGATATTTCCATTATTTTGCATGGGTTGCCACTGAACATAGTGATTAACTGTTCAATTGTGTCTTGTGTATTTATTCTTAGACCTGCTCTATGGAAGAAATTAAGCGGCTTTGCTTAGAACAATTGGAGCTGGTGTCTGAGAAGAAACTTCTGAAGATTCTTGAAGGTAATATTACATGGCTGCATTCTTTGCCATTACACGTTTGATAGTGTTTCCTCCAGTGAGTTGGGTGAGCAAAGTGAACAACTTCTCACAAGCTATCCTTTAATGCAAGAGACTATCTAAAAAATAAGGTTGTGTGGGCCAGATGTGTGAAGCATTTTTGCCTTCGCCAAAGGTCCAATTCTCAGAATCTGGCCATTTGCGACCACAAAAAGGCTTTTTTTGTATGTACGAAATGTAAATTGCTATTTGGTAACACGTTATTGAATCGCAGTTTGTGTTTGCGACCAAATACTGAATCGATATTAGGAAAGGGAGTGTTTAGGGCATCCTTTCCAAATAACGACTTGGTATGGGTTGGATTAAGGTTTTGCGACCAAAATCCGGTCGCAAAACATTAATATTTTACCACCTTCTCAGAAGAGGTGATAAGCTGTTTGCGTACAGGAAGGGGTCCCCAAGGGGTCCCTTCCCCTTTTTTAATGTTGACAAAATTATTTTTAGGTGTAGGCAGTGGTCTTGGGGACCACTGCCTATTCTTAAAAAATGTTACATAAACTTTTCATTTTTTTTTGTGTAAAACGCATCCTGTTTTCCTTTAAGGAAAGCTTTTTTTTTTTCCTTTTCTTTAATTGCTTTATTTAAAAGCAGTCACAGACCTGGTGGTCTGCTGACCACAGTGGGCCACCATCCCTGTGATGGCTGCAATTCATAATGGGTTGCAATTTGCGACCTACCTCATTAATATTCATGAGGTAGGTCTATTTGCAACTCACTACGAATCAGGTTTTTGCAAAACAACCTATTAGTACATATGGCGGTTCATACAAACAGAATGGATTTGTTAAAAGTCGATGCGCAATTTGTGACCACTTTTACTGAATCCATTCTTCGTACACCTGGCCCTTAATTCCTTATTTAATTGCAGTATGGCTAAATTAAGAACTTCAAAGGGCAGAATGAGTTGGTGAGATGTTAAAAACTATACTCGATGTGCTGGAGACATAGCTTGAATCTCTTGTAGGGCTGAAAATGCTGCTGATGGAGAGCTCCCATTGTCCACCGAATGCTTGCACTCCGGGGTTTGCGTGTTAGGGTCATTCTTCAAACTTCTGTGCTGACATCTATGTTTGGAAACACACTGCTGTGTTCCCGGTCTGCAGACTTCATAAGAATACTATCAGGGCCGGACTGGCTACCGGGCGTTTTGGAATGCTGCCGAGCTGGGGGCTGATGTCACTGCGGTGGGGGCTAATTTCGTTGATGGAGACCTGCGTGTGCTACGAAATAAACAAAGCAAAACGAATTTCGTTCAGCACACGCAGGTCCCCATCAACGAAATCAGCCCCCAACTCGGCAGCATGCCTAAACGCCCGGTAGCCAGTCCGGCCCTGGATACTATTATGTATATTGTATATTTTTATGCTATAAAAATATTTTGTTTCACAGAAATATGGAGCGAAGAATAACCCATGTGTTTTACACATATGGTCAGCCTCCTCTAAATGCGTTGTAAGTTCTCATAGTGCTATCAAGACAGAAAGGCAATGTTTGCAGTCTATGGCTGCCTAATCTAAGGAAATCTTCCAAGTTTCCCACTGAGACTTCTGAGCCCCTCTCCCTGTTGTCCCTGGTTGATTGGAGGTTCCTGTGAATTGTGTCAAAGATCCCCTGCATTGGTAAATTTTTAGTTTTATAGCTTCTTCAAACTTTTAAACTAGCGCTTATTACTATTTTCACATATGTTGTTTTCCTAATAATTTGTAAGGTAATGTGGTTACTAATATTTTTCTTTTCGGATATTTTCTTTCATTGGCCATTTTTACGATTGTTGTCTTTTCCCTTGATCGGTCATGCACCACTTTCAAACATTTACTTTTGCTTATGACTGGTTATGTTTTCCATTATTTTCTTTTTGTCTTTAGTTCTCAATATGGCCCCTTTTACCAAGTATTGTTTATAGTTTGTAGTTTTCTTTTGTTATAATGTTTAAATCCCTTGTACATTTTGCTTGATTCATGACTTATTTCCCTTATTACATTTTAATACTTTCCCTTAGCCTTATGGTGGACTTAAAAGTTCTGTATTTGCCACTTGTTGTGTGGTTGTTGTTTTGCACACTACCTGTATGCACTTTCTTAGAGATTTGCCTTGTTGCTCAGGCCACTTACTTAAGGTGTGCAAAAGTTATCCTTATTGAAACATTCTTATCTCTCTGATCTGATCTGTACCGGACTGTGGACTATTGCCCAGTTGGCCAGGTTCTTCAGGAATTGTCCAAGGATTAGGCAAGGTGAAGGTAAGGTAAGGTTAGCCTTGTGACAAAAGTAAATGTTCACTTCATGGTTCACGTATATTTGAGAGTCAATTTTCGTTTCAAAGGAAATTGTTGCAGCTCTTGTTGAGATTTATTTATGAGTGTTTACGTAAAGACAATGCTTTATTCTGATAGATATTTATAACTGCAGATTCCTCGCTTTTAGAATATTCACCGGCCCCAAAATAGATCAGAAGAATTCTTGCTCCTTCATGCCGGTATGTGGTGCTATGAGACTCCATGGTATCTCTGTACCACCCCAAAAGTAATGAAGCAGAACTACCTATAAGTGCCAACCCTGGCTGCTGATGTCAGTTCCTTTGTTTCTGCTCCCATCCATGCGGATCTGGAGCTCCGCTCCCAGCTTCAATGGTCTTCCTAAGACTGCTAAAACCTTTCAGACTCTTAGAGAACGATGTCCCCAACGAAAATTATAGTATTCAAGCCCTGCCAAATCTGCTGGAAGCAGATGTTGGTCACAGACTCGCACAAGGTATGTCTTTGGTGCTTGGCCTCTAGGTATAATTGTAGGTCATGCGACATGGGTGCCTTGATACACCTCGAGGCATTTGGGACTGAGATGCAAAACTCTGGCACTGAAAACAAGAAGAGATTGTAATTGAAGCATAGTCCCCACTCTCAATGTGGACCTGGTCTCTGTCTTACGGTCACTTCCATGAAAAATCCACTTCCTGTACAAAGTATTCCGGTATGTCCAAGTCAAAGTATCGATAAAAGCACACAAGAAAGCCAACCAGGACTTGACCCCCCCATCTCACCACTTGATGTCTAGTGAGAAGGCTCAAAGGTGTCAGGGAAAGATCACACTCCTCCAATGTCTCCTGAATCCGACCCGGTACCTCAGTTGGTCCTGTGCGTCACAAATTCCGTGGTCTGTCATCGACCCTACAACAAATAGTGGCCTTCAGAGAAGCTGTGCTGCTGATCTTAGGTGCGAATCTGGGTCACTCTGGCAAGCCTTCAGGCTTCACGAAGTCACAGGGTCTCAAGTCAGGCTTCCACCAGCGGGTCTGCCCCTGATACTGTCTGCCTCCACTGGGCCCACTACTGGGCCCTTACTGACTCCGGCGTTGACTTCTATGCTGGCACCAAGGTCCATGCTGGTTCCTTCCGTGCTAGTGTCAACATTGACTCCATCAATGCAAATGATGATCCGGTTCGACACCCAAATCCAGGCCTATGTCCGGCTATGTAATTACAAAAGCGCAACTGGTAGTTCTACAGCCAGATTCTAGCTCAATGCCTATGCCCTGATGCTGTTATTACCAGTAGACGCATGCTATTTTTGATTCTGATTTGGATGCAGTGCAAAAAGAACCAAATGCCCCACAAGGTACTGATGATGAGGAGGGAGACAAGTTGCTCCCTCCTCATTATATTGAGGATTAATAGTATGTAATCATACAAAAAACTAGTGGTCTAGATCTATCTCCTGGAATAGACCTGTGCCACCAACAAAAGAATGCGGTTTGTTTGCAATGGTAAATTGGAGGGAAGCTGAAACACTATACAATAGAGATGAAAAGAAACATATTGACTGAGATTCTTTAACCAGGGCCAGCTTCATATGATCCATAATAGCTATTTAATAAGGCCTTTACCAATGCCCTTCTGGTTACTTTGTCTAAGCCATGCTTATACCTGCTAGTGCGTCTTTGTATGTAACATATGTTAGGTGACATTAACCAGCCCCCGGTGACCCGGACTTCCTAAGTAAGCATTATGCACTGGAAATCCTGATTGTTCAACCTTCAAAAAGTAAGGTCAATCCTAATTCCTTTCTGTTGGTTTACGCACAACACCAGCCCTCCCAACCTGTACTTCAACAACCTACTTGCTCCTTTTGAGGTTGTGGAAGCACTGGCAGAAATTACTCAATCTAGCAAGGACAGCACATCCTCCAGTTCTTCCTTCCCTGCTGCAGTTACTACCAAGAAGCTTTAGTTTGCTCTCCCAGGCTTATGCCTAGCCAGTAGGGGACAGAATACAGCATTTCCTCCCCGGCTGGAAATTCATTATATCGGACTTGTGGGTCATGCAAATTGTTCAAAGGGGCTATGCCCTGCCTTTTATTTCTTCTCCACCCTACCTTCCTCTCACACTGGAGTGGCTTTTGGAGGAGCACTCTGCAATTCTGATGCAGGGAGTCGACCTTTTGTTGTTCAGGGGTGCCATTGAATGGGTGCCAGACTCAGAGAAAAGGTGGTTACTTGCGTTACTTCCTCTTTCCAAAGAAGGACAGATATCTTAGGCTTATTTTGGACCTTGGCCCGCTGAACTCTTATCTGAGAAATGCCTGGTTTGAAATGCTCATCCTGGCTTAGGTCTTATCATTGCTGGACCCAGGAGACTGTGTGGCATCGTTGGACTTGCAGGACGCATGTTTCCATATACCCGTCCCACCCTTTTGACCAAAAAGAGCATCAATGAAGGTAAGTAACTTGTTCTTCTGCTCTTCTTTGCAACTACAGTTTTTTTCACTTGTATACACTTTTTACTCTTATATTAGGCTTTGCACTTCATTCAGTCAGCTCCTTTATATTAAATTCTGCACCATCTTGGCAAAAGAGTTATGTTTAATTACAAAAATGGTATTATTTAAATATATGCAGTCCATTCATTAAGAACAGATGTGATGATAGTCTTACTTTCTTCATTTAAGGTGAGAGTGGAATTGATTCTGCCACGGACGAAGAAGGAGATGGAGATAAGGCCAGAGCAGAATCATCTAGTCAGTGAGTACAATCACTGTTTCTAGTTGACGTGTCTGCATTATGTGGTTTTATTCATTGTAGGACTATAGTTCTGTGTTTTTGAAGAGCCAAAATACATAGCTAACCCAAAGTTTCTGTCTTATGTGCTGCTGCTTATGTCCTATGCCCTGTAGTTGGAAAAAGCCAAAATGTTGGCTTTCAATTAAATTACATTTTATAGGACTTAAAATGAACTTGAAATCATGTCCGGAGGAAGTGGGATGGTTCATAAGTGGGAAACATATATGCACATAAACTGTTTCCCAAACTGTTCCTGTAGGAAATTGGTTTCTGCTTCGTAGGACCTTCATTGATCATCATAGACCTTGAATAATTCTGTGCTGCTTGCGCGGACCCCGGAACACTTTCTTCCATATATATTTAACGTATCCAGGAAAAAGACATTGAATAGTGTTCATCACTGGAAGTCATTTTCCTCATATTCACAGCGTAGACTGTCAGAGATGTATTATCCTGGTGAATACTGGAGGAGAAATAACTGGGAAAATATATACCAATAAAGCCTTTAAACTTGCAACACTATGTCAGAGAAAAAAAAGGCTGCCCGTAACCACAGACAGCATAAGAAGGAAAATACAGCCTGATAGGCTATCACTGAGAAGCTTAAAAGGGAACTTGTACCTTTAAGGACCCCAGAGGTCCCCCATCCGACAATGCACCACAGTGCCAGTTTCCTGTGAGTGTCAGTTCTTTTTTCCGGCTTCTTCAGGCAGGATCTCTGAAAACCTCAGGTGTTTTCTTCACCTAAAATGTTTTCCAAAAACCGTTTTCAGCACTTTAAAAAGCTTACTACTTGACATTTTACCACTTCTTCTGTCAAGTACATGCATGTTTTCAGGATTTCTGAAGCAAGTTTCAGTCAGAATGCCTGCTCTCTTCACTAAATGTCCTTCCTGTGGCAGAAAAAAATGGCGAGTTCTGATGCCCACATGTGTTTGTCACCTCAACACCTCACTAAGGGCTCTGACATTTGCAGCAAAATGTCTAAAAGAACCCTTAAGGACGGAGAAGGTATCAGGTTGTGTGACTGGATGGAAAAGCATATCAGGAAAGGAAGAAAAGGAAGAGAATGGAGAATTCTACCAGTCTCCAGAAAAGCGGCGGAGAATAGGTGTGGACTCCCACAAAAAAAGATCTGTGTCCAAAAAGTCACCCTCTTGACACCGGCACCGACATCACTCTCATTGATACTATTCGCCGACATCAAGGACATCAACGTCACTGTCGAGAGGTTTGACTCCATCTGGTTCGCCTTCAAAGGAAGGCTCAACATCGATGGGACTCGACCACCGTCACTGTTCGACGTCTAAATTGACGAGAGGACTACCTTCAACACCGAAGACCACGACAGCACCGCCATCTCGATCAACGTCAAAATCCCATTACTTGACGTCAAGGTCACATTTATTGGCATCAAAATCCCATCACTTGACGTTAAGGTCACATCGCTCGACATCGAAGTTCCAGCAATCAACGTCGAAGACACAGACCCACTCAGCATCGAAGAGACATATCTCTCCGCAAAAGACTCCGTCTATGACAAAAAGAATATGTACGACGTCGATAACACCACTTTTGACGTCGAGAGTCCCTCAGATGGAGATTTCATCTTCCTTTCACTGGTCAGTGTCGTCGCAGCTTTCAGATGCTCCATATCCTGAACCAGATGTGGGTCTCCCATCTATTCGACGAATAATTTCAACCAATGATCCTGTGCAGGTTCATTTACAACCTTTAAGTTTATCTCCAATACAACATATTTCTAGAGCAACATCTATGTCTCCGAATCGGACATAGAAGGCTCCATCTCCAATTAGATCACCATCACCACGATCACGGTCGCATGGAAAATCCATGACCCCTTCCTCAAGAGCAAGGTATAGATCTCCTGATACAACTTCAAACATGTTGTACACACCAACCTCTCCAGCTCAGTCTCCAACCAGGGTTTCACCAGTGGACAACATCATCACATTCTAGGAAACCCTTGTGAGAGGAGCATCTAAGTTCAATATCACAGTTGACACTCCTCAACCAACAGTGTTAGTGATCGTGGAGACTACAACCAAGAGCTACCCAGAGGCCTCTTCTCCCAGGTCTCACGGACATTGTTGAGGAATTTGTTTGACACCAGCCGCAATAAAACCAGCAACACCTAGGTTGTTGAAGAAATACAGGCCTCCGCTACAAGATCCAGATTTCCTTAAAACCAATCCAAAGCCAGATTCTATTATTGCAACAGCGATACAGTGAAGGCATGCTTTGGCTCTGAAATCCACAGCACCTCGGACCGAGAAAGTAAAAGAATGGATGCCATTGGCAAGAAAACGTGTGGTACAGCCTCTACACATTTATGTAATACCAATTCAGCGGCATTATTGGGCAAATACCATTGAGAGATTTGGGATAGCATTAATGTATTCATGGCTGACTTGCGAAGCCACAGACAGCAAGACTACCTCGAGATGATCAATGAGGGTTCCTTAATCTCCATACAATCCATCCGTGCTGCATGGTATTTCTCTGAGGCGAACCTCTTGGCTCAGACTCATCTCTAAAGCCAGACACCCAGTTAAAAATTGCCAACTTGCCTTTTTCTTATTCTTCTCTTTTTGGACAGCATACGGAAGGAGGAAATGCTCTGAATGAAGAACGAGGCAGAAACACTCAAAGCAGTCTGCCTTGAAGAATGAAAGCAGGCTTTTAAACAGCAGTAAAAATCCAGAGACCGGCGATATTACTACCATAGGGTTCAAACCCCCAGGTGGCCTTACCAGTACCCGCAACAACAACGGCAAGCGCAAAGACCTTTCCACAACCGGTATTAGAGGAGATCTTCACACAAACCTTCCCAGACCAAGGGCGAAAACTCCTCTCACACCAAACAATGAGAAACACACACCCCTTCGCAGTTTCCCACTCTTGTAAGGGAGCGATGATATTTTTTTCCAAAAGAGTGGAAACAGATAACATCAGACAGATGAGTTTTAAATATCATTCAAAGTGGATATGCACTCCGCTTCACAAACACCCCACCTTCAGCCCCTTCACAACAAGTCACAGCGGCCCATTTACACAACCTCATGCAGGAAATGTCCATTGTTCTGCAGAAAAAAGCAATCGAAAAAGTCCCACTGAATCAGATCAACAAGGGGGTCTACTCGAGATACTTTCTTGTTCAAAAGAAAAATCCTTCAAAACAGTTTCAGCCTATCCTGGATCTCAGCTTTTCTGCCGTCTCTCACATTAAAAAAACCTAATGATCCAAACAGACAACACCACTGCAATGTATTACATAAACAAACAAGGTTGAACAAGGTCAAGACAATTATCTCTCCAAGCTCAAACAATGTGGCATTGGGCTTTAGCAAGAGGGCTTTCCATCACAGCTTTTCACATACCAGGAGCTCAGAGCATAGAGTCAGATTTTCTCAGCCGTTTTCATGAGGAAAATCACAAGTGGGTTCTCAGCGATGAAGTGGAGGACAACATCTTCGAAGAATGGGGCAATCCGACATTAGATTTGTTTGCCACTGCCCAAAACAAAAAATGCCTAGACTACACGTCCAGGGCTCTATAACCGCAGTCTCTGGGCAATGCCCTTTTGATAAACTGGTCGACTCCATTTGTCTACACCTTTCCAGCAATTCCACTCATACCACAAGCAATTCAGAAGTAGATTAAGTCGCATATAGCAATGATACTGATCGCTCTGGATTTGGCGAGACAGTGGTGGTATACAGATCTCCTTCAGTTGTCCATAGTCTGTCACCAGTGCCTTCCACTCAGACCGGATCTCCTCTACAGACTTCAAGGCAAAATTCTACACCCAACGATCCAATCGTTGAATTTAGCAACATGGTTCCTGAGATCACCCAGTATGGCCATTTGAGCCTCCCAGAACATTTTACAAGAAGCTAAACGTCTGTCCACCAGAGCATGCTATGCTTTTAAGTGGAAACGTCTCTGCATATTGTGTCGTACTAACAACCATGATCCTATTAAAGTACAGGGAAATGTCATCCTCCCGTACTTACTGTACCTAGCAAGTCAGGCCTGCAGTTATCATCCTGCACATTTAGCAGCTATTACTGCATATCGAAAATTACCAACAAAACAATCTTTCTTTAAGAGTCCAGTAGTCAAAGACTTTTTGGAAGGTCCGAAGAAAGTCTTTCCTCCAGTTAGAAGACCTTCCCCGTCTTTGGGAATTGAACTTGATATTATCAAAATTGATGGGACCTCCATTCGAACCCATCCATAAGTCAACACTGCAACACTTCTTTTCCATCACAATAGGGTTGTTCTACGTACTCAGCCTTCCTTTTAACCTAAAGTAGTGCCAGAATTCCATATTAACTAATCAATCACCCTGACTATGTTTTTTTCCACACCATACAACTGTAGCAGAGAATGCTGCATTCTCTTGATGTTAAAAGGGTACTTTGTTTCTATTTAGATAAATCCACATCTATTTGAAAATCAACCCACCTGTTGATAAATTGTGGTTCCTTAAGACAGGGTTTAGTGACCTCTAAACAATCCATAGCTAGATGGATAGTCTCTTGCATTTTTCTTTGCTACCAGATTGCAAAAAAGCCTTTGCCGGGCAAGCCTACTGCTCACTCTACAAGAGGGAAAGCAGCAACCACAGCTAGGATTAGGCAGGTTCCAGTCTTGGACATTTGTAAAGCAGCTACCTGGATGTCTTTACACACATTTATTTACAAGACACTACTGTCTAGAAACTGTTAATCAGGCCGAGTCGAAATTTGGACAAGAAACATTGAGAAATCTATACAAATAGTTAATTTGTCCTAATAGGCATGGACTCCTTACTTATTATAGTATCCTATGCTCCTTCCTTTCGGTAAGAGAGCAATTTGCAGCATTGGGAGGTTATATTTCCACCCCTTTATCCTTGCTGTGTGGTACCGCAAGGGTCATCGCTCAGCCCTACCCTATTTAACATTTATGTGGCTCCACTTGCAAAACTTATTAGATCTTTTGGTTTCTCAACCATCTCCTATGCTGATGACACACAAATTGTTGTGTCTATTACCAGTAATATTGGGGAGGTGGCACAGCATTTCAATAGCTGTATCAAAGCAGTGGTAAGTTGGATGAGTAGGCACTGCCTTAAATTGAATTTGGAAAAAACCGAGGTACTCTTATTTGGCAAGGATGCCTCATATTGGAATAATTCTTGGTGACCTAAGTTCTTGGGTCCTTTTCCTATCCCTGTCCCTAAAGTAAGAAACCTGGGAATAATTTTTTATTCCAAACTTGCTTTCACTGACCGGACTAATAAACTGGCCTCCAATTGCTTTTACCAACTAACTATTTTGAGAAACGTTTTGACATTTATTCCTTTTGAGCTGCAGAAATAGTAGTCATCTCATTGGTTTTATTGTGATGGGATTACTGCAATGCCCTTTATTTGGGCATGCAATAGGGTTCCTTGAAAAAATTGCAAAGAGTGCAGAATGCTGCTGCGCAGCATATTAAGAACATCAGAAAATATGATTCAGTTACCAAGGCCCTGGAGGAGCTCCACTGGCTTGCAATAAATAAGAGAGTTGTTTTTAAGGCACTCTGTACAGCACACAAAACCCTCTAAAATACCGGTCCAGCCTACTTAAAGAGTAAATTTGTCTGGTATAACCCGGGAAGATGTCTTAGGTCAGCAACCTCTAAAATGGTTAGAGTGCCTAGAGTTTACACTGCCTCATGGGGTGGTAGAAGCATGACATACTCCACTTGCAAACTTTGGAACCAGCTACCTGCGCACTTCAGAGCCCAGCAGGATTTAATGATCTTTAGGAAACATTTGAAGACATGATTATTTCGATCTTTCTAGGAAGATGTGGGTTTCCATATGGTATGGTATATCTCTGTTTTGCAGAAGCTAGCGTCTGGACACCCTTGGACAAAGGTTGCGCTTTATAAAAATACAAATCAAATGTATCAGATATCATATCTTGATGGATTCACAGCTTATGGATACCTGACAGCTTCAGTCTGGGAGTTTTTCTCGGCTTGCTACTCTAATCAAGGTTTATGACTATCAATGAAGATCCTATAAAACAGAAGGAAAAGTTACATACTTGTACACATAGTCTGCATCGTAGGAATCTTCATTGAAGTCATAGGTACCCTCCCTCCTCCCTGGCTGTCAGTGTGTTTTTGTATCCTGTGCATCACGCAAAACAGAACTGACACTCACAGGCAAACTGCCACTGGAGTGCAATGTGGGATGGGGTACCTCTGGGGTCCTTAAAGGTACAGGTTCTCTTTTAAGTTTCTCAGTGATAGCCTATCAGGCTATATTTTCCTTCTCATGCTGTCTGTGGTTATGGGCAGCCTTTTTCTATGACATAGTGTTGCAAGTTTAAAGGCTTCATTGGTATATATTTTCCCAGTTATTTCTCCTCCATCATTCATCAGGAAAATACGTCTCTGACAGTCTACACTGTGACTATGTGGAATATGACTCCCAGTGATTAACACTATTCAATGTCTTTTTTCTGGGTTCTTTAAATATATATAGAAGGTGTTCTGGGGTCTGTGCAAGCCGCACGGAAGGGGCAAAATCCTACTCAAGCAGCAGCCATAATTATTGTCCGGGTGAAACACAAGCAAACCCCAAATTAACCTGTGCTTACCCCTGGTAGCTTGCCACAAAGCAGTCCGGCTTAACTTGGAGGCAATGTGTTAAGTATACATGCAGCACAAAAACAGCAATAAAGTAAAAACACAACACAAGAAAAATCCCACACCAATTTAGAAAAACAGACTAAATTTAATTTTAATACATTATGTGACTATAAAACAACAAAAATCAACGAGTAGAACCGGAGATATGCAATTTTCAATATTTAAGTTAAAATTCAGGCCGAAGCGATGGAGCGCAGGCCGGCTACACAGGCCAAGTTAGGCCCACTGAACAAAGTACTTTAAATCCTGGTTACGGAGCGTTGTGAGATCCTGCATTGAGGATGCGTCGTGCAGCCGTGGTTCTGATGAACTGTGGTGCGAGGTTCAGCATCAAGGATACATTGTGCAGTGGTGGCTCAGGGGAGCTGTGGGCTGCGATGCAAGGTCCTGCATCAAGGATGTGGCGAATATACATCATGCAGCCATAGTTCTGAGGAGCGACGGGGCTGTGATACGAGGTCCTGCTCCGAGGATGCATCCTGCAGCGGCTCTTTCAATGCTGAGATGCGTCGCACTTTGTCGTTTCTGCCCAAAAGACCACAGCTGGGCTGGCAGAGCACCTTAAGGCCCACTTTCAAGGGTCTAGGATTAAGGTGGCACTACTTGGGGGGGGGGGGGGGGGCAGGACTCACAGCAGACAGAGTCCAGGTGCTGTGTTTAAGATAGTTTGAGCCTTTTCAGTCTCTGAGGCTCTGATCAGGAGGTCAGCGAGCTAGCCTTGGAGTCACTCTGTGGTCCTTGGTTCAAGATGCAGGTCCAGTCCTTTTCACTCGGGCAGCATGGCACCCGGGCAGCAAAGTATCAGTCCTTTTTGCAGCAGAGCAGCACCGCAGTCCTTCTGAGTCTTTCACAAGACCAGAGATGTACTGAAGAGTTGGGTCTGAGGCTCCAGTATTTAAACTGGTGCCCACTTTAAAGTTGGTGAAACTTAGAGTCCAGCCTCCCCCCCCCCCTTCCCCCCTCATACAGAGGTGTCTGGAATTTCCTGCCTCTCTGCTCTGGCCCCAGCTTGTCTGGGTGTAGTAAAGAAACAAGGGGACCCCGATATGTGAACCTGGGGTGCATAAATATTTTAGAAAACAGTGGTTCGGAAATGGCCCAAGAAGGTCCAAGGTAAGTAGTCTCCGTTAATGGGACAAGGTACCACAGTCGTGATTGATAATCAATATCTCAGGGAGCGATAAGTAATATGCACAGGGACATAAGGGTCAAAATAGCGTATGTTATTTATTTTATAAGGATTATTAACAAAACAGGTGCTCACATAAATAAGTGACAAGGAGCGTGAAGTGAAAAAGTGAGTGTGACTTTAAAACATAAACATCGCATTGACAACATCTATGAGAGCTCCTCAATTTTAGACAGAGTGTAAGGAGTTCTTGTTGTAGGAGGTCGACGGCGTTTCGATCTCAGTTACTCAAGATCATCTTCAGGACAGAGAAATAGTGAGCAAGCTGAATCTAAAAAAGATATACATATGTTATAGTAGGGTCCCTGGTTATGCATATATACAGATTAATTGCTTAAATCATGGTTGGTGAATATTGGTGTTCCCAGTGAAGAGTAAAGGGCGGTGGAGCCTCTTAAATAATACATAACATCAATTAATCTTGTTTAAAACAGGAGAACCACTAATATCAAGTGTCAAAAGCTAATTATTTCAGACAACATAGCAGCTGATGTGGGATGTAAGGAGACATCCATGTGAAAAAACAAATGGTGCGCGCGAGTAATCACTAATCGTGATGAGCGCTCTAAAGGATATTGCAGATGCAGAAGGGAATAATCAGCGTGAGTCCAAAATAGAACGCGAAAAAGTTGCAGAAAGGCTAGTCACAGAAGGTTAATATAGAGATGGGAAGGTCCGCGACTTACTTAAGGCTGGGTGGAGCCGGATAAAATCCAAAAATGAAGTAAATCCACCACAAGGGGCTACAGCTGAATCCAAGTAGTTGTCAGCTTAGAGAGAACCTGTCTAGGAGGGAGCAGTAATGTATTATAATTAAATTGTGGCATGGAAAAGGAACGAATTAGCAATAGCGTTCTGGGGGCACAATAGACTGGTGTGAAACCCTTTGTGAGTGTGCTGAGGCAGAGCCTTTGTGATGTGCAAGCGTGGTAGGTGACAGCTCATCGCCCTCATCAAGTCAGAAATGACCCACCCTGCCAACACCTATTCCCCCTTTTTGTCTCTGTCTGGGAGCAATACACAAAGCCTAACTGCCAGCTACACCTAGTCATGTGCCACAGGCTGCAGGCACCAAATGGTTAGAACAAGAAAGTGGCAACTTTCTAAAAAGTGGCATTTTCTGAATTGTGACTTAAAGTCCAACTTTACCATTAAATATGGTTTTAGATTACAATTCTTTAGAGTCCAATCTCAACATTGTTACGTGCTGCCAATTAAAAGTTATCACTTATTAAATGTAATACGTTAACCCAATGTTATCCAATGAGAGAAGTAGGCCTCATAGTAGTGAA
Source organism: Calotriton arnoldi (assembly GCA_963921515.1). Classification (NCBI taxonomy): domain Eukaryota; kingdom Metazoa; phylum Chordata; class Amphibia; order Caudata; family Salamandridae; genus Calotriton; species Calotriton arnoldi. Next base: position 2,716,490 of record CAWUFW010000339.1, read on the forward strand.
AAACGAATCTAGGAGTTTTTCACTACCAGGACATATAAAACTTACATGTCCAACTTTTTAAATACACTGTACCCTGCTCTATGGGCTGTTTAGGGCCTCCCGAAGGAGTGACTTATATGTATTAAAAAGGGAGGTTTAGGCGCAGCAAAAGGTTTATTTTACCAGGTGGAAATGGCAGATTAAAACTGCACACACAGGCTGCAACGGCAGGACATGTTTAAAGGGGCAACTCAGTGGGTGGCACAATAAGTGCTGCAGGCACACTAGAAGCATTTAATTTACAGTCCCTGGGTACCTGTAGTGCCACGTTACTAGGGACTTACACGTAAATTAAATGTGCCAATTGGGTATAAGCCAATTTCACTATGTTTAAAGGAGAGAGCACAAGCACCATAGCACTGGTTAGCAGTGGTAAAGTACGTAGACTCCTAAAGCCAACAAAAACGAATTCAGCAAAAACAGGAGGAGTAAGGCAAAAAGCTTTGGGGAAGACCGCTCCAAGACTGACAAGTCTAACAGTTCCTCTTGAGGATTTATTGGGCAAATTACTTATTGGCTACTGTTATTTTTTATATCCATGTTGTTAGACCTGGCATCATTGGCGCGGGTCTCCCTTCCTCTTTTCGCTTCTGACCTTTTATGTTGGCTGGATTTAGATGCTCTGGGCGCTGTGCCACTGCCAATCAGTGGCACAGCGCGAATGCTCCTGTGTAAAGATAACTGTATGAATTGGGATAATCATAATTGGCTCGCTTGGTTTACCTGTCAGTCCCTAGTATCAGTGCACTGTGTGTGCCCAGGGCTGGTAGACCAAATACTGCTGGTGGGCCGGCAGCGCTGATTTGCGCTACCCACCGAAGCAGCTTTTAAAGTATGTCTGTGTAGCATGTCTAATAGCGAGTTACCCTCCATTTCACTGTTTACTATTGTGAGGCTATCCGTTCTCATAGGCCAGAATGGGCAGGCTGAGTATTACATGCCCTAATCCTACCTGCCCCCAGGAACCTGATAGGAACGTCGAATTTGATATGTTTAAGCTCAGGACATTGAGATACATCTTTTAGTAAGGATTATTTGCGTAGCTCGTGTTCGAAAAATACCTCTGCTAGAAACGAGGTATTTTCTGGCCTCAGCTTTCCTGTAGGCTTTGCTAGCGTGTGTATTGGCCGTCTGGTTTTGGAGCAGCAGGGCCAGCTGGGTCAGACCTGGCTGGGAGAGAGATCGGCATTTAGAGTATGGAGAGGGGTGACTCTTTGATCTGAGCAGGGCCGTGCCTGGCAAGGTGAATGATGGCTCCACCTCCCACTGGGCGTCTGATAGCAGACCCCAGATTCTCAAAGGGCAGGATGTCGCCTCGTAAACCAAGTGCTCCCCGACCCCACCGAACTGGTTCTGGCTGGAGGCAGTGATTTGTGACTGCAGAGAACAAAGACCTTTTAGGTATAAAACGCTGCGCTGAAACCTGTTTCAAGTGTGTTCCTTCTGGATGTCAAGACGAAACTCTGCCCGAGCGGACAGAGGAAAGGACTTTGAAACTTTCACCAAGCTTGATGAAGAAACTACCCAAGGGCCTGAATTGAGAGCGGCTCCTGCTGAAGTCTCAGGGACATTAGACTTCACCCCGTCAGCCGCCCGAATTCCTTTGCTAGGAATTCTACTTGCAGGTGAGGCCTCCGTCGAGTAATCCGGAACCTCTAGTCCTACTGTGAGGAACGCGGACAGGTAACCCTTGTGAACTCTGTGTGTGGCCGCCGCAGCTAAGAGAGAGCTGCCGCCGCTGAGTGCCCGCCTTCAATTGAATCTTCAGAACCTTCGCTGAAACTGTGTGGCCGCCGCAGCTAAGAGAGCTGCCGCCGCTGAGTGCCCGCCTTCAATTGAATCTTCAGAACCTTCGCTGAAACTGTGTGGCCGCCGCAGCTAAGAGAGAGCTGCCGCCGCTGAGTGCCCGCCTTAAATTTGAATCTTCAGAACCTTCGCTGAAACTGTGTGGGCCGCTGCAGCTAAGAGAGAGCTGCCGCCGCTGAGTGCCCGCCTTATTTTGAATCCTCAGAACCTTCGCTGAAACCCTGTGGGCTGCCGCAGCTAAGAGAGCTGCCGCCGCTGGATGCTCGCACTTGTGTTAGTTGTGCCACTTCGTGGATTGTCCTTTGAGCCGCCGCAGCTAAGAAAGAGCTGCCGCCGCTGAGTGCTCGCACCCTTGCTAACTTTGCATCATCGTGATTTGTCCTGTGAGCCGCCGCAGCTAAGAGAGAGCTGCTGCCGCGGAGTGCTCGCACCTTTGCTAACTTTGCATCATCGTGAGTTGTCCTGTGAGCCGCCGCAGCTAAGAGAGAGCTGCCGCCGCTGAGTGCTCGCACCCTTGCTAACTTTGCATCATCGTGATTTGTCCTGTGAGCCGCCGCAGCTAGGAGAGCGCTGCTGCCGCCGCGAGCCCACCACGGAGCTGCACGACGAGAGTCATCGCCACCACCAGCCCGGGCAGCCGCGTGCTGCTGCCGCTGGGAGCCCGCCTGTCCCCGAGTGCCCGAATCATTGTGAGTGCACTTTGTGGACCACTGCCATCGAGAACTGTGGTCGCTGGGAGTCCGCCTGTTACCGTCTCCGCTTCTTTGAGAAGCTACGTGCTGTGTCCCCGTCCAACGCAAGGTATCTGGTGCGCAACGGGTCGCGTAGACCCAGGCCTTGAACTCAGTCAGTGCCACGTTCTGGTGAACACGTTATTGCCCTTTTAAGTCCCTACTGATTTACGTGCATTGTAACTGGTTAAAACGCTTTTGAGAGTCTTGTACTAAATCTTAGAAAAAGATACTATTTTTTCTATACCTACTTGAGTTGTGTCCTTTTGTGGTGTCGTTACTGCCTTATTGTGCATGGTCATAAATGCTTCACACACTGCCTCTGAGATAGGCGTAACTGCTCGTGCTACGTTACCACAGGGTTGAGCAGGGGTTATCAAAGGGGGTAGCCCACTTGCCCTGACTTGGGAAGAAGGGTCCCTATTTGGACATTGGCGCCAGCCATGGCCAACTTGAGACCCCCATTTCTAACATTGGCGGTCAGCGGTGAGGATCAGGACTTGCATTTATGTTCCACGTACGATAACTGGTAGACACCACTAGTGAGTACAGACCAAAGCGCAGATGCGCGCGGATTTTTTTTTTCTCTCCCAATTTTATTTAGTTGGTTGTTTTAGTATTGAATTGTTGATCGCAGCCATGAGTACTGCTAATATGGGAAGGCCAACTTCCAATGCTTCGGAGGATCTCGCCTTTGAGGAGGAAAGATTATATACCTATACTGCCAAACAGCTGAAGTCATTTTATAGGCAATTCGCAGTCCCCGTGATAGGTCTCTCTAGGAAGGAGGAGTACCACAAGGCGCTAAAGGCCTGGTGGGAAGCGAGAGAGTCCGCTGGGAATGAGGAAGAGAATGCTGGAGGGCAGCAGGATGATGCAGTAGAGGGGGGGGAGATAGAACACCCTCCAATCCAGGTACTAGTGTATCCCAAAGGAGCCTGACCCCAGAAGAGCTGGAGGACAGGGAGAGAGATAGGAGGCATAGTTTGGAGATGGCTAAATTGGAAGGTCAGAAGGACCTTGAGAGTAAGAAGTTAGACATTGAGAAGAATCGATTGTCCTTTGAACTTGAGAAAATGAGAATGGAACATGAGAGAATGTTGAGGGAGATAGAGATCAGGGCGAGGAGTGTCCCGGTCTCCCCTCTGGTGGCAGTATACCTTTAGTAACTCCTGAGAGTAGAGTTTATATTCCTAAGGATGTCATTAAGGATTTTCACAAGAGTGAGGATATTGGGCAATGGTTTGCCGCATATGAGATAGCAATGGTGTCCCACCGGGTCCCTGAGCAGGATTGGGGAGCGGGATTGTAGGGGCGCTTTGTGAGTGATGTTAGGGATACCCTGTTGGACCTGCCTGAGGAGAGCAGGATGGTGTATGCCCATATGAAAGAAGCTTTGATGACACGTTATGGTTTGACCCCGGAAATGTACAGGCAGAGGTTTAGGACCTGTAAGAAGTTAGAGGTTACCACGTGTGTTGAATATGTGTCTTTTTTCTGCAGAGCAATGGATCGCTGGGTAAAAGGTAGCAAAGTGGAAACTTTCGAACAATTGTATGATTTGTTTGCGTGGGAGCATTTGTCCAGTAACTGTTTTCCAGAGCTACGCCAGCACCTGATTGATAGCAAGCTGACTAACCCTAGGAAGCTTGCTGAGGAGGCGGACCGCTGGGTGAGCACCCGGGTCCGCAAAGGTTTTGTGGGAGACTTCGCCCGAGGTGGGCAGGGTCCCCAGCAGAAAAGTGGGGGGACAAGGGTAAACAGAGGGAGTTCCAGAGAGGGCCTCAAAGTAATTCCCAAGGGAACCAAGCAGTGGTGTCCCAGCCTCCCCCTGAGAAGAAGCCAGTGTCCCCGACAGGTAGGCCTGTTCATAGGGGGCCCCTTACTTGTTTCAAGTGTGGTCAAGTGGGCCACCGGTATTATGATCCCCAGTGTCCCCAGAGGGACCCCAATGCATCCCCTCATGCACCACCCCATGCACCATCCCGCCAGATTGCCAGTGTAGCCCCGGGGGGGGAGGAAATGGAGGACCAAGGTGGGTGGGATCCCGTAGAGTTAACCCTTGTCTCGCTAGGGGACTTCGAGAAGGTCCCTAACCCCACACTGCCGACCAACACTCAGAAGTACCGGCAGTGGGTGACCATCAATGGCCATAGGGTGGAGGCTCTCAGGGACACCGGAGCTAGTGTGACTGCTGTCAGCTCCCGGTTGGTGTCCAAAGAGCAAGTTGTCCCCCATGCATTCTGCCCCGTAGTGTCAGCAGACAACTCAGAGAGCCAGTGTGAAGTGGCTCAGGTTCCCTTCGAGTGGGGGGTCACAGGAACTCTTCAAGTGGCTGTGAGGGCCGCCATGCCTGTAGACTGTCTGTTGGGCAACGATCTGGAGAACTCCCCGTGGGCTACGGTGGAGAGAGTCTCATTTGGAAATGTTGGGTTTGCCTGAGTGGGCGTGTGTGACCACTCGGTCCAAGACAGCTCAGAAGGATGTTCAGGAGGGTCTGGAGCCTGAAAGTATGGCCCAGGCCCCTGCCTCAAAGAGAAGGGGTAGGGGGCGCGGGAAACCGGCCCCCGCGGTTCCCACGGTCCCGGAGGGAGCAGACCTTGAGGGGGATGCCCTGGAACCTACAGGGGAACAATTGGCCAAACGGGGGGACCTACTGGAGCTGACCCATTGGCAGCAGGAAGGGGGGCCCTCCAGGGAGGAATTTTGCGAGCAGCAGAGAACCTGCCCTTCTTTTGAGGGGGTCGGCGACAGGCCGCCGCCCAGGCAGTAGGTGACCAGACAGGGTCTCATTGGATCTATTGGGAGAACGACCTCCTTTACAGCGAGCCTAAGGTTGCTGAGCCTGGGTCAGCCCGTGTGCTGGTGGTACCCCAGCGCTTCAGGACCTTCCTACTGGGGTTGGCTCGTGATGTGCCACTGGCCGGACATCTGGGGCAGACCAAGACCTTTGAGAGGCTGGTCACCCGCTTCTATTGGCCCCAGATGCGCAGGAGCTCCGATGCTCACTGCAGGACGTATGAGACTTGCCAGGCAAGTGGGAAGAGTGGGGGGAAGATTAAGGCCCCACTACAGCCCTTTCCCGTGGTGAGCACCCCATTTGAAAGAGTGAGCATTGATATTGTGGGGCCTCTGGATCCCAAGACAGCCATGGGCAACAGGTTCATCCTGGTCTTGGTGGACCATGCCACCCGGTACCCTGAGGCCATCCCGCTCAGGACAGTGACGGCCCCCGTGGTGGGACGGGCACTGATGGGGATTTTCTCCCGTGTGGGATTCCCCAGAGAGGTGGTGTCCGATAGGGGAACTAACTTCATCTCCAAGTACATGAAGTCTCTGTGGGAGGAGTGTGGGGTAACGTATAAGTTCACCACTCCTTACCACCCCCAGGGTAATGGGCTGGTTGAGAGATTCAACCGGTCCCTTAAGGGCATGATTATGGGCCTAGGCGAGGCCATGAGGCGTAAGTGGGATGTCCTCTTGCCATGCCTGTTGTTTGCTTACCGTGAGGTGCCACAGAAGTCCTTAGGGTTCAGTCCCTTTGAGCTGCTCTATGGTCACCCGGTAAGAGGGCCTCTGAGTCTGGTCAAGGAAGGCTGGGAGCAATCTCCCAGGAAACCTCCCCAGGATGTGTTTAGTTACATGCTGGCCTTCAGGAACCAGACTCAGCGTTTCAGGAAACTTGCTGTGACAAACCTGGAAACCGGCCAGGAAGAGATGAAACGCTGGCACGATCAGAATGCCACTCTGATCGAGTTTCAGCCTGGACAGAAGGTTTGGGTCATGGCCCCGGTGGAGCCCTGTGCGCTCCAGGATAGGTGGACCGGCCCCTTTGAGGTGGTGGAGCGCAAGAGTCCTGTTACCTACGTGGTGGACTTGCAGTCTCCCAGGAACCCCTTGCGGGTCCTGCATGTTAACCGCCTGAAGCCCCACTTTGAGAGGTCTGAAGTGGGCATGCTTCTGGCCACAGATGCTGGGATGGAGGAGGAGAGCGAGCCCCTTCCTGAGCTCCTGTGTGCAGGGGAGCGAGATGGGTCAGTGGAGGGTGTGGTCCTCTCCACCACACTGACCCCTGAGCAGCAGGGTGATTGTCGCCAACTGTTGGGGCAATTCAGTGATCTGTTCTCCCTGGTACCTAGTGTCACTGATTGGTGTGTCCATGACGTGGACACCGGGGACAGTCCTCCCATTAAGCACAAGGCTTACTGAGTGACTGACCGGGTAAGGGCCTACATTAAGGATGAGGTTACCAAAATGTTTGCCCTTAGGGTGATTGAGTCCTCTAGCAGCCCTTGGTCCAGCCCAGTGGTCCTGGTACCAAAAGCTGCAGCGCCTGGTACCACCCCAGAACTTCGGTTCTGCGTGGACTATCGGGGCCTCCATTCAGTCACGAAGACTGACGAGCACCCGATCCCCAGAGCTGATGAGCTCATAGATCGGTTAGGGGCTGCAAAATACCTCAGCACATTTGATTTGACGTCTGGGTATTGGAAGATCGCCTTGACCGAGGGAGCAAAGGAGAGGTCAGCCTTCTCCACACCCGATGGGCACTACCAGTTCCGGGTGATGCCCTTTGGAATGAAGAATGCCCCTGCCACCTTTCAGAGGCTGGTCAACAGGGTGTTGGTTGGGCTGGAAGACTTCAGTGCCGCCTACCTGAATGACATTGCAGTGTTTAGCTCCTCTTGGGAGAACCACCTGCGCCACCTCTGGGAGGTATTGATGGCACTGCGGAAGGCAGGCCTCACAATCAAAGCCAGTAAGTGCCAGATTGGGCAGGGTTCTGTAGTGTATTTGGGGCACCAGGTGGGGAGCGGCCAGGTGGCGCCCCTTCAGCCCAAAATTGAAACTATCCTGGCGTGGGAACCCCCCAAGACTCAGACGCAGGTGAGAGCCTTCTTAGGACTCACGGTGCTAGCGTGTGTATTGGCCGTCTGGTTTTGGAGCAGCAGGGCCAGCTGGGTCAGACCTGGCTGGGGAGAGAGATCGGCATTTAGAGTATGGAGAGGGGTGACTCTTTGATCTGAGCAGGGCTGTGCCTGGCAAGGTGAATGATGGCTCCACCTCCCACTGGGCGTCTGATAGCAGACCCCCAGATTCTCAAAGGGCAGGATGTCGCCTCGTAAACCAAGTGCTCCCGACCCCACCGAACTGGTTCTGGCTGGAGGCAGTGATTTGTGACTGCAGAGAACAAAGACCTTTTAGGGTATAAACGCTGCGCTGAAACCTGTTTCAAGTGTGTTCCTTCTGGATGTCAAGACGAAACTCTGTCCGAGCGGACAGAGGAAAGGACTTTGAAACTTTCACCAAGCTTGCTGAAGAAAGTACCCAAGGGCCTGAATTGAGAGCGGCTCCTGCTGAAGTCTCAGGGACATTAGACTTCACCCCGTCAGCCGCCCGAATTCCTTTGCTAGGAATTCTACTTGCAGGTGAGGCCTCCGTCGAGTAATCCGGAACCTCTAGTCCTACTGTGAGGAACGCGGACTGGTAACCCTTGTGAACTCTGTGTGTGGGCCGCCGCAGGATAAGAGCGAGCTGCCGCCGCTGAGTGCCCGCCTTCATTTGAATCTTCAGAACCTTCGCTGAAACTGTGTGTGCCGCCGCAGCTAAGAGAGAGATGCCGCCGCTGAGTGCCCGCCTTTATTTGAATCTTCGCTGAAACTGTGTGGGCCGCCGCAGCTAAGAGAGAGCTGCCGCCGCTGAGTGCCCGCCATAAATTTGAATCTTCAGAACCTTCGCTGAAACTGTGTGGGCAGCTAAGAGAGAGCTGCCGCCGCTGAGTGCCCGCCTTATTTTGAACCTTCAGAACCTTCGCTGAAGCTGTGTGGGCCGCCGCAGCTAAGAGAGAGCTGCCGCCGCTGAGTGCCCGCCTTATTTTGAATCCTCAGAACCTTCGCTGAAACCCTGTGGCCGCCGCAGCTAAGAGAGCTGCCGCCGCTGGATGCCCGCACTTGTGTTAGTTGTGCCACATCGTGGATTGTCCTTTGAGCCGCCGCAGCTAGAGAGAGCTGCCGCCGCTGAGTGCTCGCACCCTTGCTAACTTTGCATCATCGTGATTTGTCCTGTGAGCCGCCGCAGCTAAGAGAGAGCTACCACCGCTGAGTGCTCGCACCCTTGCTAACTTTGCATCATCGTGATTTGTCCTGTGAGCCGCCGCAGCTAAGAGAGAGCTGCTGCCGCGGAGTGCTCGAACCCTTGCTAACTTTGCATCATCTTGATTTGTCCTGTGAGCCGCCGCAGCTAAGCGAGAGCTGCTGCCGCGGAGTGCTCGCACCTTTGCTAACTTTGCATCATCGTGAGTTGTCCTGTGAGCCGCCGCAGCTAAGAGAGAGCTGCCGCCGCTGAGTGCTCGCACACTTGCTAACTTTGCATCATCGTGATTTGTCCTGTGAGCCGCCGCAGCTAAGAGAGAGCTGCTGCCGCGGAGTGCTCGCACCTTTGCTAACTTTGCATCATTGGGATTTGTCCTGTGGGCCGCCGCAGCTAAGAGAGATCTGCTGCCGCTGAGTGCCCGCGTCTTTGTCAACCTTGCACCATCGTGAATCGTCCCGTGGGCCACCGCAGCTAGGAGAGCGCTGCTGCCGCCGCGAGCCCCCCACGGAGCTGCACGACGAGCGTCATCGCCACCACCAGCCCGGGCCGCCGCAGCCGCGTGCTGCTGCCGCTGGGAGCCCGCCTGTCCCCGAGTGCCCGAATCATTGTGAGTGCGCTTTGAGGACCACTGCCATCGAGAACTGTGGTCGCTGGGAGTCCGCCTGTCACCGTCTCCGCTTCTTCGAGAAGCTACGTGCTGTGTCGCCGTCCAACGGCAGGTATCTGGTGCGCAACGGGTCGCGTAGACCCAGGCCTTGAACTCAGTCAGTGCCACGTTCTGGTGAACACGTTATTGCCCTTTTAAGTCCCTACTGATTTACGTGCATTGTAACTAGTTAAAACGCTTTTGAGAGTCTCGTACTAAATCTTAGATAAAGATATTATTTTTTCTATACCTACTTGAGTTGTGTCCTTTTGTGGTGTCGTTACTGCCTTATTGTGCATGGTCATAAATGCTTCACACACTGCCTCTGAGATAGGCCTAACTGCTCGTGCTACGTTACCACAGGGTTGAGCAGGGGTTATCAAAGGGGGTAGCCCACTTGCCCTGACTTAGGAAGAAGGGTCCCTATTTGGACATTGGCGCCAGCCATGGTCAACTTGAGACCCCCATTTCTAAAACATGTACAAAGGAATCTCTGTGCATGTCCTGGATCTGAGAACACCTTTTTAAAAAAAAATCAAAATACAGTGGTGCTGTGAAATAAGGCAAACCTACCTCAATTTCCGCTGCAATATGGATTTTATTATCCTAAAAACTGCAACTGAGCCACTCTGCAGAACTTTCTCATTGCCCAGGCTACTAGGATTAGGCGATTTGGAGGACCAAATTATGCTGTATGATTATCTAAATTATGCTGCAAAACACAAATTATGCAGTACATTCCCTGGCTGTATTATTTTCCTCCATTTGAGCTAATGAGATTTTTGTTAAATCTGAAAATTTTGCAAATTATGTGGCAAATCTGGTAAGTGGTGCAGCCACGGAATCACATAAATCCAACGGCCCTCACCCTAGTCCGTTGTTTAATCAACAGTTTTTAACAAAAGTTAAGCATAACCAAAGCAATTTAATTCCAATCAGTGCCCATTGTTAGGACACTTTGAAGAAACATTTTTCAAGTTAACTACCCCAAAATAAACATGTAATATAAAAAAATACATAAAAGGTAACCGTTGCCATCTCGGGGTTCAGGTGACTTTTACATACCACTCAGCATTCTACTTCATGGTTTATAATGACACCAGAACCCCTCACTCTCAATATTGGACTCTATTACAGTTACCTTGTGTGTATTCTCTCTCTCTTATTTCCTTTCTCTTTCTTTTTCTGGTCAAATAACAAATGTTATTTAGAGCAACTGTAATTACTAATAAACATACATTGACACATTTATCACTACAGTGCAGAGGTATAATTGTTTTACTATAGTACAGCAAAATTGACACGAGAACACTTTTTATTGCCTCACAGATTTAATGTAAAAATTACTTTACACTGGGAAACCATAATAATGAGATCTTCCGAAACGATGGTAATATATTACATATTACGTCTGCATGTGTACTATATTATATTTATATTTATCCGAATATTATTATTTCATGATGACCACAACTAAATACAGTTTTTGTCTTAGGATCCATATATTAGATATAAGCAACATTCTCAAGGCAGAGACTGACCACACGAGGGTGCCAGGTACTCATATTAAAAAAAAAAAAAATTCTGCAGCGATTTGCAGAAATAAAAGGCAGTCGACCATCCTATTTTTAATTTCTGCTGAAAAACTTTTGCTTATGGAAATGTATGTAAAAGTGTCATTTTCTCCATCATCTTTTATAAAAATCAAAGCCTGTTTTTCACCGTATTTTTTCAGTTTCGATAAAAAAATACTGTCGTGTTAGTAGTGTGTTTCGTTTTGACAGCTTTAGATGTCTGCCAGATGGTAGAAAATCAAAACGTAATAATGGAGAAAGGGGGCACTATGTCAGTCCCCTCCACTACTGTTTGTTGCAATTGGCATTCCCATTTTAGATCAGCCCACCTTACAGTCATTTAGAGTTGCAACTGTTATTCATGAAGCATGGGGATTTTACTTTACACCAGGGTAATTCAGATGATTTTCCAAAGGGACTACTTCTCAGCAGTAACAGAAGACAAGGGATGGTACTAGGAAAGCAGGCTGCAAAGTAATTAACAGGCTAAAGAGCAGTTTTAGGATGGTCTTTGGATATATCTCTCAGGAAATCCTGCAAGAGGTTTATAAGCATGATCTACTGAAGAATATGACACTTTACTCCGCACGTGTTTACAACGCGTGCCATTACCCCACATTTTTTACTCCGCAAAATCTTTTACAACGCAGGGCTTTACAACGCAATCCATTACAACGCATTGTCCATTACAACGCAATTTACTATTCTAACTCCACCGGGGCGTTGTAATGGTTTGCGGTGTAAAGCCCTGTGTTGTAAAAGTTTTTGCGGAGTAAAAAATGCGGGGTAATGACATGCGTTGTAACGCAGTCGTCGTAAAGGATGTTTACCTCTACTGAAAAATGATGCAAAGTAACTACCCCTCCTACTAAACGAGAAGGGACCAGCTTACTGCACCCCTGGAAGTGAGTTTATGGTTCATACTTTATGGGCCCTATTCTCAAACTGCACTTTGTAGTACATTACATACTACAAAATGTAAGTTTTGCCTATATTTATATGTGCGGAGTTCTCCGTCCCGACTGCTGCGTCTCCTCACATGCAGGGCCCGACTGGCCATAGCGGTCACCGGGCATTTCCCCGGTGGGACGCCAGGGTGGGGGCCGGTTTTGTTACCAGGGGCCGGTTTTGCAGCATAGCTGCAATATCCGCCTCAGCCCCCTGTAACAAAAGCGGCGGCGGTGAGACCGGAGTGGTGCTTTCCACTAGAAACACCCCCCGGGGGCTGGCTGAGCTGGTTGCCAGTCTGGCCGTGCTCACATGTAAGTGTAGATTTTAGTGGTAAATGTGAGAAGGACACAGGGGAGTGGGTGGGAGAAGGGGCATACTTACTACTAATGGGTAGGGGTTCGGGAGGAGTAAGTAGTTTAGGGAGGGCCTGAAAGGGTTTTAAGCTCGTCACCCACCCACACAAGATGAAGCCAATTGCATTACTCTGGGGTGGAGATATGTAATTGGCACTTTTGTAGTAAGTTTACACTCTGAGATTATGAATACCAAAATTAGTAAATTTACTACAAAGTGTAAACTTACTCAAAAGTGTAACTTACTTTTGTGAATCAGGCCCTCTATGTTTAGTGCTCACGTGCATCACCTTGCATGCTGTGTTAGGCTGCTGCACTGTAAGAGACCTCCTGGCTGCCTCAGAAGCATGACTTATGAGCATGAGCAGGCACTACAGGCTGTAAGCACTTGGGTCCATGCAGTATTCGATGCAGCACTTAAGGTCAAGAGTAAGACACACTGAAATCACAACGCAGGAATATAATATAATACTTTGTCTCTTACACATGCCAGTGTTGCTGTCATGGCAGTACTCTAATGTATGATGAGATTATGCTGGAGGGAATGTTGATTATACCCTGGCAGTTGATAAAAGTAAACAGGCACTTTGAGCTACACCTTGACAGGCTATTGCCTCATTCTGGCATATATTGACTATATTGTGATATATTATAAGAGTAATCATGAAACATAATGACATCACAGAAACATATTGAGCAGCACTGACATATGACAGCGGAAACATTCACAGAAGATGGCAGTACTAAGGACTTCTTTGCAACACCCTATTTAAAATGTTTTCAAAATTTAAAATAGCCTTGAATCCTCTTTAGAGAAATAATTATATTAATGTAGCACTCACTGTAGGATGGGTTATCTGCTTCATTGATTTGGCTTTCTGTGGTTTTATTGCAGTCAACTGTAATTCGATGTCACTTCCTTCCAATTTCACAGGGTGAAAACTCATGTCACTTCGGTAAAATCATCGGCGGTCAAAAGTAGGGGTGGATGAAATCTAATGATGTTTTCTATCATAATAGTAATTTACACAAATAGTAAGCGTATAATGCCTTATTTACTTAGGTTGCAATCGTCTGTGTGAAAATAGCAGTGGTGGCTCCTCTGCTATGGCGGAGGAGCGTCGCCCCACTGCTTTCAAGCAGTGCGGGAAGAGGAAACATAAAAAGATAATAACTTTAAGTTATTATCATTTTATGCTTCTTGCTGCTTTGCGGGCGGGTGGGCGGGGCTGCTCTGGGAGCAGGGCAGGGGTGGAGTGGTTTGCCCACTCCTAAGTGTGCAAAGACTGTTTGGTCGGCCCTCTCGGGTAGCCCAAACCAGTCATGCGTACTTTCCCCCATTCTCCATGCAGGCTACATTACAGCCTGCATGGAGAACAAGCCCAGGCTCCCATTCCCTGGTTGAGCGTCCAACCAGGACGCTCAAAACCAATCACAACGCTGCATTGTGATTGGACAGTTGAGCCTGGGTGCCTACCAATCACAACGCCGTTTTGCCGGCGCAACGGTAAGTTTATTTAAATTTTTTTTTTTAAATATGCACGACCAGCGACTCCCCCCCCGCGACCCGCCACCCGTGAGTCATGCCGGCCGCTGTTGGAAAATAGTAAACGAGTAATGCCGTTGCCCACAAAACTTTTGTGAGATACATACTCACTATCTTTTGCATAGAGTTTAGAAAGTTACACAGTTAACGTTACGGGGCCCTCATCTTGTTTCACAGATGCCATGACTTTTTTTCTGCTTCAGCTAGTCTCCCTCAAGCAAAAATTACACGAAAAGTGAACGTGTAAGAAAAACAAAAGTTATGCAAAATATGTGGCACCCAGTAATCGGGATTTATGCGAAGTGAGGCTGCACAAAAATCACCTCGGCCTTCTCAAAAGGCATGTAATGGAACGTTTGCTGTCCCTGTGATTTTGTTTTAGAACTAATACTGCAGCTGGATGATGACTTTAAGGTTCAGCGCTGCATCCTCTCCAACTACTGAATTCATAATATGAAACACTTAGATGTTTGTTGCCTTGACTCTAGTGTCTATATCTGGGCTCAACAATGTAGGAACACATTGCCTGGATCATCTGAGTATCACTGGCCTCAACCATTTCCCACAAGTCTGAAAGGGCTTATAGCTTGTATAAATGATTCTTTTAGTCCCATTATTGGCAACACACCCCACCCACACCACAACAGAGTATGCATGCATAAATAAATACACAACACAACTTTTGTTTGGGAAAATATTGCTGCAGGTTTATTCCATACAAAAGTATGCAAATATGGTGGGTTATCTTACGGGCGATCCAAGGGCAGGCAGCTGTACCACTCTATGCTGCCCTGCCCGCCTGATGAGCCAAGCACTGTGGAGAATCCAATCAGCGCTACCCTTATGGGGGTGATCCCCTTACTGGATCACGTGACACATTGGTCCCTTATTACTCACGCCCCTTTCAGGGCGTAGCGTAGCAAGGCAAGCCCCCGGTTGTTCAGGCCCACAACCGCCCGAAGGACTAACGGGGCGCCGACGTAATTGTTCCAGGACCCTCCCATGAGGCTCCTGGGATTTGGCTCTGGCACCCCTATTGTGCCCACGCAGAGGTACCCTTCTGTACCCATCTGCTTCCAGATCGCCCTGTAACTCCGCCACAGCTCTGGAGGCGGCCACCGTCGCCTAAAGAGCCCCCCACCAAAACAGTTCCTTTCTCACTGCAACCTGCAATTTCCCGGGCCTCCTTCATGTCCAGCAGGAACAGATCCAAGCCCACCTGTGCCAGGTGCACCCCAACTTTGTCAAAATAACCTTTGGTGTTCGCCCGGCATAGCTCATGCCTGATGAAGCCAAAGCCCCTTGCTCTGCAAACTTGCGCATGGAGCGGTTTATCCTTCTCTGGGAATGGACCAGTGCCTCGCATTACCTGCAAGAATGTGATGGCCTCCCAGGAGGGAGCTCTACTTTTAAACATCGCTATATTACCCTTCAAGCTGATGTGGCTCCCACCTCCTGCAACCTGTAGTTGCAGTCCTTCTAGCATTTCGTGCTCCCTAACACCTGTTGCCAATTTATGGAACAGCAGCACACCGCTTCCACAACCAGCCTAATATACTCTGGCTATGCGGACGGGGCATTTCATGCATCACTGAAGCAACCCGTAACCTGCCCCGGGAGCAGCGTGCACCTACTTTGTTAAAGTTGACCAGACATGTGCCCAGACCTATGCGATTAATAACCCTGGCGAACAAGACTGTTCGCATAGCGCATACCACTGCGGTCACAGCAACCATTTGGAGTGACAACTTACGCCACCTGCCAGGCTTGCTTAACTAAAGCTCGATCACAGATACACACATACCTGCTAACCAGCTGTGACCCTTAATGCTCAAACCAGCTAAAGACCTAGTTACTTTAATTATCCAGGGAATATTGGCCTAGACAGGATCAAGCCGCACATGAGCATATGGCCTTCACCTACTGGGCCGAGGCGCAGTGTGTGGTCTGGAATTGTCAGCAATGGTGCTCCAAACATATTTCAAGCCGCTATTGGAGCCACAGCACACCTACTGGCCTAACCAACTGACGCATGCCAACTGGCTAACTTGCCACTGCGAGATATTGATCTTAACACCACGCAATAGCGGTTACTGGTGCACATCCTCTATAGGTCTAGCCCCCCACTCTATTAAAGCAGTTTCCCACAATGTCCTTTCTGCCCCTGTACGGGCGGGAAAATACCTGTAACATTGCAATCCCACTGCACTCACATGCTCGGCAGTACGGTGGGGGAGAGGGGTCCTTAGAATTGGTTCTGCAACCTGTAGTTGCAATTCTTCTAGCATTTCGTGCTCCCTAACACCTGTTTCCCCAATTAAAGGAACAGCAGCACACTTGCTTAGAAGACCGCTTCGCCAGCCTATATACTCTGGCTATGCGGGCGGGGCATTTCATGCTTAACTGAAGCAACCCGTAACCTGCCCTGGGAGCAGAGTGCACCTACTTTGTTGAGGTTGACCAGACATGTGCACCGACCTCTGATAATAAACAGGGCTGTCCGCCTTGCGCACACTATTGCAGTCACAGCAACCGTTAGGAGTGACAACTTACGCCACCTACCAGGCTTGCTTAACTAAAGCTCGGTCACAGATACACACATACCTGCTAACCAGCTGTGACCCTAGATGCTCAACCAGCTAATGACCAGCACTTTGTTATTCCAGGAATCATAGCCCTCCACAAGATCAAGCGGCACCTGAGCATATGGCCTTCACCTACTGGACAGAGGTGCAGTGTGTGCTCTTGGGTTGTCAGTGATTGTGCTCCAAACCTATCTTTCATGCCGCTATTGGAGCCACGGCACACATTCTGGCCTAACCAACTGACGCATGTCACTTGGCTGACTTGCCGCTGCGAGATTTTGATCTTAACGACTCGCTCTTGCGGTTACCGGTGCACATTGTCTATAGGTCTTGCCCCCATTCTATTTGTGCAGATTCCTGCAATGCACCCTTCTGCCCCTGTATGGGCGAGAAAATACCGGTAACATTGCAAATCCCACTGCCCTCACATTCTCGGGCAGTCCGGTGGGGAAGAGGGGTCCTTAGAATTGGAACACTGCCCACCCTGAGCAGCCCCAGCGGTGGAAAATTACCTCCTCCGTTGATTTTTGTGGTGGACACTGGAGGTGCCAAATGCTCTATTACATAGTAGCCTTTTGAGCTTGGCACCTTGGTTCCCCATTTCCTGGGACGGCAGCACACTATGTTGGCTGACAGCGTTCCCACGCAGCGGGGTTAATGTAGCTAACAGGGCGAGGCATTTGAGCTTAACTGCAGGAACATGTCACCTACCCTTGGTTCTGGGGTACACTTACTTAGCCCCGTTGACCAGATGCTTGCACAAACCCCTTTGCTTTAAAAACCCTGGCGAACATCTTAATGGTGTCAAATCTGGTTTGAAACAATATATGTCTAGTGCCCACTATTGGAGGCACCTCACCCTTTTGTGCAGTGATAACTTACACAGCGCACCCCGCTTGCTTAACTGCCAACGGATCACAGATGCACAGAACCTACTGCCCATCCCTGACCCTGTATGCTTCAAACCCTCAAAAGTGTTGGAATCCCAGATCCCCAGTTTACTGTTTAGCTGCAGTACACCTTCAGTGGATCCGCTAGGGGATACCACAAACCGCATTGGTCATGCGAACATTACGAAGTACACAATTTCCACCTGGGCGCACCTCTAAATGAGGCTGGCTCCACACAGCTGTAAGGCCAGAGACACACCTATAAGTGTAATGAGCCTTCGCCTGCACAAGTTGCCCAACCGACAAGTTGGCCCTGCGTAACCTAGTGTTCTGGTGCCAGGTTTGGGAAGGCAATTCCTGAACAATCATAAAGAGCGAATAATGTGTTGACCAGTTCCAGTGAATGTTTGTCTTAAGTGTATCTGCGAGTGCGATCGCTTAGGTGCCGATGGGTCATCAATGTTGCCGGGCAGTGATGCAATGCCTTTGCCCAAGCACTCTTGACATGCTGTGCCCGCGCAGGCAGGAGACGGGATGCCCTACCCACCTAGCTTCCACTCTAGTAGTGACATGCCCTTAATGGTTTGTGACATTCTACAAGCACTGCGCAGGAATCCCCCTTTGACCTGCTCGAGCCTGTGGCCATTCTGCTGAAAGCCCTGTGGGCCTGGGGGGCGTGGGGAGTGCTACTAAACCTCAAGTCCTAGGCACTCAGGAAGCATCCTTCACTGCTGCAGGTGCCCCAACACATTTATTATAAAACATTTAATGGGTAACAACCCGGTTTGCGCCCACCTTAATGTACCATGCTGTGAGCAATTAGATACCCCACATATCTCTTCCCTATGCAAAGATTAAACAAACCGGCCAAAGCACAATGCACGGACAGTGCGTGTGCCCACTGAGACACCCCCAGCTCTGTGTGGTACAAACCCTAACGCACCACGTGCCATTTTGTACATATCATTCTGGGGTGACTAAGCCCTAATGTGCCCTTTTCCCTGGATGATCCCCAGTACGAGGGTACAGACTGATGGCCAAGTGCTGCGCCAGCCCATAAACATGTTGACAAGTGTGTAAAACCCAGCCGTAGCAAATCCCCAGTACGAGGATACCGACTGATGACCAAGTGCTGCACCAGCCCATAAACATATCGACGTGTGTAAAATCCAGCCGTAGCCAAACGAAACCACTAGCCGCAGTTTATCCAGACAGGTCACCTGCGCGCATGCCAGGTGGAGAAACCAGCAGCCCTTTGCCAACGGAATGGCAGAGCACAATCCCCGCGTTGGGAGCCAAAATTGACCTTGTTATACCGCGACAGACGCACGTGCAGCACTCGAATGAGACAAAGCAACGATTCTTTGCAAAACAGAGCCTGTCCATAACTATTGTCTGTCTTGGGACAAAAGATGAACCGTGATCTTATCACTGGCCAAGTCTGTGATGTCATATTCGCTACCTCTGGCATATTCGCATGAATCGCCAAATATGACTGACACCGCACTCTCATCCTATGCTTTGTGTGAACTTGGCCCACCTCTAGTGTGAGCAGAGCCCCGCGAAGTGAACTTGGCTTCATATCAGAGCAGGGTCAATCCGCTGACCCCCGCCAAAAGACTGGGGCCTGTGTCCAAAGCCCAAAGCAGCATATCTCGGAGCCCCCATCATGGCAATGTTTGCCAATGCCCACGAGCTGAAGCTCTTCACGACGCCATTGTCAGAAGACAGCACGCCAGACAGGGCCCAAACACACACTGGCTGCAGACCCTCAACCCCTGCCACCGCCGCCCCATACCTGAAAGGAGCCTGGCAGGCAGCCCTGAGGGCAAATCAAACCAGCTCGACGTTCCCCGGGCTCGCCCCGCAAAACCCCAGTGCTGCCCGCAGGCACTTAAGCGCAGTTCAATGTCGCTCAGCTGGAACCCATCGATCAGCTTGTCGCCCGGCGAGAGTAGTCTCCAGTCTCCCATAGGGGCGCTGCATGTAGTCCGCAAGACACAGTGTGACGTACAACTACCAAGTGCGGCAAGGGTGCAATCACTGGATGAAGGACGCCATCGCCAGTGCTGTGAAGACACCACCACACTCTACCCTCGCTGCTAGGCAAAGCACGGACACACAGTCCGTTCAGCCATTAGCCAGTAGAAATGCCGGCGGTGACTGGGGACTACACCCGAAACAAACAATCGTCACTGACACTAGGGCCGTCACTAATACAGTAGCTAGACAATGCGCCAGTGGAAATAGTCTAAGAACCCGCAAACGTTGATTTTATTGGACAGCTTCCAATGGTCTGGGCCCTCGGTTGGCCATTCTGGTTATTAACCACATCCTTTCCCCCCCCATGTATAGCGGCCTGTAGCGTCGGACAGGCCTCATGGCCAGGCATAGAAGCCACCTCAAGACGCCCCGCGCTGCTGAGATGCTCCAATCCAGTCACACCGCGGAGACCGGCCTAACTCTGCCCGGTTGACGAGAGCCAAGATAATGTGCCCCCATGGCCCGCTTCAGAAGGCAAGCCCCAGTTGCATGTCAATCTGGACATCTCCGATAAGACCCTCCAAATGTCTAGCGGTGCTAGAATGCCACCAGCTGAACAGCAGAGGCCGCACTGCAAGACTGCCTCCTCGAAAACCTGAGGCAAAAGTGCTTACAGCCTGACCAAGTACGTGACCGGTGGCCCCTTGGCTGTATAATCCCCACGGAGAGTGGCAAAACCCATAATTTGCCTTCCTAAACCAGAGAACCGAACAATGCCAAACTTGTGTTACAAGCAGATGAGTGTTCTAGATGTCCATTCTTGAAATACAGGCTATGGCACTCGTCTGTGTGCCCTCATGCCGCGTTAAGATGTGTGCTAACACATTCAACAGACTGCTCACACGACGTCGTCACTGGACATTGCAGCAAACCCTTTGACAATAAGCCAATTTTAGAGTCATAAATGATTTCCTTGTCACAGTCGGCATGATCATTCTCGCATCTGAGGCGAATGAATGAGAATGCCGGGGAAACGCAAGTGTGCCACTCTTTTCTGTTCCCCCGCTGCATCGCGCTCAGCCATGGATGCCCCTTTGTCGTGCTGCAGTCACCTAATGATTCCGGCCCTGCACTAGAAGCTCACTTCGGCGTTGGACCAAAACAATCCACCAGGAACCTCCTCAGTCATCGCATCCAGTTATGTAAACACGCATCATTTCACCTACAGCAAGCAGGACTATGAACTCAAAATTAAATCAGGAGTCACAGCCCCTACGCCGGAAACGGACTGGCTCACCCCAAACCTACTGATGCTCAAACTGCTTGCTTAACGTTCACTTTTTAACCAAGCATGGTGAAGCCGACAATCTGCTGCGCCCGAATGCCCTGACACAAGAACTGTGTTGCACAAACCGACGCATGCATCAACGGGCCAAGGCCCAGAATGATTTTGACTCTAATTAGGCGCGTGCACCCCTGACGAGGGCAGGGAGGCAGAGCCCATGCAACGGGGTTGCACCCTGCCAGACGCAGTGCCGTGCCCACAGTGTTCCAATTCCCAACCCTGGTATGGCCACATAGTACCGTCCTCCTGACAGTCACAGTCCAAACCGCAACTACCACCACGCAGGCCATGGCACACTAGCACCTAGGCACTGCGCTTTGCTTGTTTGAAAATAAGGGTAAAAGGTTCCCCCTATCTACAATGGCCTGAAACCCGTCTCTGAAAATGTAAGGCAAACTAAATAGTCGAGTTCAGGGGAGGAGAGGGGGGTGTCTTAAAGACACTCCTATCCCCCTTCGACTCAGCTATAATACCTACGAATACCAATAGCTTGAATTTACCACCTGAAGCACCATCCAGGGTAAAGTGTTGAAAGGAACGCAGTGTCGATTGTCATTGCATGCACTTGAAACCATAATATAATCAACAATTGACACTACAGACCGAGATTGCAGCAGTCAGCTCATGCCAGAAAGGGTAGATAGAATGGACACAAAATATTGTCCAGGCACCACACCGCTCTGCGAGAGTGGCATCATTCGCTTAATGAATCAAACCCTTCCCCAGAGATACAGCACCAAGCAGACAACGTGCTGCACCCAGGGGTCCAAAATCTTAAATGCTGCAACGACCAACCTGCTTGGACCGCCCTCCCCCGTGACATTATTTAACAACGAGGGGGGGGGGGGGGGTGGCAGCGGAGGGCGCTGAATTTGAAGAACTCATCCGCCTCGCATCAGCCAAGCTACTCACACCGTGTTGGAGCACCAGGACCGACGCACGCAGTCCGGGCCGAGCCATGGTGCACAATGCCCCATTCAATGACCACAATTGCCTCCTCAATGAGTCAAATCTCCCAAGAGCCTCTCATAAAACTGGCCGTACCAGTGGAGCCCACGCAACGGCAGTATGAAAACTTAGATGTAACTGGCCAATGGGACTAGACCGGCTTACCTGCCATATCCCAAATACATTTATAGACATTACTGAAAGCGGGCGGGCTAAGGATCCTCATTTGGGCTGGGAGGTAGTGACTGAATGATTACTATTGGCCTAATTGCCGGGGGTCCGCGACAAACGCTGGCGCAGGGCGTGCGCCTGTTGTACGTTTGTGCAGATATTGCCCGTTCACGAAACCGAGTCTGATATCCGTAAGCGGTAGGGGTCCTTTGTGCACGGATGTTGCAGTATGTAGCGCGAACCCGCCCACCAGGTATAGGAGCGCTTTGCATGTGGACCGGTTACCTCACACAAAGACACGAAAACTTTTGTAGACACGGGAGATTAAAGGGGTAACCCCGGATCACAGGATTGTGAGCCGACACCGTGACTCGGATCAAAGACGGCATCACGGCCGGAACGCACCCTCGTTTGGCTTTAGTTTTCTGGTGAATAGCAAAATTCCTAATGCCTTTGCCTTTAAAGATCGGCCACATATACGCCGCAGAGCTCAACATCGGAGGGTGCTGCTGCCCCCTCCTGACATTGCTGCCGAGGGGGGAGCAAACCACACATGGAATCCCGCAAACGCATGCCAGCGAGACCCCTCCGCTCGGGAACACGGTACCATGAGAAAACCGGGACATTTTGTGAAACTGGGAGACATGAGCCAAAATTTACCAATGCAACTTCCGTTGCACTTTGGTGGCGGCCGGCGGTAAGTACGCGCCAGCTACCAGCAAGACGTCAGCAGATCCGACCCCGGGAAAGCAAGCACAAGCACCGGACCAGTCAAAGGCATGTCAGAAGTGGGGTCCGAACCCACGCCTCCAGGAGAGACTGCGGTATTAACGCAGCGCCTTAGACCACTCAGCCCTCCTGACCACAAAATACTTTAGCAACCGGAAAAGCAACATTAAACAATTTTCGGTTACAGCCTGCTGGCCACAGCTACGATACCTGCCCGATCTTTCATAGCGTGGGGAGGTTAAGATCCGGACGGAAAGTGCCCCCGTGACAGCACAGCAGGTTGCAATGCAATTCCTAAATACATGTTGCTGTGTCCATCGGAGAGGAATATGTACCGGGGGCGGGAGGCGACCCGCGTGCGACGAATCGTGCGGTGCGGCTGGAGCTCGCCGTGCCCTGGGGAAGGGGTCAGAATCCCCCACTGGCGTGCCATAAGACCTTCGCACCGTGAGGCCTGAAAGGTGCAACCGGCCCAGCCGTCTAGAGACTAGCGGGTGATAAAGGGGGTGTCGCACGCAGCGCTGTGCCACCCAGCCCACCATGACGTGCATGCACGAACACCTGCCAAGCGTCGGCAGTCCCTGCACCCCAGGATGCGCGCCCACCCGGCTCCCGCTTGCCCATGGCAGCCCGCCGTGAAAACACCCCCCGAACCAGCATCGGCCGCGCCCCTGGCGGTGTCTGCACACCCGGAGGCGCGCCCACCTACGGGCCGTCAATCCACCATATTCCTGAAGGGGGGATCGAGGCCTTTGCGAACCACCCGGCTGGCTCCCGCCTGCACGATCGCAGTCCCAACGGTGCCTCAATCGCCACTGGAGCCCTGCTCGAACCCCCAGTCATGCTCGGCCTGCCGGCCGCATGGCCGCAGTGGAAACCCTGAGAACACCTACACCCCCCACGCAGCACAGGCCTGTATGCCCGCACCGGGAGGCAAGCACCGCTCCTGGCTAGTGGACCGGCCCTCGTGGGAGCAGGCAGCAAGGGCCCTGCTGGCCAAGCTATCAGGGGAGGGGGGTACACAGCGCCCGTTGCGCTCCAACCCCCGCCCCGCAATAAACGTTCATGCATCCCACGCCGCTCTGAAACGGAGCCTGGCCAGACTCCTGGCCCGTTTCGCCCGGCGCACGACATGTCCGAGTGAGGACTAGGCCATAGCTACTGGCCTATGCATGCCGGGAGCAGCCCAAACCCCCACCTCGCCCTCAGGCATGCAGGAGCCTCGGCGATGGCCGGGCAAGGCCACCCAGCCTGAGGGACTGCCCCACTAGTGGGGATGGAGAGGGGGGGGGAGGGGGTCAACTCACCGCGCACACTGTTCCTGGCGATCTCGGCAGACGGCGTGTCCGGCGCAAAGAGGACGCCAAGATGGCCAGGGGAGGCATAAATACCTCCCCACCTCCTCTGCGACCCGGAAGTGACGCGTCTGGAAGGGGGCTCCTCCTCGAGCCCCGCGTTCTTAGTGGGGGTGGGGAAGTGCCCAAATGGCACTAAAGGGGCCGCCCGTTTAGGGGGCCCCCTGCGGGGGCCGCGGGCAGCCGCATAGTCTGTATTTGTTTTTAACCCTTTTATGCCCATCACTGGTATTTTTACACCAGTCATTTTTCGGTCTGGCATAGAGACAGTTTTAATTATTTGCCATTCTCTTGTAGTCATCACATAATAACAATAATATAAGAATAATAATACATATATCTAGAGAGGCTTTGGGTCAGCCCTTTTAGCCATTTCTCAGTTGGAGTATCCTGTGTTGCATCAGCCCACAGAGCAGCAAACAAAGAATGGTGTCAAAAGTCAGCCCCTAGATATTGTCTTTGTTGGCAGTTTCAGTCCCATTTTAAATTAGCCCACGGTACAGCCATTTTCACCTTGGAGAGTTCTGGCGCGTCATTGTCTGTGTGGACGTGCAGAGGGGGAAGTATCCTGTCTCTAACCACTGTGACTGCACCATACACCTGCCCTTCAGTAAGTTGTTGTGTGTGGCACAGACAGTGGGGGAAATCAACACAGCCGCAGCACATGGAGGGGAGACCTTGTGATCAGTCTGTGTGGCTGTCGGTGCTGGAGTCTCATCTGAAGACCTCTACGGCTCCTAGTACCATGCAGGCTGTGCTCTTGTCACCGCCTTCGTGACAGTACTGTTGAAAAGGAATGTAAAGCCAACGCTATGGTATCAGAATAGTCCTTCATTAGCCGGTCTACAGAACGCATGTTTCTTATAATTCTGAATAAACATTATTACAGTGACCAATAAACTCCCCGCATAAAATATTCAGTGGATTGAGGCTGCGCTATCAGCATTCATCTTTCAATATTGCTAAAGGAGTATTTGGTTTCATTTTTTCGGCCTCGCCTCCTCACTTCAACAGTCCTTCTCAGAAAAGTTAGTCTTTCTGTGTGGACATCACTACAAACTGCCCACTGACTAAAGACAGAAATGTGCTCTAGTTAAATACTCTGCCATGTTTGTGCTCACAGATATCCCACTACAATTGCACCCAGCCAATCCAAAGTCACAACACTTTCCCAACTACTAATATATGTCCACTAAAAGTTACAGATGATCCTAATATAAGCCCAGTACTGGTGCACTTCGATTGCACCACTGCCCTGGTGATACTGGTCTGTTATTAGCAACAACAAATATATGTTTACGGGCACCTCGTTTGCTTAATATTTGTCAGTTACTAAATTTTTTTAATTGAATTCATTTGTTTCCAGAAAAAAACCACTCTTTACATATCAAATCTTCTGTTAATTCTTTGTTTATTTTAATTAGTATTCACATTTAATCTTCTTTAATCAGTGATTATATACACATCCAATTAATTGGCATTGTATGTTCTCTCTGACATATGTGTTTTATATTTATTTGCAGTCATATTGAGACCCTAACAATTAGCTTTATGTATGCCAACACTTTTAAGGAAGTAAATAATATCTTAAAGCAAAATATCTATGCTGGTGATATACCTATTTAAAACATATTAATTTCTGATATTTCTTTCTTCCAAATAAACAGTTTGTGATTATTTATGTGAGTAACCATTTTTTTAATTAAATTGAAAGAAGTAGCCAACTCTATGCCTCATCTTCATTGAATGTATTACTCTGTTATGACAAGTCATTGTACAATTAGTCATATCTGTGTAATTGATCCGAGATCCATCTTATTTTGCTAGTAGGGTATCACAATGTCATTGCAATGAAACCATTGCTAAATTCAAATTCATCTTTGCATACAAATCTTCTAATGGATCTAAATAAAAAATAAAATCATCATTGAGAGAATCTGGGACCCTACCATCAAATTGATGAAACAAGCACACCCGTCAAAGTTCTGAGTTATCCAATAATTCTTCAAAAGGAACTAAATTGTCTCGCCAACTATCACTCCCATGGTATAAAATATTGATCAAATCCTTTCAAATATATTGGAAGTGAATCTCATGCTATGTAAAAGGGCATATTTAACAGTAATTGGGGTCTGGCTAGAATTAATTGAATATGTGGAAAGCCTTTGATACTGATGGTAACTGATGCCTCATCTAAGAGACTCCTTTGACACAATATAACAATTATATATTTCAAATAATAATACATTTATGTTTCTTGTAAATTATTCTCATAAGACTGGCATAATTGACCATGTCAGAAAATGTTCCAAAAGTATAGTTTTTCCTTCAGTGCAGCACAATAACCTTCCTTTGTATTGGTAACAAAATGACGGCTGTATAAAACGACATCTTAAGTACTTTCGCTCCCAAATTCTGATGGGGTTAATTACCCAGAAGTGATTTGTGGCCATACTTGTAGTTCCAAATTAAACTTGTAAAATTACTCCTTGCGCAACCATCAAATGGATTCTTCCACTTGTTCTGGGCCTGTTTTAAATTATTAATAACGAGGAAGAGTCTGATGGTAAATATTATTAAATACAAGGTGGAGCGAGAGAATTCTTATAAGTTACATACGGTAGAAGCAATTTTTCAGAGATTCTAGGCTTCGATACAAATGAATTTAAAAAATCAGTCTGCTATACTTTAAAAATGGCTACTACGTTGGGTCGTCATACTGTGTCACGCAGTGTAGCAGCCTCTTAGAGAGCATATTTCTATACTTTCAAGATGGTCACCAAATTTGGTTTTCATATTGCATCACACAGTGCGGCGCCTATCTGGAGAGTTAAGAAAATAATGTTTCGAGTAGTTTATAACCAGTTTGATTGCCTCTATTTGCTTTGCAAATGCTGGTGGATTAATTTAAAATAACTGGAATTGGGAATGCCAATAGTGGTGAACACAGACATTGGCAAAGCTAGACAGATTGGCATATTTTTTTGTCCTCTGCTCTGAAATCATCCAGTTTCTCTCTAAGCCTAATTCATTCCCTTTCCTTGTGAGTCCTCTTGTACATTTTGGAACAAACTCTAATCTCTTGGTGCATTTAGAAGCTTGGAGACATGCCATATAGACCTGGTATGGGCCAGAAGCAGTTTTCCTCCTTCCAAATTAGGAACATTTAATAAAAAGAAAAGACATTCTTACTGAAAATAGGCTTAAAAAGCCAGAAGAATCCCTAAATCGATTTCTGGCAACAAGAAACATTGAGTAAAGTTGTTTCTGACAAAACAATCAGAAAAAGGGTTAAAAACAGCACAGTCCCAATCTCACAACCTGAAAAATGAACCGCCTCCAAGAAGCAGCTGCCAGTACAAAGTATCATGGGATTGGAATCCTCTAAATCTCTTAAAGGCACAGGGTGCCTTTTAACTCCTGTAATGTAGAGACTACCAAGGCTACTTTTTCCCTCGTGGGAAACTGACATAGGCAATAGTTTAATCTTAAAGGTGCTACAATGTAGATTTGAGTAACTTTTTATTTTTTTAATTTGGACTAGTGAAACTTTCTGGACAAAAATCGACCTTTTTGGTTCTGGGGGGTGCTCTATAGAATTGGATATGCTAGACTCTGCACCCTTTGGTAAATTAGTGTGTGGATTAGGTGTTCCCGGATCCCAGCATGCAGCAGGGAATTATTCTAATGTTTATGACTTCAATAAACATAACTAAGATACAGAGCTAGGGTTACAAGTAGCAGTTTCTTCTAAAGCTGTGCAGGACATCTCTATGCTGCATCTTCACCTCTGTCCCACACTCCCATGTGTACAAATGCTGACCACCTCACTGCTCATATTTACTGTGTACAGAACAAGTGACGTCTGGCACGAGGCACTCATACCACCCCTGTCTGCTCTACAATAGAGGCTGGAGTCATTGGGGGATTACATCCGTGTCTGATTAGCCACACAGTCAATTGACCATTGCCGAAGAACGCCAGCCATTGACTAATCCTTAGGCAATTTTCTTTTTTACAACCAGTATGTGGCTGCCTGGGTCACAGGCACAGCACCAAAAATGCAACTTATGCGGCCTTCTATGCAGTAAGCACATTGTGGGTAGCTCATTGTCATTCAAAGAATGACCATGAACTACCCAGAATTGCATTGTATGTGGCACTCATATTATGCTGAAGGGCTAGGCCACCTGAGCAGGCCCCATCTAGGGCTTTAAATGGGCTGGATCCTCACCTGTGTGGCTCTTGCGATTGTGAACATGTTGTGTCAAACCGGACCCTCCCAGGAAGAAGGTGACTTTTCACTCTAAATGCAAAATATTTGCCAACCTGAAATTACAGCAAAGTGCAATAGGATTTGGAAGCTGCAAGTTACACCGGGATCTCTGCAACATATGCATGAACCTATTAAGCTTTTTTCTAGGATTCAAACCTATGACCTCCAGATTACACACCGTGCTCTACAACAGATGCATTATCCACATGACCATTGTAACAGTATTGAACCTAGACCTCATAAATACACTAAGGGCCTGATTTGGAGTTTGATGGATGGCTACTGTTTCACAAACGTCTGAGTTATTATTCCTACTGTAGAAGCGTGTGATGAGAGAGGTGATTAAAGCCCAGATTTTATCCTAAATGAGTTGTTAACGCTATCAAATTGATCAAAAGCATTTCCCGGATCCCCAGCCCTTGCCTCTGACCAAGCTTTACCTTAGCTTTTGGTCCAACCATAGGGCGAGATTAGGAAACTGCACTATGACGGGGGCAGTCGGAGGGTATTAGAGTGGACTGGTTCAATAAGCCACACGGTCACCCTTCTTCCTAATCCTACTCTTATCTATTTGGTGACAGTGGGAAGGAGGCAAGTGGTGGGTGATCGCTTCTGTGTCCTTAATAGAATTGAAATGTTCCTTCATAGCTGAAATTTTTCAATAGTTTAAGGGATTAGTCAAAAAACAGTTGGAGGGCTCAAATAGCATTAATACTCATTTCAGGAGTGGCCCTTAATTAGAAGGCCACGCCAAGCATTTCATAGGCATTTAATGGTATTGCACTAAAGGGTTAATTTCTAGGGCCACATATAGCTGCATAGTTTTTAGTTTTTGACCAGATCGCCTTTGTACCTGTTACAGTGAGTCAGAGAGGCTCGGCGCCTGCTGGTGTGGCTTGGAAGACAGGGCAATGTGTCTTGCACTAGGAGGGCGACCGGAGCAATACCCACATTGATGGGATTTCTATTTATGATCTCCCATCTCTGTCTCCCGTGACCTGCCTGGAGCGATGCTCGACATGTCGCTACCGGTGATGACCCTCTCATTTGACCCCTGTTCCTGACAAGGAGGGTGAGGCATACAGGAAGCACCATACCTTTTTGAAAAGCCAGGAGGATTGGTAGATACTGAATTTTCTGTGCACAAGCTGGCCCACAGAGGGCTCTAGTGGCCTGGCTGTGGTGTCTTTTGGGAGTTTGAGCACAGTCAATAAACTGTGAGTAGGGCATCCAGTCCTGGGAGTTGTGGGTCCCGACTCCTTCCAAGATACTTGACCTACTTTGCTGGTGGTGACCTCAGCAGTGGAAAGACAAAATGCTGACTGGAAATATGCAAGGAGGAGTGTTTCATTCCATACAGAACCACAACTAGGCCTCCCCTGAAGAAGCAGAGCTTACACCAGGTAGGGGACACTGCTGCCGTCCACTAACACTTTTCACGCACCTTAAAACTAAAAACCACAAAAAGTGAAACAGCCTTTGAAGAAGTGCAATACAAGTTGGAGGGACTCTGGCAGTGTGATGAGTGGATTAGCAGGATGTTGAGGCGCTAGCCCAGAGTATCAAGGTGGAGAAGATACAAAGATCAACATATAAAAGCATAAATCCACAATGGAAGATTTAATCTCAGCCGGTTCTCAAAGTCATCCAATTTCCATTGAGCACCGACAATTTGAGACTCGTGAGCCGAGGACTGCTCCTTTACTGAAGCTAGTTCAGATTCAAGGCTACCCATGCGATCCTCTACCACTGATATCCTTGTTGCTATCTCGAAACAAGTTTTGGATATTTTTTTAATATCGCCCTAGAGTTTACGCGTGACTGCCCTCAATCTCATTCTCCCAGCAGGGGTCTCCTTTTGCTGGACCATAATGCCTTGATAGATAGCTCCCAGGGCAGGGTGATCCGATTCTCTCAGGGAAGTCCGGGCAACCCCAGTTGCAGGATCCAACAGTTCAGAGACTAGGTGTTGAGACCCCAAGTAATCCCATTTTAGATCTTTTCTGGGACCAGCATTGCCAGTATTACCCTTCATCCCTGAGGCTGCAGTGCAAGTCGTAGTGGCGGAGTTCCCTGGCCAGTCATCAACCGCAGATGTAATATCACTTTGTTCACTTAGATCCGAGTCGAGGCTACTCTGTCTCCTCTCATCAGACCACTCACTTCCCTCTGAATCATCCTTGGAGAGATCAGATAAGGAAAAGAATCGTTCCACAGCATCAATATCAGAGTCTATGTTCCTGCGGTGCCTGTTTTTGCTGGTCTTCTTTATACTAGTACCAACATGGGATGTCTGACATTTCTGTCTGCAGAAGCCGGTGGGAATAATGCCCCTGTTGTACAAGTGTGTAGATATAAGAATAAGAGTCTCCAAAACAGGCCTCCCTAGTATAGCCTTTGAGACTGCCATTACCCTGCTAATGCCGCAGCTCCTATCACCCCCACCCCCCATCCGGGCTGGGATTGTCACTGGGGTGGACATCAGGGACTTCCCTTTCCAGATTATATCCTGCTGCGGAGCTCAGATTCTGGGGTGCCTCTTGAGTGATCCCTTGACTAACAAAGTAGCCAGACCCAGATGAGCCTGGTGTCACAGCAGTAATTAAATCCTATGGTAAATCATGAACTAAACCCACTACAGACCCGGTCTGCTGAATTAGTGGATCAGCAGCTCTGCCACAGGCAACATTCATCCTATTCACTATCTTTGCCCCACCAACAAGTGATCCAGCGATGGAATCCTGGGCCATATCCTTCAAGGTTTTAGATTCTACAATGGCCCTAGGAGAGGGCACAGTAGAGGATCGGATGGCGAGAGGGGCTGGTATACACTTCTCCCCTGAGACCCCTGCCCTATAGCTTCCTCTGCTGACACAGGATATTGGTGCTGACAGATCCGGTTCAACACAGTCAGCCGACGGTCCTTGCCTCTGGTGGTTGGTAGGCTCCAGCACAATACAAGCCCTAGCATGTTCAGTATCAAAGTTCCCCTTTTTGCAAGTCGCACTACCTTGTTGCTTCAGCAGATCAACAATTGTGGGTCTAACCCCAACCGGTTGGGTATGGCCAGAGTGATACAGAGCAGAAACGGAGACAGCCACCTCTGCATAACCCACACCACTGTGCCCCAAGAATGAACCAACAGGCGAAGACAGCAGAGATAGCAGAGGTAGCAGGAGTGGTGAAAGTGGCAGAAGCTTCAGAAGCAGACGGTACCTCTGGCACAGGCTTAGTCCCAGCCGGTGCATTTGTCTGCCTAGACTTCGATCCTCCTCTAGATTTACTGCCAGGCCGTCTCGAGTGAAGAGTCTGTAGCTTGTGTTAAACCTTGGGCCGCTTTTTGTTGTAACTGCTCTCACCTTTGCGCCATTCCAGCAGCAATTACTCCAGGGAGCCAAGGCGAAAAACACAGCAGTCGAGGCAGGTGCGGCTGAATTCGGAGGCACCTAGAAGTGAGTAGAGGGAGTTCAGCTAACCTTTAAGCAGCGTAGCGAAGCCAGAGATAAACCAGCAGCCAACACCGGCGAAGATCCTTGAGCAGAGCAATTGTGAAGCGTCTGTGCCCTGGGGCGATCCGATTAAACCCATACAGCCGCAGTCATCGAGGGGGGAGAGGGTGCCGCGAATGGCTAAATCAAGCTGCCGCCATTTTGCCCGCACTATGTCTAGTTAGTGCACTGCTTGCATTCTTGCCTGCCGGGAATTATAGGGCATGATGGCGTTCTAGACAGTTCCGGTGGAGGATGGGGTAATAGGATTGTTGCTGACTTGGTGTGATGATACATTGTTTATTTTTATTTTCCGCTTCCATTTTATTTCTGCCTTGAATTGCAGCGCACAGAGCAGGCTTAAGGCACTGTGGGCTTGCTGGAAAGAGGTTTTTTTTCTAAAATATCTTCTTGATATGAGGTTTTGCTGTATTCTGAGCTGAAAAATAAGGGCTATTGTTCTAGTGTTACTATGTACTTTATTGTTCCACGTTGTAGTTGTCCTATATACGTATTTAGAAAGAACATATTAATTGTATTAACATATTGCAACCTATAAATGATAACAAAAGTGTTTGTTTATTTTATAATGAAAAGTCTATAAAAAGAGTTTTAAAAAGAAAATGAGCATAAACTCCTGAGTGTGATCATCAAAATCTACATTCATTTTCATTGAAAAAAGTGACAATTTTCCTGCAGTGTCCCTTCATGTGATCTCTTCGGTCCATATTCAAAGCATTTAGTTGGAACATTCAAGTAGGATCAGCACGTCCATGTCAGAGCAGAAGACCCTTGTTAAAACTTTGAAAAATTAAAGGCTAGGGCCCTCATTACGAGTTCCCCTTTATGTCCACGGGGCCGGATTTAACGATACAGGTCGGTATTTTCCCGTAAAATATCAAGAATTACAAGTTGCCACCCAGAATGAGGAAAAGAAATAGCATTCAATTCCAATGCCTCATGTTTACCCCTTTCAGGGCGATAACAGGCCCAAATCTGCAACAATTACCACTTGCTTGGAGCAGGTGGTAAATGTTGCGGGGGCTTTTCTTCTGGCAGTGGAGGGTGATCTGGGTGAGGGGGGGGGGGCGGCAGCAGGATGGCGCAGCTCCTTGCACTTCGGCTGGGGGGAGGAGCTTTTTTTGCTTCCTACAACTGAAGTGGAGAGTGTAGTGTTGTGGGCCCTAGGCCCACATGCAACTAATAATGACAAAGGCACTGTGAGTATGGTTAGTGAACTGGCCACGAGCACGTGCACCCGGGCCCTTTTATTAGCAAGGTCACGTCACTCGTGACGCCTGTGATGGATGGGTGTGGAGTGCATGTGTGTCCACTCCCACGAGAGAGTGGCTGACTAACCAAGTGTTTGCTGAGACACTAGAACGTGTCCAGCAAGACACTACAGAGGGCAGGGTGCAGCCGATGCCAGCAGCTCCCATCGATCCCCGTGTCCAGTGTCTCTGGGCTAGAATGATCAGCTCTGAAGCATGAGGACCTGATGATTCTGGCCCTGGAGACACGGAAAACGTAATGTTGGCCGGGGACACCGCGTGGGGCAACACGTAATGATGGCTTATGTATGTGGCAGGCAGCAGTGTGTACGAAGATGATTGGGAGAATAATGTTGTGAACTCGGATCTTTCGGAGCTGTTCGGTGCTGATGGGATAGATGCCGAGGGGCATATGGGTTATGATTCTCCTTTGCTGTAAAGGTGCACACATTGCTTTGCTCAGTTTTACTCTACTCTGTATATTGTTATATTTAACAATGACACAGATACTTAATACTGGTCCATGCAGGGTTTAAAAAGTGATGGGCATGGTCTCAACACATTGCCTCAGTCATGCTCTGTGCACTTTCGCTCTTGTTTGTTCTGTACGCTTCCGATGATGACGCTGTTACGATCTCTTATTGCGCTGACTGCCCTCCTCCAACGAACACTCCCCACGCAATTTGGCATAAAAAGTCATAATTCACAAGCACATATTCTTTGCTGTCATAGACGGTGTTTGCTTCTGGTACAATACGACCCGGCTCCATGTTCTAATGGCACATTGTTACTATGGCATGTGGTGATCCTGGGGCGAGTTCATGGTGGTTTGGTGGCAGTGAGGGTATAACTGGTATGGCTGATCAAGTCAGTGGGAAGTTGTTGATTGTGATTTGCCCAGAGTGTCAAACGTTGATAATTCTGGGAACTCAGCAATGTCTAACTGTGAGGAAAGGCCAAGAAGGTGTATTTCTGTTCCAAGACACTTGAAGGATTATATAGTGACTTCATTTCATTAGTATATGTGCATGCATTGATTTGTTTGTTTCCAACTATGTATTGGTATTATTTTACATTTTCTAATAGTTTAAATTTCATCCTATATGTGAGTGCGTCTATCTATCTATCTATCTATCTATCTATCTATCTATCTATCTATCTATCTATCCTATCTATCTATCTATCTATCTATCTATCTATCTATCTCCTTTTTCTCGTTTTTGTTGTTTTGATAAAGGGGGAGGCGTGTTATGATGGAATGTGTAACAGGGAATATGTGGAATGTGTTGGCGTGGGTGGTGACGCGCTGGGGGAGTTCTGAGCCGTGACAGTTAGAAGATGTTTTATGCCGCTGGGTGTCATGTGCTGTTCTGGCATCTCACTGAAAATAAAACCTGCTGCAATCACTCATGCGTTCCTATTCATCGTCTTAAACACATGTTCTTATGTTAGCGGTGCTTGACTTCCTTTCATATGGGGATTTGATGCGTGCCCCGCTTATGGAGGTGGCTGGTCTTGCATTCTTTCAGGCCTGTGTTACATACATACCAGTTGTATCATTCGTAACAGGCCGTCTTGAGGGAGTTCAGCTTTTCTTGAATTTTAAGGTGACATCGACTGGATATTGAATTGTCCACATATTGAATGCATGTTCCTTATTTGTAACGGCAGTCTGCCCTGCATTTTTAAACTCATTTAATTTTGCGTAGTCCTGTATATATGTATCTTCTTATTGCTTTGAATGTATTAATTATCGTGCTTATTAAAAATGACCAGTATCGTGCTGCACGCAAATAAGCAACAATGGAGTAGTTCATGTTCGGTGTTGGAATTGACCGCACGAGGGAGCCATCTCCTTATTTTTTCATACCTTGTCTTCAGAGAATTACAAACAAGACAGTCCACTGCTATATACTTGGTTTGTAATGAAAGGGTAGATAAAACGTGAACATGGCAATTAAAGTTCTTTTATTGGCGATTTGGACTCCCACACAGTTTGCATGGTGCTTTCATTCGCTCCACCATCTTTTACAAAAACAAATAAATAAAACCACTTTTGCGCTATATAATTTCACCTACCCTAAACACATTTGTTTGGCACCGTCTTTTATATGTTGTACCTGTGCTGCATAAGTTCATTATTTTATATTTACAGCTGTTGTGCATGCTATGCGGTATTACAGCTAATACAGTTACATGTAGATGGGCCAGAAGTTGACACGTCAATTTTGTCTGCTGGTATCACTTATTTAAGTACATGGAAAATATTTTCTTGGGACATTGGGCAACCTTTTAGTTATGTATTTATGAATACCCAGCTTAATGGACGTAACAATTCTTATACGCGCTTCTGCAGTAATTGGCATTTCTACTTTGCGACTGGTTCATTTGTCAGTGTCATGAAAAAGGAATGGAGTTCTGCTTCCTAACTGTGTTTTTTAAGGGTATTTGCAAATGTATTCGTTTTGGCGCTTTGTACAAAAGAAAGCCAGCTTTCGCCTTAACTTGTTCTGTGCCATGAAATATGATGTGAGTAGGTACTTACCTTACTGTGCATACGCTCATTATCAAAGGTTTCATTTTTCTTTGTTTTTAATTATTTTTTTGTTTGTAATTACTTTTTTGTTTTGCTGTCAGAAAAAACAATCAAGCATAGCTAAAAATAGAAATCCGGACTTCTCTGAAATCATTCGACTACTACATTACACTGCCTGATGATCACATGCACCGTTACAATGGTTCATCCCCTTTTGTCTGTAGCGAAAACATTGCAGGGCAGGGAGCATTGTTAAACAAGTGAAAACGTTACTCAAGAGACACTTTTTAGTTCATTTAATATGATACTTACAATAAACGGGGAAAACATTAAAACAGCAAATTGCCACTATGAACTTAGCGTTTTCAGCAAAACAATAACTAATATATCAAATTGACATAAAGAGGATATTTTTTATTTTCCATCCATTCGTCTTTGTGCGTATCTGCTAAGTAACCATTGTCTTGTGTGACATAGTCTCGCAGTTACCGTTTTGTAGGCACGTATATTTTGCATCTCGAGACTTATGGCATTGTTTTTTTCATACGTTAAGGCTTATAAATTCTACCATGCAAGATGTTGCTCGACATAAAATCTGGTTTTGAATGAAGATGTCACAAGTTCCCTTGCTGGACATCCCCATGTTCATCTCTTGTACACAGCCATGTGCTTCTTGCTGCGAACCAGTCTGTATCACAATAATGCACACAGCTCTGTGCTCTGAACTATACATCATTCCTTGTTCCATAATGTGCAACAGCCAGTGCTCGCCTCCCTCACAGTTCTCACTGCAGCTTTGAATCGGAGACCTTCGGCCTCTGCCCTGCGGCGGTAGGATGATGCATCAGACCTCGCCCTGGATAGGTGAAGGCGGGTGTGACGGTGGACAGTGATGGACAGCTCAGAGATTGAGGCCTTGTGGGGTATTGTGCCCCCTCAGGGCTGCACATGGGCAGATGATGACAGCTGTGAGTGTTCCATGCTCCTGTAGGTGCTGAGAGGGGCTGCGCTATAACCTGGACTTGCGGCTTATGGAGTGGGGCGTGGGGGGTATGAGAATTGTCCAGTCTGGAGAACCATTAGGAAAGGAAGCCAATTACACCAAATAGTCACAGATTTATAACAAGCATTGGAAATGCAATTGGTCTCGCCGTTGTTTAAGTTAAAGCAATTTGCTTTGCGAATGGTATTGTTTTATAGCTTTGTATTAATTAGTGTATGTTTGTGATATGTTGTTATTTTATGTTGTTAGAATTGTATTTGTTAGCTGTGTAGTAGTTTAAAGTATACTTTAGTAGGAGAGGAGCAGTGTTTAAGATTTGGGAAGGAGAATGATTAGAAGAATAGCATGAGGGTTAATGAAGTATAGTGAGGAGTAGAATACTATGATGCAGAAGAAAGGTGTGGGGGAGAGTAAATAGGGAGAAGGAAGAAAGTGTGGAGGAGTTTAGTGTTGTTTTGAAAGTTGAAAAGTGTGGAGAGCAGTATGATGCATAAGGAAGGATAGAGTAGTAGAAGAGCAGTAGGTGTGATATGAAAGGAGTGTGAGATGTAGAAGAATAGTGTGAGGTTGAAGCAAGGTAAGATTATTAGATATGTATATATATGCATATATATACATATATGCATATATATATATATTTAAATGCATCTAAACATGCATGAACAAATATCTGAATATAAATGTATATATGCATATATATATAAACATACAGGATTGGTTCTCAGGGTGCCCTTTTTGGGGGGCTCTCTCGCGGGTGATGTTGTGGAGAGTTTTAGTTGTAAAGCCTCAAGTTTGGGAGTGGGAGGCGGATTCGCCGTGTGAGGTTGGGAGGCAGCCCAGGAGACTCCCAGCTCACAGCATGCTGGCTTTGGTTACATGGAGGCGAGGCAAACCCGGCCTGGAGCCTGAAAAGAGCATGGAGCCGGGCCAAGGGACTCGGGCAGCCTGCGCGCGGACTGTAGAGCAGGGAGGCTCACGCACTCGCATATATAAAATCATGAACACACACTAACCAGACAGGCACGAATACACACACACATACAGAGACACCGACAACATACAAACATACAAGAAGACATTTGACGTCACGTCGAGACTCACGCAAAACCATTTTCACCCCACCGCACACACGATTCGCAAACTCTCACATGGCAAAATGCAAAGTACACAAAAGCCCACACTTATAGATATCTGTACAGAATTCCTGATCCACTCACACACACAGACTCCCCCAAAGCCTACAGCTATAAACTCAGAGAAAAGGCACATGAAAACACCCAGACCGAGCAAAATACTTAGACACGTACAGTTAGATGTACATTTCACACTCACACACATCCATGTTTAACCAGGACCACACGGACGCGAGCGGACAGAAGTGCACACCATAGACATACAGAAGGTGAGCCGTACACATGCTGAGCCGCAGGAAGGAGAGGCCGCTGCTGACAGAGATGGAGCATTTTAAAAAGTTATAGCGCGACCCCCATAAAGCGGGCGCCGCGAACAGTTGGAAAAACAAAACATGAGGGAGCGGCGCCATTATAAGCATCGCGCCACACAAGCAAACGCGAGTGGACAGAAGTGCACACCATAGACATACAGAGTGTGAGCCGTACACATGCTGAGCCGCAGGAAGGAGAGGCCGCTGCTGACCGAGACGGAGCATTTTTAAAAGTTATAGCGCAACCCCCATAAAGCGGGCGCGCATTTAAATGCGAGACACATACAAACGGCCGCATTGCCCGGCTGCGCTTTAAAAGTGAAAGTGGGCATGCGTGCTCAATGGAAGCGATTTCCAATCACGAGCCAGCGTATGCCATAAACCGAACCCTCCCATGTCACGCCAAACAAAAATGGCGTCGGCCTGTCCAGATGGGCCGTCCTAAAAGTGGACAGGGCGGTAACAAAAAAGCCCGATTTCCAATCGCGCCAGCGTTTAACATAAACTATGATGCAAGCCAATGGAAAAGAGGGGCGGGGCTTAAAGTCCCCTTCTAAAATCGTATCGATTCCAAGAAGCCCTCGCAGAGCGAGCAGTGCATGCGCGCTGCAACGCCAGGCGAGACCTAAAAACCAGGTGACTAGAAACATCTTTTACAAACCAAAGTTTTTTAAACAAGAAAAGGAAAGGAAATGATGGGTAATATTAGCAGATAGGCTGCCATAGACATGAGAGCAAAAACTGACACTACCCCTTTAAGAGCCTTACCCTTCCTCCTTTGACCCATCATGCTCCACAGGTGAGAGTTATGTCCGTTCCTTTTTTTTCTAGATCCTGGAACACTGATCTGGCCATTTTGATGTTTCCTCTTTAAAAACATTTCCAAACCTTTCCTACCTGTTTTCACTCAATGTCTTTAAGAAGAATGCCTTACAGACTTTTTCTGATAGAAAATATATTTTTCCTGTCAGAATGCCTTCGCTTTGTGTGAGGTGTTCTGCCTGTGGCAGAAAGAATTTCCAGTCTGACCCTAATGACCTTTGGATAGCGTACCTTCTGAAATACCATTACCCTGAAGATTGTAGCCACTGCCAGTAGATGTCTAGAAGAACCCTGAAGGCCAGGCGGAAGATCAGGCTACACAGCCTGATGAAGAGTCTCCAGTAGGTCTGAGCAATGAGGAGACGGTGGACCTTCTAACATAGCTCCTTCATCACTCTCAGAGGACACCCTGAGTGGTAGATTCAGCGAGAAACACCATTAGTGGAAGAGGCACTGTTCCTAGTTGATGTCAAGATCCATGATGTTGAAGACAAGCACCAACTTGTTTGCCATTGAGGGCTGGGGAGCTGCTGACACACTCAACGTTAAATGACCCCAGACTTTAGTCGTCAGGACCAGGCTCGATATCGACAGCCAAGGGTTGCCCACCATCGAGTCCAAGTTAGGCGTCCAGGCCAGAGGTCTGTCACTATCGACTCCACCTTCAACGTCGAGGCCTAGAGGCCATTCACCGCCGATACCACCATCGACATCGAGGCCTGCTGGCCTTTTACCTTCGGAGAAGGAATACACTTCAAGAAGGCAGTTACAGTTTTGTTCAGAGTGGCTCTGCCATTTGAAGAAGAGGAGGGTACGAGACACCTCTGGTTGGGAGTGGTCAAGAACCTACTCCCCCTCTAGAGGGGTTACTCCGGTAGTTGTTCTCTCACCCCAGAGAGCAATTTCTTCTTGTTTTTCTCCAGTGCCTCCAATTTCTTCGGTGCCTTTGCCTTCCCTACATCTGCCAAAGTCACCAGTGGTCCATCAGCATTTGCCTTACTCTGCTACTTCTAAATCCTCCAAATAAAGGAGTCCTCACAGAAGGACAAGAACACAATCTTGAAGTCATTACTAGAAGGGGATCCAGATCTTGCTTTAGACATTCAACGAACTCCAGCAGGAGATCTCATTCTCATGGTCACACACACGGACATAGATGCTCTTCCTGGTCATCTTACTCTTGGGGCAATTCCCTTCCGCTGGGGATTATTTTCCTACATTGGCAGACTTTCCTCCTACTTGCATCTCTCTGTTAGATGATATAACGACCTCCAAAGAGGTACCTGTAGAGGAGCGGCAAATCCTAATATTCCAGTTCCTGTTCCCACAACTTCAGCATATAATGTGTGAGTCTCTGTATCACAGATCTACATCCAGACCTCTTCTGCCTCTGGTCCCCTGCCTTTTGGAGCCACAGTGCAAATATTTCTAACTCCAGAATTTGTGAAGTCTGCTCCATCTAGTCTTCAGAAAAAGTATAAGCCACCAGATCCGGATCCTCTGTTCCTCAGAATGGACTCTGACCTGGATTCTGTCGTTTTGGAAGCTTGAAAATTCTATGCCGCAGCTCTGACCTGCACTTTCTATCCAGAGAAGGAGAGCAAGCATATGGACTTAGGTGGCACGCAGATGTGCAGCCCTTCAGCTGCAGCAGGGAAAACTCCCGGTGCCACTGCATTGCTGGGTTGGTATGACAGATCCCTTCGGGATTGCCTACAGAGGTTCATTTAGAAGCTACAAAGAGAAGACAGGCAATATTTATAAGATCCTGCAGGAAGGAATACTTGTCTCAAACTGGCAGCCAATGCATATTAGCATAGGCTGTGCTTGAAATGTAGTTTCTGGATAAGACTCACTTGTCTAAAGCTGGAGGCACAGCTGCGAATCCCAATTCTTCCATGTTAAATGGAATTTCCCATTCCATTCTTATGCAGACAGTGAAATTAACAGAATGAAAGCTGAAATGCAGACTAAGGAGGCAGTGGGCCTGGAGAGGATACAAGAGTACAG
Organism: Calotriton arnoldi; assembly: GCA_963921515.1. NCBI lineage: Eukaryota > Metazoa > Chordata > Amphibia > Caudata > Salamandridae > Calotriton > Calotriton arnoldi. The sequence goes on from CAWUFW010000339.1 coordinate 2,757,085, forward strand.
AAGGCACTACAGACCATACAGTAACTGCTACTTCTCTCAGAAGTTTCAAACCACTCAGTTTTCGCACCAACAACAGCAGCACCAGCAGAGACACTACTAACACCAAAGAAAACCCTCTAAGAGTAGAGGAGGGCAGAAACCATTTGTGGCTACTGGGAAGCCACCTTCAAGACAGGTACTTCATCCTTCCACACTCTATTATAGAAAAGTGGCAGAAGATAACAAAAGCCAAAGTAGTCTTGTATATTGTTTAGAATGGATTTTCTATAAGATTCAAATTTCCTCCTCCTGTCATACAATGAAAAATTTCTATCAGTATCATTAGAGTTACTCAGAAAGGAAGTGAACACTTTACTAGAAAAACATGTTGTAGAGGTCTGTCATCATCAAAAAGGAACAGGAATATCTTCCTGTTTCTTTCTGGTTAAAAATAAGTCCAAATCGATAACCCAGACCTATACTTGACCTCTGGTCTATAAAGAAATGGAGAATGAGAGAGAAGTTCAGGATGTTGACCTTACACCAGATTTACCCTGAATTACATCAGGGGAACTGGATGTGTGCAATAGATCTTCAGAATTCCTACTTTCACATTCCCACAATAAAGAAACACCAGAGCTTCTTGAGGTTTGTGGTAGGCAATGATCACTTCCAGTTCCAGGTCCTCTCATTTGGCCTAAAGTTTTCACCACACACTTTCCCAAAATGTATGGTGGTTGTCACAACACATCTCAGGAGATAAAGGGTTTTCGTCTACTCCTATCTAGACAGCTGGTTAATAAAGGCTGTAACTTCAGAGGAATCTCTAAGGCATTCCAACAAGCTTCAAACATCCTTTGCCACCTGGGTCTGGATGTCAACCGTAAAAAGTTGACTGCCACGACACCCCCACTTGTCCAAGAGTGGCTTAGAGGCATGGATCATTGCGCGATCACAGAACAAGCAGTTTATAAATCACGAGGCTGCCTGCACAAACACAATAAGATCTGAGGATCCTGAATCGACCACTTCCAGAATCCAGGTAGATTTGGTGGGGGACCGGGTTGAACTTTGGGAGGATGGGCTACTGGGATATGAAGCCTGCTGCTCTGGTAGGGGGTGAGGGATTTTGAAGGGTTGAAATATGCTCATGTTATATTGTCTTGAAACAGATTGCATCTATAATTCAGCAAAATGTAACAGATGTGTACTGCATCAATTACCTGGTTTGTTATCTTCAAAATAAAAAAGAATAAAAAAAAAAAAAAAAAGTTGACTGCTGCTCCAGTTGAAAAGATACACTATTTGGGGCGATCTTGGACTCTCAGGTCACAAGACTGAATCCTTTGGAGGAGAGACTATCTTCTGTCTGTGTGAAGGGATGCAGTCTGTTACAAGCACCTCATCTGATGGCACACCAGATATCATCCCTCCAAGTATCAATGTCCTATTACATCTTTCTGGTTCCTCATGTCAGGCTTCACTTGAGACCACTACAGCAATGCTTGTAGTGTCAGTGGAATCAGCATACGGGAAACTGGGAGAACAGGCTTGCACTGTTCCTGTCAATGATCCTGGTGGTGCCAGTCAAAGAATCCACTGAAGTAAATTCCCTTTCACCAAGATGTCCCAACACAGTCAATAGTAACCAGCGCTTCCCTTCAAGGATTGGGCTCTCACATGGAGCATCTCCAGCTTCAAGGAACATGGTTGAAGAAGAAGCCCTCTCCTATCAGGCTGTTGGAATTGGAAATAGTCCATCTAGCTCCAAAAATGTTCTTTCCATCTTTCAAGACGAAGTCCTTGACTATTCGAGTTGACAATACAACATGAATGTATTATTTGAACAATCAAGGAGGGACTCATTCAAGATCACCATCCCGGAAGCGCAAACAGTCTGGAGATGGCTTAAAGCAAGCGACTTGCACACGGCGGTGGTTAATCTGCCAGGGATCCAGAGTTCAGAAGTAAACTAACTCAGCAGGTCATTCCAAGGAAATCAAGAGTGGTTTCTCAATGATGAAGTGCTGAAAGCATCTCCTGCAATTGTGCCTGTCCACAAATAGAATTGTTTGCAGACGAAGGAAGCAAGAAATGACCACACTTTAACTCCAGGTAGTATGAACCAGGTTCGAAGTGGAATGCCCTTTAGATAGACTGGTCATGGGGATTTCGGAACGTGCATCATTGGAAAGACAGGGTGATCTTGATAGCACAGCAGAGGTTATGTCAGTAGTGGTTCACAAACTCCTACATTTATCCGAGTGACCACATAGGAAACTACTGTGCAGACTGGGTCTCCTTTAAAAGTTTGGGGATCAGATCCTAAAGCTCTTTCTTCCTTCCATCACTGAAATTAGCGGGTTGACTCCTGAATTATGCGGGCATGTTAAGAGAAGCAAAGCATCCTTCTACCAGAACCCCATGCGCTGTCAAATGGGAGACAAGTTACTCTCTCCCAGGGTGTTTCTGCTCCATCTGTGTATGTCATCTTGCTGCCCATTTAGAACTAACTTGTCTAATTTATGTTCGGCTCCAATTATATAAAGCGCTCTGACTTCAACTAGACTTCTTTGGTGCTATATAAAAATTGAAATATGGCTCTGCAGTCATACCATTTTCTTTATCCAGGCCGGTATGTTGATTGGTTTGACATGCAGGTAGGCAAAGGAAGGAAGAGGAAGGGGTGTATTCCCTAATTATACCCTTCCAACAGGACAAGGGAGATTTACCGTGGGAAAGAAAGAAAAAATATATTTTTAGTTAAGAGCTTTGCAGCACGGCCATATGCCAGGTATGCATACTTTCATTAGTATGAGGTGTCACGAGGATATAGTTACTAATTTGAAACACAAAGTGCAAAAATAAAAAGACATCATGACAAAGGCAAATCTTTTGGCAGTCAGTGAATATTTGAAGTTAGGATAATTCCATTTGTGTCCTTGAGAAATGCTTTGTCTTCAGCCAGTTGAGAAAACGGGTTAAATTGTTGACTTGTAGTGCTCGATTAAAAACGTTGTAATATGAAATATGCGAATCATAATATCAAATGTATTAGAGTAAATAAAATAACCTTTTAGAAAACATAAGTAATGACCGAGAAATATGAAATCGTTTGCATTTGTGGAGCACGGCCACAAGATGGCGTCGGTCACTCACTAGTCACATTAAATTCAACGGCATTTGCAGATGAAGGAAGCACGTTGACCAGTATTCCTCTGAATGGACTATATTTTCAATCTGTAGTCTTTGCTTGGGTATGCTGACTTATTTAACAAGCATTGGCAAAGCAGATAGGTCTCGCAATGTTTAAAGAGCGCATTGGCATGCCCTTGAAAAGCTGCAGTTGACACTCTCCTTATGCAGGCTGCAGTTACTAGAGATTCTTTAGTCAGGCACAATCCTATGCTGAGCATTTATGATTGCATTTATGATGGCACAAAGGGAGGGCACTGAGGGTCTTCAAGGAGATTGCCTTCACAGTGCCTCCTTTGCACTGGTCACCTCACTCGTAGCTGCTTTCTCTTTTACAAGGATACTAGTTATGCCGGGTACTGTCCTGGAGGATAGGCCGTCACGGATAGTTTGGTCTCTCTGGTCTCGCTGTCCATGGTGCACATACGTCATCAAGTGCAGACACAAGTAAAAGCGGACATAATCTTGCATGAAGAATTTGTGAGGACTCTCCGTTTCTCTGCGGGCCCTTGCAGATTAATCGCCCGAGACGGAAACTAATGCGATGCATTTATGTTGCAGGATTGCCTGCGACACTCGATCTCTTCACAGCTTCATGGGACACTTGTCACCGTAGTCTTCTGTGGCATGTCTTACTATACTGTTCACTAAACGACTGAGGGCGCAGGTGCCGCGTGGACCAGGAATAATAGTGTTACTGGTGTTAGCAGAGAAATGCATGCTGGGTAAGGTCAGCGACTCTTCGGCTCTAAATTCATGAGCCACGGCATGCAGTGGGACAACGTCACTGTCAGGGTTGGATTGGGATTAAAAATCGGCCCGGGCAAGCTAAAGAAAAGTGGCCCACATTTGCATATTGTCTTTCCACAAAACCGTGCTTCGGCGAAATTTTATTAAAAAAAAGGGGGGGGGAGGGTAAAAAAAAATGCACGGATTAGTTTACAGTGTTGAAACACACCTGAAAGTGAGGCCACTTCACCTCAACCCCCTGCCCCCCGCTCAACAGACATATATTAATGGGCCGGCCCAGCGAGAGAAAGGGAGTGATACCTCTGCCGTTGATAAAAGGGAGGTAATGGACGCCCATCTGCCTCCAGAAAGGCCACTCGGGCACCCACTGGGCCGCTGGCGGCATCCGAACAACGCAGACACCGCACAAGTCGGCCCCCCAGGCTGCTCAGAAAAGCAGCCCACAGCTGGAATTCGGATACCGGCCCCTCGGGCATTGCCCGAGTGCCCGCGTTACCAATCCGACCCTGCTGGGCCTCCTCGTGGCTTGTTATGTTGTCGGTGCCCAAAGACGGGAAACGTAAACAAATTAATGCAAAACTAACCACACTGTAATTTGTCTCACTAATGTGGACTCAGCGCGCCTGGTCATTCCTGTTTATTTTCCCACGGTGACATACGTGGACCTGTGTATAGTAATGTGACCGAAGGTCGGTGACAAACTCCCACAAGCATCCACATTGCAGGCTGCCAAAGGACGATAGACCGGCATTCTCAAATTATTTGTTGATTTGATTATTGTGGTGTCATTAGCAACAAGCATTGCCAAAGCCAATAGGTCTTGCCTAAGCGAGATCAATTGGCTTTGCCAGTGCTTTTTAGCCATGTTGCAAATGGTTGAAAGTAAAGAAAAAAAGCTTTATGACAAATCCAGCATTGACTGCGTTATTGCATTTTTTTTTACTTGCAGCTATGCTGCACTGAAGCCAGCGCTGCTGTATAATCTATCATATAATGTCCCTGTAGATCTATAGTCTGGGGGTGCAAGCGCACTCCTGACCTTTGCATGTGGCCCCCCTGTTCAAAATGGTCAAGCATTTATTTACAAATTAATCGACGTGAAAGAAAGCAAGTAACTAGGGTGTCCTGCACAGCTAACTTTTGGGCCACTTTCATTTTTAGACATTCTGCAACAAACATGTAAAATATGAAAAAGTATCTTCAAAAAAGTATTTTATTCACATGCAGAACTGTTTCATCTTAGTAATAGTAGTACATCAGACTAAATCAGTGCAAGTATTTTTTTTCTTTAAGGAATAGTTTTCAAACATGAATTTTGAAACGTTCATGCTTCCACCCACCCTGATAATACCAATAGAGAACTAAGAGACAAGTGAGGTATGTTGCACCCTTTGGACGGCCTGGGTTGCTATTCTACATAGACAACATTTTAGTAAAATCAAATGTTAGAGAAGTTTTCGTACAGCGCACATCCAGAAGGTATGTATTTCAAGATCGTATTATATGTAATAATAACGAACAAGCATTGACAAAGCCAGTAGGTTTCACCTATGCATAATCTATTGTCTTTGTCAATGTTTTTTTACGTGTTGCAGATGACTATAATAAAGATGTGAAATAACGGAAAGAGATGCTGACTTGGGGAACTGGGTTCTAGTATCGGCATCGGCTCAACATCCTGTGATAAAAGCCAAGTCATGTATTCTCGCCAGTGCCAAAAAAAAAAGTGTCTTGTGCAATACAACTGGTGCTCTTACAAAGCGCCGAAATACTTTATAGAACTTTTAAGTGCTTTTTATAAAAGCTGCCCATACTGTGAAAAAAGATGATCCATACACTTTTAAGGTGTGCCAGTGTCCTAGGTGAGGAGAAGAGGAAGCCTGAGAGGGAGGAACACTGTGATGGGAGAGAGGAAGGCTCGGGAAGCGCGGCGGTGGAGGAGGCGACGCTCGCCCAGTGCCGCAGGGAGCACTGGGATGGCAGACAGTCGGTAGGGAGTGGGGAGAAATCAGCCAGAGATGGTTCAGAGTTGGGGGTAGTAGTAAAATATAGCAATAATCAGTATTCAGTGAGTTTCCTAGACCTTTTGGCCCCTGTGCCACTGCACCTGCTGCACCATTCAAATCATGACCATAGTGCCTGAAAGGTAATTGCATTTGTACTGCTTGTTTAGTATTAAAATATAGCAATAATCAGTGTCCAGTGGGTTTCCTAGAGCTTTTGGCCCCTGTGCCACTGCACCTGCTGCACCATTCAAATCATGAGCCTAGTACCCTCAAGGTAAATGCACTGGTTACTGCTTGTTTAGTAGTAAACTATAGTAATAATCAGTGTTCAGTGAGGATCATAGACCTTTTGGCCCCTGTGCCACTGCACTTGTTTCACCATTCAAATCATGACCTTGGTGCCTGCAAGGACAAATGAGGAAATCGTTTATATCCAGCAATATATGTGTTCAGAGACAGGCACAGTTGCAGATGGAATACATAATTATTGTGTAGCTAAACGTAAACACAAAAGTTTAATAAAAGTGCCTTTAAACTTCTCCAACTCTCCAAAGTGAGTTGTCACAGATGTCATAAATAAAGCATATGCTTTACACATCAAAGTGAAAACCAAGCATTGTTAAATCATGTTACAATGAGGCTGGCTTTTTCCTGTGAAAAGATCTTATCCTGTGCTTGATAGTGAATAGGCCATAAACAGTGTAAATTGCCCAAGATCACCATATGTTAACGCTGAGACTGAAATGAGGGTTTGTACTTTGTTCCTAAAAAGGCAGTTTCATGAATGAAATGGACCCACCAAAGAAGCGGAATTTTGCAAAAAAAGAGTTAAATATGAAAAAGTGTTTGCAAAAATTCCAAAAATGTATTTCATTCACATGCAGAACTGTTTCATCTTGGTAGTACTAGTACATCAGACTAAATCAGTGCGGTCTGAAAATGCCCTCCTGAACTTTGCATGCGGCCCCCGTTGAAAACATGCAAGCAGTTATTTACAAGTTATTCAACGTAAAAGAAAGCTAGTAACTAGTACATTACACTAAATCAGTGCAGTTTTGTTTTGTAAGTAATAATTTTCAAACATGATTTTAGAAACATTCATACTTCCACCCACCCTGAAAATGCCAAGAGTGAACTTCGGGCCCCACGAATGAAAGCAGATGTTTTGTGCAGCTGAAGAATGAGATACCTTTTGAGATGGCGATGTCTCAAATACATTTTTTTTAAAAAGGGCACAAGCTGGCTCCATGGAGAAAGTACGCTGCATTCCTCTTTTCTGTAAACGCTCTCACTTTGAAGTCAACAGAAAGCAAAATAAACACCAGGCTCCCTCGAAGACACAGCTTGATATTTGACCTCTATCTTTGAATGCCCAGGAAATGTGATGAGATAAGTACAAGATTTACAGGCCTGTTTATTACAGAAAATGAGTATGTGTAAGAGTACTGTAATCAAGTCTTTGGCATGGGTAGGTACAAACTCAAGCTGTGCAGCCTAAAGCAAATAAAGACTGCAAATGGAAAGTCAGAAAACGTGAGTTACAAACCACAAAGTCAATGGCAAGCAACGGGCAGAATACACTCCCAGGCAGCAGTAGCTCCTCCGCTATGGCGGAGAAGTGTCACCCCCACCAGCATCCTCAAAACTTGAAAAATAAAGCGATAATGAAACAGGTTTATTATCGTTTTATTTTTTAACTTCTAAGGGCTGAGTCTTGGGGGCAGCGGCAGTCACGGAGGTGGAGTGGTGGGCGCTGCTGTCAGTGCGCATGTGGATTTGGCCAGCCGTCTTAGGACGGCCAAACCGACATGCGCACTGAAATGTTTGCAATCCGAGCTGCGTTGCTGGGTTGTAGACAGCAGGTACAGCCTCCCAGTCTCTCTGGGAGCGGAAATCCAGGGTGCTCAGGCCAATCCATGCTGCCAGCAGCATGAGAGTACCGTCTGGACTGGCCGCAGGGGAGTCTGGGAGCCTGTGCTGCAGTGGAGCCAGAAAGGAGCAGAAGAGCAGTGATGCGGCAGGTTAGTTCCTTTTTTTTTTTTGTTGTATTTTCTCATCCCACCCGCCCGCCACTCTGCCCTGACACCAGCCGCTACTGTTCCCAGGTAAACTTTATGAAACTCCCCAAGATGTCTTTTGCATACCACACATCCACGTAGTCTGGTAGGCTGTGATCTATAAATGGCTATTTCAGTGGAAAAAATGTATTGTTTTTGTTGTGCTCATGACTTCCAGTTTGCTGCATCCCTTTTTGGGTCATGCTGAAGTGTTCTACTATTTCCAGTATAGCAATATAGCTGGCTCCAGAGGCCCATAGTGGTTGTTGAAAGTGCTCTGATCTATAGCCATGAGTCACAGACTAGGGCCTATGACAGGGAGTTGGCCTATCACAGTCGGTATAGCTCAAAGCAGAAGGGACATTTCATCCTGAGGGTACAATGTTCTAAATGAAACAGGAAGAAACATAAAGATAAGCAAGGGCAGTGGCAGTTGCTTCCAAATAGCATTAGTGGGGCATGGAGGGGGAGTTAAAAAAATAAATAAAAACACTTACCTGCCGGCCGGCCGGCCAGCCCTCTCCTCTGTCCTCTGCATCCGCTTCCTTCGTTCTGCTTAACAGGAAGCAGGAACAGGAAGCACCCACCCAGGCTCCCCTGACCAGCGTTGTGATTGGTCTGAGCACCCTTGTTCAGCCAGGGAATGGGAGACTAGGGCATGTTCTCCATCCAGGCTGTAATGCAGCCTAGATGGAGAACATGCAAAGTGGGCATGAGTGTTTGGCCGGTCAAACATTCATGCTCACTTGGAGTGGGCAAACCACTCCTCCCCTGCTCTGTGAGCAGAGCAGCCCCGCCCCGCCCACAAAGCTGCAGCAGCACGGAAAAATAAAATGATAACATCGCATTATTATCATTTTATTTTTCCTTTTTTTTTTTGCAGTGCTGAAGGCAGTGGGGCAATGCTCCTCCGCCTTAGCAGAGGAGCCGCCCCTGACGAGGGAGCTAAAGGTCTGGGCACTCTGGTGTCTGCATTGGTACTTCCAACATTCCATTGTTCTCATTGTTCACAGCCAAACGTTTTCATTACAAACAATAACCTCTTAATGTTTCCAGCAATGTGGAATCTGCCAACTCTTGTGGAGTTAATAAACATTTTTGTTAAATTGTGTTATTTCTAAAGTCACATCTTCCATACCTCTCTCGCTAGCCTTGGCGCTCCACTATTTGGAAAATGCTAAATTACAACTTAATTAATTCTTCACTGATTTGCCAACCATAGTTGACAAATAAATATTACTACACAGCAGAAAATGAAAAACTATGCTGCATTTGAGGCACCAATATTTTGCCCAAAAAATCTCAGATGTTGGTCATTCTGTCATATGGGAAATAATACATCGTTAGCATTTATGATTTGTCCATAAAAAACTTCGTAGTTTGCCCATATTCCCTATGAAACATATTTTGCAAATCAGCTGCCTTAAATGTCTCGGAAATTTCATTATTTACCTCAAAATTTAACTGGAGATTGTATTTTGATTCGTTTTTTACCTGAAAAACTAGAAAACTTCAAACGCCAGTGGCAGAGGGTGAGGAGTCTGTCATGAACAGAATTGATGCCAAACTCTCAAAATTGCAATAAGGGCCCTCTGCCACTTTAACCCTGATCCATTATGAACCTGTCTTTAGAATACACTATACTTTAAAACTATCATGGATGGTCACTGCAGGAAACTGTAACAGGCTCCGACTGTCATTGTGCAGGAAACTGCACAATGACAGTCGGAGCCTGTTAGTACCCACTCGGTAAATGATGATTTTTTTTTACTCGCATCGCAGCACTCCCTTGTGCCTTAAAACACTTCTTATGAGTGTCACAGCATGGTTTCCATGTCGAAACAGCCTCGTTTGAAATTTCTGGCATGTGACAATGTTTAAAAAATATAGAATCCTACCTAAAAAAAAAAAGATACCTACATTTGAGTATTAATTAAGTTAAAACATGCTCTATGAGATAGTAGGGTGGCAAGGACGCAATATTGGCTGCATGTTGCGTATGGGAGAAGGGGTGCTCTATGTCCAGGATAAAGCGGGTGTAGGCTGAGACACATATGACCCTACAATTGCCCAGTGTGGTTGTAAATCATGCACTTCACAATAATGGCATTAAAAGACGCAAGATAAAAAATGCATTTTTATGAAACCAGTGCTCTGTTAAAATTCAATTCCCTGTCCTCGTCCAATACACCCGAAGGCTGGTGCAGGGAACCTTGTCTCGGCAGTGAGACTCTGAGCACAGGAGCCAGCAGCGGGGGAAGGAGAAGCACAAGAAAGCGGAGAAAAATGCGCCTTGGCCACCACCAATGCCTCACCTTTATCCCCTTTGGTTTTGCTATGTTCGCCCTAAGTTGGCAAGGTATGCCCAGACGTGGGTCCCTTGCTCACTTTGCCACTGGATTCAAGATAGCCTGGCTGATGACGGCTGTAAGCCAGAAACCGGTCCCAGGATGCTTGTTTCCGGTCCAGGGAAGACATGGCCTGGCAGTTCTGGCTGGACTGTTCCCATGAGGCACAGGTTCAGACTGATTTGCATATGGCCATGTCTGAACTGGGGTGGCGGAGTGAGCTAAAGAATGATGATGGATTAAACCCAGATCAGTTGACTGGGGGTGAGTGCTTGCAATGTTCAACACTCCGTCCATCACCCCCTTTGGTTTCACCTTTATCTATGGCAGCCTGCAGCACCCCAATATCTATATCTGAGCGGGAATGGAAGCTAGGAACTGGAGGCTGTAATACATCACTTTTTTTATTTTTTTAATACAAGTTACTAGTAGAGTTGGAAGGGGAGTGCTCTTTCTGTTCCTCTGAAGTATAAGAAAACAGATGCTCTGTGTACAGGACAAAGCACGGATAGGCGGAGAGAGCATGTCAGGCACCAAATTCTAAAAAGTAGGAAAAAAAGCCAATCTGCCCAGCAAGGTGAGTGGAGTGATTAGAGAGACGGTAGTGGAGAGATGCCTTGCACCCTGAAGGCCTGGGAGAGATGGAGCAGGGACATAATGGGGAAAAGGGTGACAGGCGGGAGGGAGCAATGAGAACGAAAGGCCGCGGGGGCAGCAAGGAGCAGGCAGATAGTTAGGGGCGGGAGATAGCTACAGATTTTCTTCCATCAAGAGTTAAAGTCCGTTGCTAAGGAAACTTGCCGAAGGGCAAGTAGTTCTAACATCTGCATTGGAAAGATATTCCTCATCCAATCAAAAGATGGTGAGACCAAAATACTCCTCTTGGCAGGACTATCAGAAGAATTGGCAGGAAAGCCATGAAATCAGAAGCAAGGAGTTGAAAGACAGTAAAGCCATTGCATCCTCAGCATAAGTTATAATATTGGTTGTAATGCATCAACATGTCTGCCTTCCTTTACATTAGTATGATAGTTACAGATCCCATTGTTTCCCCAGGGTTAGTGAATTTCCTTCAGGGATCACACTCGCGAGAACTGGTAAAGGTTTCTTATTTGTAAACATTACTCTGTTTCTGTGAAAGAGAAACAGACATAGTGGTTAGATAAGTATAGGTAAGGTAACGGGTAGAGTGGTCGAACTTGATCTTCTGTGACAGTTAGTGTCTGGAGCCAACTAGTGGTGAATGTTCTGCTTGGCTTTCATCAGTTGCTGCGAGAGAATTGATGTCTGGTATGTTGTAGCAACAATTTGTTTATTCATCCATTCAGGTTTGAAAAAGATTCCAAAAGCGTTTTCATCATTCATCATCATTTGGGGTTTTTAAGCAGAGTACATTTGGATTAATTATTTAGTCTTTGTGGACACTGTTTGTTGCAGTGTTTTAAATGGAACTATAGAAGTGAAGGTACACTATTTAGAGTACCTGCTTGCTCCTGAGATCTGCTGGTACTCCCCCATTAAATGTATTGCAGCACTGTTGAGAAGTGCCGGTACCCTCCCTTTCAAATTAAAGAAGTGCAGGTACTCTGGACTGGACAGTACCTGCCCATTTAAGGCACTGGTTTGTTGCTTTTAAGGTTTCATGTTTCAAGCTTATAATTAAGGTAGACGTATTCTAGTTAGTCAAGGTTATTTCTAAATTGTTCTCTGAAAGATTATTTAAGGAGTAGTGTGGGGCTAGCTTTAAGGTAGAGTAAATCACCTTAATTTCGGGGTGGGAAGATGCGAAGTCCATCAAGATTCAAGTAAGAAAATCTCATGGCACCCGATGCCAACAGTGACTGTCAACGATGTGAAGAAGCGCATCACCTAGGCTGGGATCCCATGGCGATCAGATTCGACAACTTGTCAAAGAGGTTGGAAGAGGGAGTGCCTGACTTCAGTGCTGTTATTTAGAGGGAGTCGCGAGGTGGCTTCAATCGCAACCGATCGGTAAATATTTACAGCTGTGTATCTCACACCCTTGAGTCCATGAGAAACTAAACCATATAGTCAAAGTTGGGCAGTTGCTAAGGGCCCCTAAACATTTTTTTTGCTTCTGTTCACAGCATAATAATTGTAAAAGCCGCACATTTCATCTGAAAATCATAAATTCTCTGATTTAAGTTTACAGTTTTGCACAAGATTGGCTCCACAGTCAGCTTAGGCAGGGCTGCCAATAGATATTGCTGCATTGTTGACTGGACCTTTGTGACTAGTTAGGGTTTGCATTATTTACAAAAGGAGTAGGTTTGGCCTTATACATGTATAGTTTTGTTGTGTCGAGTGTGGTTTTCTTGACCATGATTTTGACGTTAAGGAGTTCTGTAAATACTAAGTGTTATTATCACTCAGTGTTACTCATTCAAACAACATTTGAAGGTTGAAAATCTGAGTTGGCTAAATGAAATTGGAATCTGTAACTTCAGGGTGCTTAGAGATGCACAGTAAGAACATTAGTCCACTGAGCTATCGTAACAATTCTAGCATCTGGTAAATTGTTTCAGCTGTAAGGTAGGCCAGTGGGTTAAGACATCCTTCCATGTGTTTTTGATATCTTTGAGAATCTGTCCCCATTAGTCCAGGCTCAAAACAGATTTGTTTGAGGTCCAATTGGTCTCCCCCAAAGTACACCACTCACACCCCTATACTTTGATCTAGGGTGTAACACACTGGCAGAGGTCGCTAGATTTAGACCATTAGCCTATTGGAGAAGACTATGGTCTACCCCGGAGTTAGCTCACTATGCCCATGCACTCAAAGACATTAGAGATGCTGACACCTCTCACAAGATAAGCTGGTTACAGAGGGTGAAAAGCTCCTTAGTGAACATGGGTATGAGACATTTGTGGGAAGACCCGGCAAATAACATGTTTCCCCCCCAAACAAGCTTTTAAAGAAGCATACTGGGCAATGATTAGAGCTGGTAATTTGTGTTCTTCTAACACTTCACCACTGACCAGTATCTTCCTGGGGCACAAGTCGGAACCAATGTATGAAGACTTCTGGGACTTCATAACAAAGCCCATTGACAGAAAACACTTCTTTCAGTTTCGGATAGGTACACTACCGATCAAATATTTCACCAAAACCTGGCATAATACCCTGGATAGCAAATGTTCATACTGTCAAAACATGGATGAGACAATACCTCACATCTTATTTGTATGTCCAGCATATAGCTCTCCACGGAGCAAATGGCTTAAACCAATTTGCTCCAATATGGGCACCAGGTCGAGTGCTACCGCATTACGAATACTGAAGTCAAGCACTCAGGAGGTCATTGTGATTGCCCTAGCAAAATTTTTAGGTTGGGTGTGGAGAATCCGACATAAGACTGAAAGCAAGTAGCTGGGGACAGTGAATACTTTTTTATCACCATTCTCCATCATGTATTCGTCGCTTTGTCATGTCTTACAATTTATAGCCTGTACCGGGACTCTAGCATACAGTGTGACTAGTTTCAAACGGTTTTAGAACTTAGACGCAATGAAAGGCATCTCACACAAACTACTGCCAAAGGATAGTACTGGTTTTAAACTTTTTAAAACTGTTCAAGCTTTTTAAACAAATATTAACTTGTTTGTTTTTATAATGTATTGTCTATTTTTATGAATTGTTTATTGCTAAGTATTGGTGACAATGTATGTATTTTTTTGTGATATTGTATATTATTGTGTCTTTTATGATCAGTACGATCGAAATAAAGACTTAATTGAATTGATATCTTTGTGTTCCAGAAAGGCACACATAGCATCCAGTCCTGTTTAAATAGGTCAGGTGGCTAGTGTGGCAATTGCTACATGCGTTCTGGCAGTTGTTCTAGAGGGAGTATTATAAGCTCTTTGCAACTGCAGTATTACTTGCTGTGTAATAGCATCTGTATTACTCCTGCAGAACTAAGCATGAGTACTTCCAGTGCATCTGCTTTTTAACAGAGCACAGGGCCTAAGAATATAATTTCAGTCCTTGTTAATTCCATGCACATTGTAACTGGTAATTTAGTGGTAAATCCGAGCAAAAGCTCCTTCATGGAGCCCTCCTTGTCGTACAAGCCCCCAAATGCGCTGCTCGGAAAAAAGACACTTCGACCTGCTTCCTTCCCATCGTGCCAGTGCAAGAAGACCTACCTGAACTTATCGGGTCTCGTTTGCTGATGTGAGTGCTGCACCACCCCTCTTTTCTCGCCCAGGACCACAGTAGGCAGTCCGCTGCATCACACATAGTTGTCGTGGAGGGACAATAGGACCAATGGGCACACAACCCAGCGCACTGTCACATCTGCTCTGCTACTCTAGATTAGCTGTATCAGGATAGCAAAGGGGTGGTGGTTATCCTCTGTGGTTGCTGATGAACACCCGCGGCCACTGGTTATGCTATGAGCGACCTATCGGCACCAAGTGCTTTCCCACTTTGCCCTGGTGCTCCCCACTGCAGTGTCTTGAGTGTCACATGTCCAGGATAGGCACTTCCTTCAATATACCTTGAAGTGGTGGAGCGACCCCAGCCTCTATGCTTGTTGGTGGAAGTGAAGTTGATTCACAAAGAAAACCCAGTTTTAGCAGAGACATTTGGCCAGGTTTTGCCTAGCACAGTGTATCTGCACTAATCCTAGATGGGGCAAAATTAGTGCACACCTTGGAATCCTGATTTGGTGGTAACGCCTGTTACTAGCTGAATTGGGATGTCTGATAGTCTCAAAATAAGGGCACCAAAGTGTTAGGCTGCCTTCATGGAAAGGTTCTGGATCCATATTTACATGTACTGGTAAGTAATTTGCTGTTAAATGTAATCCACATAACCTCATCGAGACTCCTCAAGTAGTTAAGGAGTCCAATTTTCACACATGCCTGTATGCTTTATATGCTATTGCCTTCCAGTCTAGTGCCATGCACCGCTGGTGGTAGATCTAATGATTAGCCCAACCCCTACTTTTAATAGCCTTTACAGAAAGGTGATTAGCCATATCATCAATGAGCGGCAACTAGCGAAGATGCAACTTGAGGCGTTTCTCAAGAGGCTTTTGTGAGGCCTGCTCTGCTTGCAGGTAAGATTAAATATTTCTGTATGGCTTGCTTTTGAATGATATATTATCTCTGGTATGGAATGAATTGACTCTGAGTTAATGAGGTTATGTGGCTGACAAGAAGCTATGGCTTTCCGTGTAGGAGAACCGATAGACACTGCAAGTTGAGCCCTTTGTATTCTCCCTCGAAACATAATTTGAAGAGAGCGGGAAGCTGCAAAATGTAAATCAGTCTACCTTTATTCTACACGTACACTTCCTGGTTACTTGCATTGCATATTAATTCCATGTCCCCAGGCTGGGCCTTGATTGCGACAGAATAGAACATAAAATATGGCCATACTTGAATGCTGAGAAATTCAGCAGTCTCTCAAGCACGACTCTGTTCTTGGGAAATTAGCGATGTTTTGAATATGCTGGAAATTTGCAGCAGTTCACCTTTATTCTCAAATTGGAAATTGCTTTACAGAAAAATGGTCGGATTGGATAATGTGTGTGGGTGAATGCTGTGATGTGCATCACATTCCTGTGTAATTTCTCCATCGCCATGACCTTTATAAAGTGTGGGATCAGTGATTGCGACGAAACACCACCAGGTCCTTTTTCGTGACCTAATATTTTTCTACTCAAAACCTAAAGCTAAATAACTGAAAGTGTAGCTATCATTTTTTGTACACAGAGCGCTGCAAATGGAGGGTAGAACGAAAAAGGGGTAGACCAGAGCATACAAATCCATCAGCGACAGGCGGGACGGAGACTCTATAGACCGTGCAATCTCAATCCATTTACTATGAGGGTGAACATTTTGAACATAAATGTCGTATGTGAGAGGAAAGGCGGCACATAGTTTAAGGATCAAATTAGAGTAAGGTACACCAGAACGGTTTCTAAACGTTATTTGAAGGGGCGATATTGAGACCAGGAGACAGCGAATACCAAAACATTGGCCAAAAGTACAGCTGACATAGGTACTCTGCATACAATAATGAAATTAGTTATCCATTGGCTGCATAGTGGCAAGGAGGAAAAACAGCCATTGACCTGAAAGAGGGACCTGAAAATTTGCAGAGTGCCCTTGTGTTTGTGCTGACTACCATTTGTTTTTGTGCAGAAGGATGAACAGAGGTTAAGTGGCAACATTAACCACCTCTTTCAGTGGGGAGTAGAAGTTATCATGGGAGCCCATGAGTAGCATGTTCCAAGAGTGTTTCTAGAGTACCAGATACCTGATTAAAGTTGAAGGAGCGTACAGTGGACGAGATGAGCATATTTCTCATATTTTAAGTACTTGAAACCAAGCTGCAGTAGCAGTGGCTCTGATCATTGATTCCATATGAATCATAGGGCTGAAAATCACTGAGGTTTCTAGCTCATGAACAGAAAGGTATCTTTGGAGAGTAGATGGCAGCAAGTCAGAATTACAGTGCCAGAAGAGGTGATCAGAGTTTTCTATTATATGCAATTCTTTCTTATTCTTTAGAGTTCTGCTTGATTATTTCTTCCAATCATGTTCGGATCCTTTTTGTGCTGACTTCATTAGAATTTTCTTCACTGAAGGCTGGTTCACCAGGACCACCTCCTTAAGCTCTTTTATCCACCCGCAAATATGATCCAGAGCTGTAGCCAAGGTTGCATAAAAAGGGGAACTAATAAACAGCTGGAATTGTCTTGCAGGAAAGGGCAATAAAGCTATTAGCCCTCCCCATCAAAAAAAAAAAAAAAAAAAGAATTCAGCCATAGCAGGCTCACTAGACTCTGGAAAACCTCTCATGCCGCTGCCCCGCCCCTCTCTTTCCATAGGGATCTCACTGCACACCTCTCTTTTTTTTTTTTTTCTTCACCAAAAACCGTGTTTGAGTACCTCCCTGAGGCAAAAGTCCAAAGAGCCACATAAAGGTAAAAAAATAAAAATAAAACTTGCCATGTTTGTTTTTTTCTTCTTTTGGATCTGTGGCGATAGGGATTACATTTTTCTTTAGAGAGGCAAGGGGAAGAGGATCCCAACATTGGCACATGAGCTTCGGTAAAAAAGAAGGAAAGGCAGCAGAGCACCACAGGATCCTTTTGGAGAGAGAGGCAGAGGAGCACCTCAGGGCTGAGGAGCCATTTGTAAGGCTGTGTGTTGAGTTATGGCTGCAGTTCCTGCTGCACTCCCTGTGTGGATGTGAAGCCGAGGCGTGGGATGCGCTGGGAAAGGGACTTTGGTGGACTATTCAGCCCAGGCACACTAGTATGGACTGCATGATAGCTGGCAGCCTTGGGCTGCTGTCTGAGCAGACCCATAACAGACTTTATAACCAGCGAAGGTAGCATTGTGATTGTCTCGCCAGCTCCCAACATTCCAATCTGAGGGCTAAATTGAATTACTAATTCTCGTAATAAGACATAGTGTGGTGGTAATTGATTAGTGTATTGAGCTCGTGAGGACTTTTTTAAAGTAAACATAATTTCAAATTGATACCTCCCATCGACATGGCTAAATATTGCGCATCTAGTGAATAACAGGCATTGCTGTTCACTGGACTGTCATAAACCAGTCAAAAACAAAAAATAACAGGTAGCAATAATGAGCCAGTGATATTGCTTCGAATTTGGCTGGACTAATATATTTTTATTGTCCGTGAGTAGACACAAAAATAAATATTTACTGCGTGCTTACCTTGATGCGAGTCTTTAAGTGGATCTCGTCGTGGAGTGTTTTTTCACAGTAATGCGCTGTTACCTTTTTAGAGAGAAGACATATCATTAGATTTTTTGTACACTCGTGTCTTGAAAGGCATACTGTTGCAGTCATAATATTTACAAATGGTAGTGGTGGTCTTATTGGTAGCACATCACTCTCTATGTGCATTGAATATTTACTTGCAATATTGGTGCCCCTCAAGGTTTAAGGTTTACACCCCACTACCTAAGGTGTTGTCCACTGTGGTTCATAAGAACTCAGTGGTGATATCAGAAAATAAAGAAAAACCTCGGCACTCAAATCAGTTCAATTTTGATTCATACGAAAAGAATATTTGTTCAATATTTATTATTTTTTTAAAAGGAACTTGAAAGCGATTCAGAATATCAACATACAAAAAATTTTGTGGAACAGTTCATAATACCAACAAATCAGAAGTAAAATAAACACATCCAACAGACAGATTTCAACCATATGTTTTAAAGCAAATGGCATAGTATTTCAATGATAGAAGGTAGATACTGTAATCCTTCCACATAGCGTTGAACCGACAGCCGACACGTGTTTCGTTTCAAAAGAAACTTTTTCAAGGCTTCAATAGCTTTAGTAGATGAATTCTCAATGTATTCATAAGAATTCTAATCCTTTCAGCAAAAATGTTTTAGTCCTAGAGAGTATTTTTGTTCAGAACGAAGATAGTTTCCATACTTTCATAAAAATATTATGATAGGCATTGATAATTCCACGATGAACGCCGGGCTATGATATGCCCCTTTCACGTCAGGCAGGCCTCAAGCACAACCTAGCCAGATCCCAGAGGAGACTTCCTTTCAGGCTCTCTCACGTAGATGCTGCCACGCTAGAATCTCCATTCGCCGAATGGAGATTCTAGCGTGGCAGCATCTACGTGAGAGAGCCTGAAAGGGGAAGTCTCCTCTGGGATCTGGCTAGGTTGTGCTTGAGGGCCTGCCTGACGTGAAAGGGCATATCATAGCCCGACGTTCATCGTGGAATTATCAATGCCTATCATAATATTTTTATGAAAGTATGGAAACTATCTTCGTTCTGAACAAAAATACTCTCTAGGACTAAAACATTTTTGCTGAAAGGATTAGAATTCTTATGAATACATTGAGAATTCATCTACTAAAGCTATTGAAGCCTTGAAAAAGTTTCTTTGAAACGAAACACGTGTCGGCTGTCGGTTCAACGCTATGTGGAAGGATTACAGTATCTACCTTCTATCATTGAAATACTATGCCATTTGCTTTTAAAAACATATGGTTGAAATCTGTCTGTTGGATGTGTTTATTTTACTTCTGATTTGTTGGTATTATGAACTGTTCCCAAAAATTTTTTGTATGTTGATATTCTGAATCGCTTTCAAGTTCCTTTTAAAAAATAATAAATATTGAACAAATATTCTTTTCGTATGAATCAAAATTGAACTGATTTGAGTGCCGAGGTTTTTCTTTATTTTCTGACTGTTGCAGTCATGACAGTGCACTGTGGTCTTGTCCATATTGAAGTTGCAGAAATGGAGATTTCGGGTGTTGTGCATAAGTGTACACACATATATATATATATGTGTGTATATATGTATATATATATATATATATATATATATATATATATATATATAGACACATATATATACACATAATACATATATATATCGATATATATACATATATATATATCGATATATATACATATATATATCGCTCTTTCATGTGCAGCTTTAGAATTCTGAGCATGAAGAATATGCATCCCTCAACCTCCTGGGACAAATCTAATGTATGAGCTTTGAGTAGACATGGCTTTTATATATATCCAGTAGCACCCCTTGTTAGCGGAGCTCTGAAAACTTGCTCTACATTTTGTTTGCGTACACTTAGATGCCTGAAGCCTGAAAACATACAACACCACCATCTCCTTACCTGTCTGAGCTCCTGGACCCTTGAACACTGAATCTGGACCAGCACCAATTGGTGTCTTCATCTCACAAACACCATTGTGTGTCCAAGGACGTGTCATTCCCACTACTTCTCCCGTACCACCCATGGGTGTCTGAGCTCAGAGATCATGTGCCATACTTCTCCTGAGCAGCACCTATGTAAAGCCAGTATAATAACTTCGAGTTTAGCACCTAACTGCACTCTTAATTCTTCCAAGCTCAATAAATTGGTAGACACTCGAGACACCATTAGCCAGTCTGTTCATTCATTTAGGTTACCAGTGGACATGGTGTCAATAGGTTTGAATTTGTATGAAAGGGGTGATACCTGAGGGGGCACAAACGGGCTTTTTTTCAGTAGGAGATTTTGAGGCTGTCTGAATATTCTGCCTTTTGGTGCATACATGATGCTTTATTGTAGGTCTTGCCTCCCTCACAGACCTCCAAAAAATGCATCTTTTTTTAATTGATAAACTGAATTTTACTGATTTTTGAACACATAAACATCCTGTAACACCACCATAGTCAAGAGAAGGCAAACCACCACAGGCCACACAATATTATACATTACAAAGTCATACATGCCAAAGCATCCCACGAAATGCCAACCATTTCCCCCAAACTTTCTCGTGCTTCTTGGGGCAACACCAGGATATGTATACTGCTGTCTCTTGCGTGGCACACCAGTCCATCGCCTGCATCCTAGGAGCCTGTGGAGGAGGGGAGACTGAACGCCACAACTTAGCAATGTCTCTCTTCACCAACGCCACCCCGATCCTCACCAGAGTCAGACCCCCAATGGTGTCGCTAACCCTCTCCATGACTCCCAACAATACGCTCACTGGGGAGCTATCTGTAGGTCTCCCAATCGCCCCACAGAGTGCCGATGACCATACGCCAGTACCTGCCTATCACTGGACATTCCCACACCATGAGGTAGAGGTGGAGAGGCAGCTCCAAACAGTGCAAGCACTGTGGCGTCTCTACCATACCAGCGTGCCAAAGCTGCACTTGCGTCTTATATCTCATGTGCAAATAATTAACCTGGAGCCTCGATGATATGACCTGTACCCTGGGGTCATGCGGGCATTCTTCCAGTCAGTCATCTAGGGGTCCTACCCATTGTTCCCAATGAGATCTTTGGGGGGGGTAAATAGGTCTTTGGAGTGAATTATGAGGGATTTATAAATCCACAAGATCCCTTTCTCCACAATGTGTGTGCGATTCCAAGACATTCCCAAGGGACATTCCCAAGGAAGTGTCAATGCTGCTCCATGGCATGATGCAGCTTGAGATACTTAAAGAATTGGGTCTTGCAGCGTCTGATAGTACTTGAGGTGTGCACCTTGCCATACATCTCCCACCGTGGAAACTCCTATTTTGTCCCAACTGCCAAACCCTGATAAACAGGCGGCATGACCCAGCCAGCTGCCTGCCCAGAGAGGAGTTGTAAGTGTGACTCACCAGTCCCAACCAGTCCACCGTAATGCTAAACACCAGGTTGAGAGAGCCACCGTCGTGAGTTCGAGGGGATGGGGCTACCATCAGCATCCCTCTGATCTTATCCACTCGCATCCATTCGATCTTTTACCCGATGTCTCCTTTGTTATTTTTGTGGTGAAGCCTCCTTTGACTGATTCTGTGTCTTATTTTGTTTATTGGTGTTCAGAGGGTAGTCTGGATCCCTTTGAAGTAAGGCTTCCGATGCTCCTCTGTATCTGGCTAGAAAAGTGCTGGCTGTTGCTTCGTCTGCGTTGTTTGTGCTTACATGACCAACCTTCATTGCTGGTGACCTTTGATGACTAAGCTCTTGAAATGTTTAGTTTGTAAGTTTCTCCCGTTCGGCTTTGGTCCTCCAGCAGGACTTCAATTTGGCGCTGGTGTGTTTGATGGCATCTCATTTTCAGCCTTTGCATCGTTGCATCTTGTGGATGCTCAATCTGAAGATTGTTTATGGATTGCAGCTACTTCTGCACAGAGGGTCAGTAAACTGTATGCTCTCTCTGTTCATCTGCCCTATACCATGTGTTTCCTGAGTAAGCCGATGATTCGTTCTTGTCCTGACTTTTTACAGAAAGTTTTTTCTACCTTCTATTTGGTCAGTTCATTACTTTGCCCGTTTTCCTTCTTTCTATTCATCCTTTGAAGAAGGAGAGGTTGCATATGTTGAGGTTTACTGAGTGGAAGAAAAGCAGGGCATTTTGCAAGCAACCATTTTGCAATGGATCATTGTGTGCAATAGCATTTGTTATGCTTTGGCCAAGGAGGAGCCTCCCCCAGGCATGGATTCCCCTACAAAGACCATGGCAACCTTCACAACATTATCCAGAGAAGTCCTTGTGGCTGTCATCTGCCATGTGGTAACCAGGTTATTTCTCCATACTTTTTGCAAAACATTATGGTTTTAACCCTAGGCCTGGGGTGCCAGGGCTGTTTTCTTGACTTTTTGTTGGGACTTCACTCACCGGTCCCACCGCATGCACTGGTATTGCTTTGAGACTGAGATGAGGAATGTGCATGAAGACGTGTTCTACAGAATAAAAAGATACTTTCCATCACTAATGTCTGGTAAATGCTGTGGCATTTTGCATATTCCTCACCACTCTCCATCCTCTCAATCTGAGGACTGTAGCCAGATAAATTAACTCCCAGAATACTTAATGAGTTGTGATGGTTTTCATGATGCTCAGATTTTCGATGTTGTTTTTCCATTTGCTTTGGTCGGGCACCACCCATCAATCCTGGAAATCTATTCCTTGAGGACTTTCCGGGCCCAGTCTGGTGCATGGGCTATTCAAAAGATGAGAAGCTTCCGGGAAGATGGAGTATCTACCACAAAATTGGCTGCTATTGTAATTAACGTTTGTTCTTACAAGTGTTTTTCACTCTTGCTGATGTTTCGAGAAGCGTGATTTGGCTTCAGAATGTGATAACCCAATGCTGCTGATTTTGCACTAAAAGTGATTCTACACTAAAAAGTGATTTTGCTCCTAAATACGACTGTAAACCGTTTACTCAGTACTGATGTTTACCTTTTGCACCTCTTACTATCCTTATTTTTCTCTGTGTTGAGTGATTTTGCACCTAAATACAAAATCCTATTTCTGCTGACCATTTGCACCCTGGATGATTTTGAACCTAACTGTGGGGCTGATTACGATGGCGGGCGGAGGCACATCCGCCGCGGTAGCGGAAAATGCCCTTATCCACACTCCATCGGCGGTCCTTGCGTCCGCCGTATTATGATGGGCATAGATAGCCCATTTCCCGTCCGCTGCGGTGTTCCGGGTTCCGCCGAAAAACTCCGTCCGCACCGGTATCGGACGGAGCCAATAGAGAGGTGTGTGGTCACGGCCGCCGGTCAAATCACGATGCCTCACACAGCCCATCACACCGCTGCGGAGAATCCGGCCATTCGAGGATGGCGGTGGCAATACTGCGGATAGCTCCATGTGTGCCAGACCGCTAGGGAAACGGCGGTCCTTGGCCTTTCCGCAGCAAATCCGTCCGCGGTGGTCGGATTTTCAGCTTTTCCGGCGGTGAATCCTGGAATCCGACCGCCGCGGTAGGGTGTTTCAGGCAATGCATCCTAATCTGACCGCCGGTTTTGCCGCGGTAGCTGCGGACGGTTAATTTCCGCTACCACGGCGGTCGGAATGGTTTTCCGACCGCCATCGTAATGAGCCCCTGTGTTTGTAAACCTAATTGTAACTTGTGCTCTGGAAAGGGGGTCTACGCTTCTATTGATACTTCTCTAAGGGTGATTTTGCACCTAAATGTGATTTGTCCTCCTAAAGGTCATACCATAATTCCGCGCACTAAGGGAGATTTTCCCCTTAAAAGTGAATTTCCCCTAAAAGTGATTTATGCAATTGAAGGTGATTTTGCACTCAAATGTTGACGTGCTTCTAAATGTTCTCAACACTGATGTTGCACAAATGTGATTTTGCACCTTAGTGAACTGTCAACCAAATGTGGATTCTTAGTCATGCACACCTTTTACAGCTAATGTGACATCTTACTACAGCATTTGCTCTCTTTCTTAGGCAATACTCAACAGCTGCGTACTGCAGCTGTCTCGTAGCTTCTTAAGATAAATAATAAATATTTTTCACATGATCTTATTGTGGTCAGTAAAACAGAGAGTTTCATATCACACTCGAGGATGGATGTTTCAAGCTAAAATACCATAAATACAAAGTCTCAGATTGGAATGCCTTAAAACTGACCTACTCTGATTTGTTCCGGATACAAAGATTATTAGCTGTTTCCAGATTTTTTTAATGACTTTTTAAAAAAAACTATAGCTAAAGGAGCTTTGTGCCAGTTCCATTAGAGTAGTTCTCTCTGGTCATGCCATAAACCATATTCGTTTTCTGCCTCTCAGAAATATGGGCATAAGCAGGATATATGCCCTTTGTTTGACTAATGGAGGGTGTCATATTGTCCCTCCTTTGTTCACGTTTCTTCACATTTTTTTTAACAACATTATTTTTGAGCCATTTTTGGTTACATTTATTTTATGAATTAGTCAGAACTCCAGTGCGAGTCTGACACTAGCAAGGGCGCCATATTGTTTTTTTTTCTTCCATCATCGAGAGATTAGCCACAGGAGTCGTAATTTCGCAAGACTTCGGGCATCAGTCTTAGGGGTAGATCCTATCAATTGATTAGGCTGTAGTCACCCTATAACTGCCTGTTTCCAATAGACATTAAGGGCCTCATTACGATGTCGGTCAGAAAGGCTCCGAATGGCATTTGGATTTTCCTAACCCGTGTCGGAACCCATGTTTCCGACCGATTCGGAAACATTTCCGACCGACCGATTACGATAGAAGGAAACCGTTCGGTCATTCCGACTCGGTTCCGACCGGCGGTCGGAGCCGATTCGTACAGCTCAATGGGCAGCGTTTCCGACCGACCGAGTATGATGTCCAATTCCGAGAGCCTTTCCAACTAGGTCTGTCCGACACGAAAAGGCTCTCAGGAACTGACTTTGGGGGCCTGTATCAGGCCCCCCCTTCACCTGAAGGCCTCCGGTTGGGACCCGTGGGGGTACCCATGGGACCCCTCTTTCAAACCATGCACATTGTGGCAGGCACCTTGGGGTGCCCGCCACAGGGTGCAGGGTTTTCCGCAACCACCCCTTTTTGCAATGGGAGCCTGTGTTGTCTGTCGGAACACAGGCTCCCATTGAAGTCAATGGGAGTCCCACCGAACTGTGTTCAGAACCATCATAATCGGTCGGTTGGACTCCCTGACCCGAGTCGGTCGGAAACTATTCGGACAAGGAGTCAGTCAGAATGCTTTCCGACCGACATCGTAATGAGGCCTTTAGTTGTATGGCAAAATATCATGAACACCAATATCGTGACACAAGTTATGTCTACAAAAATATAGAGTTTACATACTAGTATATAGTACATAAACTACCAAAATATTGTGTCAAAATTATTGTGGAACAGAATATTGCCAAAAAAGCTGCGTATCGAACAATTATTATATATAGCATTATAAGTAATTTATTTAAAACATTAATGTAAAAAGTAATATAATTAAAATTAGTTTTAACAAGTACTTTAAATGAATTTGCATTTCAGCCACACGGCCTTGTTTGCGCTCACAAAGTGCCAAACACCATTTTAAATGTGCATGTAATCACACTGATAAACGAGAAAGGAGTAGTGTTGAAACTAACCATGGCGCCATATTGGACTGATTATAACCCTAAGTAAACTCAATTAAATGGGATGCACAAAATACATTGGTCCTGCACATACTGACCCAGCGCATAAAATTAGTCAAGTAGCAGTAACATCTTGGCCACTGCAAGATCATGATATTGACTCAAAATTAGATGCACACATATGACAATACAAATGGCATGGAAATTCAATGTATACTAAATGTACTGACAGACTACATACCACACGGAGTGCTCCTGACTGCAGTAACTCTCTCTGATTTTCTGACCTGCATCGACTTCCAAGACATTTTCAAGTTTTCTTTGACTGCCTCAAGACGACTGGCGCTTAACGCCCCAGTGGTTTGAGCTCTCATGTTTGAATTGCACATGACCTCTCTTTTAGCACTCCAGCTATCAGCCCATATTGTGACCCTTGTTTGCGAATAGGCCCTACGGAGGAATCCTTATGACTTGAATTGTGTTTGAATTGAACGTGACCTCTCTTATAGCACTCCAGCTATCAGCCCATATCGTGGCCCTTTTTTGCGAATAGCCCCTACTAAAGAATACTTGCGCCTTGAAAAAGCCCCAGGCCTGCACGCCACTGTGGGTGAAACACATGCCGGCTGTCCTTGTGCACAGTTCTTGCTTATGAAATCACAACATTAAATAGAATCAACACACCTCAAACCAATGACCAGTAGTTCTTTTCCCATTGGGGAACTCATATGAAATCAAAGGATTAACTTCCAGCTCTGTCTGCCTTCCCAAATATAAACAGAGGGCAGCAGGTAGATAGGCAGCAGAGGGTAGTGAACTGCGGGCAAGCTGGACAGGAGAACTGTGGCAGGGGGAGCTGGCACAAGTACCTGCTTAATTTTTACAGAGATTAAACCTCAACCCGAAACACTTACACATATAAACATAGCAAGTGCCCCAATTGAAGCTCCACTTCTGTAAATGACAAATGACCCTGACCTCCTGGGCTTGACAATGGCAAAGCAAGTGTGTTTTCTTCGCAGTTCAACATTGAAAGACGATCTGAAATGCTTTTTGGAGGTGAATGCATCGTTGATCTATTAGAGTGCAATGTGTGGTGACTGACAAGTGGGTTCTTTCTTGTCCTTACCTGGTGAGAGCAGAGTTCATGGTTCTCCCTTTAAATGACTAAGAGTATACAAATGTGCAAAATCACCTGAAGCTCAGCCTGTTTGGCTTCACCCCGTCCACCTTCGTATCCAATGGTCTTCCCGCCTTTTGCCAGGATGATGGGCAGCTTACCAAAAGGCCCCCCAGAACTTTTCCTACCGGTTTTGGTGACGTGTTCTGGATGTTGAGGAATATGAGGACATCTCCACCAAAAAAAGAAGCACTTACTTAATATAGTTAAGAGAAAAGACCCTTGTCTGGTGGAGATTTACCTCTTTGTACTTTCGTCGTCTTCTCTATAGGAAGATTCATATTATCAAACAGTCAAAATGTTTATTTCGGATACAAAGATCCATAAAACAGAGTACAGCAGTTAAAAGGATAAAAACAACATAATTAAAAACAATAAATACCCACAATCACATACGAGCCACAAAATCACAGTCAATAAAAAACATAAAACATGGGGAAAAAGAAACCTCAGCAAGATTATAGCAGCATTCAACGTGGATACAAAAAGGAAAATGTGCTTTTAAAACATCATTACTTCAATGATTTAACATTACGCATATGGATGAACCAAGCTTCATACAAAAATTTCGTCTTCCCAACGACAATTACCTCTATTGTATCTGAACGTAAAGTGTGTAGTGCAGGCTCATAAATGACAGAAGCCCAAGAGTTTACATACTGACCTATTCCATAGTTTTTGTGGTCGATCATAAACAGGACAGAAAAAGGCAAAATGATGTGGAGTTTCCTCCGCTAAGCTGCACGAAGGACACTTGTTAGAGTTACAATATTGTACACCCCATTTTATGCTAAAGCTGTCTAACTGCAGAACTCCATACCTCCATTTAAAAAAACAAAAATGGAATGGGATGGGGCCAGGAAGAACATCAAGAAATTATTCCTAAGTGGGAATGAGCTTAATGTCTAGGAAATAGTCAGTTAGACTTCCCGCTTTAACGTGTTTAAAATCCCTCATCCATAAATGCTCCTTTAATTGTTCTTTAACCAGAGAACGAGGTACATGAGTGTCTGAGTGGGTGTATGAGTGCGTGTGAGAGTGTCTGAGTAGGTCTTTGAGTGGGTCTGTGAGAGGGTGTATGAGTGTCTGAGTGGGTATGTCAGTGGTTGTGTGAGTGGGTGTCTAAGTGTCTGTGTGTGTGTGTGTGTGTGTGTGTGTGTGTGTGTGTGTGTCAGTAGCTGTGTGAGCGACTCAGCCACAATGGAACCGCACCTGCCCTTTTATCCAACAAGACTCCACAGTTTTGCACAAAATATCTACCCAAGTGGAGTACTTTCTACTGGTTAATTACTAAGTGCTACCTCCTTGGGTAAATGTCCAGTATGTATTCTGCACTACAGCTGCTTAATGAAGCACAAGAAAATGTCACCAGTGACCTTGTGTACATTTTGGCAATGTGATTGTTCCTGATGCGTCTTTATCCAGAAATATGTGATAACATGAATTCTCCAATTGAGAAGACAACGAGACTACAAAGAGGTAAATATCCACCAAACAAGGGTATTTCCTCTTACCTATATGCAGTAAGTGCTTCTTTGTTTGGTGGAAATTTTCTCATAGTTTCGGTATCTAGAACGCCTCACCAAAATTGGCAGGAAACGCACTGGGGGGGCTTTTTAAGCTGTCCATCATTCTGGCAAAAGGCAGGAAGGTCTTTGCATACTACTAAGGTAGGTGTGGCCAAACGGACAAAGCTTCCAAGTGATTTGCACATTTCCATTCTCGTAGTCATTTAAAAGGAGAACCATGGACTCTGCGCTGACCAAGAGAGGACAAGAAAGAACCTACTCTTCACAGTCCCGTACAGATTGCGCTTCAAAAGATCAACAATGCATTCACCTCCACGAAACATTTCAGATAGTTTTTCAATATGGAATTGTCGAGAAAATACACTTGCTTTGCATTCACCAAGCCCAGGAGTTAGGATCATTTGTCCTTTAAAGAAGTAGAGCTTCAACGGGGGCACCTGCTATATTTTATATATGTTTATATTTGTAAGTGCCTTCCGTTGAGGTTTAATTTCTGTGAAATGTGCATTAGGGCCAAAGCGGCCAGCCAAAACTTAATTGGGGAGGGTGGACCGCGCGGCCCCCTTCACCGGGCCAATTTCGGCCCGAGGACCACATCACCCGGGGCTCTGCCAAGATTTAATGGGGGAGTGGGGCAACACGACTCCCCTCCCCGGGCCAATTTCAGCCCCGGGGACCCCATCCTTCAGGGCACGTCCACATTTCAATAGAGGAGGTGGGCCGCGCGGTCCCCTACTTGGGCCGATTTCGATATCGGGGACCCCATACTCTGGGGCCCAGCCTAGACAAGCTAGCCCACCCAGGGCACCCAGTCAGCACCGTTGGGGACCACGAGGCGAGCCTGAATGCCCCCGCGGTCGCTGCCGGCTGCCCTCCTCCAGCAGGAGCTGGCATTGCTCTCACACAGAGGGAACTGCTAATTACTCCAGTATTGGAGCTTTCATAGATTCCCATGCTTGGAATCATTCCCCGTCGTCGAGATGGGAGCCTCAGTAAATATATATATATAACAGTAGTAAATAACCATTACAAAGAGAAACAGGCCTAGGCCTAATCCCATTTTGTAGTCAGACCATGTCTTTTTGTAAAAGAGACCAAAAGACTCATTAGCCAATCAGAGCCGCCTCACCCCTTAGAACCCTGGTGAAAGAACCTCAGCTCCTCAGATTTTCTACCGCACGTTGTGCAGAAGGGAGTCTCCTTGAGCTCTGCTCTATTTCGACTATTTCTTACACTTTTCAGCTGTTTTCTTCAGGTTTTCTTGGTGAAATGTCTGAGAAAGGAAAGAAAGGGTTATTTAAGGCTTGTTCCACTTGTGGAAAAAAGAGGCTCTATGTGGAGGATAGGCACAAGGACTGTATATACTGCCTATTCCCCGGACCACAAGGCGGCGGAGTGCAAGATTTGCCGCACTTTCTCAACTAAGACTCTCCGGGATCGTGAGGGTCGTCTACTTACCTGGCTTCACAAGTTAAAGTCAAGGAAAGAGTCGGTGTCCAGTGACAGCGAGGACGCTTCTTCCGCAGTTTCTTCCAGAAGGTCAGTCAAGAGGGGTAGGGGTTCCCCTTCATCATCTCTGGGTCACCCCTCTAAGGCCTCAAAGAAGACCCCAAAGGAGTCTGAGGGCCAAGGTTCCATGAAATCTCCTCACTGCGGTGTAAAGGAGAGGGAGGAACCATTATCTTCATCTGCGACTCTCCCTGGCAAGGAGAAACCTTTGAAGAAGCCTTCTTCACATTCTTCGGAGAAGAGTTCCCATTCTGTCGACGATGCGTAAACCCTCGTCGACGAAAACGCAAAAATCACAGGTTAAAAATGTTCCTGTGTCGACTCCGTCTCTTTTCCCAGTGTCGACGGGCTCGTCGACGAGCACATCTACAGCACCGTCGACGGCGGTGTCGACGAAGACGGCGTCTACAGTTCCGTCTACCACTGTGGCGTCGACGACGCAGAGTGTCGACGATGACGACTGCAACAGTGATGACGACATCAGCAGGGGTGTGCCTTATCTCGTCGACGACAGGTTCGACGACGCCCATCGTCTCGCCGACGATCAGCTCGTCATCGAGGATGTCGACGCTGGTTCCATCAACTTTCTCGTCGACGGTGCCCCCGTCGACGATGATGTCACCGACGACGGTTTTGACCTCCACGTCGACGAGACCGCCGACGACGGTTTGACCTCCACGTCGACGAGACCGTCGACGACGTCGTTGACGGGGAAAATTTCAATTTCCATTAAAAGAAAAGGGGTTGCGCCGGAGAGGCTTTCACCCAGGACAGTGGATCCCTTACCACCTGCATTATTATTGGAGGAGGAAGAGGACTCTTATGGTGAGGACAGTCAATTTGGCTATGCTAACAGCCCATCTCAGCTTCTAGTGAAATGTCAAGAAACTGATTCTGAGGGTGAATACTGCCAGGAACAAGTTTCTATACATCATCAATATCCACAACAGGAGGATGTTCAGCAACAGATGGTTTCTGTTCCCACCTCTCTGTTATCGGACTTACAGGGGATGCTTCTTGACTATCGTCAGAGGTTGTCTTCGCTTCCTCCACAACCTATTCTCCTACCACAAACTGTGCATACTCCTCAACCCATGGTGATAGTTTCACCACCTCCAATGACTCATCCACAAATTCAAACGGAGGCAGTCCCTCAACTTCAGGATGTTTCTTCTGATGAGGAAGAAGGTGAGCTTGTGCAAACGGATCAGGGAGAGGAGTGGGACGATTACGTGATCCCTGATCCCGCTTCTCCAATTCCTGCTCCTGTGGATTCCCTCCGGCTGATATAGGGGTTTTCACAAGCTAATGGAAAGGGCTTCGTTACGTTTTGAACTTCCTATGCCATCTGTTCAAACGGAGTGTTTCCTATATGATTTTAAGGAGCCGGGTAGGAGGATGATACGTTCCATTCCCATTGTAAATCATGTATGGGAAGAGGGGATAAGGACCATGAAGAATCCAGCTACAGTGGTCCCAGTCCTACCACGGCTAGACAAAAAATATAAAGCTTCTGAGGACAGCCCAGCCTTGTTGACTGGTCAACCAAAGCCAGATTCAGTGATTTCCCAGGCAGCGCAGAGGAAATCTAAGAATCCTTCAGTACCTCTGACCACACCACCGGACAAGGAAGGCAGACGCCTAGACAATGCAGGGAAACGATTTTCCTCTATGGCGAGTCTGGTTATTAGGGCTGCTAATGCATTAGCGATACTTGGCCGATACGACCGCCAATTGTGGTGCGACCTTTCGCCTTACCTTGATCAATTGCCTGATACAGCTAAGTCTGAAGCGAAAAAGATCCTGCATGAAGGAGAGCTAACATCAGCAGAGATTATAGACTGTGCGATGGACATAGCTACGACATCTTTCCGCTCTTTGGCAGGGGCAGCTGTGCTTCGTCGACAAGGTTGGCTCAAAGCAACTTGGTTCCGGCCAGAGGTTCAGAATAAGATCCTGGACCTCCCATTTGACGGGGAAGCTTTGTTTGGGAAGCACATAGATGATGCTCTCCAAGACATTAAAAAAGACACTGAGACGGCTAGGTCATTGGGGACCCTTCAGTATCGGAATGTCCCTTTTCGGGGAGCAAGAGGCAGGGGTTCTCCCTCATATAGAGGATCCTATCAGCAACAGAGATATTCCTCGTATGCTCCCGCATCCCAATCTTACCGGCCTTCTTACAACCAGAAACAACAAGGCCAGACGTCATCTTTCTCCAGATCCAATTATAGGGGAAGACAGAATCGTCAGGGACGAGGCGCCTCTAAGAGGCAGTAGCGGCGACCTGGCTCTTTGCGCTGTGCCCTCCTCCTCCTCGAAGACATCTGTAGGAGGCAGGGTTTCTCTTTACCTTCAAAACTGGCAACGGATTACATCAGACCGTTGGGTCCTAAACATCATTCAGAGTGGCCACACCCTGGAGTTCATTCATCTACCACCATCCAGAGCTCCTCCCGCCTCCTCCATGAAACATCTGCGTCTTCTCCGGCTCGAAGTTCATCAACTGCTGATCAAAGGGGCAGTAGAGCCAGTTCCTTTCTCTCAGAGGAGCAAGGGTTTCTATTCCAGGTTTTTCCTGGTAAGGAAGACATTGGAAAAATGGCGGCCGATTCTCGACCTCAGGGAGCTCAACACTTATCTCACAAAACAATCCTTTCGGATGGTATCTCTCCAGGACATTCTGCGTCTTCTCAACACTGGGGATTTTATGGCCACTCTCGATCTCGAGGATGCGTATTTCCATATACCCATCCATCGGGCCCACAGAAGGTTTCTTCGGTTTACAGTCGCCAAGAGCCATTTTCAATTCAAGGTGCTTCCATTTGGCCTTCGCTCAGCTCCGAGAGTCTTCTCCAAGGTGCTTGCACCGGTAGCGGCATTTCTCAGGAGACATCATTTCCAAGTCTTTCCCTACCTGGACGACTGGTTGCTAAAGGCCCCTTCCAGGGGGCAGCAGCAGAGGCGGTCGCCTCTTGCACCTGCCTCTTCTCCAATCTGGGCTTGACTCTAAACACCACCAAATCTTATCTTCGCCCTTCCAGGAAGGTTCAGTTTCTGGGAGCGATTTTAAACACATCTCTCAGCAAGGTTTTTCCCTCTCTAGAGCGACAAAGAAATCTAATCTCAATGGGCCACCTAGTGCGAAGAAAAAGTATCTTTCTGTTCGCCTCTACAAGTCCCTGCTGGGTATGATGTCCTCCTGCATTCCATTGATACCTCACTGCAGATTGCGAATGCGTCCCCTGCAGGAGCTTCTGGATTTACAGTGGAAACAAGTGAGCGGATCCTTCAACGACAAGATTCGGATCACTCAGGACATGCGCCAGGCCATTCGATGGTGGACAAAACAAGAGCATTTGTCCCAAGGTCTATCCTTCGTAACCGCTCCAACACCTCAAGTGGTAACTACGGATGCGTCACTGGAGGGCTGGGGCGCAGTTTTGCAGGATCTGCAGGTCAGTGGTCACTAGCTTCCAGAACATCGCCTCCTTCACATCAACCTCTTAGAGTTGACAGCGATTCGTCTAGCTCTTCAAGCTTTTCTTCCAAGGTTGCAGGGTCTGTCGGTACTTGTCCGGACGGACAACACCACAGCCATGCACTACATCAACAAGGAGGGCGGCACCAGGTCTCTGCCATTGTCACAAGAAGCCCAAATAATCTGGGAGTGGGCGATCTGTCAGGGAATTTCTCTGAAAGCAGAACATTTGCCAGGAGTACTGAACGACAAGGCGGACAGACTCAGCAGGCTGAAGTCTGTCACACACGAGTGGGAACTGGATCAGACAACGCTGGAGAGGGTTTTTCGCCAGTGGGGCAGACCTTCCATAGACCTGTTTGCCACACCAGAAAACAGGAAATGCCAGTGCTACGCCAGCAAGCTGCACCATCGAGGGTCACTGGGGAATGCGCTTTCGATAGCCTGGTCAGGCGCATTTGTCTACGCCTTTCCCCCATTCCGCTAATTCCCAGAGTACTCAAGAAGATGAAAGTGGAAGGATGCAAGATGATCCTAATAGCTCCTGCCTGGCCGCGGCAGTTTTGGTTCACCGAACTTCACCTTCTCTCCTTGGACCATCCTCTTCCACTGCGACCAATTCCTCACCTTCTTACAATGTCTCAGGGTCAGATACTACACCCGGATCCTCGCTCGTTACAGCTCACAGCATGGCTCCTGAAGAGCGGGAATTTCTTCACTTAAATCTTCCAGAGGAGGTTAAAGATGTTCTTTCACAAGCAAGAGCTCCTTCCACGAACAGGACCTACCGCTTAAAATGGAAGCGTTTTAGCATATGGTGTCTAAGCAATAATTTGGATCCTTTCTTATCACAACCACACCAGGTCCTTCCGTATTTCCTGGCCTTGGCTAGGGCAGGTTTGGCTCATTCCTCCATTAAGGTGCACTTAGCAGCAATTTCTCGTTTTCGACGCACGTCTTCTGGGCCTTCTCTTTGGTCAAGCAGAATTGTCAAACAGTTTCTTAAGGGCCTCTTCAGGGTGTTTCCGCCAGTGAAGCCTCCACCGCCTTCGTGGCAACTAAATTTGGTTCTTTCTCAACTTATGAGGCATCCATTCGAACCGATTCATCGGTCAGATCTCAAGTTTCTCTCCTGGAAGGTCGCTCTGTTGTTGGCCCTCACTTCAGCCAGGAGGATAGGAGAATTACAAGCTCTTACAATTCAGGAACCCTTCCTTCAGTTCAAGGGAAATACTGTCATCTTGAGAACTAATCCAAAATGTATTCCTAAAGTACCTTCTTCTTTTCATCTCAACGAACCAGTGATCCTTAAAGCTTTTTTTCCTCAGCCTACTTCACCGGCCGAGAGAGCTCTTCACT
Organism: Calotriton arnoldi; assembly: GCA_963921515.1. NCBI lineage: Eukaryota > Metazoa > Chordata > Amphibia > Caudata > Salamandridae > Calotriton > Calotriton arnoldi. The sequence continues at coordinate 2,791,869 of CAWUFW010000339.1, forward strand.
CTCTGGATCTACAAAGATGTAAATTTTACTTGGATCGAACTAAGTCCTTCCGCAAATCTTCACAGCTTTTTGTATCATATAGCGCTCCCCGCAAGGGATTTCCCATTTCCAAACAGGGGATATCTCGCTGGGTTGTGAGCGCTATTCGATACTGTCACACAGCAGCGGGCAAACCCCTGGAGGGTGTTGTCCGAGCACATTCGACAAGATCTATGGCATCTTCAGTGGCCTTGTTTGCTGGGGTCCAGATCAAGGACATTTGTAGGGCTGCAACTTGGAGCAGCACTCACACCTTTACAAAGCATTACTGCCTGGAGTCATCACTTCAAGACGACGCGGCGGTTGGACAGGCAGTCCTGAGGAACCTCTTCCAATGAGTGGTGAGCTTTCCCTTGCTTCCCTCCTTCCTTCTTTTATCTACTTTATACGCATTTTCTCTTGTTTATAAATGCACTAACTTATCCATGCCTTTGGCTGGTTTTAAAGGATGTATTTAGAGAATGTTTTTTTCAGACAGGTAATGTCTTATGGAAAATGTGTATCCTTACTGCTAGCTACTCTGATTCCAAGCATGGGAATCTATGAAAGCTCAATACTGGAGTAAGAAAACAAGTTACTTACCTGTAACTTTGGTTCTCCAGTATTGGAAGCTTTCATAGATTCCCATGCGACCCACCCTCCTCCCCTGGGAAAGCTCAGCCTCTCTCTGTGTATGTTTTCACAACGTATACGAAAATCTGAGGAGCTGAGGTTCTTTCACCAGGGTTCTAAGGAGTGAGGCGGCTCTGATTGGCTAATGAGTCTTTTTGGTCTCTTTTACAAAAAGACATGGTCTGACTACAAAATGGGATTAGGCCTAGGCCTGTTTCTCTTTTGTAATGGTTATTTACTACTGTTATATATATATATATATATTTACCGAGGCTCCCATCTCGACGACGGGGAATGATTCCAAGCATGGGAATCTATGAAAGCTTCCAATACTGGAGAACCAAAGTTACAGGTAAGTAACTTGTTTTCATATGCAGCTCCCTCTCTGTGAGAATAATATTTTTGTCTATTTTCCTGCCTGTTTGACAGCGGGCAAGGAAACAGATGAAAACTGAGATCCCAGCAAGCGGGAGCACGTTGATAGCTCCTGCTTGCTGGAAGCGGAATGTTGGCTTTTGCTTGGCGGGAGATGTCACCGCTCTGGCCAACCAGAAGCAAAGAGCTTTGTCCCGGGGGGTGGGCACCCCAGGACATAGTTGGAGCCGACCTTGGGTCGTGGTGGTCCCCAGGGCCATGTATGGCTTCAAGAGGGATTTTTAAGGGCATGCCCCGTGGAGGTGGTGGTCCCCGGGGCTGAGTACGGCCCAGGAGGGTGGCTGCACACCTCCTTCTTAAAAAAATAAATAAATAGAAAGGCTTGGGGAGGTGGTGATCCTCGGGGGTCTGCGCAGACCCCCTATTTAATGTGTATTTTAGCCCCGGGGATGTGGTGATCCCTGGGGCACAAATAAGCCCTAGGAGGGGGGCCGCTGCGCCCCTCCTTATTAATTAAACACTTGGGGGCAATATTAAAAGCAAGCACGCAAGACCGCACTTAAAAAAAAATAGCTTTTTTGCCTGGGACCAAACTTACGGGGTTTGGGTATTGGTACCCTGCCCCTTTTCTGTGCCCCATTTTTTTCTGTGTTTTTATTTGGCTCTCAGCTGAAGCAGAGTCCTAAGATGGCTGCCAGCACTTCCTGGTTGAAGTGTTGGCAGTCAATCAGAGCTCTGCAGATCTCTGCACAAGCTCGTCATTATTCACGAAGGCTTTGTGGTAGTAGATATACAAATTTTGATTTCCTTTAATATCTTGCAAACTACGGAACGGATTTACACCAAATAACTCAAAGCCTAATCTGCGGACCAAAAGCTACCTTTCTGCCGAATTTGGTGTAATTCTGTCCAGCTTTTCGACTGTAGTCGTGTTCAAATATGGGAATTAACATGGGAAACGCACTTTTTTTGACCCCCCCCCCCCCCCTTTTTCTCGGCCTCCGCTCGACGGATTGCCCCAAAACGTTCCATGCACAGCTAGAATCACCTTGGCACTTTTCTTGGATAGATTTGTTAAACGGTGCCAAAGATATAGGCAAGTCAAAAAACTCCTTTCCTTTGGAAATTATATATATATATATACACACACATACACATGTATACATATAAATGTGAATATATATATGTGATCAAGGGCCAGGAGGCCCGAAACGCGTCATGAACTTTGCACCTATCTGAAATACGCAATAAAAGTTTGATACTGGCACCAGCAAAGAAGTTGTCCGTTCCCGTTTTTGTGCGTGCATTGCACATTGGAGTGTAACTGGATATATATATATATATATATATGTCTATATATATATATATATATATATATATATATATATATATCCATATCCACACAAATCGGCACCTCCTTGCATCGCACCGAATAGAGACACGATGACACCAGCAGAATTAAGTCCACAATATTTATTCCATTATTTTTATCGGGCTATGACGTGTTTCGGCAGGATCCCCTGCCTTGTTCACACTACATGATGTCACTCTTAGCATGCTGCATGTACTTTACAGTACTCACTCTTGACATCACAATGTCATCATTGTCCAGCATGCTATTTCCTCACCTGGTCTAGCCGTTTATAGCTCAATGTTACTTCTACGAGATAGTACTCTTTCAGCAGGCTACCAGACTATAAGGACTCACTGCGTTGCCCACTATATAGTCTTACACAAGTACAAGATCAAACAAAAGATTGCATTTTATGTTGCTTCTCTTTATGTGTTGTTGTTTTGTCCTTTCCCTTACAGGTTACTTCAAGTGGGGTCGTAAGTATCGACTCCCTTCAAAAAAATTTCCAACTCACCTTAGCGCGTGTGTTGTGATTTTTAATATTCACGTGGCCACATTTTGCCACTCATTCACTTTTCTTCACCCGGTCCTGATGAAAGCCCCCTCTACTTTCTTGTAGGGGCTGAAACATGTAGACCTACCACAGACAACTACGAGTTCAAGTAACTTTATTAGTTGCGCTCTTGGATTTTAACATATCCTGGGCCGCCACAATTAAATACATTTGGCAAGGATTCCCAGAGATACTTTTAAATTTCACATCTATCACATTACACCAGCTCCGCTGTAATCAGGCGTTGTAGCACAACCGGGCGGCATTAGTCCACCCGGTTGGGACCCCAATGATGAAGCATGACACCAACCAGGTTGGTGTGTGAGGGGTCTTTTAATAAAACCTAAGGGTTGTGTGACACTGCTACTAGCACAGTGAGTCCCGATTCTTTGTTTCTTCAGTGGGTACGTCCACATTGTTTGCATATTGAATTTGGGGATAGGGATGTCCCTTGACCTTTCCTCGCTCTCCCCCCCCCTTTCTTGTTGTATTAGATATGCTACTCCCACTCCAACGTAAGCAACAGTTAGGGATAGTGCTGACCTTTGGAGGAGTTAGATCTACTACTCTCACTCCAGCTAAAAATTGAACAGTAACATTCAAATATTAATTAAATAAAACGAAATTAAAACCAAGAATAAATACAAAGCACATTTAATAAAATCTATTATTGAATATGCTAATTCATTATTTAACAATTAGAAAAGAAAAATTTACATAACAAATAATCAATTAAAAAATTAACAGAATTAATTAACAATTTAAATGAAAAATTACTTTAAAAATTATAATTTAAATTACTTCCCATCCTATTCCACTCCAGACACAGCAGCCTGCAGATAAATTATAAATTACTAATGTAACTATACAAAAACAAAATATACACTAAGAATCACAAAATACACCTAAGTAATTAAATAACAATTATTCAATTAATCAATTTGTTATGAATTACACATTAAATATTCAATTAACAAACATTAATTAAAAATAAATAATTTAAAATTTAAATAACTTCCCACCCTATTCCTCTACAAACCTTACAATTCACTACAAAATTTTAAATTACTAATAAAATGTAAAAACAAATGTAATAACACATTAAAAATTTCAACCCAATCTTAAAAATATTTAAACAATTATATTAATATTAACACCTACAATTATTGTTATAAATAATGTATATTAAATTAAGAAAACTACATTTAATTACAATTATATAAAAGTAAGTGATATATACCATGATATTTTTAAAAATGTTATGCATATGTTTGTGTGTATGTATGTATATATACATATATATGTATATATATTCTTACCTTCTATAGCTTGTCACTCGATATTGCTGCAGTGAAGATATTTCGACACAATATTTTTGTCAACCTCCAGACACCTGTGTGATATTTCACTTTATATCCAGATAGAATGCATCTTCATGGTGGCATTATCAGCTGTTTTCAGCAACTTCATAAAAGACATTTAAAGCCTGTTGCTCGTAACAAATGTTCCTATATTCGACAACTTGGTGCCTGTTTGGGGTTATGGGGGCGCTGTGGCCACATTCTATTAATTTTGTAAGTGCAGAATCTATGTGTATACTTCACTTTCTTCTCACAAGTTTTGACAGTGTATATTAACTATATATTAAAATTGTACATAACTTTCCCTCTGACTGCCCCCCCTTGTGGGCTAACACTTTTTTGAAAGGCAGATAATTGAGGCCCCTGTCATGCCAAAAGTGAGAAACACTGGGAAATAACACGCTGTGTCTATGCTGTTCTCTGTTCAGTGTTTACGAACTGTTCATTCTTCCACTGTTGCAGGGAATTTAGAGAAGAACACTCCCTTGTTGAAACGTTTGGACTATGCATGGCTCCTCTCAAGTCAGTGATTGTTGTGTAGTAACTGTAGATATAATCGCACCTCTTTACACAAGTGCTCTTGTCTAGTATGACCATTATTCATGATGTCATCTAGTGGTGATGCTTTGCATTCGGTGGGACCACTGCTGTGGATTTCACAAAATGTCATGCGAGCTCTCTCAGGTAAGTACTTGTGTTGTAATGCCACATAAAAAAAGTGTGTGATGTAGATGAAGACAAAGGTGCGGACACAATATTCAGGACAAAGGGAACTGATTACTACTTACTAGGAACTTTGTAAAGAGTGAACACAGTAACACAACACTCCGGACCATTAACCAGTAACTGTTTATATTCATAATGCCCATCTCCAGCTGTTCTACAGTAGATCCACGCACTCTATCTAGTGACACTGCATTTTCTCTAACCCGTAACTTACCTTCCTTTTAGCTCTTCACAATCTTATTTTCCAGTCCTCCTTCCCCATGTGGATCATTATCCTCATCTTTCTTTCCCCAGAGATCCTTTCCTTAATTACCCATATGAACACTACAGCAGTCTACTCCATTTACTCCCACCAGACTACCTGCCCTCTCATCTACTCATGTGCTGTCCTTCTGTCTCCAGGAACCTAACTCCCTACTTTCCTCATTAAACCCTTCCCCTCAATAAACCCTTCCCCTCCATTATCCAGAAATCACAAAATTCCTTATGTCCCTAGTGACTTGTCTGCCACATCTCCAGTAAACCCTTACGGTCTTCTCCCCTGCCAAACACTGGTTATTATCTTTCGCCATTGATCTGTTCTGCATATTACTAAGCCAGTGACCAGTTCTGCAATTCTGTATCTACACTCCTTAGTGATATGTTGATTATCAACTCCTCTGTTTAGGGAAGTGACTCATCTTCTTTCTCTAGTGACCTGTCATCATTTTCTTGCCTCATCCAACTTCACCAATTCTTCTCCTTTGGGTAATCCATCTTCTGTTCTCAGTGATGTTACCCCTCCTCATAATAACTAACTGTAATAAAGAGAAAATGGCCATGGTAACTGTAAAGCATTTGTTTTTATCAAGCAGAAATGAGTTCACAGTTTATCACTTTAGCATTGTTATGCTGGATCTCCACAGACAACGAATCCAAAGTACAGCCTATGCTGATGGTAAATTACAATGTCATGAAAGAAAACGATAAAAGGGCAACTAATATCATATATCTATCATATGATCTATATCATTACTTGACAACATAAAATCCAGCATGGCGAATTTACATGTACACTTTAAAAAAAAAGAATTTTGTTTGTCTGGTGGACTTTTGCAGACACATGGTGTCAACATTCTATACTCTTTCAACTTCAAAAGCAGCCACTACACCATCACCACCACCACCACTTCATCTTCCCAAATATGGATGATCAGTTTCAGGTTGTGAAATCAGAATTGTCATAGGCCATACTTGCCATATTTTCACCTGGTCTAAACTTCAGACATTCCTGAAAGAGCGCACGCATCGTATAATTTTGATTCCATTATCTACCTTCATCATTCTGCCTTGCTCATGACTATGATAATCTACAGGATCTCTGTAGTCCTATCATCTGTACATCATTGCTTGTAAGGAGCTCACACTACACAACCGTTAACAAATCATTAACCCTGAAGACCAAATTAGGTCAATGGTAGACTATTACATTACCAGCAGCTACAGAAATGACCTACATGGGCAATTACCTAATCCTTGTAGATGGCACAAACATGTTTGACTGTAACAGCATTTAACCTTCCATAGATTCCTCATCAGAAATGTAGTTGACTGTAATACATGATCAAAATGCTTTACCTTCTCCCAGGGCAACTACTCTCACTTCAGCTACAGAATTACTCTTGGTACTCAACTGTGGATTTGGCATTCTTAAAAAAGCCAACTTTCAAATTCCTTCTGAAGAAATATGGTGACCACCGATGGTATACTCAAGCAGCTTCAAGATAATCTTCACCAGGCCGGCTGCCTTCCCATTCTTGCACACTTAACATTTCTTTCACATAGAATAGCTACTAGAATATTAAGATGGATTTGTTTGGGAATTCTGTTCCTGTGTCTCATAACTGCTTGAAGTTCACATCTCCATTAGATTTCTTTGTCTTTTAAATGGTATCTGTGTATATTTTTCAACAATGTGTCAAACTGTGACATGTAGCAAAATTAATTATTTGAAATTATGGCTCTCAAATAGCCTCCCTGTGCACTAAACTGGGTAACAAAGACCACTGTTTCTGTATCCTAATTGTTGTTCTTGATATCCCAGTCGCTCAAGTATCAGCTTTCACTAAGATCTTCCTAAATTAGCCACTTGCCTTGGATCTCTTTAACATTTTTTTTATTTAATAGTGTAGGCACTATGGCAAACCAGCCTACTGTCTAATCTTGGTTAAAAAGTGTTGAGTTTTGTCACTTTGGATGGCAAGTTTCCCTCTGTATTAAAAAGTCCCCTTGTTACAATACATGCATACAATATACACTACCACAGATCTATATTTTCTTCTCTTCTAGACAAGACAACATTGTAGACTCCACTTCTTCTCTGAAAGAAAGCATAGATGCTGAGGGGATCAACTTAAAACAAGGTAAGCATTAAACCGTAGGGTAATCAAGACTTTGGATTCTTGCCCTTGTTGATGAGCAGAGGCACAATATGAATAGTTTATTATGCCATATTGATTATATATGAGTATTGCTTTGAGTGAAAAATGTAATTCTGAGATGTTCATCCTTTTCATTATTTTTCTTGATACATTTATACAGAAAATAGAAATATGCTATAACTCAGATTTTATTAAATCTTTATCCGTGTTTATGTCTACTTCATTTTTGTCTGGTGTCCACTGTGTAAAATATGTGTTCTTCTCCCCTCTTTGCCCCTCCTACACATTTTCTCTGCGCTATACCTTATGTGTTGCTAGCATTCTTTATATATAAATCTTAATGGTGGCTGACGTTAGGCAGCCATTGAGGAAGATCAGGCATCTATTCAAAGGCAATTGCTATCTATTATCCTGGTACACATACCTAAACAACTGTACTACCTGGTGTAATGCAAACATCTTTCCGACACTTCTTATTTCTGCATACCCTCTTATTTTATTCTGTCACAGTTTTTTCCAAATAGTGGTAAAAGTTATTGGTTTATGTCAAAGCTTTAAACTTTCCATCATTAATTTAGCCAAAATATAACTGCAGAAAGTTTAATTCCTCCAAGATTTACACTTTTGCAAACTGACTTTTAAAACTTTCTTTGAAAGATAAAGGATATCTATGCCTTTTTTGGTTTCATGCTGCCCAATGTTCCAAAAATACAAAATGAGCTGGAATAACTAGCTGTGCAAGAGTTTGTGTGTGTTTTTGATCAGTGTTGGCAATGCCAGCATGTTATTTATATATTCAGAATTAGAATTGCCTTACCTTCCCCTGTTAGGTAAAGTTGGACAAAAAGAATTCATGAGAATATCAACACTCAGAATCTTATTTTGGAAGCAGGGTAAAAAAAATACAAGAGCCCTTCTTGCCTCTCTCTTTCAGGAAAGACATCCACTCCAAGGAGACCTTTGCAGCTATTTTTGGAGTGCTACACATATCTGACTCTAAGTACTCCAGAATTTACTCCCTTACCAGAAAGGCCACTCTGGCGGTTAATCTTTCTTATACCCCATCAAGTAAAAGATCCGTTTCTCCTCTTTTTTCACCAGTTCCTCCAACTTCTCCCACACCTTTGACATCTGCTCATCAGCCTAAGTCACCAGTAGTGCTTCAGCAGTTGCTGCATTCTCCTTACAGAAAACCTTCAAAGCAGGAAAGTCCACACAACAGGATGAGATCGCCTTCTAGAAGCTGCTCCTGGAGGAGATCAAGATCCTACTCTATATGGCCGAGACATTCCAGGAGGGAGGACTCGCCCCCACAGGCATTATTACAGGCACTCTAATTTCTGGTCATCTTGGTCACAATACTCTTCCATCTGGGATTACTTTTGCATTATCAGACTCTCCACCTGCTCTTGCCTCTACAGTAGATGACATCATGACTTTTAATGAGGTGCTAGTCAGAGGAGTTGCAAAACTAACCAATGCCAGTCTCCTCAACTTCACCATCTGTGATGTTTTTAGATCCTCCATCACAGATCATCTGCCAGTGATCTATTGCCTCTTGGAAGTGGTCTTCTGGAACCCCCAATACCATTATTCCTTGCTCCTGCATCTTGTTAGGTCTGCTCCATCTAGGCTTCAGAAAAAGTATTAGCCTCCAGATCAAGATCCACTATTTCTTAGGACAGATCAACAGCTGGAAGCTATCATTTTCTCAGCAGCTAGAAAATCTCATGTATTATCTGAACAAGCAAAGGAAAAGACATTCCAGACTGTTGTCCTAGGTAGCAAAGATGATCTGGAAATGGCTTATAGCAAATGACTTGCACATCATGGCTGTTCATATGCCAGGAATCCAGAATGCAGAAGCAGACCAATTCAGCAGGGCAATCCAAGAAAAACACAATTGGGTTGTCAATGACGAAGTGATGTCAAGCATCTTTTGCAATTAGAGCTATCCACAGCTAGACCTGCTTGAAGATGCAGAAAACAAGAAATGCCCAGACTATGTCTCCAGGTACTATCAATATGAGTCAAAGAGAAATGCCCTTTTGACAGACTGGCCAGCAAGTTTCTGTACAATTTTCCTCCAAATCTGTTTCTAAATATCCTGATCACGAAGATAAGCAAGTTGGAACAACATGTATAATAACCAATGTAAATAAATGCTGGGATGATTGTACACTCTATGCGTAAATGTAGTAACAATGTCCAACTGCATAATAAAAAGATTTGAAAACAAAAATATCCTGATCAAATTTCTGATAGTGTCGCAGTAACCACGTCAGTGGTGTTCACAGACCACCAACATCGTCAGAGCGACCACACAGCTGCCTTGCGGGTCTCATTTCATGTACAGGTTTGAGGTCCATGTCCGCATTCTAAACTGTGTTTGGTTTAGCAGCCTTGCTCTCTAATTCTTATAATATGGGCATTTGACATTGCCATTGGTCAGTATGGACATTTTAAGAGAAGCTACGTTTCCTTCCACCACAACATCATATGCTTTTAAACGGATAGGTTCTACATCGGGTATATCCAAAAGCGGTGATTCAGTATCTCTACCAATAGCAAGGTCTGGGCTGCATTTTTCATCAATTGAAGTACACTTTTTGGCAGTCATTGCCTATAGAAAATCTCCTTCACAAACCTCCTTCTTTGGAATGTTGTGAAATATTTCTTGGAGGGCATTAGGAAATCATTCCCTCCTACTAGATTGCCATGTCCACCCTAGGAACTATTTCCAAGTTAATGGGTCCATTATTTGAACATATACATAAGATATCCTTACAGCATTTGACTTTCTCATCGGGACTTGTAGCCGCACATTCCTCACCTTTTGAATATTCCCCAGGCATCAGACGGGATCTGGAAACTTTTTTTGTAGTACTTCTGCGTGCTGGAAGGTGATGTCGTGCTGATGCTGTTCCGCTCTGGAAGTGATGTGTGGGGCCTATAAAGGTGCCACTCCAATGGTCTGACATCAGTTCCTTTCTTTCTACACCACCAGACACAGATCCAGATCTTCTTCTTGTCTCTCAGAAACCCTTATCCCAATTTATTTTTCTCTCTTACAAAAATCTTTTTTTAGTGTGCAGGGGATATCACCCCTAAGACGACAGGTTTTAAACAATGTAAGGACTGTCGCTAGCAGATGTCTGTGACAGATTCCCTACCAGGTATGCCTGCAGTGTCTGAGGTCGGGCCACGACTCCAAGACCTGCGGAGACTGCACATCGAGGAACCCGAAAGCCATCAGGAATGCAAGACAAAACTTTGTCGCTAAGCAGCAGAGGACGTAGCATCGAGACCGCTCCAAATCCAAGGCTCGATCCATCCCCATTCCTGGAGTCGACTGAGCTGCTCTAGAAGCTGTTCTTCATTGCGTTCCAAGTCCTCCAGTAAGCACACAAGAACACAAGAAGTTGGAGTCCCACTTCTTAGCCCCGTTCCTGCTCCCCTTGAGCCCCCTTGGTTGGCGCTCATGAGTGGCGCCAACCATCTCGCTCCTGAAGACGGACGACTTCAGAGCTGATTCCACAGCTGTTTCTGGTACAGCCCGCAGTGCTATGCTCCAGATCTTCATCCTCTGGCGCGCCTTTGAGCACCCCGGATTTCAGTGGCCTTCCACCTGGTCTACCATCAGCGGGTTTGCCCTCGGCACCAGCTGGACCCTCTGAATCACTTCCGCCTTCAGCTCCAGTTCCAATGACGCCCCTGGTGTCCATACCCACGTCAGGCCCTAGTACGTCAAATACGATACCGACCTCACCTCCTGAAGTGACAGTTCTGCTTGTCTCTCTGACAGCAGACAAGTTTCAATCGGCATCTCATCCAAATCCGACTGGCGCTTCGGCCCCCACACTCGACCTTCTAAGGGTAGGCAACATTCATTGCATTGCCTCTTTGCACTGACTCTAAAACAACTGTAACCAAGGTGATGAGTTTGCTCAGCCTGATACAGAGGGCAATTGGTATGAGGACTTGCTAGAGGCTAGTGGCCTTGTTACCTCTCTGGAGATGGCTCTATTCTCTCCTACTGGCCCAGCTACAGAAGAATTTCCCTCCTATGCTATGGTCATGCATAGGGCAGCTGAAGTCCTTGACCTCCATCTCCCCACCAGGGAGGTGAAAAGTAATGTTCTAACTGAGGACCTACAAACCGGTCAGACTACTTCTGAGCCCCTCCTCTCCTTCAATGAGGTCAGGACAGATACCCTGTCTGTTTGACCGTTACACTCATGCCCTCTGGGACTCAGTGGCACAAGTCCTCCCCGGTGTACCGGAAGACCTTTGCCCTGTATTTTTGCAGGTGATTCAAGATGGTCATGATGCGGCCGGGTTCACAATTCGTTGTGGCTTGGACACCACCGACTCCGTTGGGTGAGCGATAGGCACCAGCTTTGACATTCGTCGCCATGCGTGGCTACAATCGACTGGGTTCTCAGGCGATGTCCAGTCCTCCCTGATGGACATGCCATTCGAAGGGACTCGCCTCTCTGGGGACAAAGCTGGCTCTGCCCTTCAACACTTCAAGGAGAGTAGGGCTACCATTTGCTCTCTCTGCCTAGCCTCGCCAGCCACAACCACTCAAACATTCCTTTCATGGCTTTGGTTGGGGCATTCCTTACCGCTAGTCTGTCCCACCCCAGCAGGTAACCCAACAGTTTCCAGGAGAGGCTGAGGTGCCCACCTTCCCCATGGCCAGTGTCAGCGTGTAGCTCAGTCCTCAACCCGCAGCCCTACATGCCACACCTCTTTAGTGTACCCTTGCAGGGCCACGGCTACCAGGTGAGAGGTGGTATCCAATTATTCTATCCAGGTTGGTCTTTTCCCTTAATTTCGTCCCCGCCGCACCTTCCACCATCCACCACAGCGACTGACAGAGGACCATCTCTCCATTTTGCACCAGGAAGTGCAATCCCTGTTGGCCAACGGGGCTGCTAAGAGGGTGCCAGCACCAGAAGTAGGACGTGGTTGTTATTCCTGCTACTTTCTAGTGCCCAAGAAGCACGGTGGTCTTTGAATTATTCTAGGTCTGCACCCTCTCACAGCCATCCTCCGGAAGGAGAAATTCAAAATGCTTACCCTCGTCCAGGTCTTGCCTGCCCTTGACCCAGGAGACTGGATGGTGGCTTTGGGCCTGCAGGACACCTCTTTTCAAATACCTGTTCTGCCAGCTCACCGCCGCTACCTGCGTTTTGTGATTGAACAGGAGCATTTTCTGTTCACTGCGCTCCCCTTTGGTCTCACTAGCGCCCCTCGGTGTTTATGAAAGTGATGGGGTGATGGCAGCATTCCTTCTGAGGTCAGGCATGCCAGTCTTCCCCTACCTCGACAACTGGCTGTTGAAGACTGACTCGCCCCAGGCAGTAGTCAACCACCTCGAGACTACGGCAAACATCCTGTCACACTGGGGTTCACCATCAATGTGCCAAAGTCACACCTGACTCCTCAGACGCTTCCTTTCATCGGAGCCATTCTGGACACGTTCGGTTTTGTGGCTTTCCCCTGGAAAGGAGAGTCCAGGACATTCAGACCATGATTCCAACCTTTCAGCCTTTGTCCTGGATTTCAGTTAGGTTGACCCTTGGGCAGCTGGGACTGATGGCCTCTTGCATCCTGCTGGTCGAGCATGCGGGCTCTACAGTGGGATCTGAAGTCCCATTGGGCCCAAGAACAAGCAGACTTCCCCAACCACGTTCATATCTCAGAAAAGACTGAAAAAGGTCTGCCGTGGTGGTTGCTAGAACATGATTGGGTCAGTGACAGACCCCTTTCACTACCCCAATCAGAGCTAACAGTAGTGGCGATGCATCGCTGATGGGTTGGGGCAGCCACCTGGGAGAAGTGGACATGAGAGACCTCTGGTCTCCTTCGGAGTCCCGGCTCCACATCACCCTTCTGGAGCGGAGGGCCTTACGCTTGCTGTTAAAAATATTCCTTTCGTTCATCAATGCGAGGCTGTTACAGGTGCTCATGGACAACACCGGTGCAGTGTGGTACCGCAACAAACAGGGTGAGGTGGGGGGGCACAGACCCTGTGCCTGAAGGCCTTGCATCTCTGGAAATGGCTTGAACAACAAGGAATTTTCTTGAATGCCAGGGCGGACGAGCTCAGCCATCGTTTCCTTGTGATTCATGAATGGCAGCTGCACCCAGAGATGATGCAGGGTCTCTTCTGAGAATGGGGAGAACCATGATTCGATCTATGTGCCACCACCAAGAACGCACAGTGTCAGCACTTCTGCGCATTGGAGTTTGCAAGTCATTTCTTGTTCGGAGAAACGCTGTGCCTCGAGCGGAACTCAGGGTTCCTGAGCGCCTTTGTGGCACTATGATTCCTGCCCGAGTTCTCAAGAAGATCAGGACAGATCTGGTCCAAGTCATCTTAGTGGCTCCGGACTGGACTTGAGAGTATGGTATCCTGAACTCCTTGGGCTTCAGCTTCTATCAGGCTGCCCCTCTGGGAGGATTTGCTGTCGTAGGAAAGAGGCCGGGTCCTCCACCCCACCCGTTGCAAACTCCATCTTCATGCATGGAGATTGAGTGGCGCCATCGGAATGCCTTCGATATCCCGATGGAGGTGATTGATGTCATCGTGGCAGCCAGACCTCCCTCAACGAAAACTGCATATCCCTATCGCTGGGACAAAATTCTGGTTTTGTGTCATGCATGCCAAATTGACCCCCTCCAGGCCCAATTGTCTGACGTTTTGCTCTTTGTTCTATCCCTCGCCTGGCAAGGCATTGTTTTGGGCACTGTTAAATGGTATTTTTGGGCACTTTGGCCTTCTTGTGATTGCCTGATCAGCCTTCAATATTTATTCCACTAGTTGCGTTAAGGTTTTTAAAAGGGTTAAAGCATCTGTTTCCCCCGTCTCCTTTAGTGGTGCCCTAATGGACCTCAATCTTATCCTTACCTACTTAATGTTCACTCTGTATAAGCTGCTCTACACTTGTCCCATATGGCTCCTCACTTCAAAACCGTGTTCCTAATTGCCATCACCTCAGCACGACATGTAAGTGAGCTCTAAGTTCTGTGTATTCATTAACCATACACCACCTTTTTCCCCGATAAGCTGGTTTTGCAAACTAGGGCATCTTTTCTACCAAAAGTTGTGATGCTGTTCCATGCTGGTCAAACCATCACCCTGCTGATGTTCTATGCTCTGCCTCACCCCTCTAAGGAGGAGGAGAGACTCCATCGCTTGGACCCCAAAAGAGTGCGCAGCTTTTTACAACGATCGCACAAAAGACCACTGGGTAGACGATCAGCTCTTTGTGGGGTTTGCCAGAGCTCTATCTAGCCACAGATTCCTAACCAACTCCTCATCCTTTCTGTTCTGTGATTGGACTCTATCAATTAATAATATCCCAAGTCTAGGAATCTGCACACTGGTCTACCAATTTGCTTTTGGACCTCCTGGTCTGGTGGCATGGACAGTCTCGGAAGTAACTGATGTCAGTACTCGGGAATGGCATCTTTATATGCCCTGCATGTCACTTCTGAAGAGAAACTGAGTCATTGCAGCACCTCACAGCACCACCTTCCGGCATGCAGAGGTACTACGAAAAAAGTTTCCATGTCCAATCTGATGCCTGAGGAATATTCAAAGGGGAGGAATCAGCGGCTAGACAGAGTCACTACCTGAAAAAGTGTTACTGTAGGTGAGTAACCTGTTCTTTCCATCCCCACAGAGTGAGGGTGATTCAGACATGGCGTTCCCAGGAACCTTACACTATGTTGATTAAAACAAGGTGTTGAAGAGAATGTATCTGAGTGTTCTCCTTAAGGTGATTTCAGATTTTCATGTCAAACAGACTAATTACTTACCAACTTTCTTTTGGAACCCATCAACTCCAGCAGAAAGAGGCCTTTACACGTTAGCTGGGAAGAGGGGTTTAACATTATATTTAGACAAGACAAAAGATGTTAGGCAGTCAGATAGTCTGTTCATATACTATGGTCCTGTAAGAGCTGGTTTACCCACAACAAATAAGTCAATCTCAAGATGGCTAGTGTCTTACTTTGTTACCAATAAGCAAACAAATCTCTCCCTCATAAACTTAAAGCACATTCAACCAGGGGAAAAACTATTTCCGCAGCTCTGTTGAGAAATGTCCCTATTTCAGACATATGCAAGACCGCTACATGGACGTTCGGCCATATGTTTACAAGCCATCATTGTCTTGATTCGGACTCCAGAGAGGAAGCCAAGAGAGATCAGGATTCTTTGAGCAATCGCTTGGGCAATGGTTGATGCTGTTTTTCTCTCTTGTCCTCCTCTTCTAGTGTGATGGGTTGCTAGTATTCAGTACTTATGACTATTAATGATGATCCACTGGAGGAGAATGAAAAGTTACTTATCTGTACTCCTAGTTCTCCTCCAAATGCGTCCTCCTCAAATCATAAGCAACCCTTTCACCTCCCGAGACAAATGAGTGAACAGCGTTTTTCTCCTACACCAAGGATCCTCTTGGCTCTGTAAAAATGAACTGACCTAACTGTCACCTGTGGGGCACAAGTGAGTCCCTTAAAGGCACAGTGCCAGTTTTTATTCTCATGTATATGGACAGCCTCTCTGCTAACAATTCCCTTCCTTTCTTTTCATTTGAGAAAAAAAAGGTTTTTGAAAGATGTTTCTAGCCGCCTTTTGCTAAATGTTTGACTATTTGGTTTAATTGGCTTATTTTTAAACAAAAACAAAATAAATTTCACCAATTTTAGCCTGTTAAGCTGCGGAGACAGTTTTTTCTGTGTGTAAAGCACACTTTTCTACTGAAAAGCTTTGCACATCTGTGTATATGTATACATTTATATCTATATATTTAATAAAGTGTTCTTGGGCCCCTTGTGTGGGGTGGACAATTCAGTGTTTTGGAGGAGAACTAGGATTACAGGTAATCGTGTGCATCCCAAATTATTCTTTACTGCTGTCAGACTAAAATGGGAACTAATTATAGAATGTGCTGGAACAATGAAAAAAATGAAGAAAAAAGATTTTGTATCCGCCGGCCTCAGAAAAACTGAATAATGATTAACAATGAGTCTTTTGCTAACATCTCCCAGCTTTAATGAAATGGAAGAAAGAGCTAAGGTGGTCTTCTCCGTGTAGGCTCTCCATAATGCAGATGCTGAAGAATTAAATCATCACCTTCTCAAGTGTAGTTCACCCAGACCACTGGATTTAACTGGTATCCTCCCGCCTCCTATGCAGCTACAGATCTCCTTGGCATTGTAGGTGTTTCACTTCGTATAATAGTTGTTATTAGCAATCCATGGATGGCTATTTACATCTCAGCCATAAAAAATAGCCTTGTGCTCTATTGTTAGACTGAAACCTGACAAACCTTTGTGTTAGTACATTGAAATGTGTAATGCCATTTATACTCTCCCTTCTTGACTCGTCAGGGTATATTAGTTGAAATGGTCATCTTGGCTCATCATGAGATTCTGGCATTGACTAGTACCTGCCCTAACCAGCACCTAACAGTTAAATTAACTACCCACCTAATGTCTCCAAAAATGTCACAAAGAATTTTAAGCCTGAATATCTTAGAGAACATCCTGAAACGCCCATTGCTGGCTCCCCCTGTAAGAGTATTCTCACATCTGATCTAATTTTCCGCTCTCCGACACTGCACTCTTAGTTGAATTAATGTCAGATCGCCGTAAATTGTCTAGAATCATAAAAATCCCCTTCGGCTGGAAAAATCCTGATTATTTGATTCACATGAGTGCCTAATTTATATGTTTGGGAGTAACTTAGCTCTGGCAATAATATGAGGCTCTCTGCATATCAGGCCATCACTCAACAATATTCAAACCAGTGTGGAAGGAAGGATGTGACCAAAGGTCTGTGAGTGTTGTTTGATTATCTTTGGTATCAAGTGTTAGAGAAATTGATTGGGTTGTCCTGCCCTTATCACCAGTTGATAGCCTATACTCTCTTTCTACTACTAGGTTAATTTTGGTTCTGCTAACACGACAGCGAATACTTGAAAGATGGTTGCCCAACTTCAATTGAATTTGGTATTGTCTTACTACTATGAGGTCGATTCCGATTCGGGCCGGAAAAAGCACCGACCGACTCGGAGCCGGAAAAATTACCGACCGACACGTACCAGTGGCGCCCGACACGCCAAGTACGATGCAAGCCGCGATAAATCCGACCGACACGTCAGGAAACCAAGCCGACCGACCGAGCCGCTCGGAAAATAGCAATCCGGCCGGAAAAACACGCGAATCCAACCGACGACACGCACCCGGAACAAATCCGACCGAATCGTACCCGCCAACTCCAACCCGCAAAGTACGATGCAAGGCGCGAAAAACACGACCGAGTCGGACGGAGGACAAGCCGTACGACCGACACGCATACAAAACCGAGCCGAAGCAACACAATACACCGCGACCGACGCGTACGCAGCATACAAAACTGCACAAACACAGCGTGAACGAAGCGGAAAACACCGTACGAGACCAATGCAGGGTCCGACTCGGTCACAAGAACGTTTCCAACATACACAAACAGCACAAAGGAAAAATCAACCAAAAAAGGCCAAACAAGCAATTACCAAGCCAATAAATACTGGGGGGGTGGGGACAGAGAACAAAGACACACCCACAACTCCACCTATATAAAGGACACAAATCACTACCATGAGCCTTTGCAAATGCCATTCCACTGCCAGCACCCAAGAGAAAGCAACCACACACCCACAGCTCATCCCTCACACAAGCCACACACCAGCAGCACACCAACAAATACCTACCTCACATACACCCAGCACAACACACACCCACACACCCTCACCTGCACACCAACACACACATCACCCACCATCACCACCCATCACCATGCCCCCCAAGAAGAATCACAAGTTCCTAGATTGTGAATTGGAAGTCCTGGTAGACGAGATCCTCAGGGTAGAGCCACAGCTGTTTGGCACATTGGTCCAATAGACCCCCATGTCGCAGAAAACCAAGATGTGGGAGAGGATCATCAACAGGGTGAACGCCCAATCACCATGTCGGCGCACAAAGACCGACATCCAGAACAGGTGGTATGACGTGCGCAGGAGGGTACGGAAACTGCTGAAGCAAGACTACATCAACAGCCAACACACCGGCAGTGGCCCTCCTGCCAAGCCAATATACCTCAGGCCCTGGGAGGAGAAGGTGCGGGCCATCCTACCGCCAGTGAGCATATATGGACTAGAGGACATCCCAGAGCCTGGTGAGTACACAACAAATGTACACAATATACTGCCACAAAACACACACACATCACTGTCAAGGGGAGAGTCAAACCATGCACTCATAGCAATCACACAGCAACCAGAACAGAATCATCCCAAAATGTGTATGTCAGTCAGAGAAACACAACACATGCCATCAAAAAAGTCACATCCAACCGTGCCAACACATGTACAAACACAACCACAACTACAGCTAGGCAGTGGCACAAATAGAACTAACAAACACATCCACACATGTAGCCACCACAACAACACCAACACACAGTGAAGACCACTCAAAGGAAGGAATTCTGTGTATGCTGGCCAAGTCAGTGTAGCCAATAGCATCATGGGAGTCGCAGTCACACATATTGCCCCCCCACAACTGTCCCATCAACACCACCATGAACCATGCGCACATCACAGGGAGTGGAGAAGGACTCACAAGATGGCTGACACTGGCTACTGCTGTGAGGAGCACAAGGCCCTGCTGGCAACTGTGCACCAACAAACAGCAGGACACCACTGACTGACATCCTGAGAGACAACTTCCACTCCCTGCAATGCAAGCACGTTCCATGGTGGGATATCTGGCTGGCTGGGTGGGAAGGGGGACTTGCAGCACTGACCATAGTCACCAGCACCTCCCCTCACACCCCCCCAACACAAACTCCACAGTACCCACCTGGTAGAATGCAATGCCCTCCATCCTAACACAAGATCCCACAAAGCACCACCACCCTGGGTTATGTTGTGTGAAGCACAGGGACACTCTTGGGACTCTTAGCCAAACAACTGCCAGGACAACACTCCCAGCCATCCTGTCAGCACAGCCAGCCCACCCCACAGGGAAGCAGAGTCAAAAGGAAGGAAGCATGGGCATGCTGGGAAGGGGGTGGAGGCAATAGCATGATGGGAGTCGTAGTCACAGACATTGCTCAGCCTCACAACTGGCCCATCAACACCACCC
This sequence comes from Calotriton arnoldi, assembly GCA_963921515.1. NCBI lineage: Eukaryota > Metazoa > Chordata > Amphibia > Caudata > Salamandridae > Calotriton > Calotriton arnoldi. The sequence continues at coordinate 2,811,519 of CAWUFW010000339.1, forward strand.
TGAACCATGCTCACATCACAGGGAGTGGAGAAGGACTCACAAGATGGCTGACACTGGCTACTGCTGTGGGGAGCACAAGGCCCTGCTGGCAACTGTGCACCAACAAACAGCAGGACACCACTGACTGACATCCTGAGAGACAACTTACACTCCCTGCAATGCAAGCACGTTCCATGGTGGGATATCCGGCTAGCTGGGTGGGAAGGGGGACTTGCAGCACTGACCATAGTCACAAGCACCTCCCCTCACACCCCCCCCACACAATCTCCACAGTACCCACCTGGTAGAATGCAATGCCCTCCATCCTAACACAAGATCCCACAAAGCACCACCACCCTGGGTTATGTTGTGTGAAGCACAGGGACACTCTTGGGACTCTTAGCCAAACAACTGCCAGGACAACACTCCCAGCCATCCTGTCAGCACAGCCAGCCCACCCCACAGGGAAGCAGAGTCAAAGGAAGGAAGCATGGGCATGCTGGGAAGGGGGTGGAGGCAATAGCATGATGGGAGTCGTAGTCACAGACATTGCTCAGCCTCACAACTGGCCCATCAACACCACCCTGAACCATGCTCACATCACAGGGAGTGGAGAAGGACTCACAAGATGGCTGACACTGGCTACTGCTGTGGGGAGCACAAGGCCCTGCTGCCAACTGTGCACCAACAAACAGCAGGACACCACTGACTGACATCCTGAGAGACAACTTCCACTCCCTGCAATGCAAGCACGTTCCATGGTGGGATATCTGGCTGGCTGGGTGGGAAGGGGGACTTGCAGCACTGACCATAGTCACCAGCACCTCCCCTCACCCCCCCCAACACAAACTCCACAGTACCCACCTGGTAGAATGCAATGCCCTCCATCCTAACACAAGATCCCACAAAGCACCACCATCCTGGGTTATGTTGTGTGAAGCACAGGGACACTCTTGGGACTCTTAGCCAAACAACTGCCAGGACAACACTCCCAGCCATCCTGTCAGCACAGCCAGCCCACCCCACAGGGAAGCAGAGTCAAAAGGAAGGAAGCATGGGCATGCTGGGAAGGGGGTGGAGGCAATAGCATGATGGGAGTCGTAGTCACTGATATTGGTCACCCCCACAACTGGCCCATCAACACCACCCTGAACCATGCTCACATCACAGGGAGTGGAGAAGGACTCACAAGATGGCTGACACTGGCTACTGCTGTGGGGAGCACAAGGCCCTGCTGCCAACTGTGCACCAACAAACAGCAGGACACCACTGACTGACATCCTGAGAGACAACTTACACTCCCTGCAATGCAAGCACGTTCCATGGTGGGATAACTGACTGGGTGGGTGGGTGGGTGGGAAGGAGGTCTGGCTGTCAACCAAACACAATCAATGCAGACCATGTTCACACCCCAGAGAATACATAGAAATGCCCAAATAATGCAGGACAATGTGCCACACCAATATCAACCCCTGACTGTGACGACTTAGGACAATACAATGTACAGGCCCGCACCCCGAGGCACAGTCACAACTGTCAGGTGTGTCAACCACTGATGCCTGCAGAAACATGACATACATTGTTTGTGTCTCCCAAAAACAGGTGATGATAGGGACACAGCAGCAGACGCTGAGGAGTCCCAGTCCCAGGCTCAAGAAGATGCCGAGCTCACTGGCGTCGTACAGCCTCTGTCCTCCTCGGACGATGAAGAACAACCTGGCACATCCGGTGCAAGTCAACATGCTGCACCAGCAGGACCACCAGCTGCAGCACCAGCAGGTCCACCAGCTGCACCCCCTGCACCCACCCCTCCAACGACTGTCACCACGAATACCATCCCTGCCGACATGGACAGAATAAGGAACAACACCAGCGCAGTGACCCTGGACCAACCTGGGGCCATGGACACCACCACCACCACCAACCCCCAAGGTGGACCAGGGTTATCTGTGCGTGCAACTGCACACACTGCACATGTCAGCAGGGGTGGTGGGAGGGGTGGGAGACAGAGGTCGCTGCTTGCAGACGTTGCTGGTGTGCATGAAGACCCACAACTGGTACGCATAGCTGATGCGTACCAGTCCAGCACCGGAGAGCTCAGCCAGGTAGTGGGGCTCCTCAGAGACATCAAACAGCAGCAGGCTGCCCATCATGCCCGCTTGGACTCCCACATGTCCCACGTGGAGTCACACATGTCACGTGTGGACTCCCACATGTCCCGCGTGGAGTCCAAGTGGGATGTACTACATGAGATGACGGCGGTGCACAGGGACATTTTACAATGCCTCCGCCAGATGAACAGCAACCAGTCCACACCTCCCTGTGTGCCAACAACATCTGGTACCGAACAAACTGCAACTGCCACAGGGAGGGAGGAGGACTCTGGCGGAGAGTCCCCTGCACCGCAGCAGCCTGCACTTGAGGGCCCCCCCAAGAAGAGGGGTCGTCCGAGGAGGGGAAAGTGAGAGGCTGATGGCCAAGCGCAACTCCCAGGAAGCCTGAACCTGTTCTGGATTTTCGCCTTTGTGCACAGACTGTTCACCCTGTTGATGGCAACACTACTCCCACACATTGCATGGGGAGTACAAGTTGGAACAATGTGTCAGACAACTGTGGCCCCGATACTGGGGATCCTGTCTACCTGGACTTTCTATTCATCTAGGAACTTGGGATTGCAAGATTCATGTACAGCACAATCCATCCTATGCACTATTATCACAGATGTATCACAATAAACACAATAATACACCATACTTGCCTCTGTCGTGATTCCAACGTGGGTGCTGTTATGGGGATGATGAACAACAAAATTACACTGTGTATGCAAACTGCAACAGCAAGGACAACACAGGCATGTGAGTACAGGCAACGTGACACATATGAGGGAGACACACCACCAGGGCTACACAACACATACACACCTAGGCCATCTGACTCATTGCCTACACTGATGTTGCCAGGGAAGACGGTGCAATGCACAGACACCACACCCATTCCCAGTTGTAGTCAAGTAGCCCACAGGTGCAGTAAGCAAATGGCAGTCAAATGTGTGACCACAGACAACGCACATCACTAAGTGAAGCACAGGTTTATTACACAGTAGCAACATGCCGTAACCACTACAGATGCAAGGTAACCCCACCTGGTAGCGGGCACACAGTCAACAACTGTAGACAGAAGGAAGTCCATGGGTGTGGCGCACATCACCTGTAGGGACACAACAGCTACCAGCCTGGATGTGCAATCACGTCGTCGGTGGACACAGTTGACCAAACGAATCTGAAAGTACCCTGTGAAGGACAGAAATGACACACAGTCAAAAGCAATGCAGTACAGGACAGAACAGCAAAACTCATGCACAATACATGTTACAAGATACCCACCCAGAACCAAGTTAGCATGTCAACACTGTTGGGGAGTACAGCCCACCTGTCACCACACATCGCAACACACATCCTGTCAAGTAGCCCATGGACACACTCCAACAGCACCAGAGCACCACCCACACATCATGCCAACTCACATCATTCACATGACACCTCAGGATACTCACATTCAGCTAAAGAAGTTGGTGATGAGCTGTGTGCGGCCACATCACCATCATCATCATCATCGTCACTGGCATCGTGGTCCAGGCCAGGATCCTCCACAGGTGGCGGATGTTGGTCATCGTCATCCTGGATGAGAGGCAACTCCTTCCGCACTGCCAGGTTGTGGAGCATGCAGCAGACGATGATAATCTTGCACACTTTCGCAGGGGCATATGGGAGGGACCCTCCGGTCTTGTCCAGGCAGCGGAAGCGGCTCTTCAGGAGACCAAAGGTCCGCTCAATCACTCTCCTGGTCCGACCATGTGCCTCATTGTAGCGCATCTGGGCAGGTGTCACAGGGTTCCTGAGGGGTGTCAGCAACCACGGCATGTTGGGGTATCCCGAGTCACCTACGGACAGACAAGTGCACATCAGCTGACTTGGAAAAGTGGGCGGAATACTACAGATCAGATCACACACAATGGCACAAAGTCAGTACACACCGACAAGCCAGGCACGCTGGTTCTGCATCTGTGCCATCAACCTGGGGATGCGACTACTCCTCATCACAAAGGCATCGTGTGCTGAACCAGGGAAACGGGCACACACGTGTGTGATGGTCATGTCTGCAAGACACACCACCAGTGCATTGACCGAGTGGTAGTGCTTGCGGTTCCTGTAGGCCTGCTCCTGGGCCTGTGGTGGTACCAAAGCCACATGTGTCCCATCAATGGAGCCAATGACATGCGGCATCCTCCCCAGGGCATAAAAGTCACTCTTCACGTCAGTGAGTCGTCGCAGTCTAGGGAAATAGATGTACCGGTTCAGGAAGAGCAACATTGCCGCCAAGAAATCGCGGAGCACACGGCTGAACATGGTCTGTGACATCCCACCAGCAGACGCCACAGTATGTTGGAAGGTACCGGTGGCAAAGAAGTGTAGGGCTGCCATCACCTTCACCTTGGGGGTCAGCGCTGTAGGATACGGCCGGCCAGGCTGCAAATGTGGGGACAACTGCACTGCCAAATCCTCAATCAGCTGCCTGGTGAAGCGGTACCGTCGGATGCTGTCCCGTTCCACCATCGTTGCCAGGTCTGGGAATGGCCGATGGACAGCAGGAGCCCTGCAGTGCAGAGGAGAAGTAAGCAAGATCGTCAGTCACCCCACATATGCGGCATTGAACACACTCAAGATCCCAACATACATCATCATGAGGCACAACTACATGAAGTGTGCAGTACCGGAACGACATGTATGGTACATACATGGCCAACATCTGTCAACACGGTCCTACAGGTGGCATCAATTTGTCCCAGGTTGGCCCATTGGATATCATGATGCTGTGTCACAGTCACCCCCAGTGACATGTGAGGACAGATGTGCCCCAGGCACCACAGCTCAACGACAGGCACATTCCCAGGGACCCTGTAATGCCACATGGACACTGGCATCACCTGGAGTATCATGTGTACACCACAACAAAACAAACATGACCCCCACAGGTAGTGGCCACACTTGCCATGGCAGGAGAGCCATGGACGTCTGTGACACACACGCACAACATCAGAGTCCATGCACACACAACGTGGATGTGGAGACTGTCTCCCATTGTGCACATGAAATCAGAGACATTGTAAACACTACATGCACAAAGACTGTGGAGGGCCATCACTATTGTGCCACTGGGACACCCTGGCTCAAACATACCGTCCCACATGGGACTCACGGGGTATGTGACATGACATACACAAACACCACTGTGAAATGTGACCATGGCACATGCACAGATATGAACAGTTGCACATCACAGTGGTCACGTACACGTAACACCCAGGATCCTGTCCCCATTAACACGTGCACAGCCTGGGGGTGGCTGCCCACAGGTGACACCCACAGGACAACATGTACACCAACATACACACAATAGGAAATGCAGCCTTACATGCCTTATGATAAGGTTTGGACAGGCTGTCGTGATGTAGGTGTGCCCCTCACTCCCTGGGAGCTATCTGTGGCTGGCATATGTCCATCTGAGACAGGCATGCTGACATATGCCAGTCACATGTACAGTGATGCGTTGAACAGCAATGGACCGATCGGTGTCTCCGGCCGGCCCATTGCTTTCAATGTGTGCGGGTACGCGTTGTACCCCTGTGCGCGTTGTACTGCAATGGACCGATCGGTGCCTCCGGCCGGCCCATTGCATTCAATGTGTGCGGGTACGCGTTGTACCCCTGTGCGCGTTGAACAGCAATGGACCGATCGGTGCCTCCGGCCGGCCCATTGCATTCAATGTGTGCGGGTGCGCGTTGTACCCCTGTGCGCGTTGAACAGCAATGGACCGATCGGTGCCTCCGGCCGGCCCATTGCTTTCAATGTGTGCGGGTACGCGTTGTACCCCTGTGCGCGTTGTACTGCAATGGACCGATCGGTGCCTCCGGCCGGCCCATTGCATTCAATGTGTGCGGGTACGCGTTGTACCCCTGTGCGCGTTGAACAGCAATGGACCGATCGGTGCCTCCGGCCGGCCCATTGCTTTCAATGTGTGCGGGTACGCGTTGTACCCCTGTGCGCGTTGAACTGCAATGGACCGATCGGTGCCTCCGGCCGGCCCATTGCATTCAATGTGTGCGGGTACGCGTTGTACCCCTGTGCGCGTTGTACCTCAATGGACCGATCGGTGCGCACCCATTGACAATGGGCTTGCCTGGCAACGGACGCGTTTTCGAATATTCGAACGAGTCGGTTGCTGGAAAATCAGTTGGTCACCCACAACAATGTTGCAAAATCATGTATGTCATGAAGTTGAAATTTTGAAGGATGCTGTGGGCGTGTTTTGGTGCTGCTATTCCATGGATTGGCCAGATTCAGAAGATGCAAACGACTTGGACCTATCACTTTGGACACAAGGGACAGTATCTGCCTCTCCAGCACATATATATTGCTGCATGTTCCCCTGAGAGCCCACTTGCCTGCACTACATGCTCCAGGACGACATCTGCCACTGCACTGCTGCTGTCTCTGCCCCTCTGGACCCTGCAATGGCACGTACTGTGGAGAGAGCCCCAGCCTTCAGCCTTGAAGAGAACCAGGCCCTGCTGGACAGCCTACTTCCACAGTACAGCAAGCTGTATGGGACACCAGGGGAGCAGGTGAGTGTTCTGTGCACTGCCTTTCTGAATGTGCATTTTGTCTGACTAGCAAGGCTGAGAGTCAGCACACCACTGGCTAGCAGGCTCACTGAGTAGTTGTCACCCCCCATAGTGTGTAGTGACTTGCACTGGACAGGTATGGTGCAGTGACAGTGCTTCTGAACAGGGTTTTACTCCCCATGCAATGATACCATGTAGTGACTTCTGGAAAACTGTCCATGGGCGGCCGTGCACTGCCTGGGTACACCATGTGCCCCTGTGATTGCGACATGTATATGCAACTGTGTCATGCACGGATATGTTGCATGTGTAGTAATGGCCTTATCACTTTGTCATCCTGACAGGCTTCTGCCCATCGGAAGCATGAGATCTGGAAGGACATCGTCCGGGCTGTCCGGTCCGTGGGGGTCTACAAGCGCCGGATCCGCAACTGCCAAAAGAGGTGGCAGGACCTTCGGGGCTGGACCCGGAGGATTGCACGGGTCCAGCTGAAGCTGTCGCCTCCTCGCAGGAGGGGCGGAACACGGACCCTGACCCCCACATGCTCAGGATCCTGGCGGTGGTCTTTCCAGACCTGGATGGGCAGCTGAAGGCCAGAGAGCAGCAAGGAGGGGTGAGTCAAAGACTGCACTGTGTACTCTGTCTAACATGCTATGTGCCCTCCTCGGGCCAGGTTGAACTGCCACAGTACAGCAGTCATGTTGTCCAGGAGCCATGTCCCTCTATTGTGCACTGCCCACTCCTCATCTGATACCCAGGTGTGGCCCTTACATGCAGGGAATTCTGTCACTTAGGACTGTGTCCTTGCAGTTTGCTTGACTCAAGGTGGGAGACAGCATCTGTTTCCCTGACTCTGTGGTGGGCATCATGGGTGGGTCCATTGCTTACACAATGCCTGTATTCTGACATGTATTCAGCGTGTTACTTTGATCTGTGGTCCAATTGCTGAGCTGATCCACCACATGTGGCTGGGGTACCTGGCACACACCCATGCTGCGGGTGGGAACAATGTTTGGGCCCCAGGAGTATGTATATGACGTGTGTCACACATACTTAGCCAGCTGCCTACAGTCCAGGGCTCATCCCTCATTCATGTGGGGCTGGACAGTCATGCCTACTCCAGGCCATACAATACACTCTGTACTCCCACTCCCGTGTATCAGAGGACACATTGTGCACAGTGATTTGACCCCTCAGGTGTCTGCCTCTGTGTCAGTGTGCTGTGGATTAGTCGCCAGGACTGCTGTGGAGTTTCTTGGTAGGGGCTCAGCATGCCACTGGAGATGTGACCATAGGAGACGATACTTGTGTGACACATAGGTGTCTGATCAGCTGCCCATGCAGACTGGGGCATGTAAATGTGAAGTTCAGGCAGCTGTTCCCCATGCACAGCAGAGTGTGAGGGGCTCAGGTTCAGAGGGTAGTGTCACAGGTCTCCCATATGTCCAATAGGTATGACCTGGACAGATGAGGGTTAAGAGGATGTGTTGTGGGGGGATGTACATGTGCACTTGTGCAGCTCCAGGACTTGCATTCCCCATGACCTACTATTGTGACACAGTGCAGAGTGTTGTTGTCTGGCTGCAAAGTCATACATCACTGAGACAGTGATGTATGACTTTGCAGTCATGCCTCCGCCATGGCATGTGTCTACTGATTGGTGATCCTGCAGGGGAGTGACATGTGCTACATGCACACCATAGTGGCGCTGGCTATCAGGACATGGGTGCATCATGGTGTCTGTCGCTGGTATGCATCACATGCATTTCCTATTTGACTCTGGGCATCCCTTACATCCGTAAACCTGTACTGACTCAGTGGCAAGAGCTGTGATGTGTCCACACCGTGTCCTCTGCACTGTCCAACTACTGTGTACTTGGTGCATGTGTCAACACTGGGGTGTTGCAATCCAACAGACACCAGACAGATGGGTGCAAGGCCATGTGGGATGTGAGTGCCATGCTTGGCATCAGACTGACAATTGACTTCTCCTGTTCAATTAGTGCACTTTTAGCAATGTACAACTAATGATGCCAGGGCTTGCTCTGTGATGTGCTGTGCTCACAGTGGTGTGTGCGTTATGTGCAGGTGACTGATGTCTGTCTGTTTCCCCATTGTTTGCAGATACATCCACGGCCACGGAAGGGGACAGCTCCACGGACCAGGAGGAGCCGGAGAGCCAGACTGGGTCAGCAGCCGAGGAGTGGTCGGAGGGACCCAGTGGCACGGAGGGCGAGGGAGCCACACCGAGGAGTCCTCAGCAGCATCCACCTCAGCTGAGGACCAGAGCAACTCGGAGGATGACTCCCTTGTGGAGGCGGGTGTCAGCAGCCACCACACCCCAGCTAGTGTTGCTGTCCCCGCCACCACCAGCACCACCACCGCCCTCCCATCGGCTCCCATTCCCCAGGTCCGTGGAGGCTCCCATGTCCGGGAGCGTGTCTCCTTTGGGCCAGGCACCGCACCCCCTGCCCCTGTGTCCCCTGCTGCCCTGAGTGAGGAGTCTGTGTACCTCCTTCGCCAGCTCCATGTAGGGCAGACAGCCATGCTGAGTGTCCTCCATGCGCACACCGCGCTGTTGACTCAGCTGGTGTCGTTCATGGAGGGCATCTCATCGGGCATGTCTGACCTACAGAGGGGCAATAGGTCCATGGACTCCTCCCTGACGGCAGCAGTGTCCCTCCTCAAACGGTCCCTCACCCCTCCTGCCTCTGCTCCATCCACACTCCCCAGCACCTTACCCATCCCAGGCACACACACACTGGCACAGGCACACACCAGCACACACACATCCAGCACACTGACACACACGCCAATGACAAAACGCACACGCACGCACATTCAGGGGACTGAAGCCAGACTCACAGGGGATGGGGCCCTGGAACACACACACGCATCCACATGCACTGCGCAGTCCTCAGTTCCCTCTCCCTCCAAAGCACCCTCCCTTGCCTCACCTGCAACCCCAAAGTCACAGCAGCTCTTCCTCTGTGACCTCGGCCTCTTCCCCACCGATGAAGCTGCTCCAGCATCCCGGGGGAAGAGGAAGCCCACCCACACGGAGCAGAGTGCCCCTCGCCCCCGGACACCCTCCCCCAGGCGCAGACGGACTGAGGCCCCCACCCGCAAGTCCCCCGGAGTGCTAAGAGCAAGACCCCGCCACCGCCCTGCAGCTCAGGCACAAGGTCTCCGTCCTCCATCCCTCAGGCCCCCACTGCACAGGTGCCCCCACCACACCCTGCCCCAGGTTCCCCCACCCACAGATATACCATCCCCAAGATGCTCCGGCCTTCTCCCCCTGCCACTTGCTCTCCCAGCACCACACCCCCCGCTGCGCTTGTCTGTGCCACTGATGTGGTGAGGGTGTCCTCCCCCTCTGTCCAACCCACCTTGCCTGTTCCCCATTCTCCTCCCCTGGAGGTAGGCACTGCAGTGGAGTCCACTACCGCCCTGTCTGACTTGGGCACTGCAGTGGCGGACCTGTCCACCCCATCTGCAGGGTCCACTGCAGTTGTGCCGGCACCCACGACATCTGTGTCATGCCCCCAGTTGTGCCGGCACACACCATGTCAGACACCTCCACTGCAGTTGTCAGTGGCTCTCCAGCACCCACCACCCCTTCCCTGACTCCCCCTGGTGAGCCCTGATCCTGTCCCTGCGGTGCCTGGCCTGCCCCCCGGTTGCCCCTCCTAGTGGATTGTCCCTGGTATTGTGCAGGCATGCGTAGGGTGACATCTGCCAGTGTCACCCTGTTTGAACTTTGACAATGGACTGGCCATTGGCCTTTGCTCTAATTTCTTCTGGACGTCGTTATCAAACAACACATATGCTGAATAAAGCAACTTTCTTTTCTCTAGTGCTCATGCTTCAGATGTACATGTTGTTGGTGCAGCTAACCATGCCCTTGCTGCAGTGATGGTGATATCTGGTCTCATGATTATGAAGTGTTACTGTGCAGGAACCCATGTGGTCCAGGGGAATGTGTCCTATCATGTGGTGTATCCATGTCATCAATAGCAGCATCTGAGGGTGTCATGTGTTCAGTATTTGGCAATGGGTTTCCTACTTACATTGGCAATTTCATATCTGTGGCTTCCACCCCTGCACATCTGTTGTGCCTGCCATCGTTGCATTTGTCTACTTCCCTGACCGTGTTGCCATCTCCAGTGGACATGCAGGTTTGGGCATCAATGGGGAGGGACTCATCCGTGTAGTCAGTGCAACATTGCTATACAAGTGTGTTGGATCTGTGCTGATGATTCCGTTGGCACATCCATGACCAGGCTGATGTGATGGGAGCCCTCATTTGGTGCTAATTGTTGATTGTGTGACCAAGTGCTCAGCTGACATGATGGGGCCCTACTGAGGCAACATATGGCACAGCTTTCCTCACACAGGAGTGGAGTCCCCTCATGGCAGTGTGTACACGTGTGACATTGCCTGCGCCCAAGGTGTGTGTTGTATGTGCATGTCTGTGTGTTCACTTTCATTCATCTGCGCATGCTGTGATCCCTAGTGTTGTACCTGTTTGTGATGCTTGCTGACTTGAGCTATGTTCCCCCAAAGTCTTCTCCCTGTGTTCTCTGTGATGTGGGTGCATGGCACATTACTGGTCATCAGGGTGTCACCCATAGGTGTGTTTGCTGTCAGGGCAGAGTTTGTGTGCTGACGCAGATGGGTCACAGATCAGGTTTCCCTTTGGCACTTGTTGTTTGCCCCTGTCATGTGATTTCCAGTTTGTGTTATCTTTCAGTGATTGTGACACGTTGTGTGTGTGACTGCTGGCACTCCTTAGGGTCCGGGCTGCAATGTTGGTTGTTGTCTATGTGTGTTCTTTGTGGGTGACCTTGGCTTCTTCATTGGTGTGTGACTGTGGCTGGGATCCCATTGGTCGGTGTGGTATTGCCGTCATGTCCATGTACAGCGTAGTGTGCAGTGTGTCAGACATTCAGGAGTCTTGTTGAGTGTCCATGTGTGATGTGTTTCTACACCTTGGTTCCCACCCACCACCCTGGAATAGTCATGGGTGCATGTGCAATGTCACCAGTGCATGTGTACTTCACTGCTGCACATTGTTGGAGGTCGAGGGTGTGGTCTTGAGTGTGTGCAGATGAGAGTTGTTGCCCGGCTAGTCCCCTGCCTCCATGTTGGCCTTGGCTTACTGGCCATGCTGATTGATTTGTGCTTGTGTAGGTGTGATGGTAGTTAGTTGCTCAGGACACCTGACTGTGGTTCACAGTGTGAACGACATTTAGCTTTGTCATCACAGTGGTATTTTTATTCAGCCCAGGGTCACCACATTGTGGGGGCCCTGGGGGTGGTGCTGTGGTGTGTCTGTGACTTGCTGTGTCAGTTGTTGTTCCTACGTGCCTGTGTGACATGTGTGTTTTGTGCTCCCTCTCACCTGTCAATGCCTGCTTGCCCACATAGGGGATTTGGATCCATGAGTTACCTTAGTGTGGCAGTGTATGCACATCTGTATGATTGGTATTCAGCTCTCCTCATGTGTTGTGTTGTTGCCTGGGGACACTGGCACCCCCACCCCTCACCTGCTGTGTATGATGACAGTGTTGGTCTGCCTGTTTGTGTTTGTGCATCTGCACCACTGCATTGGCATATCTTGGGTGTGCCATTGGCTGTATGTTGTTTGGTGTGTTTCCCCTGCTGTCCCTGGGACTCCTAGGTCATCGGTCAGCACAGTGATCATGGTTTGTGTGTCCCATTGCTGCCATGGTATGGTATCTGTTCACCTCACATCTGCTGTCTCCACAGGGTATCTGCATTTGTGTGCCCATTGGTGCAAATATGTGGTTCTGCATTCTGATGGTCACTTCTGTCATTGTGTCATTGATGACTGTTGACGGTCTCAGCCCCCATGGGTGTTGTTTGTCTGCACATGGCCAAAGGAATGTTTCATTTGCACTGCAGTATTTGGCTCCCCCAATTTATGTTGCAATGGGACACATACACTACTTTGCCACAGATGAGTTTTTGGTTCTGTGACCAGGAATGATCCATGCAGTTTGGCAGTTGCAGCTCTTTCTTTGTCAACAATTACCTTTTGGTCACTGTGATGATGAGGGTGTAGACCCCATTGCCACAATGGTCAAAATGTGCTTCAGCTATGGACCCCACACTTACCTTTTGGTCACTGTGATGATGGGGGTTTAGACCCCATTGCCACAATGGTCAAAATGTGCTTCAGCTATGGACCCCACACTTGCCTTTTGGTCACTGTGATGATGGGGGTTTAGACCCCATTGCCACAATGGTCAAAATGTGCTTCAGCTATGGACCCCACACTTGCCTTTTGGTCACTGTGATGATGGGGGTTTAGACCCCATTGCCACAATGGTCAAAATGTGCTTCAGCTATGGACCCCACACTTGCCTTTTGGTCACTGTGATGATGGGGGTTTAGGCCCCATTGCCACAATGGTCATGGGCTGCTTGCATTGTGGGTGCCACACACATATATGTGTGGCACATGTGCTAGGGGTCACATTGTATGTTCAAAGTCATGTTCGGTGTTGTAGGCATTTGACACAGCCTGCTCACACGCTTGTCATGGTGGTGGGGGATGTCTTAATCTTGCATTCCCTAGGTTGTGGTGTGCTTGTTTGTCATGCATTGTCCATCCTATGAGTGGGGGTGGTAGTAGTGGTAGGCATCCAGCCCCCTGGCTATGGGTGGTAGTAGTGGTAGGCTTCCTGCCCCCTGGCTAAGGGTGGTAGTAGTGGTGGGCATCCTGCCCCCTGGGTGAGGGTGGTAGTAGTGGTGGGCATCCTGCCCCCTGGCTAAGGGTGGTAGTAGTGGTAGGCATCCTGCCCCCGTGGGTGAGGGTGGTAGTAGTGGTAGGCATCCTGCCCCCTGGCTAAGGGTGGTAGTAGTGGTAGGCATCCAGCCCCCTGGGTTGGGGTGGTGGCGCGCATTCAGGCCCCTGTGTGCATATGTGGCATTGGTGATGGGCATCCCGCCCCTATGGTGCTGCTGTTGCTGGTGTAAGTATATTCAGATTCCCAGTGTATGTGTGTGATGTGTCGTGTACGTGTTGTATGTGTTTTGTGGTTGGTGTCTGACTTACCTTCTGCGCCGTACGCGTCCGTGCCTGTTCCGGTAGTAGATGTAGAATATTGGTATGATCGGGACGAAGGGATTCATGGTTGGTTCGTGTCGTTCGTCCTTCTCGTTGCTTCGCGTCGTCCTCGTCGCTTGGCTTCGTCCTCGTCGCTTCGCTTCGTCCTCGTCGCTTCGCGTCGTCCTCGTCGGTGCTGTGTTCGTCTCGTAGCCGTGGATCGTGTTGTGGCGCGGTTCGGAGCTTATGTGCGCCTCTCCCGGATGCTTTGACGTGCCGTGCGTAGCGGCGGGTTCGGCGCGTACGGAAAGCGCATCGTACTTGTCCGGCCGGACGGGGCTGCATTTTCCCTTCCGTGCGACTCGATTCGGCGTTTCCGGATTCGCCTCGGTCGGAGAACAGGATCTGGTTTGGGTGAGTACGGCTCGGCCGGAATTTTTGCTGTTGTGCGCATCGTACTTGCTCGTTCGGTGTGCTGTACGGATCGGTCGGGAAACTGGCTTTCGCATGGCTTTTTTCCCGACCGAATAGTATTGGGTGCGCCTCCGACCGAGATCGGAATCGGCCCCTATGTTTTTTAAGTTTTAGAAAAAGTGCCTCAATGTTTACTGTAATTGTGAGGTGGCCAAAGTGATCTTTGTCAAACAAAAGATATCAATCCCTTAATTAAAAGAACGGAGCAAATAAAGTTAGATGATCTTTGATCACACATACTGGTGCAGAGTTGAGCATCGAACCAGTGACGGTAATTTGAGATCTTTCCTCTTGATGAAGTGTGAAGAACTTAGAGTGTGAAATATTCGAAGGCATGTGAACTTCAATGAACTTAGAAGGATGGGAAATAAAAGAAACTGTACGAGGCAACAATACTAACTGGGAATCCTGCCCATGAGTCACATTGATTGCAAGTCTTATTTTATATATATTGCTATGAAAATGTTTTTCCAGCTTACTATTGAGTAAGACACACACACTTAAATATGGAATATGTCAGATCATTGCCTGATTCCCTTTGCCTGGCAGATTTAAGAAGGGACTGGATCCTCCGGTTACCTTGGGGACGTTTTTGGTCTGGAATAAAGTTAAGCTTACGGAACTGTCGAAAGTTCTTGAGGATACCGCACCTATTTTCACAACTGAAGTTAATAAAGGTACCCCAGTAGTTAATCAATGGTTACAGTTAACAGCAGATCAGCTCGCCCCCCAAAAATCAAAGGTGAACGTCACAGTGGTTCTCCGCCTTGCTGGTCGAGGAAAAAAAAACATTGTATAAAAAAATTAGAAAGATTATGGCAGAGAAACTTCCTCACAGAGGATAAGATGAGATATAAGGATGCATTAAAGATATGCTATAGGGGCATAAAACAAGCACAGTCAGTTACTATGTGATGAAAGTGACTGAAGCTAATAACACACTAAAGGAGTTATTTAAAATTGTATCTAACTTTCTGCATCCTAAAGCAGCTGCTCCTCCTATTAGAGCCTGTGCATATTCATGCACTAGGTGTGGGGTTTTGTTTGAGTATAAAATCGAATAGCTACAGGTAAGCCTCTGCTTGCAGGCAATGTTCTCTGGGATATCAGTTCATTTGAAGGAACAGACATTGCCTCTGGCATGTGAGTTATTGCAGTTTAGGTTAATTACCAAACAGCAGCCAAAAATCCCTATCCTGAGTTGTTGGATCCCTGTCTCCCATTTATCTTGAAACAGGTGGTGGATATGATTAATCCTATTTATGTTAAGCTTTTAAACTCCTCTCTGCAGACGGGACTAGTTCCAACCATTTGGAAACAGTCAAAAGTTGGCCCTTTCTTAAAAAAAAACTATGGTTAGTGCTATCTAATTATAGACCAATTTCCTTCTTTCAAGAGGTGCCCAAAATTGTAGAAAAAATTGTCAACACCCACTTATGTGAGTATTTAGAAACATACAAGCTTCTGCATCCTTCACAATCTGGTTTCCATTCACATCACAGCACAGAAACAGCTCTGTTGAAGTTGCAAACTCCATTATATTGATCCTTCATCAGAACCGTAATACTGCCATGATTTTACTGGACCTCCACGGCATTTGACAGTGTCTCCCATACCATCCTCTTACAACGTCTATCTTATCTGGAGGTGGGAGGTTTGGCGTTGAAGTGGATCAGTTCTTTCCTGGACCAACGTGAATGAGCAGTTTGGATGGACCCCTTTGTTATGGATACTAAAGATGACAAACAGAGTATATACCGCAAGGATTCTCATTGAGCCCAACATTGTTTAATGTTTATATGTCCCCCTTGTCGTCCGTAGGGGAATCTTTTGGCATTAAAATTGTATCCTATGCGGATTATACTGAACTCCTTTTATCATATGACAAGGATTCTTTAACAGCTAAGGGTGCCTTTCCCCATTCTATGAGAGCAGTCATGAATTGTATGAGAATTAATAATCTGCAATACGATCCAGATAAAACCGAAGTGTTGCTATTTAGACCGGCTTCTGTCTCTGGTTGGGACGGTATGTGGCCTAGCAAGATTCCGTCTCCCCCTGTACTGACTGTATTGGCCAGGAATCTGGGTATACAATTTTATTATCATCTCTCCTTCAAGGGTCAGGTAACTTCTATGGTAAGATCCTATTTTGCAATTATGAGATCCTTGAAAAAAATGTATATATCTTCTTCCTCAAGGCTCTCAGAAATTGGTTGTTCATGCCTTGGTCACTTCTCAGTTGGATTATTCTAACACGCTTTACCTTGGTCTTCCTGACTATCTCTTCAAGAACCTTCAAGTTATGCAGAATATGGTGGTTCGTCTTTTATTTAAAATACCTTGTGGAGCCCCTATTTCCTCTTGTCTGGCGGAGCTACATTGGTTACCAGTGAGAAAGAGAATCTTGATTAAGTATATGGTCATTAGATTACTGGGCTTTTCATGAAACAGGTCCTAAGTATGTTTCTGAGAGATTGCACCCACATTTGCCGACAAGAGCTCTTCGCTCTACTGATGCTCTTTTGATGGTTGTTCCATGTTTTAGACAGGTGAGGAGGGTCTTCGTTGACTGTTTTGGTGACTCAGGCATGGTATAGTCTGCCTTATAAGCTCAGCTATACGCTAAAGCCCACTAGTTTAGGTCTCAGTAATGAAGGACATTGGGATCTATTCGGGTCTGTTCAGCACCGAGGCACTCTCTGGGTAGCCGCGCTCTTTACAAGTCTGCTCATTCATTCATTCACCCATTCATTCATTCAGTGTCCTAAATACAAAATAGTTCTCAGCTTGTATCTTTTATTTATTCAGACAAATCATAGACCCTGTTATATCGACCATAAAGAAAATTAACGATACATAATAAATTAGTAATATATGCATGTATATGGCTGTAAGCAGCTGGTCTTTCTGTTTCTACAAACCACATCCTTTTTATTTCAATATCATGCATGTTATGAAACTGCCCTCCATCGTACAGTATATTTAGCTTGTGTCTCATATTGTTTTACACAATTTGTTTCGTTCACAGTCAAAGAAAACAACATTTACAGGTGTAGGCTCTTAGATTGAAAGCTAGAAATGTGCGACGAACGTTGTAGCCCAGCAAATTCTCAGCTACCAGGGAATTTGTAAACTCCTGTTTTGATTCCATTTCCTTCCAAATGTTTCTGGCAAGGGATATTGTTTTGTTTTGTATTGTGGCTGTGCTGAAACTTATGTTCTGTTCTCAAACATCATGACATTTTAATTAGGAAAATAGATCATCTATCTCCAGATAATGGAATACATTTTCCAGGAACTGCTGTATGTGCTACCAAAATAGAACTTAAAAAGAAATCATTAAAAATTGACTAAGTTGGATCCGATGTAAAACTGTGGGAGGAAATGCACTTTACCTTATCGAATATCTCAGAAAGTGTATCAAACAAAACCAGGAGCCGTGATGGCAGCTTGTAATGTATACATACACATTGTACTAATGCTTCAGCTGAAATTTTTTATCAGAAGGCAGTAGTTCAGTTACAGTTCTAAAGGCTGATCGCCACTGGTATGAAGTCATTGGAGCGACATGGTCTTTCTTTTACCCATCAAGCTATTTTTGTAAACAGTATTTTTGTGTTTTTAAACATATAGTAAAGTGATACATTATTTTCATCATAACGTGTTTGTGTGTAAAATTTTATTGTTTTTGGTTAATTAAAACCATTACAAAAGTACACGTTAAAAAGATTTCGTACGCATTAAGACAAGAGAAGTGCAATTCTAAAAGCTTAAAAGTTTCTAATGTAAAAGCGCCTTTGTTCGGCTTCTTCTGAAGAGGTTCAAAGGTCTGTGCTCAAAGTTTTCGGTTGTGTAGGTTGAAACTTCCTTATGTGCTTCTTGCATTTGCACGGGGCGCAGCTCTTCCTTGCTTGGATTCTGCTAGTGACAAAAATTTCACTAGCTTCCCATTTAGCTGCGGTCCTTGGAGTCAAAGCATGCAATCACGGCATGTCTCCGGGTTCGAATCCCTCGTTCGTTAAAATGTGCTTTAAGTAATCCTACCCTTTCCTCCTTTAGTTTGATGCAGGAGCATATTAGATGTTCCATGTCTTCAGTGCCGTTCCCACATAGTCTGCATGTGTTTCCACATTTCTCCCTCTGCCAAGGTGGAAGGTGCGGGATGGCTGGCAGGATTCCTAGCCTGTATTTTAAGAATTGTTCTTTGGTCTTCCTGGAGTACCTCATGTATGCCTGTGACCCAAGTAATTTGTAGCCGCTCAGAGTCATCCAAGCGTGGCTCCTGCGGGCAAAGGCAGCTTTATCATCTACAAGGGAGATTTTTTTAATTACCTTTTTTACTAATTGCTTAAAGAGCAAATGGGTGGTTTGAGTTTCCCATAGATCGACTAGCCCGGTAGTAGCAAGTGAGTTCTCCAAGTACTTTCTGGCCGGCGAGTTGGATATGTTACAAAATTCTTGCCAGAGCTGATGGTTCAGTGTGTTCCGGGGAGAGTTCTTGATTTTGTGCCAGCACATTGTATAAGAACCTTGCCTTGCCAAGAGTTGTTTGGTTATGCCGAACTTTAAACGTATCTGTGCGGGTGAGCCGTAGGTTGGAAGGTTAAACATAACTCTATAGGCCCTGGCCATGGTGGTGTCCAGCAGTTTTGCGTCCCTGCCCCTCAGTGCCTCGCTGCTGTAGGTGATAGAGGGTAAGATCTTGGCTTGGGCTACCCGGAGGAGAGGTGAGAGGATAGGTCCTGTGAGCTTTGTTTTTAACTGCCTTAGTGTTATTGCTATTGCCATCCCCTTCCTCCTGATAGCCTCAAGTTGGTTGGCAAATTGACCACCCTCATCGATGGTTACACCTAGGTATTTGTAGGCAGGGGTGTTTGTAATTGGGGTTTTTGCCAAGTACCAAGAGTGGGTCAGTCGTTTGCTGTTTATTGTCAAAGTTTTTGTTTTGTTGATGTTCACTTTTAGGTGGTTTTCCACAGCGTACTCGTGCATTTTGTTGAGTAAGCGTTGCAAGCCGACTTGAGTGTGGCTTATTAGGACAACGTCGTCGGCATACGAGATACTGAAGATAGCTATGCCACCGAGACGTGTCGTGTGCGCATTGCAGGTGCCGAGGACTGATGTCATATCTGCTGTATACAGGTTGAACAGTGTTGGTGCAAGCACACATCCCTGTTTGAGCCCTTTGGTAGTTGGTATGCGCCTTGAAAGATGGGAGCCGTTACCTAGTTTTACCTGTATCCATGTGTTGGAATGGAGGTGTATTAAGAGGTTCAAAAGAAATGACGGAATTCCCCAGGAGGCCAGCTTTCTCCACAGTCTTGCTCAGTTAACATTGTCGAAGGCTGCCTTGAAGTCGATGAAACAGAAGTGAATCCCTTGTTTGGATGATTTCGCCTTGTCAATAAGCAATGACATGGTTAGTATGTTGGTTGATGTTCCTGGGTCTTTGCAAAACCTTGTTTGATGAGGGGGATTATTTCCTTCTCTTTTGCCCAGTCCTAGAGCTCTGTGAGTAAAGTACCGGCGAAGTATTTTCCCTCTATGTCTAGTAATGCAATCAGACAATAGTTTTTTGGTGAGGTTTTGTCGCCGGCCTTGAAAATCGGAGAAATTATGGCACCCTTCCATGAAGCGGGTAGCAGTTCAAACTGTCTGACAGTATGAAAGAGGGGGGCCAGTATTTCTGACCAGTACTCGGGGTCTAGTTTAAAGAGAGCTGGTGGAATACCGTTTGGCCCCAGAGCCCCTTCTCGCCTTCCATTCGAAATTTGGTTCTTAATTATTGTCACTTCATTTCCCTTTGCTTCTTCGTCTAGGGTCCTTTCAGGTTGAGTGGGGTGGATCAGTTGGTTGTCCAGAATTGCTTGTTGTCCGGATGTTTGCTGGTTGAAATGGGCTTCCAAAAAAGTTGTCCATCTGTTCTCTGTGATGTATGATGTTAGGCCTCCCTGTGCCGGTTGTAAAATTTTGTTAACAGTAGCCCAGAAACGCGCGCTGCTAGTTACTTGGGAGTCATGGTAAAGTTTTGCCCAAAATGCAGTTTCATTGGACCTTTTAATGTCCCACTTGAGTTTTTTAGTTTGGGCTTTCCTTTGGCGGAGTTGGTGGTTTAGGCCCACGTCCCCATGGTTAAGCCTCCGCGATCTAAGAAGTTTGTTTACCGATTGTTTTGAGAAATTTTAATTCAGTTCGCTGTGCTCTCGTGGTCCTCCCCTCAACTGTTGGATCGCTTGAAGGGGTATATCTGGCTATAGTTGAAAAAGAACTTGCAAGTGTGACTGTGAAGGTTTCCCATGAACTGATCGGGGTGACAGTGAAATTACTGTGATCGCGTAGCAATATTTTTGCAGCCAGGAGCAACTCCCCGGAGTTCACTAGGGAGGCTTTGATTCTTTTTAAGTTTATTGTGTGGCATGCATGCCTGCCAACTGGATTAAGCATCAGTTTGTGCGGAAATGCTTGGATTGAAACTTCCTGGGGCCAGTGATCACTGTCCCCTTTGTCTCCTAAGCGGAATCCTGATTCGTATTGAAAGAGTGAAAGGGAGACTAGAGTGTAGTCTATGGTGGAGTTTGCAGTTTCCGAGTAGAATGAGGCGGCCGGAGGGGAGTCATCAGTGAATCTTCCGTTTAGTACCCATAGGTTGATGTGCTCCAGGTCTTCTAGCAGCTCTTTTCCTATCTTGGTTGGTCTGTCATGATTGCCTTTGGTTTGGTATGTACCAGTAAAAGGACTGAGCCTGTATGTCATCGTTTGATGATGTGCCTAGGATTTGTTGGTTTAGATCCCCAGAGAGGATGAGGTTAGAGGTATTATGCGAGCTTATGATAGTGAGCAGATGTTCAATTAATTGTTTTGACTCTTGTTTTTTCCATCTCGGATTTGTTGACCACTAGCACCTCGTCTTTAGAACCACTGAGGTTTAGGTCGATCTTGACTGAGGTTACTGATGGTAGTGGAGATTGAATTTCTTGTTCAATATCAAATTTTGTTATGTCAATGTAGGTGGCTAGGCCCCCTGATAGGTGACCGTATTTGGATTTCCTCAGTGCTGGAGCATGGAAGCAAGTGTACCCCTGTAGTTGATATGGATCCACTGACCATGTTTCCTGCAGAAGGACAATGTCAAAGGTTTTTAAGTATGCAAGGAAATCAGCATTGGCTACCTTACTGTTCAGCCCATTGATGTTCCATGAGCATAGTCTCAGGGTTCTTTTGTCATGGTTTTCCCGGGTGTTATGTGCGATTTTTTTGTCATTGTGTCGGTCCGGTTATGTTGATAGTTCTAAGAATCTGGATGTTTACAGGCAGCGTGAAATGATGGTGATTGTGGCCTGTTTGGGTACCCGGTGCCAGCTCCCTTTGGGGTGACCGTCCAAGAGCTCCCCTGAGCACCGAGAGTGTTTTTTTCTCTGTAGCCAGTGGTTCCCTGCTGCTTGGTGGCAAGTAGTGGGAGGGGGTATCCAATGTTGCGATACGGTGAGGTTCGTATGCCCCATGATTTGAAAATTTCCCATTCGTTCAAGACTTTCTTTGCAATTTTGATTGAGCCACAGGTGGCCTTAGTAGATTCCCTACCCTGGGCCCTGTCTGCCTTTATAAATTCTATAGAAAGAAGATTGGTTGTGTTGATGTCTCTTAAGGTTGGTATTGTGGCCAGTAGTTGGAGAATATTCCCTCTATTCAGGGTATCACAGATCCCTTTGGATTCGTACTCGGGTGTGAAGAGTTTTACTAGAATTTATTGGCTGCCCGGCTAGGGGAGCCCTGGAAGGATGTTCCCCTGGGTAGTTTTTCCCGAAAGGACAAGGATGCTGCCAGATTGGCCCGTTGTAGTTATTGGACTTTGGACTTTCACTGCAATAGAGACCCCAGGAGTCTTCTGACCCGAGTTCTCTGTTTCTGTTTTGATGTTGAAATAAGGGAAGGTCCGAGTTCCCCATTTTCGTTGTTGATGTCCCACGGGGCATTCCCTGTGCCGTGACTGGGGCTGAATTGTCACCGACGTTTCCTCTTTTCTTTGTCACTAGAGTTGGTGACTGGGCAGGGCTGAGAGCTGGGGGCTCAATTGCCATAGTTATGTTGTTCTGAATGCTCTGTGGTTGCGGTGGGGTTAAGTTGGAGATAGCCTTGTCCCATGAATTTGGCCCATGTTCCATCTGGTTTTTGTTTGGCGCCCGTGTCTGCTTGGGTTCCTGCGTGTTAGGGGTCTCCCTTTCTTCTGTTGCCGATGGGAATTGGCTGTTGTTGCTGTCTTGCTGAGTCTGTATGGCTGTATTTTTGGTGAATAGTGTACCTGTTGAGCTGTCCAGAGCCTCCGTTTCGGCCCGGCAGGGCGCTATTGCTGGTTGGTCCGCATTTGGAGTTTCTGTTGGCTGATTAGTTGTTTCGTGTCCTGTTGTCGCCCGTGGTTGTTTTTTAGTGTCAAAGAGAGGGTATACCGCTCTATGACTGGAGATTGTTGTTTTGTTGCGGTCTTTCCTCTGAAGTTGGAGTCGTTGTTTAGCATTTTGAGCTAGAGTTGGTGCCTTTTGTAGCTGATTTGCCACAATGGCCAGGCTGCCCCCGGGGCAGCTCTCTGGCTTTGTGGAGATATGGTTTTTAACAGCAGGGTCCTTTGTGGTTGAATTCTTGGGTGCCATTTTTTCTGAGTAAACAATGTCTTTTTTGTTTTTTGGAACCTTTGGTAAGCCCTCTAAAAGTGTAGACACAATTGAAGGAAGTGAAGACAATTTTTCAATGATCGGACCACAGCTACAGCTCAATTTGGCCTCCTGTTGGGCTCTGCTGATTAGTGAGTTTAGTTGGCCCAGTTTTTCATCTATCCCCCCTACAAAAAGAGCCAAGGTGTCGAGTAGTGTCAGTTGCAGGTCCATTGTGTCGGACTGAGAATGCAGAGCGTCAACAGTTCTTTGCATAGTGTTTAATAAGGTGTCCCAGGTGTTGGAAACTCAGTGTGGGTTTCGGGTCTGTGACACGAAGGGGGTGTAGTCTTGGCTGCGTTTTGGACCTGGCATTGTTCTGCACCTGCACTGCCTGTGCGCGGTGATGATTTTTTCGGGGTGTCCAAGGTGTAGGAGGCAACTAGATCGGCCCACTCCTGGGACCCTAGGTAAGATAGAGCGTCATGCTCACCTCCTCGGGCTTCTGGGGTTGCTTCTTGGGTAGCTACGTCCTCTCCCCTCATAACATCTGAGAGGTCCATTACAGCCTTGTTTGTTGGCATCTTTGAATGCCGAACTGGGGAGTATTTTTGGAGATGTGATAAGGATGGCGGATTCAGTTGCAATTCGCCAGAGATGTTGTGCACTAGCCCTTTCTCCGTACCAGCAAATCTCAGTGCCGTTTGAGTTTCTGTGCGCTTGTCGAAGCCGTAAACTGTGGTTCCCGATTGGATGGGATCTTGGGGTGCTGCCCCATCCCTGCTTTTGCTGGGTTGGGTAGACAGATGAGCCGGAGAGTCTGGCCCGTGGGGCGGCTGCCTGGAAGATGAAGTAGGAGAAACTTGGCCGGCTCGGGTTGGAGAATTAACTCACTCTACCTCTTCCTCTGCTCTCATGTGTGGGTCGGTATTATTGCGTTCAGTAAATTCTGAGATCTTTTCCGGTAGTTGCAAGGCAGACACAGGTTGGTCCGTGGAAGGGGAGGCGCTGGCTTCTGCAGCAGCGAGTTCAGTGATTGGCTGTAGCGGGAGGAGTGGATTCTGGAGGCCTTGGATTTTGCGGCTGGAAGAGATTATGGAGGAGGCTGCATCTTTAAGGAAGTAACATTTTGAGTACATTTTTGTTGAAAAAGGTGTGGTGCAGGCCTTCCCCCTGAAGAACTCCTATCTCCAAGAGCCTCTTGTGACTGCAGAACTGAGCCAGAGGGGATTTCCTCCGCTAGTTCCTCTGAGGAGGTCGCTGGGTCGGGTTTGGTTACCCTGATGTTCCCATTGCGTTTAGATTTCCGCAGCGGGGTGAGCGATTGACCTCTATTCCTTCCTGACCTCATAGCAGTGACCGTACTGGACCTCCTCTGGTCTGAGGGCTTGAGGCTTGGTTTTCTGTGAACTCCGAGCTCTGTGCCGGTTTTTTCCTTTCTTTTTTCGTTTCCTGCAGACCCAGATATACCTACAGTTAAGGTGGCCAGTGGGCAGATGGGTGAATGCCTAGGGTCAGGTTAGCCGGTGTGCAAGGGAGATCGTTGAGTGGCCGAGGATTTCCTTGAGGTGTCTTTATATCTCGGTGACCAAGCCTTGGTAACAGTGTCGACGAAGTAAATGGTTGTTGGCCTGTGGGCCAGTGGACCGGGGCGCGGTGGAGGGGGGAGGGAGGAGCGGAGTGGCGGGGGATCGGGATTGGGGGGTTTAGGTCGGAAACGGCTGCTCAGAGGCTGCCTGAGACCTGGTCGTCATCCCCTCCCCACTCGCTGGACAAAATCGCAGACCTCCTCCATCTGCTCCTCCTCGCTCGTGTGCCAGCCGCTATGGTATGCGAACCCCCTTGATGGGAAATCCAGGAGAATCCGGGAGGGCTCCTGCCCCCTCCTACGGTGGTGTCGCTAGTCCTGCAACTGTTGCTCCCAACGGCCGTGCTTCCAACAGCCGTGCTTCTATCCTCAGAGGAGCTCAAGGACAGCTAAAGCACTGTGCCCCACCGCAGGTCTCCTGCAATGGCAATAGTGCAATAGCCAAGAAGGGCCCGGGAGCACGGGGAGGTGAAGAGGAGGCACTGGTGGCGCTCTGGTAGTGCCTAAGGCGCTGCGCGCATGCCCCCCGCTGAAGCCCACGAGCCGCGCCGTGCCATGCTCGGCGAGCCCTCTGCGGGCCCCCTGGGGCTCCTCTCCTGTTGGCTGCAGGCTGGGCTCTCTCGCGCCTGGGTGCCTCTCGCGCCTGGGTGCCTCCTTCTACACAAAGGCAGACCTCCCCGTAGGGAAACGGCGCCGCCAAACACCGTCCGCAGTGCGCTTACCGAGATAGGTGGTAAGTTCAAGTCTCGGCTCGGCGCGGAGGTTTAAAGGCTTTTTTATTTTGGGTGGGGGGGGACCGGCCGGCACGATGTAGGCTGGAGAAGAGTGCCCCTCAGTACTCCTCAGTGCAGCCCAACACGGCTCACCCGGCGTGATGCAGCTCAGCTCGGCTCCCTGTGCTCGATTGCTTGATTAATCGATTGCTTCAGAGCGGGGTTGATAGGTCATCATAACGTGTTGAAATGGAAGTTACAGCATCATACGAATGAGATCTCGTATTGACAAACAATAAACCAGCATTGCCAAAGCCAATTGGTCTGACATTGGTCGCCAGCCTTCTGGTTATTCTTGGTTTTTTTCCATGGTTTTTGCAAAACGTTATTGTTTGGGAATATGCCAGGCCTTCATCAATCTAAAAAAATCATCTTCTAGAGGCAAAAAATGGGTTTTGGTCTCAAAGAAGCAACACATTACTATAGTACTCTCTGGCACTGAAGTGAATTACTTAAAAAGTCAATCAGCCTGACATTGGCTGCAAGCCTCTTGCCTTTGAGGAAGAAATAAGGAAAGAAAGGAGGCAGGCAAGAAAGAAAGAAAGCAATAAAAACGCCAGAAAGACGTAAAGGGAAAGAAAGAAGGCAGGCAAGAAAGAAAGAAGTAAAAAGAAAGAGAAAAGGAGATAATGAAAAAAGGAAATATGGGAAAGAGAGAAGGAAGGAGGAGAGAGAAGGAATGAAAGAAGGAAAGAGAAGATGTAAAAAGACAGAAAGAAAGCAAGAAAGGAAGAAAGAATGAAAGCAGGAAAGGGAGAAATAGAATTCAAGAGAGAAGGAAAGATAAAGAAAAAACAATAAAAAGAAGGCAAGGTTGAAAGAAAGAAGGAAAGAGAAAGAAAAAGGGAAGGAAGGAAAGAATTTAGGGAGGAAAGAAGGAGTGAAAGAAAAAAGTGAAAAGAGGATAACAATACAGAAAAGTTTCAAATGGACACAATTCGGTATGCTGTGAAATCGCAATAGCCAGAAAAGCAAAGCACTCTAAAAGGCATTTACAACAACACTGGTAGAAGATGGGATCTAATAAAGATCGAATATGCATTAGAAGTGTCCTGCTATCACATCAGGCTCTAAACACAAAGGCAACACTAAAGTAATTATAAAGTAAAAACAAAAACACTGGCATTGAATTGAACTAGCTTGTGAGCGGATGTGCTCCTTTTGAGAGAGCAAAATGCAATCACTCAAAGTGAAGTTAACCAGTGGCTTCAGTAGGATGACCCAGTGCCCTTGCTACATGCTGGGAACTGGGTCAGCATGTAGCAACTACAGGCTTTTAGTGGGCATAAGCCAAATGTGAAGACGCTATAACCGACCAATGGATTAAGAGAGGTGCTGAAAGCCCCTATATGTAAGTATATTATTCATATTTTAGTACAATCAAAACTCTTGGCTAACACCAGACCTAAAAAGAACCCAATATTTTAATTTTTCTGGTGTATGATCATGTCATGCTAGTTGCTTTTATGCTCACAATATCTTCTTGCAAACCTCTATCCTCCATTAGCTTTCTATGGGAAGAGACCCAAAGCTCTAATTCAAAGAGAGCAAGGTTAGTTCAGCATGTAATCAGAAGTAATTCAGCAGTGGCTCCAGGTGTAATCGTTTGTTTTCTACTTTAACTTTGCTTACTAAACCTGGATGTTCCATAACCATTGTGCCACTAAGTCATAGAGGGTGGGTCTTTCCTGTTTCATTTATCCACTACTGCCAATTTGGTTATCGCTATGCACTGCAATCTTAAGGACCTATACCCTTTTCTGATGCCTTTCATGCCCTGTTGGCGCATTCCCAGAAATACCACTCCTAGGTCCGCTAGGAAAGTGTAGCCTTATATAATCTTAACTGGCGCCAGTACCTTCTTTAAAAATATGGTGATTATTGCTGTCACAGATTACATGTCCATTTTATCATGCTAGACTGCACACCCATTATATTGCGCAAAAGAAATGTGTGCTAGATTCTGCATATACTTTTACAAGAGATAAATTTCTTCTTTTCTTGTCCTTGTCTCTCTCATATCTCTTGTATCTCCCATCTACTCTTACCAGCCCCCCCATCAGCACCCTGCTGGATAGGTAAACCTACGGACCACCCACCTGGAGGTGCTTGTGTTACACTTCTGTATGTTCTGATCCCAGTATGTGGGTCTCTTACTGCTTTGTAATATATGTTTTCAATACTGCCAATACTTGTCTCTATTTCCTGGTCATTATTTATTGCCTAGAAATACCAAGACGGATATACATCCACATTGTTCTTCCTCCATTCAGGCTTCAGTTCCTCCATAATTTGACAGCCACAGTGACATATGATAGCAGTAATCTGCATTGATTAAGTACTTGCATATCTCATGCCATTGTAGTGTAATAAAACACTGATATATAACAAAATGTCTGCTCCAAAGCACAGGCAATAATCCATGTCCTTATAGTTTATTAATACCCTTCAGTACTTGCAGTCCCATAGGCATTCAGCACCCTCACTGCTGCATAAATGTTCAGCCTTTCTCAGTTTCTCATATGAAAATTAAAATTGAGACAAACACTGTGTTTGTGCATGCCTGCTTCATCCAATGCTCTGGCATTCTGCTCTTGGAAAAACAGAGCATAAGTTTGGTACCACCTTGTAACCTAATATAATGCATTCTCCTCTGGGCCCCATGCTCTACACCAGTGTTACAGGTAACATTAATGACCAATGTCCCCTAATTTCTGTTCCTTTTGTGTACTGCCAAGGTAGCTCGTCAACAGGGGTGCTTTGGCGGTGTCCTGCTACCTGTGAAGCTTCACTTAATAGTCCTAGCCTCTGCCCACAATGGTATATATTTTATTTAGCAAAGCCCTTGAAAACATGACATTCATTCATGAATATTGTCTGTGTGAAGGTCTGCCCTTGGCCTCACCAGGTTCTTGATGTCGGAACAGATGGTTGAAGGGCCTGAGCCATGATCCATCTACAAAGTGCTGTTTAAGAAACCAGAACTGCAAATGGATATCTGCATTGTGTTTGTGTGAGGGGAATAATTCACCTGCATCCCCTCAAACAGGCCCCATCCACATTATTCACATACATGCTCCGCATGCTTTAGGTAGCACAGTATTTCTGCTAAATGTGGCAGTCAAGCGCCAATCAGTGCATCCCTAAGGCAGTGATGATCCAAACTGAGCAGCAGGGGCAGAATCCCACATCCTATCTCAGCTTTTGAAAAGGCTGTGCTTCCACACTATCAGAAGCTGGGAGAGGGCATGAACTGGGTCTTCCTCTTATTATCCCAGCCCTTGTTGTGCCGTCTGGCTCCTCATTTGCAGTACTGGAACAATGCCATGCTGGTTCCTATGTCCAGCATTGGCTTCCTTCATCCATGCGCCTGTGGAGGAGTCATCAGCAGAGGAATGAAGGTACATAAAAACAACTCAGTGATGTTTCTCAGTATGTTTGAGTGTGTGCATGATTGTGCGTATGTTTGTGAGTGACTGCAAGTGAATGACATTGTGGGAGTGTGAGGTAGTTAGAATGAGTGAAGAGGGAGAGTGAGTGAGAGAGTAAATGTGAAAGTGCATGCTTGCGTGTGTATTCATGTGTACATGTGTTTGTGTGAGTGAGAATCAGTGATAGTGTGAATAAAGAAATTAAGAGTGAAGCAGGTGGAAGTTTGTGAATATGAAAGTGAATGTGTGGAAGTATGATTGTGAGTAAGAATGAGTGAGACAGAGTAAGTGTGTGAGTATGTTTGTGAGTTACAGTTAGTGGGAAGTAAGAATGAGTAAGTGAAAGAGGGCGATTGAAGGAGTGTGAGTGAGAGAGGGAAATTAAGTGAGTGGGAGATTGTGAATAAGTTAGAGAGGGGCATTTGAATGTGTTATGCTTGTGAGTCTTATGGAGGCACCCATAGCAACATGCTGGTGACTTTATGTGGTTGCTCACAGGTGTCAGGACACTGCCCTAACACTCCTTTTGATGAGCCACCCATGATCAGTGCCCTTTTAAAGCCTGTGGCTTTTCAGCAGGTTTATGTAAATATGGTGGTTTAAAATACACTGTTTGATGACCCTATTTTCTGTCCTTGTGTCTACTCCTGTGTTCTTTTGAAGACATGTGGAGGTGCTAATATTGATACCAATGGTGGTGGCAAATCAAAGGCAAGGATAGAAACTAGCACAACAGGGCACACAGTTCCCATCAAGCCCCTTCAGGCCTTGCTTTCATTGAGCAGTGTCTTTTCTTCTGCCACTCTTGTGCCTAGGTTTCTTCCAACTGCTAGGGCTACTTACCCTTCTGTGTGTCCATGCCATAGCTCTTTTCATCCCAGTAAACTACTGGTCTCCCAGACATGCCGGTGGGGTCTCACCTCTGAATTTATGGGGCTTTGCAAAGCCTGTCTCCTTGGCAGGCCACCCAGGGCTGGCTCTCACCAACAAGCCCCGTGCCATGGCCACCACCATTTTGAGACGCCACCTTGTCAAGAAAAGAGGCACTCCACTCGATTCCTGTTGGTGGGGGAGTAATAAAAGTTGCCTTGCTGGCAGTGACAAGCACTAATATTTCTGCCAACACTGAAGTCATTTCCCAACCATCCGCCTGTCCTCTGTCGCATCCATAGCCCACATAAAGAGAAACCAAGCCAGAGCTCTGAGCCAGTGCAACTGGCTTGCGCCTCCCCCCCCAGTATTTATTATTTTTGCCAGAAGGAGATATTCTGATGTCTTGACCAGGACTTGAGACATGCCATGAGCCGAGAGAAAGAGGGTTTATGGTTCTACCTTTACAAACATTATTATAATTAGTACCTATATTTTTCTGATTTAAAATGTTAAAAATATCAATTTTCCGTGTTTCCATAGATGGCAATCTACACTCTTGCCTCAGGGCCCTGATGTTCCTGTTTATGTTCGTAGAACTTAAATGGTCTTATCCTGGAATAAAAAACTGCACATTGTTTTTCACACCTCAGACTTTGAGCCTATCAGACTTTGGAAAGATTCTGTCTATGCCATAAGATCCAAAGAGATTTGCTCTGACACATCTAGCCTCTGTTCTTTCCAGCCTATTGTTTTCTGTATCAAAGACAAACATTCCTACTGTAAACCTGCGTTGACTCCAAGGACAGGAAAGTAGTGTGTAGGATTGTGGCTGGTCACTAAAATCAAGTGCAGTGAAATAACAGCCCTAGCATTGCTTCTCTGCTAATGTGAGGAATAGTGAGACAATATTCTTCAAAAATGGCTGTTGCCCTTATTACGACTGGCCCAGGAAAATGGCTGGTCTTTCCCCATCTCTCAAGGTACCAGTACTGTTATCACTGGGGGAAGAGAAAATCCATACCATTACCAGCGGCGGCTCCTACGCAATGGTGGAGGTGCATCGCCCCACTGGCTCAAAGCCAGCAGCTGAAAAATAAAACGATATTTCATTATCATTTTATTTTTTAGTTGCTGGCTGAGCCAGCAGTGTGTGCAAGGAGGGGCGGGGCCAAACCATAAGAGGAGGGGAGGAGGAGTGTTGTGCACTTCTAAGTGCGTATGTAAGTTTGGCTGGCCGTCTCAGGCCGGCCAAACTGACATGCACACTTAGGTTTCTCCAACCGGGCAGTATTGTACAGCCGGGTTGGAAAAACAGCACTTACTCCCTGTGCCATGAGCGAGCTTTGACCCAGCCCGCTCAGGCTAATCCCTGTGCTGCTCTCATGCTTGAGAGCAGCGTGGGGGTGGATGGGGAGTCCGATGCTGTCCCAGGGACTGCTGGGACCAGGAAGAAGGCGCAAGGCGGCAGAACCAGTGTCAGGTAAGTTATATTTCAATTTTTTTTATTATCCCCCCGCGTTGCTCCCCTCCAGTCTCGCCCCCCCATCGTGCCCCCCCCACTCGTGAACCACTTCCACCCGCCCACCACTGTTTTTATGCATCATCCGCCACTGAACATTACAAGATTAACCTTGAGGTTCCACTGAGGAAAAATCAGCTTTACTGGGTGAATTTGTGATTCCAAATCCGATTCCACTGGTAATTCCTCATTTTGAACCAGATGTGATTGGTAGCTGCTATTACTGTCCTCATCAAAGAGGCCACTTGTAATTAGTACATTTGTACGTTTGGTTTTAGCATGGTCTTTCTGCCACTTATTAACATCTAGCACATTTAATGCTTGCAGGCAAGGGGGAAGACAGCGATGCAATCAGCATAAATGCGGATGCCTATGATAGCGACATTGAAGGCATGGAGAAAAATGAAGAGGAGGTCCTGGACATGCCTGACCTTGCTCCTAAGTCTGGAGCTGACCAGCCTGATGAACTGCAAATGGACATAGAGAAAAGTGTGAATGAGATATTGGGCTTTGCAGAGGAGACTAAAGCAGTAGAGGTAGCTGCCATTGCCACTTCTGCTGCGACTGATGTTCAACCTTCCGCTCAGCAGCTTGAGCTTTTGGAGCTTGAAATGAGGGCAAGGGCTATAAAGGCCCTAATGAAAGCCAGCGATGTCAACAAGCAGCTCTAATATCAAGACATTTTACGTATTTTTTTTACACCTGTATAAGACTGCACAAGGCCTCAATTTCTGTCCTTTCTATAGCAATGTATTTTCTACATTTCTTATTCAGTCCTGGACGTGCTCTGCGACTTGCAGCTTGAATTGTTTTTATAAACAGGGTTTTTCTTTGTCTTTGTGTATGTTTTCTTGCAAAACTATTTCAAGAATTTGATGTTTCAGTTTTCATGTAGTCACAAGAAATGACACCAAAAAGGTTACAAAAAGTTTACAAAGGCACGTCAAGGGGCAGTACACTTTCAGGAGAAACATAATGTTCCTATTTTATGTTTTTACACTGCTTACACTTGCTTATAGAATGTTTGTAAGCTCCGTATCAAATCACCACAATTCATCATGGAGTCTTTAACCATACTGCTTACTACAATCTCAAATAATGACCTGCAGTAACAATTGGAAAGAAATTGCAGTGTATGTAAAGATTCATGGAAGCACCCTCTGCCCAATTTGCTATCACTTTCTATAGTTTGCATTGCTTGTAATGTATAATGTGCCTTTGTAAAGTGCATTGCACCCAGGGGGACATCTTGGCCCTCCATAACAGAAGTTTTATGCTACCTAATTCAATTGTACACTGTTGGAAATGGGGATTTTTGTTGGCAGGTTGTTACCCTGTCCAAGTAGGGATCCTTCTTCCTAGTCAGGATAAGGGGGATACACTACTGAAATAACCCCTGCTCACCACCTTGGTAGCTTGGCACGAGCAGTCAGGCTTATCTCAGAGGCAGTGTGTAAAGTGTTTGCACATAACATACAGTGAAACCTCTACAAAAGGACACCACACCAGTTTAGAAAAATATCCAAAATGTATCTATGTAAAACAAGACCAAAACGATAAAAATCCAACATACAATAATCAAAATCTGTACTCTGCAAGAATAACCTCAAAAATGCAGTTCGTTGAAGTCGGTAGCTCTGCCTGGTGCTACAGCGGTGCTGAAAACAACCAAATCCAACAGTGTCGGTCGACCGCGTCATTGCGGACCGACAACGGTGTCAGAAGACTTGTAAACAGTATCTTTTGTTCTCGCCAACTGCGGCGGTGAGTTGCGGCGGCGAGTTGCGGCGGCGAGTTGCGGCGGCGGTCATCGAGGTTGTGGTGTGAAACAGAACGATGCGGCATGCGGTGCCATCAGGTCGCGGTGCAGGCAGCGGCTCGGTATCGGTCGTCCAGCCGTGTCAGTGAGACCAGGGCTGCGGTGCGAAGCGGGGCGGTGCTGACAGTCATGGTGCAAGCTTTGGTAGCCATCGAGGATCGGCGGTCGAGGGGTCTGGCGTCGGTGGGCTGCGGCTGCCATGTGGCATGGGGCGGTGCTGCGTGTAGCTTCCGAGCGGTGCCCCAGACCACGGTGCAGACCACGGCGGCGATGTCAGCTCACAACGGCGTCGTCGGTGAGACCAGGGTGGTGGAGTGAAGCAAGGCGGTGCCCACAGGTCGCGGTGCAAGCAGCAGCTCCGTGGCGGCGGCAGTCATTGTCGTTGGTAAGACCAGGGTTGCGGTGCGAAGTGCGACAGTGCCCTCTACGGTGCCTTCAGGTCACGGAAACCGCTGGCGGTCTTGGTGACTGCGTCGGGTTGCGATTTCTCTCTGTGGCAACAGAGACATGCGGTCCAAGAGGCGTTACCCAGAGGTAAGTGAAGTCTTTGCTGTCCCTGAGACTTCGTGAACCGGAGGGAAGGTCTATCTCAAGCCCGTGGAGATACTCCGCAACAAGTGAAGAAAGTTGGGTACAGTCCTTTCACTGCCCAAGGCAGAAGCAGCAACTGCAGGCCAACCCAGCAAAGCAACAAAACAACAAAAGGGCAGTACTCCTCATGGCAGCTCTTCCAGCTTTTCTCCTTGGCAGGTTCCTTGATCCAAGCTAGTTCTAAAGTTCTGGGGTCTGGGCCCCAATATTTATACCGCATTTCCCTCTGTTCTCTTGTGCCAGAGAGTGTCTGTGCCCAGTCCAAACCAGTTCTGTCCTCTCTGGCCCAGCTTCCTGGCAGGAGGTGGAGACAGCATTGTCCAAGGCAAACGAGGCCTATTCAGGTGCAAGGAGATCTCCTCCCACTACTCTAAATGCAGCCCAGGTATATTCAGCCCAGCCCTAACTCATCCAGAAGAGGCAGGACACACCTCAACCCCCCAGTGGCTGTCTGAAGAGAATGCACATCCCCAGCCCCTGTCACTCCAAAGCCAGACAGTCAATCTACAAACCAGCAGAGGCACACAGGATGGCTAAGCAAGAAAATACCCACTTTCTAAAAGTGCTATTTTCAAACACACAATATAAAAATCATCTTTACTAAAAGATGCATTTTTATATTCTGAGTTCAGGCATACTAAACTCCATCTTTCTATCTTGTCCCAATGTGTTATACTTGTAAGATGTTACAAAGTATTCCCCATTCTATCCTATAGGACAGATAGCCTTTCAATAGTGAAAAACAAAATACACTGTATTTCACTATCAGGACATGTCACACACACCAGTACATGTCATACCTTTCACATACACTGCACCCTGCCCATAGAGGTGCCTTGAGCCTACCTGAGGGGTGTCTTACATGTAAGAAAAGGAAAGATTAGGGCCTGGCAAGTGGGTACACTTGCCAGGTCGACATGGCAGTACAAACTGCGCATAGACACTGCAGTGGCTACTTCTGTGGGTGGCACAATCAGTGCTGCTGGCCCACTTGAAGCATTTGATTTACAGGCCCTGGCACTCTGCACTTTACTAGGGACTTACCAGTACATCAGATAAGCCAATCATGGAAACACCAATCCATAAACACAATTTAAATGTAGAGCATATGCACTTTAGCACTGAATAGCAGTGGTAAAATGCCCAGAGTCCTAAAACCAACAAAAACAGGGTAAAAAACAGGAGGCCAAAAAGCAAAAAGTCTGGGAATAAACCCACTGAAAAAGCCATGTCTTACTTACATATTGTATTGATCTCAAGAGGATAAAAGGTCAGTGGTCTTTCGAGATTCAAACCTGTGAGGTGCAACACAGATTCAATTCATGGAGTGAATGTATTCGTCAACAGAGCCACCAGACCCTTCTTTTGGAGCATGCTTTGATCAATGGAGGGAGGGATCCAGCCTGATCTTGTACATTTTCAATCGCTGGGTATTCGTAGGAGCAAGGATGGTAACCAGTAGAAATGGTGATGAAAAGTTTACTGTCTGCATTACTTAGTCTGTATTATTAAAAAGGAATTGTACAAGAAGTCGGTCAAGCAAGGTGCCTTAAGCCCAGAATTGTGAGTATGGCAAGTGCCTTTTTCTCACTATACAGCCACAAGAATGTGCCAGGTTTACCCAGCAGCCCCTATGAGAAACAACTAAAGTTCCTTGCTCACCCTCCGTTTAATTCCCTGTAATTGTCTTACAATTCCGTGCCAGTGATAATATAAACCAACTAAACAATGGATTAATATAGAAGTCTAATTTTTACAAGTTGGAAGTGGCGTGTGTAAGCCCTGGACATTTCTGCAGGGTCATCCCAGATTTTTACCTTCTCTCTGGCTCCCTTTGCTGAACTTGTTTTTGTTGGCTTTTAGGCTCTCTGCACTTTTTCCCTGCTAAACAGTTGTAAAGGGCTTGAATTCTTCCTTGAAAACATGGTAAAATTGGTGTACACCTGATTGCTATATTTAATTTTCTGTTAAGTCCCTAGAATATGGCACTACCTGTGCCCAGGGTCTGTAAATTAACAGATCAGCAAATCAGCAGCCCTTATTGTGCCACCCAGTAAATCAGCCTTTTTAAACATGTCTTAGAACTGCCATTGCAGCCGTTAGTGCAGTTTTAACTGCCATTCGACCTGATAAAATAAACTTTTTGCCAGGCCTAAACCTTCATTTTTAATGCTTATAAGACAACCCTAAGGTAGGCCCTAAAGGTTCATTGGGCAGGGCGCATAGTATTTCAAAAGTAGTACATGTGTTTAGGCAATCTTCAATACAATGATATCAACTGGGCAGTTTCCAACTCTATGGAAAAAGGCATCCATACTCCCCTTGCTAAAGAAACCCAATGTAGACCTCAGTGATCTTAACAACTATCGGCCCATATCCAGATGACCTTTTCCAGCGAAAATAATTGAAAAGCAATTGGCTGCATTTATAGAGACGCACAAGCTCTTGGACCACAAGGCTTCAGGAGCTCTCACAACACGGAAACTGCGCTATTAAAGGCCACTGAGGAAATAAAACATATCTTGGACATTGGCGGGTGTGCTGGGCTTATTCTTGTAGACCTATCCGCAACGTTCAACACGGTCAACCACAGCTTGTTGGTTGACCGTCTCGACAGCATTTAGCTCAAGGGACAGGCTTTGTCCTCGTGAGTTCCTTCCTAAGTGGAAGGGAACAGACCGTATCACTGAAAGAATTTGCCTCAGACCCTTTTGTCTTGCCATGCAGAGTCCCCCAGGGATCTTCTTTAAGTCCCACACTGTTTAATATGCATGTTACACCTCTGGCAGCATTGATTATATAATCTGGCTTCTCCTTAACAATTTATACCAATGACACGCAAATTGTTGTATCCTTCTCCGATCTTCTCAACAACATCTGTCCGAACCTCCATAACAGTATGTCAGCCATCAGTGACTGGATGGATCGTAACTGTTTTAAATTAAATTCTAGTAAGACAGAGGTTCTTCTTTTTGGGAAGGATTCCTCCTTCTGGACGCCATCTTGTTGGCCTTCAGAGTTAGGATACTTACCAACATCAACTAGCAAGGTTAGGAATCTGGGTATCCTGATGGATAACAAACTTGCATTTGGGGACCAAGTGAATACGACCATATCAGCCTCTTTCTACAATCTGAAGAGAATCAAGAAGAGTCTTAGCCAAACTTGACTACTGCAATGGTCTATATCTCAATTTGCATCTGCAGTATGCCAACAAGCTCCAGGCTCTCCAAAATGCGGCAGCCAGGCTGCTATTGGGTTTCCCTAAATATCACTCAGCCAAACTTGCATTACAGAAGCTTCACTGGCTCCCTGTAAAACATAGAGTGAGCTTCAAGGCCCAATGTATCACCTTTAGGGCCTTACATGATTTAGGCCCTAAATACCTCAAGGACAGGCTCAGATGGTATCAGCCAGAGAGATCACTATGTTCTAGCACTGCTATGAATGTTGTTGTTCCTAAGTTTAGGCTTTCCGCTTGGGGAGGTTGAAGTTTTGCAGTAGGGGTCTCGAAACTTTGGAACTCCCTTCCACTGCACATAAGTCTTTCCCTGACCTATTGACCTTTAGAAAGGCTCTCAAAACCTGTTTTTTTTAACCTTTAATGAGCAACCTCGCCTCCTTATCCTTGCAATGCCTAGATGCCTCCAGGTAATGTTGTGCTATATAAAAATACAAAACTTTGTTGCTGGGATTCTGCGGCGTCACAGAACTATGCTTGGGATCATGGAACCTTAGTAGGCAGGGACTAAGTCAGCCTACCACCTGAGTACCCATGAGCCCGGGGACCAACTAGCTATAGTGTCTCACTTGCCCTCCTACTCACTCACAGAGGAACAAGTGATTAGACACCCCAGAACACAACACTCCCGACCCTCTCAGAAATCGCGGTTGTAGGACACACCCTTTCGCTCTCACTCTCGTACCAGTCCACAATAAGATTTGACAGAGACACAAGAAAAGTTTAAAATGTTTATTTTAACTATCCTGCTCTTGAATGCAGTATACATGCCACAACAAGTAGAAAAATGCCTAACGCAAATACGGTTAGCATAGCAAGTAGTCCGTAAATCATAAAAGGTGCTGTCATTGTGTACAACAGTGTAGCCTAACCTCCCTCCCCTTCTACAGAAGCAAAATGATTATATATCAGAAGATCTCTGGGTGTTTGCAGCAGACCCCGTACCTCAGACTATAGATGGAAGATCTACATCAAAGGTGTTGTCACGCTCCCTTCTCTGGAAAGATACCTGTCCAAGTGTGTGTTACCCAACGTGTATACCTATATGACCAAAGTACATGTTCCCAAACAACAGCTGCATCTGCATGTTTTGTCTAGGTGCTAGGGCCTGACCAGAACAGAATAACAAAGGGCATTGCTGTTCGACCTTGTCTGCAGTGCTCAGACTAAATCCCAGGAAAGAACAGAACACAAAAACAACAGCATGTTCTGTGTGTAAGTTGCAGTGTGACACAAAGCAAAATACGTTTGTGTAGTAAAGTGCTCAAAGCAGAGGATAGGCTGCCACGGGCTCATGCTACCATAGGGAAAATTACAATGGCCACATGGACCACGTGACACCCTCCCCTTGGTCAGGACGGTGGCACATAATTGCTAGAGAAATCACAGGTAAGCAGAACCAAAGCATTTCTGGTGAGCACCCAAGACAGAAGACGGCCGAATGAACAGGAAGAAGAATGTTTTGTACACAAAAATATATCCAATTACAGCGTGTTGTCAGGCGCCATATGTATGCAGCCAAGTGAAATGCCATCAACTCCAGCAAGGCATCAGAGCCTTCCAAAGTGAATGGTGCAGCCATCCAATGAGCAAGGCAAATGAACAGGCGTGTTCCTCATAGCCAGTGGTTGCCAAGACCATCCAAGGAGAACCGGTGTTGACTTCAATAAAGCTGAGATCCAAGAGTCTGTGTGCCCCTGCGTAGGAAGTCTTTTTGGCCACTGACCCCAATGATGGATTGTACACAAGCCGCATACCCAAGGAACAGTCTTGGTTATGGGACATCAATGGACCCATCAACAGATCATAATCCAGGGCAGCGTGTGCGGTGCAGCCAGTCAGCTATCCAGGGCCCACTGGATGCAGAAAAACACAGGTTGCACACAGGTGGACGAGGCATAGCGGAAGGTCAGACAGAAATCGACATCCAGAGCTTCTAGTGGCATCAGTCCAAAAAGCTGACGCATCCGCTCACGGTACAGCTGCAGCTGTTCCTGTCCGGGCAGAACCACAGATCGAGCAGCCATTGCGGAATAGAAGAAAGAGGACAACGATGCCGCAAATCAAGACGAGCAGCAGTGGGAACCCACCGAACATTGGAAAAAATAGAATGTATAATGGCAGGGATTTCTCCAAAAATCGTTTGGAAAGAGGACATGAGGCCAGAGCCCACGAGTTTAAAAAAATGTGCTAGGCCTGTCCAATCAGACGCATTAAATACTTGATGTATCAATTCCCCAAAATGGAGGGGGAGATTCGTTTTTAACAAGGATTGTATTTCACTGGATGTTCTCGCCACCTGCAATTCGAAGATCTCATCGGCTGACGTGAGAGCTACTTCTTGTTGAAACAATAGCGCTTTGAGTCTGCTTAGCTTATTGAAATCTGTTTTCAGGGTTGGAATGGAAGGCCACAACGAACTATCTACACTCCCATGTGGAGGGGGAAACAGGACATTGACTGACTGACTTATTTATAAAGCGCTTGATTGCCGAGGCGTCTTGGCGCTGAGGTGAGTTGATACCATTGCACAGGCTCGCTGATCTGAGTGCTAAGGGAAAAGCTCCTAAAAAGAGACCTATTAGACTGTAATCTGATGGTAGTCGGAAGGGTGTTCCACAGTTTGGCTGCTCGGTGGGAGAGGCTCTTCCCACCCCATCTGGCTTTTTTTTATCTTAGGAACAGGTATCAGCCCTGTATTGGCTGACCTAAGATTCCGTCGCGTACCAGGAAAATAGTTTTTGAATATCCGTGGCTCCCCCTTCATATAGAGCCTTATGCACAAGACAGAGGGCTTTAAATTCTACTCGCTGTAGAACTGGGAGCCAGTGAAACTGTCTGATACTAGCAGACGTGGGCTGGTGTTTATGGAGATCAAGCTGCACACGTGCTTCGCATTCTGCAAGGACTGCAGTTTGGCGGTCTGGCCTTTGTCAATTCCCAGGTATAAAGCGTTACCATAGTCGATTTTTGAAAGAACAAGAGCTACTATCACCGTTTTCCTAAGGGTTAGTGGAATAAACTGCAACATTTTACGCAAAATTTTCAGAGTAGAAAAACATGAGGAAGTTAGCTGATTGATTTGTTTTGCAAACTTTAGTTCATTATCAAACAAGAAACCGAGGTTTCTAGCCTTAGTCACAGGAACAGGACAGTTCCCCGCCTCGGAAGGCCACCATAGTTGGCTCCATACAGAAGGGCCCAGCCCAAACTCAATGACCTCCGCCTTTTCAGTGTTGAGCTTGAGGAAATTTGAGTTCATCCAAGCCATGACTGAGTTAAGACATTTACCAAAGCTGGCAGCTGTAATGTCTACCCTCTGCATGACTGATACCACTATCTGGGTATCGTCTGCATATGAGATTAATGTGATACCATGATCTTTAATTAATCTAGCCAGAGGGGTGACATATATATTAGTGTTTAAATCAAAAGGAACTAGCTCTAGAGTGGGTGCTCCTAGCGTTTGTTTGCATTGAAAAGGAAAACACTTTATGTTTTGAAAAAAGCCCTCACTCACCAACCTAGTTGGTGACATGCTTCATCATTGGGCCTCACCCAATGCGCCGAGTGCACCTCGGGTGTGCTACAACGCCTGGATACAGCGGAGCGGGTATTGTAACATGAGAGTGCAGTGATAGTGGGTGGATGGATGTTAAAAAGACTGTCCTAAGGGTCCCACAGGGCAAAATTGACTAATTTAATGTATGGGCCCTTGGCAGTGAGTAAAAACGAGAGGCAGATATTATAGGAGGTCTAAGGTAACTCCAATATCATGGTCGGTCAACATGTTTCAGCCATGCTCCCTTTAATGGTATGGCTTTCTTCAGGACCTATGTGTAGTGCAAAAGTGAGTGGTCTAAAAAAGTTTTTTTTTATGTGACGCGCTAAGGTGTGATATGTGGTAGAGGAGTATTTCCTCTAACGGCACATTCTCAGATAGTTTTTGAGAAATGCCCCATGAGTTCCATGTGGGGGCCTGACTTGTAGTCACACTTTCGTCAAGGTCTAGAGCCCTGCTCGGTACCTGCTGCGGCCGCCATGGATCTCCGTGGTTGACATATATATTAAACAGCGTTTGTGACAAAGCTGACCCCTGTGGAACTCCACACGGGAGGCAGAGATTTCCTGACTTAAGACCATCCCAGTGGATCAACTGTTCCCTGGATGCCATGAAGGATGATAGTAGGGTTAGAGCCGTCTCTCTGATACCTACTGCCTTCAGCCGCCGCAACAATATCGCATGGTTAACGGTATCAAATGCTGCTGATAGGTCAAGCAGGATGAGGACGGCTCCCCCCCCCCCCCCCCATCCATCAGCCTTCGGAT
The DNA here is from genome assembly GCA_963921515.1 of Calotriton arnoldi. NCBI lineage: Eukaryota > Metazoa > Chordata > Amphibia > Caudata > Salamandridae > Calotriton > Calotriton arnoldi. The sequence goes on from CAWUFW010000339.1 coordinate 2,852,539, forward strand.
CTCTTCTGTGGCCATGATCAGGGCAGACTGTGGAATGTCGAGATCTAAAGCCATGTTGAATAGAATCCAGAAGGTTGTTGTAATCCAGATAATCTGTGAATTCCACATTAATAGCTTTTTCTAAAATTTTAGTCGGTAATGGCAGACACGATATTGGGCGGTAGTGTTTCACCTCAGTGGAGTCCACTGCAACAAGTAACTAGCTTCGAAACAGTCACTACGTACGGGATCCGAGCCCGTAGAACACAACAGTCCTGATTATTAAGGACAAGATTACTGCCATTGGAAAGCAATGTGAGAGTGGGAATAATAGCGGGAACTGGAGTCCCTTTCAGAAAACAAGCAAAATTAGGGGCCAAAACATTGCAAGCGCCGTGGAGTTTCACTTTTTGACATACAAGGGAATGGCCGGCAGTGGAATCACACTCCTCCCCTGTAAGAAAAACATCTCTTACAGCATGATGACAGCGATATGTAAATGGTAAAGACCATAACTTATGTATGTAACTGCTCCCAAAGGGCTCATATCTACCTACGGGAAAGTGTTTCATGCTGGCAGTAAACTGAAAAATAGAAGATGGGCAACTAAATGACCCCATGTATTAACCAGACTGCAGAATTAATCGTGGCTACAGTAAACGGTAGTTGTTCGAGTTTTTCTATATGCAGCATAATGTATGTAGTGTCTTTCATGGCCATCAATTGTTTGTTTTTTTAGTCCTCATTTGCCTTGAATAAACAAAGAAAAAACGTACTCTGGGGCCCCCCCTTGACAAAGCACCGCCCAGAGATCCTTGTTTTGAGCCAAGTGCTAAGCACTTTACACAGAACTTCTCTTTCAGTGGTCTGTTCACTCCTGCCCTGCTGTTGTAGAGCAGCCACCAGAGCAGTGAAGCAATAAAGGCCTAATCATAGGACTGTATTTGATCCATGGTATTTATCCACCATTCACACGGCGCCCAAAACTCATTTGTCTTGCTTTTCAAAGCTCTATCTAACCGGATCGTATATTTTACGGAATTAATCCAGTCTACCTTAGTCGGGGGGACAGAATTTATCCAGTTTTTACAAATCTCTCTGCGAGTAAGAAGCACCAGATAAAAGATCAATTTTCTTACATTAGTTGATACCAACTCAAAGTCTGTTAAAGCCCCAAAGAAAACTAGTACTCTGCTTACATGGAGCGTCTCACCAAGCATCCCAGACATACAATTACTCACATCTGACCAGAAGCAATGAATCCTGGGACACTCCAGAAACATGTGGATATCGTCCACTTTTTCTTGATTGCATTTTGGACATCTTGGCGTGGCTCCTTTTCCCAATTTAGACAACCTTAGTGGAGTCCAGTAGGAGATAGAAAAGGTGGTTCCTCCTTAAATTTGCAGCGCGGACCATCGAGTATAGAATGTTACAGGATACTTGCCATAAGTCTTCTAGCTCCGTCACCGGCAAGTCTCTTCCCCACAGGTCGGTTGGTAGTCTGAAGTTGCCATCTGCTAGTTCCACCTGGAGCCAATACCAGTTAGCCACTTCCTTTTTCCTTTTAATATTGCTAGACATCAAAGTCTCTAGTTCGTTCGAAGAGCCAATGTCTACCTCAGCCGAGTGGTACCAACTTTTTATTTGTAGATTCTTAAACCTAGATAGCTTGTTGTTGGTGATCTCCTGCCACTTCTCCCATGAGATCAAACACCCATTGTCGACTATCTGATCCCAACTCAGTACCTCTGCCGCTCTTAAAACTATTGCCAGGCTATCCTTAGTCCATTCAGGGGAGCCTGGAGCATCCCAAATAGGGGCCTGCCCACTATAATAGCTGAGCTTTGTCTCCCTTCTGATTCTATGCCAAGTGGCAGCAAATCCTTGTAGAGTCTTAAGGAGCACTTTTGTAAAAAATCTTGGCTCTCCAAATTTATGCAAAAATCCTTGCGCTCCCCCTTTCACCTCCAATACCATTGCACTGAACATTTTTCCAATGTCCGATCCATCAGGGTCGTTCAGAAGCATCCTTCCATTTTTTAGGAGAAAGACCCAAGCGTAGTAAATCAAATCCGGTAAACAAAGACCCCCTTTTCTTTCTTTCGTCTGAGCTTTTTCCGAGCAATCCCTACTTCTTTAGAGGCCCAGATAAAACTAGAGATCTTAGCCTGAACCTTTTTGCGCCACTCATCCTTGAAAGCCATAGGTATATTTTGAAACAGAAAGGAGAATTTTGGATGTATCGACATTTTAACAAGATTCACCCTTCCAATAATTGTCAAGGGAAGGTGGGCCCAACTTGGTAATAACTCACAAACTTCCTTATTGATCTTCCGGAAATTAACTTCCGGAATTCTTTCTATATCTTGTGTAATTCTGATGCCCAAGTACCTCATTTCCCTTTTAATACCATCTTGCTGAGTATTTATATTCCAGGCCATTATTTCCGTTTTGTGTTCATTCACTTCATAGCCAGAGATGTGCCCAAATCGTGAGGTCATATCATATATTACCGGGACCGAGGAAAGCAAGTCAGAAGTATAAATCACTAGGTCGTCAGCATAAAGCCCCACCTTTTTCAACCAACCTCTAAACCCAAAAGGACATATTCCTTCGTTCTTACTGATTTTTTACCGCTAGGGGTTCGATATATAGGTTGAATAAGAGGGAAGACAGTGGACAACCTTGTCTGGTTCCCCTTCAAATTTTGAAAGGTCTGGAGAGATTCCCATTCACCAGGACCCTAGCTATGGAATTTTTATAAATCAGTTCTACGGTCCTGCAAAAAGTTTCGCCCAAATTGGTCACCCTTAGTATTTTCAGAAGATACACCAGTTCACCCTGTCAAAAGCCTTGGTGGCATCCAAAGTAATGATTGCCAAGGGGACTTTATAGGCAAAAGCTTTATCAATGGCTCCTATTAGATTGTAAGTAAGATTTTGAATCCTCCTCCCCTGACAAATGGTCATCAATTGTTGTTTACTTGTTAAATTCAAAGGTAAGAACAATGCACTTGCATTCAGGTAATCCCAGGGAACTTGTCCATTTTTAAGTGTTTGTAGTGTCCACCCAAATTGCATAACTGATCTAAGTTGATGTTGACCATGATATAATGTAGACATTTCATGTTGTACAATACCAATAATAGAAGATACAATATTGTCTAAAGTATAAATTCGAGATGACAATGTGTTAATACTGCTATCGACAACGGCAAGAACTTTATCCAGATTGTCCTAATCTAATTGTCATAGACGTACAGCAGCTTCTAGTTGTGACAATTTCCTGAATTCATTATAAGCAGCATAAACAAAACGCTTAGCATGAGGGGATTTTGGACCCAAAAGGAAATCAGCAAGATTTATGTCTCCCAACAAAAGAGAAAGATGTTGTTTTACAGAAGACAGCGTGGAAAGTTCTAACCATTGTTGACATAATTTTCCAACAGAATAAGTGGTGACAGTATTGGAATTGGGGGTCTGAGGGTAGCATGGATCAGGTCTATGTAGTGACAACCCGGAAGTAGTATTCATGAAACGCGAATGACAAACATTCGTGTCCACTGGCCACAAAACCCACCCAGCTGGATTCATTGTGGAGGAATTAAAACGTGCTGTTTCTTATCAGTCAATTAAGTTGATCTTCAGTATAATTTGTATAAGTCTGCCAGTTATCATAAAGGGCTTGCGATGGAATAGTTGGAGTATTCAATTCTTTAATTTTAGCCAATCCCATACAAGTAGTTTCTTGGACGGTGTAATTAAGAAAGATGATTTGGGTCGGTATTAGACATGCACGGGACAAGGCTTAGTGCCCCATACTGATTTTAAATCAATGTTATCTCTCCAATAATCGTATCCCTTTAGCGCCACATTTTCAATAAAGGAAGAGGAATAGATTAACTTAGTTTGGGTAAGCATACATTTTTTTGAAGAAATGGGAACCAATTTAAAGTAATATGAAGCCGGGTATGAAAGGTATAACCGGTAAAGTACGTGTATTTTCGCTTTTGTGTCTTGGAAATACCCTGAGATGGAGTAGGACAATGTTCCCATTGAGTATAACTAAAAAGGGGACGCTGTCCATTAGTTCTATGCTGAAGATGATGTCCATAGTGTTGGTAACAAAATAACTCGGCATAGTTAGCAGAATTCAAATATACATCTTCTGTATCAAAGACAGTGTATTATTCTAATTCAGAAAACAACAAATTCACAGCATTGACATCCCAATCATCTGATTGTAACCCAGGTATAATCACATCACCCATAGAAACATGGAATACGTATGGTATCTGTAGGACCATATACATCAAATGGTACTTTATCTCATACAATTCCATCAGTGACTGGGACCGCTGAAATGTTAACAAGGGACTGGTCTCTGTTCATTTTATGCAAGGAAGAATGTGGGGCCAACACACCGTCGATCAATTCCACTTTGGAGCGCTCAGGAAGGTAGTGGCCATTAATCAGAAGGAAGAAAACAGTCACGAATCCAATCCACATGAACAGGAACACCATGAAAAACACGATCCAGATATGTGTCCAAGGGGGAACCAGATACTTGCATTTCCACCAAGTGATAAGCACACAAATCTTTGCCGGTGTTGGGGAGAGGACTGTAGACAGAGAAGAACTTTTCAAAGAAAAATTATCCTGATCGATATAGTAACCAGAAAAACTCAGCTGAAACAGTGGAGGTTGAGAGTCTGGACCCAGAACAGGGGCTTGCAGGTCCACAGGGCTCTCAACAGTTGGATCAGAATAAACTATTTCCATGGTAAAATGTCAGGAAGGTAAAACTGATAATTGATCAACTGAAGACTCGACATCCCCCTCTGACAGCCAGGGAGAATCAGAAAGAACGAGGCTCACAGGCTGCAAAGAATTATCCCGTCGGACACTCCTAGGCATACTATTAAGAATCGGCCATATGGTGTAACATGACATGTTAAATTGAGACAAAGCAGATTCTACTTGTATCCAGGCAGTGGAGGTAAAATCACAGTTCGGGTGCCCCGAAGACCAAGCACTGGAACAGGAGCACAATACGAGGGACCGAATTCTTTCTTGATCGCCACTTTTTCATGAACCAGATCCCCAACATTGGGGAGCCAACCAGAAACCGGAATCAGAACTGCTGCATCGGCTGGGGAGGTTGAGGGCAAATGTGTTTTCGCCAGAGCGTCACAACTCTTTTGTAGATCCTGTAATACAGCACAGTGGTTATCTACGTCAAATGTAGCAGCAGCCGCCACAACGTCTAGACCCTCAAGGTCTGGAACAAACATCTTAATGCCAAAGAGCAATTCGTATGGGGTCCGGCCACCCAGAGATCTTCTTGGGAGATTATTAAGAGCACGTTGAACCCCATAGAGGTGAGTTAACCAGCCACAGCCAGTACCTAATACCCTTGCTGTTAAAGACTGCTTTAAGTCATGGTTCATCCGCTCCACAACAGAATTACCCTAAGGTCTATATGGAGACGAGAAATGCACCTGCACTCCCATGGACTTCATCGAATTACGGTATGCCTTAGAGGCAAAATCCGGACCTTGGTCTGAATGAAAAGTGCCGCAGGCATAAGTCCCGACAAAGACATGCAAATCTTTTATAACAGTACGAGCGTCAGCAGAGTGCTGTGCCCAAACCCAGAGGAACCTAGTGCATGAATCCACTGCAACCAAAATATATTTGAAAGCATTATCGGATGTGAATGGACCGCAATGATCAAGATAAATACACCCAAACGGATGATTAGAAATGATAAGATGTGTCTGAGGTGGACGCGACACAGTAGAACTCTTAATTTGTTGAAAAATATCACAACAAAGCACATATTTATAAGTCGCGCCACCAATAGCGTTGCTGTAAAAAAGAAATTGTAGCTGACATTCCTGCATGAGCAGAAGCCAAGCCTTCATGGGCGGCCACAATGAGTGATAGTCTGCTGTCTTTGTTGGGAATCAAGCGATCACCAACAGTAGGAATAGTTATAAATGGTACTTTTTCAGAAGTCATTTGATAAGTATAACGGGAAGGGAAACCCTGCGGAAAAGGAGTACCCTCCTTAGCCGCCAGAATGTCATCGCCAATTTTATTCATTGACCTAGTAACTGCTGCTACTTTAACTGTGGCTACTGCAGATTAAGCTACTTCATCAGCCATTGAACAGTGTGCGCTCCCGCATGTTTATGTCCTAATGTATGGACAACATGTGTAAGTGGCAAACGGTCCTTTAGAGCAGCCACTCGGACCCAAAGCGTTTTGTCCTTGATTGTGCTACCTCTAGAATTCCGAAAATCGTTCTGTTTCCCAAAAAACAAATTGTCATTGAAAGACTGTACACTGAATGGATTTAATAAGTAATAATCGACAGTTACGCTCTCTTTTGGCAGAATTTTTTTATGTGGTATGTTAATATAATTCGGATTTTGTATTGTGGGTATATATTGACCTGATGTGATTCCTGCTTTTCCTGTGTTACATGTATTTTTAATCTGTTTGTTTGACCTTATTTGTGTCTATCAGTAACTGTTTTGTATTTTCCTTGCATAAAAAAGGGGAAAAAACCAATAAAAATATTAAAAAAAAAAAAAAAGAAAGACTGTACAGAATAAAAAGAGTCACTCACAACAAGGGTGGGTAACCCAGGATTAGCAAATTCAAGACTTAAAAGTAAAGCTCATAACTTGGCTAACTGGGCCATGCAGTCACCAAGGGATTGGTTGTGAACCAAAGTAGATTGAAAAACTCCGTCCACTACTGCACCTACCACAAATAGCGCAAGGTGCAGAATAAGCATGTTTAGAACCAATGGCCGGATGACCCGAACCATCATTGTAAACCATGCATTTGTTCTGATAGAGGAAGAACCGACAAAGGGAGAGGGTGAACATGTTCATACTGAAGAATCTCTTGAGTTTGTAAGGACGGATCAAATACAAAACTGACATCAGCCGACGTCAGGGACGAAGCCCATTAAATCCATCGAGGATGTAGAGCTTTAGAGTTAGGAACACTTGCTTTTGTGACCGCCTCTAAGGCAGGCATGGGAGAAACAACAAAAATGCGTTTACCTTGTGCAAGAGGGCGTTCTTTCAGAATCGCCATCTGCACAGCGGTAAGAATTTTCTTAGTAAAAGAAAAACGCAACTCTGCAGGAGCATACAGATGCGATTTGTAGGCTATGGAAACTGTGTCACCCTCATTAAAAGTCACATAGGTGAAACTGATTGATCCGGGTAAAATCCGGATGACCACATTGGTTGTATTTAATCTAGTTTGTAAGTATTGTGCTGCAAGCAAGTCTGTTTGTAACATGCGCAACTCTGCGGTATGTTCTGGAAGCCAAGAGGAAGCTGAAAAGGAAGAGTGTATCAAAGCGTAGAGTGGTTTGATACGCTGAGCATAGTCAGGAATGTAAGTTCTGCCAAAATTTAAAAAACCCAGCAGGGACTGGAATTTTTTAAGGGTAGATGAAGGTTGCAATTGAGTACACTTCTCCAGAAAGTGGGGTGCTAAACCCCTACCCTCATTGGTTAGCTCATAGCCAAGAAAAAGAACGGGCAAAAATGCTATATGCTATTTTGCAAAGTTGAATTTGTACCCTAAGGTGGTGAAATGCGTGATAATGCTATCCACTCGCGCAAGATAAGGATTTAATTCATCATCTGTCAGGTAAATGTCATCGACATATGAAAAAGCATCAGGATCAATTTAATTTAAAAGGGACACAATACGTGCAGCCAAAATCCAGGGGCTATTCTTATACCCCATAGGCAATCTCGCATAGCGCCTCTGAGAGCCAAGAGCGCTGAAAGCGGATAAGTCACAGCTGTCTGCAGCCAAATTGTGACTGAAAAACCCATTTGAAATATCCAAAATAGTTTTAAACTTTTTACGTACAATATTATTAATTAGTGCTGTAGCATGGGTGTTTTGTACAGCAAAGGTATGGGTATGGCTATTCAAATGCCTGTAATCTAAAACAATGCGATATGAACCATCATGTTTCAAAATCAGAAAAAGAAGATTATTCATCGCAGAAACACAGGGTTCAATCACACCCTGGTATTCTAAATGAGTGAGAATTTCTTTAACAGGTGCCTTTGCGTCACGTTTAATTGGATATTGATTCTGAGGCTGAGGAGTTGAGCAAACAGGCCCAACATGGAAAGGTGAATCCTTATACCAACCAGCCTGGTTGCGGTAAAAGGCAGGAGCTAAGGCAAGAGCCCACTCTGAAGCATAAGCTTGTTTAGTCTCCTGGTACATATTGTGAAAAAGAAGGAACAATCACCTCCTCGCCACAAGGACAAGCAAGAACAAATGTGGGAGGCCAGTCTACCTTCGCTAGTAAAATGTCATAAGAAGACGCCAAGTTGGCCCAAAAAATAGCATTTATGGTGTGCTTAATAACACCTTCGATCAGAAGGTCTACATGATAGTGTATCAGGGGGAGCTACGTGGGTGTCTGCGGTTTCTACAGTAACAAATGTGTCAGTTTTTTTCACCTCCAGAAACTGGTGGAGTGTCTGCAGCACTACGGTAACTTCTGCCGCGCTGTCGAGGAGAGTCACCACCCAACTCCTGTCCAGGAGAAGGGTTCTCACCGTCTGTGGCATATTTTGCTGTCAAAAAGGAGCAATACAGAGCTGGTTCCTTCCGTTTGACTTCCACGTCAAACTGGTGCTGTGGGTCCCGCTTAGGGTGCGTAGACTCGCCTTGTCTGCGCTCCTGTCTGCCTCCTCCGCCAAATTGTTGATCCGACGATTCCTGAAAGGAACGAGGATCAGGAACCTGAAAGAGTTTTAATCTTAGAGCGATCACTTAAATAATATCTACATTCAAAAGTGTCAGGTAGTGGTGAACCAGCACGAGACCTAGGCTTCTGTTGCTGTTTATTCTTGTCCCATGTCTTTTTAGGAAAGACTGGACGTCCCTCCTTCTCAGGAGGTGGCTTATCCTGGGACTGGGTAGAAGGTCTGACTCCCAAATTATTGCGACCCAAGGATGTATAAACATCAGCAATAATAATCGGTAACTCACGTTCCTGATCAATGTCAGCCACAGCTGAAAGGCGCTGGCGCACCTGTAAACAAACTGCTTCACCCTTAATATTAGAAAGAATCATTTAGGAGACAACAGGAAAAATACCCACCAATTTCATCCCCAAATCCCGGGCAGGACCTGCCTCGTGTTCATTCTCTACTTGTTTTAGAACGCTCGGAAGAACGCTCATGGAGGGGGTGCCAAAACAAAGTGTATACACTGAGGCAAACACCATCCCCAGGTGTTGCAATCTGCAAGGGGAGGGACCAGACCACTTGGTAAACACATATTAAGGATCCTGTGTTTCTTTACAGGACCAGTGTGAGGGAAGACATCATCAAGCTGTTCAATCTTCGGAGCAATCCAAAATGGAAGGTCCTCACGAGTCTGAGGACATTTGCCCATTACCGAATTAATAAGAACAGGGCTAATCACAAGGGCCCTACCATGCGCCTGCACCGGAGGCGCAGCCCCAGGTGGAGCCACCAAAAAGGCACATGAAATAAACTGAATCGGGCATCTATACAGAAGACATACCTGCCCATACAGTAAACGAACTTCCGCTAAATTAGCGTTAAGATAATTGGGATGCGGAGTAAAACTGACCAATACAGGCCATATGGCCCCATCAATACTTAAGGGGCCCATACGAACGAAAGAAAGAGTGTGGGGAAGGGTGCCATTAAACCAAATCTGGTGCTCCCAGGCTGTAAGAGGAACTTCAACCACCGCCTAAGGACGATATGCCGCCGGAACCGCAGCAACCGTATAAGCATGAAAGGAATTATCATTCGCATCCACTGCGGGAAACGTGACCCATGAATAAAAAACCTCAAAGCGGTATGCTGGATCCGCTTCAACCACAAATACAACAGGAGACCCGGCATTGGGTACCCCATTCTGTAACAAATGTTGTGTAACCGCCATGCGGCAATGTGCCGGAATTGCGATCGGCTGAGCCATAATAAAATGTTAAAAGAAAAAAGGGATCTGTAGGTAGCACAAAATGGGTCAAAATCCTTTTAAAATTCAAGCTTGAAAAACCTACAGCAAGAGGTGTATCTTAACAACTGAGGAGGCAAAGCCCTCCCATAACAGACGTCTCCGGGAACCGGTGTGAAGGTATTGTGGACCAGCACACGAGCTACTCGGGCATTCCGTGAATCAGTACCAGACCAAACGTTGGTGGCGCCATGTTGCAGGGATTCTGTGGAGTCACAGAACTATGCTTGGGATCATGGAAACTTAGTAGGCAGGGATTGAGTCATCCTACCACCTGAGTACCCATGAGCCCGGGGACCAACTAGCTATAGTGTCTCACTTGCCCTCCTACTCACTCACAGAGGAACAAGTGATTAGACTCCCTAGAACACAACAGATCCCTCTCCAAGTGTGTGTTACCCACCCGTGTATACCTATATGACCAAAGTACATGTTCCCAAACAACAGCTGCATCTGCATGTTTTGTCTAGGTGCTAGGGTCTGACCAGAACAGAATAACAAGGGGCATTGTTGTTCGACCTTGTCTGCAGTGCTCAGACTAAATCCCAGGAAAGAACAGAACGCAAAAACAACAGCATGTTCTGTGTGAAAGTTGCAGTGTGGCACAAAGCAAAATTCATTCATGTAGTAACGTGCGCAAAGCAGAGGACAGGCTGCCACGGGCTCATGCTAACATAGGGAAAACAACAATAGCCACATGGACCACGTGACAACATAACATAGATTTTAAATGTCCTGACAGTGAAAAACTCCAAAAGTTTTTTCACACTTCTAAGGCTTCTATATTCCATAGGGTAACAGTGGGTTATCTCATTTCTGTTAATAAGTGCTAACTTCAGTTTGTGAGCAGGTAGAGAAATTTAATTTACACTTAAATTAATTGTAATTTAAAATCCTCTTTAATAGTAAATTCAGATTTTATATTATAATTTTTAAAATGCCTCTTTTAGAAAGTTGGCATTTTCTGGCCCAAGGTGTGAAAGGCCGCTCTAGGAGTTTCCTGCTGTCTGGGCCTGTTAATGGCTCCCGATCAAGAATGTGTTTTGGGCCCAGACAGTGAACAATGCTACAATGGTGTCGCTGGAAGTGGGTCTTCCTGGCAGGATGGCTAGCGAGGAACTGTGTCCTGCCCTGATTAAATTTCAAAGGACCTTGCCCACAGCACACACTAAGAAACCTGACTCTAGGCCTGTCATTGCCTTTGCCACCCTAGACAGTTTGGAGCCAGGACCAGCGGAAGAACTGAGCAGAATCAGCTTGGGGAGTAGGCCAGGGAGTTTCCCCACACAAAGGCTGGCATCAGGTATAAAAATAGGACCCTCAGATCCACTCTTCAGAACACCCCTGCACCTGTGGAAGATTCAGAAGGACTGACCTTCTGTTTGAAGAAGGAAGATTGGACCTACTTGCCTTGATCCCAGGCTACCCAGAGTGACTCCAAGAGTCAGTTGGCTGACCTGTGTGAGCTACAGGGACACAACAAGCTTCCAGAAGCCTCCCTGCAACTGCCCAGTTAACCAGCACCAACTAGACCTGCCTAAGCCCTGCTGCTTACCTCTGCTGGAGTAAGTTCTGATCCCAAAGAGGTGCCCCCTAGGTCCTGTACTCAGGGAGAGCTCCTCCACAAGTAAAAGTGAGAATCCTAAAGTTTGGGCTCCCCGTTACTGAGAAGTGACCTCTTTGCACCGAAGATTGGCAGCCCCTGATGAACACCAACGTGAAGCTCCAGTGGGACCTGCTCATCGTGTAAACAGGGATCATTTGCGATGATTGGCAACGCGAGACCTGCGCTTCGCGGTACAGTAACGACAGCCCACAGCGACCGCCAGTGCGAAGCTCCAGTGATGACCGGCTCTTCTCACTACAGTTCCTCCAATGCGAATATAACGCTTCATGCCGGACTTGAGAAGGTAACTTTATATTGTAACTAACCTGGTCCCTGTATCCGACCTGCAATCCATCGCAGTCAGCCTGGACTTGTGACTTTTCCCTGGTCTAGCACGACCAGATAACTGAGAATGGCCCTTCTGCTTCTAGGCGCTATTTTCGCTTAAAACTTTAAAATTCAATATATTTGGTTCTACTGATTACATATTTGTCATTCTGATATTGTTTATTTATTAAAACACACTCCATTTTCTTAAATTGGTTTAGGATTTTTCTTGTGATCTGTTTTCACTTTATTTTTAACGGCTCAGGCGGTTGACCTCGAATCTGGGGAACTGGGTTCGAGTCTCGGCAATGACGCTGAACATCCTGTGATTCTGGGCAAATCACTTAATCTCCCAGTGCCTAACAAAAATGAATGTGTCCTCCTGTAACGCAACTGGTGCTATGTAAAGCGCTCTGATACCCTATTCAGGTCAAGTTCATGCTATATAAAACTCCGTAAAAGAGAAAAAAGAGGTGGTAGCTTTCTTGCTCTTCCTGCAGCATACAGCAGGCCTGTATCCATAATGTCAATGTCTGCCTCCATTCCCTGGGATCCCACAAATTCCATGTGGTACCGGGGTCTCTTTACCAAATCAACCTGAGTTCTGCAGTTTCCAGCCTGCTTTTAGTGCCAGAAAAAGCACAGAGGGTGTGCAGAGGAGAGGAACACCACTTATTTTGTACCTGACTATGCCTACCCGAACATTAATGTTCAAAGCCATGCAGCCACTTGACTTATCCCTCTCTCTAAGACTGCTGCATCTGAACTTCTGTTTAAGCTTCAGCCTTCATATTTTGCATATGGAGGAATCCAGTGGTCTCCAACCTTGTATATGAGAGATAATTCTGAGCATTGAAAAACAACACCTGCTTCTGGTAAATATTTTCTGATGAATTCTTTCAACTGTAGATTCCTTACCTTAGAATATTCCCCAGGTGCCAGACTGAATCAGAAGATTTTTTGTAGCAGCACTTCAATGCACTATGACTCCAATTTGTTTTATAGTATGCTAGGGAACAATGTCCCTATCAAAAATAACAGGATTCAAACTCTGTTGTGACTGCAGGAAGCTGCCTTTTCGTCCCTCCTTTGTGGCTTTTAACCTGCCCAGGGAGTGTCATTAGTAATAAAAATTAAAGTGATTCAGTTAGACACCTTAGGGCATTTTAACAGTTCCCAGACCCGCATCTATAACATAGATCATAGAGCCCCCCAAGAGCGGGGTAGAGTCCACCTGGTGAAACACCATTGCACTGGGTGAGGACTCCATGATGCAGCATGCCACATAGTGATATGGGTGAGAGACCTTTTAAAAAAAAAAAAGAGGAATATCCCTCTCTTAATGGGTGTTTAACCCTATCTAGAAGGATCCCTCCCTTTTGTTCATGTTGGATTCAGAGTTTGGGGAAATGAGGGAACCTCCCCTTATATGTAGTAAGAAGATCAAGAATGACTGGCCCAAGTCTTCCTGGTGGCTCCAGATTGGGCCAGGAGAGTGTCGTACCCAGAGCTTCTGATCATGAGCATGTGTCCTCCAATCAAGCTACCACTGCAGGAGGACCTCCTGTCCCAGCAGCAGGCAGAGTCCTCCATCTGAATCTGCTCAATTCACACCTCCAGGCATGGAGATTGAGCGGACGAAGTTAACGGCTTTCAATTTGCCACCTGAGGTGGTAGATGCCATCCTTGCAACTAGATGCCCTTTACTAAATCAGTCTACGCTGGGTGCTGGGACAAGTTTGTAGCCTAGAGTGGTCCTCGGGACACTGACGCTTTACAGAAGAAGCTGTTGGACAAGCTTTTGTTTTGCCTGTAGCTCAGCAAGGCCTTGTAGTGAGCATTGTGAAGGGTCATTCATCAGCCCTTTTGGCCTTGATATGTTTCCCTGACCAACTGTCCTTGTTTAAATAACCTGTTATGAGGTTTATTAAAGGTTTGACGCAATGTTCCCTTCCAAACCGTTTGTGGTGCTGCAGTGGGACCTTCATTTGGTCCTAATAATCCTCATGTGTATGCCTTTCAAGACTATGCATAACTGCTTGCTGCATCTCTTGACCTTGAAAACAGTTTTCCTCATTGCGTTTACGTGAACTCGTTGCATGAGTGAACTGCAGGCACTGTCAATATGTTTTATTTCCATAGCGCAAACCTAACCAAAAGGCAGTGGAGCACAGTACAGAGTCAAAGACAATCATAAAGTCAGCGAGTGATAGGAGAGGTAGTTGGTCTGTGAATTGGTAATTCATTGTGGTGTAGTGTTCTTTACAGAGGTGCCTTCAACTGTTTCCAAAAACTGGAGCACCTTTGGGACAGTCCTGATTGATATGGGGACGTTGTTCCAGATCCTGGGTGCATAATAGAAAAGGCCTGCACTCCTGTTTTTTGTTGTTGTTTTTTTTAAATACTTCTCAGGCTGCATGTCCTGGCTGTAGGTATGTCAAGAACTACTGGATATGGTGAGCTTGTTTGTTAGATAAGCAGAGGTGCTGGTCACGATGGCTTTGTAAATGATAAATCTGGTTTTGAAGATGGTGAGGGCCATCAAGGGGGGGCAAATAGAGTTCAATTAGAATGAGGGTGATGTGGTCATATTTCTACAGTCTCTGGTTGAGAAGTGCTGTGTTGTGTAGAATACTCAAAAGGGGTTCCAGTGTACACCTTGGAAAGCCATGGAGCAGGGTGTTACCATCATCCAGATGCAAGAGTAAGAGGGCTTGAACAGCAGTTCTGAATTTGCTTTCTGGAATAAACTGTTTTACTTTTGCTGGAACCAGCCCCTCTTTGGTTTTTTGGCAGTGTGTTTCTTGAGGATGAGGATAAATGTAAATATCCAGTATTTGTAAAGCACGAACAATTACCCGAAGGTGTCAAGGCGCTGGGGGCCGACAGGAAGATTAAGCAAGCTATTGCCCAGAGTCACATGGTGCTGGGCTGATCTGCCGCCGGCACCGGGGATCGAACCATGAGCCCCCGGGTTCTGGAGTCAGTCGCCCTGGCCGCTGCGCCACACCTCTTCCCTAGGATGGTATCAAGGATGAATTCAAGTGACTTGGACATGTCTTTGATTTTTTTTTTTAGCAGTGTGTTTCATGAGGATTAGGATTGTGTCTGGGGCAAATCCAAGTAATTTGGCATTCAGTGAAAGTTTGGGTTCAAATTTGTCAAGTTTCAGCCTCTACCACTGTGTTAGCACAATGGGTGCCTGTCCTTGACATCTGCCAGGCTATGACATGGGCCTTAGTGCATATATTCATTGAGCGCTACTGCCTTGTTAGCCAGGTCCGGTGGGAAGGAAACTTCACCCACTTGGTGAAGCCAGCCGCCAGCTTGTCTACCTGAAAAAAGGGCAGCCCCTCAGGAGTGTGATCACCATTTGCCCACCAAAGGGGGCTTCACCTTTGAAGCTCACCTTTTGGGTTAACACCTTGAGTGGCTTCCTTCGAAGGGGGCGTAACACCTCACCCTGTAGCAGGCTGCTGTCTTTCCTAAGCCTGGGAGTCGTTCACACAACTCTCCAGGAGGGCAGGAAGCTGTCTGATGGCCAGTGACTGTGTAGGCCACTGAACAAACAGGGTCACAGAGTGGCAACTGTATAAGCATTACATTTCTTTAAAAGTGACATTAAATTCGACTTGTAATAATATTTCAACAAGCGAGACCCAAGGATCACTGGGGAATTGGGGTACTAACTATAACAAAACACACTGATCCCTAGTAACAATACTTTAGATGCAAAGACCCAAATGGTGAATAAAATGTAACAAAGGAGTCTATGAAAAACAATTTCATGACACATGGTGGCACAGTGAATATTGGCGCAAAATAAACGTGCTCGGTGCTCTCTTTAGAAGTGATACACTCAAGTGATAAATCATGATCAGCAAGTGTATCAACAAACACATGAACAGCACAGCCCATTACAGCAGGTTCTCAACAATCCTATAGGGTCCGTATTTTTAAAGTCAATGGTGTTTCTATCGCACTAATCAGGACTTAGGGGGATACAACGAGCCTGAGAGAGAACTGAAACAATAATGAGAAAGGGCGATCAGAGTGAGGCTAAGAAAAATAAAAGTGAGCCAGTATAAGGCAATACTCATGAGACAGTACTTACATTATGAAAAATAATGCAGTTGCTAAAGGAGGGTTCCCTGGTGACAAGCCTCAGGAACAAGGTTGGGGGGGTGGCCTAAACAAAAAGAAATGGAAAGAGGAGCTGCTTAAAACCCTCGAAATGGGTGATATTGGTGAATGAGAAAGTGTGCAGTAGTATGAACGGCACTGACCTGAACTGCAAATATGCTGAATACCCATAAGGGGCTCGAATCAGCCCACAGTATGAGGCACGTTTGTGGTCTGGTACCGGGGTTGAGTGCCATATTCCTTCACTGGGCTTGAATGAGCCCAAAACTGGAAATGAGCTGGTAGTGCTGACTGGCAGCAAGGAGTCCTTTCGGGAGAAGGAGTTCTCCAAGGGAAGAGGGAGAGGGCAGCATGCTGGTTATGTGGGTGATAGAAAGAGAAGAAGGACCATGAACTAAAAATGAAGAAAAGGAAGACAGTCTAGGCCCAGAGGCAGAAAAGGGAGAAATAGTAGGCACCATTTTGAGTGGTCAGCTAGTAACTCTGTGTTAGCCAGTGGGGCAACTAAATCTCCCACAACAAAAACAATAATTTGGAAGTTTTGCTGTTAGGACATATATGAAAAATACATGTCCCACCTAATAATATACAGCTCCCTACCATAGGGCTCGATAGGCCTTCCTTAGGGGAGACTTGCATATATTGTTTGGGGAAGTGGGGGGCGTTGCCATTGATGTGAATGGCAAAGTCGAACTAGCAGTGTTAACATTGCTCTTCCAACCTGTAGTGCCATTCTGGGAGTCATTTTGTACTTTGTCACACACAGAGTGGCACAATCAGTGCGGAAGCCCTGGGTGGACACTCTGCCTTACATGCCCTGGAAACCATATACTAGGGACTTATAAGTAAGTCCGCCCCTGCTAATTCGACATACATGTTGTAAGGGGTTAGAACAATGGCACTGAGGTCTGGTTAGCATGCCTCAGTGCACTCTCAAAGTTGAAAAACCAACAGCATTAGTCCAAAAATGTGGTGGTGAACGTTCAAAAGAGGCATTGTGTTACTGTAGCTAAACTCAGTTCCCTCTAATGAAAGTGTGAGACCGGGCATCCTTGGCACGGTTTCCCCTGACTTTTTGCCGTTTGACATCCTGTTTTGCTGACTTCATTTTTCCTGGCTTTAGGATTCTGAGCACTTTACCACTGCTAACCAGTACTACAGTGCACGTGCTCTGTACTCTAAACATGGTAACATTGGCTTATCCACAATTGGCATATTTATTGACTTATAAGTCCCTAGTAAAATGCACTATATGTGCCCAGGGCTTGTAAATTAAATGCTACTAGTAGGCCGGCAGCACTGATTGTGACACCCACTTAAGTAGCACTTTAAACATTGCTCAGGCCTGCCACTGCAGAACCTGTGTGTGCAGTTTAAACTGCTATTTCGACCTGGCAAGTTAACCCTCTTGCCAGGCCCAAACCTTCCTTTTTAAAACATATGTCACCCCTAAGGTGACTTATATGGCAGCCCCAAGGGCCGGGTGCAGTGTAGTTAAAAAGGTGGACATGTGCTATTACGTTTTACATGTCCTGATAGTGAAATACTCTTACATTTGTTTTTCACTACTGCAAGGCCTATCTCTCCCATAGGTTAACATGGGGACTGCCTTATAACAAGTGTAGTTTCCCATTGGGACAAGATAGGAAATCAGATTAGGTGTCTCTGAACTCACAATTTTAAAACTCAACTTATGGTGAAGTAGGCTTTTAAATTGCAGTTTTGAAAATGGCACATTTAGAAAGTTGGCATTTTCTTACTTAAACCATTTGGTGCCTTCTGCCTGTTCCTGAAATACACGTCTGGGGTGGGTGACAGCTAGCTTCCTGCATTCCCTCTGGACAGCCACACACAGAGGCAGAGTAGGTGTGACTGAACAGCCATCTGCAGGTTGATGGGTCATCCTGAGGCAGGATGGGAGAGAGGAGCTGACACTTACACCTGAATAGGGCTGTGCCTGTCCCTACACAAAATGGTCGCATACACCCCTGTAGTGAGTCTGGGGCCAGGGCAGGAAAGGCAGGGCCTTGTGCACTTCAAAGCATCTCTTTGAAGTCTCCTTACTTCAAAGGCCAAATTGGGTATAAGTACTGGACCCCTTCAGAACAGTTCTGGATCTAGGACATTCTGCCAGGAAGAAGAGCTGCAGTGCTGTAGGAGCGACTGCCACTTTGCTAACTGCTTTGCTGTGTTGGCCTGCTACCTGCTGAGTGAATAGAATACTTTGTTTGATTAATAAAAATCATTACAATGATGGACATGCAATATAAAATAAGAAAACAAAAACGTATATCAAATATTTGCTAAAATATTTACACATAGAACAAAAGACAAGTGTTATCTTAGTCCTGGGTTTTGCTTACATTATTTCCTCTTAGTATTTTAAAATCCACAATAAATAATAAAAAAAAAAACTAAATAAAAAAATAAAAAACCTGGAAGTCTATATTTATTCATATTAGTAAAATATTAACTTCATCTAAACAATAAGACTTTTTAAGATACGAGTAAGAAACAGTCAAGAACCATAATTGTCCATTCTAGTTTGGCGTCTACTAAGGCCACAGGACAAGACATTAATTCATGAGGAGTTGATGACAAATACCACTAATAGTGCAATTCCGTTTATAAAATAAGAATCCCTACATACAATAATTTAAAATCCAAGAATACACAAGAAAGCAACATAGTCCATGTGCAAAAGGCCGCAATCAACTGCTGTCGAATAGTACGGAGGAGTGAGTAAATCAGCATAACATCATTGGACTTAATCCTCCCTTTTGTGAATAACAGCTGTTGACTTGCTGGCTCTCACTATTTATAAATCTTTTTACTGTTCTTGTGACGAACTTGGTGAACCGGATATTAAGCAATGGGTTATCCGGATTCATTGATGCAAGGATAGCTTGTCTACACGTACGCGTGCCAAGTTTGTTCCATTGACTCTTCAGCAAGATCTTTCGGTCGTCAAGGAGTGCAGGACAAAGACATACCACATGCTCGATTGTTTCCTTGCTGCTCCCACACCCCCTGCACATTATGTTGGTATTTGTGCGGCGCCAACTTGGCAAGTAATACAAGAATGGCCATTCTCCCATTCTAAGGGCCAAAAATCTTTTTTTCCACAGTACTGAATAGGTGCATGACAAATAAGTTGACACAGTCCCTGGCTTAAACCCTGTAACGATTGTCCAGGCATGCTTACGTTGTGCCAGTTGGGCTCTGTCCGAGTGGAAAGACCAGAGGCGAACTTTTCTTTTAATGTGGATTTTAAGTGCCTGCTGTGATGGATTAGAGCTCCAGATTTCTTCTGCATCCAAGAGTTTTAAAGAGTCTTGTAAATAACACCGGAATGATCCACCAAGCTGGCCGGCTGAGATTTCCTGCCACAAAAGGCCTTCCAGGCATCCTTCTCTGGAGGTACGCAACTTATTACAAAGCCTAATAAATGCTCCAGCCCCTACCGCTTGGTGATCTTGGAGACCAAATTCAAGACGTATTTGAGCAGGGGATGAACTTTTGGAAGGCTCAGCACTTGTTTGAAAATTCTTGTTATTATTTTATTCACATGGCTCTTGTCTTTCCCTTGCATAATCTCCTGGCTATAGGTGAGGAAGTTAATGATTTTTGCCTTCATGACACTTATAAGTGGGGTCAAGCTTGGACCGGACAGTTGCCTTGCGAGGGTCTTAAATGCCACTTGGATCGTCAAAGCTTTGGCTTCTACCTCATCTCTATGTTTGGCGAATGAGCCCCTTCTATCCATGTGGACCCCCAGATACTTATATGAAACAGCTCTATCAACGCTTTTACCATTGTATTGCCAACCACCGCCTTGATATTTCCTTAGCCCGAAGGTAATTGCCCTTGTCTTTGTTAAATTCAATTCCAGTTCATTTTCAGTGGTGTAGAGAGACAACCGATTAAGTAGTCTCTGCAGGCCGACCCTGGTGTGGCTGAGCAGGACGAGGTCATCCGCGTACAGTAAATTACTAACTCTTACCCCGGCGATTTTGGGGGATGAGAGTTGACTTCATCGAGTGACTCCGACAGATCGGAGATGAAGAGATTAAAAAGGAGGGGCGCCAGCACACAACCTTGTTTCACTCCGCGAGATGTTTGTATTTTCTTTGAGATATACGATCCATCCCCAAGTTTTATGCGGATCCATGTATTAGTGTGCAGCGCAATTATGGCTTGTAGAAGCACTGGTGGAATCCCCATTTCCGCAGTTTGAGCCATAATCGGCTTTGGGGTACGCGATCAAAAGCGGCCTTGAAGTCGACAAAACAACCATGCATTAACATTCCTGATGCTACCACTTTATCCAACAGGACAGATATTGCAAGCAGGTTTGTTATGGTGCCTGATTTTTGCACAAATCCTGTCTGGTTAAAGGGTATAAGATGGCCTTTTGTAACCAAAGACGCCAGATCTTGAAGGAGCAGCTTGGCATAGTATTTCGATTCCACATCCAATAGAGTAATCATCCTGTAGTTTTTCGGATCTGATCTCTTACCACCTTTATAAATTGGATGTATAATAGCACCATGCCAAGATTCCGGTAGTACCTGGTTAGTCCAGCAATAAGAAAAAGGGGTGCCAGTTGATTGGCCCAAAATTCTGTGTCCTGTTTATACAGAGATTGAGGTAGACCATTTGGCCCAGGAGCTCCATCTGAGCGACCCTCAGTTATTATTCGTGCTGTTCTTTCCGTAAGAATTCCTAATGTTGTGGATGCCCATTGAGTCGATTCTTCATGCTGGAGTGGTGATTTGGTATCAATTACAGATGGAATCCTTATGTTTAATTCAGAAGGTTTCTCGGGTATCCCAACATAGTTTGTACCTAGCAGGTGGCATAAATTGGGTTGTAGGGCCATAGCTGGGAGTTTGGCCAATAGACCATCTTCCTTTTCTGGTTCTTTAAAATGGGTTGTTAGATAAAATGCCCATTCGGCTTCAGAGATGTTAGCGCTACTTTGTCCTCCTTGTTTGTATGTTTTGGAATTAACAAGTGACCAGAACGATTTTGAGTTGTGACTTTTGCTTGCGTGTATCAATTTTAACCAGAACTGCTCGGAACGCTTGTTTTTCTCAAGAAATATTGCTTGTCGGAGTGATTTTTGAGCTTGCTTATATATATTGAATCTGTAGTCTTCCCCGGGTGCCTACGTACTTGTCTTAGCGCACTATTGCGTATTGATTTTAATTTCTTAATTTCGGCTGTTATTATTATTGAATTGCCTTTTTTGGTTTTTCGTGTAGTACGTGGAAAGTTTTTAAGCAGTTCCCGGGAGAAGAGTTCCCATGCTGTGGTAAGCGGGAATACATCGATGCTCCTTAAATCTTGCAGGGCTCTACATTTGGTCATTATTGCTGGTATAATTGGATCTGACCATTTCAACCTTTTAAGGTTTTCAGTGTGATTTCCTCCTGAAGTCAGGCTTGTCGCGGCATGACGTGCTATATGAAATGACATAGTAGTCACTTGGGGACGATGATCACTGTCTCCTCGTGCGGCTATGGTATAATTCTCGATCAAAGGGAGAATTTCCTTATTGCAGATGGTGTAGTCTAAAAGGAGTAAATGCGACCATTCGATCTTGTCCAATTTGGTGGATTATCCTTAGGGAAGCGACCATTCAAAATTGTATAGCCCAAAACACTGAGTTGTAGCACCATGTATTCACCGAGTTTGCTGTATTTGTTACCGGTGGGTTTTGTTTGTTCCAGAATGTCTGGCCACGGTGCATCGTACTCTTCAGGTAGTTCTTGAAAGAGATTTGTGTTATAGTCACCAGATACTAAGCAGGCTGTTCTTCTGAGATTACTTTGTAATTTACACAAGATCTGGATTAGGTAGTTGAACTTGGATTTTTCTCCCTGATGCTTGGTGAAATATAGACATTGATCAAAATCAGTTGTTCAGTCTGTTTGGGAGTATCAATCCTTATGCCAAAAATCCAGTCTTCCTCGAATGACAATTGAACTATATTAGCTTTTAACTTGGCTGAAATGTAAATTGAAAGACCACCGCTGGGTCGACCAGACTTGTGCAGCTTCTGAGCGGGAATTCTATATTCCAAGTATCCTTCTATTGGAAGACTAACCAGGGACCATGTTTCCTGCAATAATATAACCTCGTGTTGTTTTAAAAACTTTATCACTTCTGGAGATTGAAGTTTTGGGGTAAGACCGTTGATATTCCACGAACATGCTACCTGCTGAGTGCTCTACTTCAGGACGGGCTGCCACTTTGCTACCTGCTTTGCTGTGTTGGCTTGCTGCCATCTGCCTGCTGCTTCTTGCCTGGGAGTGAGAAGGACTGGACCTGCTCTGTAGATTCTTGGACCCAAGTTCTCCAAGGGCTTGCCGGCTTGCCTCCTGTTTTGAAGTCTCAGGGTCATCAAAGACTTCCTTCAACTTTGCTTCAGCTGCTGGGCTCTGCCAACTGTGAGTCCTGCCCTGCCAACAGGTGCCAATCCAGTCCTAGACCTCGAAAGTGGGTTCTGAACCGACACAGTGCCCTTTGACGCTGACGCAGTGACGATTCGAGAACATCCCGACTCAGCGACGACGCAGGACCCGACTGCAAGGTTCGAAGATGACGCTGCACCTGCATCGTAAGGCGTCAACACCGACACGGAACCCGACTGTGAGAGTCGACGACGACACATCACCTCCATTGAAAGGGATTCGACGACAACTTGGGACCTGACTGCGAGGCTCGGCACCGACGCATCTACCTGATTGTGTGGATCAGAACCGACGCATCAAATCTTCAACACCGACGATTGCTCCATCCAAGGTACTTTTTCAGCGGGCCCTGTGTGGGTCTTGTAGCCGGCCTGCTCTCCATCTCGGTCAGCCTGAACTTTGGATTTACCCCGGCCAGCGCGACTTCTATTAACCCCTAAGCGCTATTGGCTTTAAAGCACTATATTGCAGTTTATTCTTTGCAAATTCATGTCTCAACTTCAACTTACTGGATTTCTGTTGTTTTGGTCTTGTTTTATTCAGATAAATATTCTCTGTTTTTCTAAATTTGGGTGGAGTCTTTTTGTAGTGTTTTCACTGTGTTACTGTAATTAGAGTGTTGCACAAATACTTTATCCATTACCTCTTAAGTTAAGCCTGACTGCTCTGTGCCAAGCTACCAGAGGGTGAGCACAGGTTAATTTAGGTTGTATATCTGACTTACCCTGACTAGGATTGTAGTCCCTACTTGGAATGGGTGCATACCTCTGCCAACTAGAGACCCAATTTCTAAAGGAAAGCTTGTGATTTTCTTGGAAAAACACTTTTTACCTTGAAATGCCACATTTAATTTTTATTAAATATACATTAATCTCCAAAGGTCTCCTCATTATTTTCATCAAATAGACACATGAACAACTTTCTCACAAGAAAAGCAAATATTTGTCACATCTGATTTTAACAAATATTTGATTTAAAATGTTCTAAAAGAAAATAATGATGAACGGGGCCCACACACAAGTCTCCGTTTTAAACTCCACGTTTAACTTGACATCTTTTTCTAATGGTGACTTTTTGCATGCCTTGCATTTATATGATAAGATACTTAGAAGCTGTGGTGTGCACATTTCTTAGTAAGCATTTTATCATGTTGCTCATACACTCTGTTCAAGGATAGGCACATTGAACGTGATGCCTTTGCATTTGCTTGCCCGGTTGGAGACAGCTCTGAATCTCAAGACAAACAATCACATCAGCTTTGCACCTTTGACTCTGTGCATTTGAAACAGCGCTTTTATTATATAAACTGCCTCTGAGCCAAATTCTGCAGAGGAGCAATTCTGCTGATTGTCCTGGAACGCTGTACACTGTGACTGAGATGCAGCCCTGTTGACTCTAACCTCCATCCTGCTAAGGACGATAGCCTGCTCTGCACCAGACTGGTTTCCTGATACATCATACTCAGGTATGAGGGGTGGGGTTGTCCCAAGAGATCTGACAGAGGGTACTCCCACTATGCTCTCGCTAGTTTAGGTAGAATTAGATAGGAGTATAAGTATGAATCTAATTATATAATCATATATTCATATAATAACGTTATAATGGTTGAACTGTTTATCTTTTTCAACATTGTATGCTGGTTACAATGCTATGTTTCGTTCTACTTATAATTGCAGCTCACACTTTTTACACAAGCATACAATTGTTTCAATAAATGTTTAAAAAGCCAATTTGTATCTTTCTTGTGTTTCCCTTGGGCATGCCTGTGTATCAAAGAAAGGGTAGATCTGTTTCCAAGATTTCCTAGGGGAATTATAGTGGTCATGTTCTGAGTTTGCAGATACCATTTGGTACCCTGGTAAGGTAAGTGTTCAGATGGGGCATTGTGAGCTAGCTAGAAATTGGGCCAACGGACTCTGATGATATGTGTGGACTCAGAACTCATATTCTGACGGTTATGTTGTCCGGATACACAGTCCTACATAATTTGTGGGAATCGTATGCCAAGAAGGAAGAACATAATAAACAGGAAAAATGGGATAGGGAGCAGGAAGGGTCCAAAGTGGGAAGACCAGAACGGATAGTCATTCTGTAAGTAAGACAACTTACATGAGTAAAAAAATGAGGAAGAAAGGAAAATATAAAATAAGACTAGAATTAAAAAGGGGACATTAGAAAAGCAAGGAAAAGATGTCAAGTCACAGGTTGGCTTTCTTAGGATGCAAAGTTTTCCTTTGAGAAGAGGCTGCAAAGTAGTCAATTTTATATACCTACACTGTGCTCTTTGACCTTGGGTGCTTTTCTTTTAGTCTAGCTCTTCTTTATTCATGATACGTACAGGCTTTTTGCCGGAAGGTAATGGGCATAGCTATCAATAGTGCAGCAGGTACAGTTCCACCAGGACATGATGGGCCCATTGCACCCCAAATATGGCTGTCCTTTACTACTCAACCAGAGGCCAAGAGGATCCATTTTGCTTGCTTGCTTTATGTTCCATGACACCCTTGCCACGCTATTGCAGCAATTGTTCTCTTTTAAAGTCTTTCCTGTGTTTTTTGGTCCTCTTCGCTACATCTTGAGTTATTCTTTCTAAGGTTTTATCTCTGAAACAGCAGAATGTCTTGCACCTAAGGCTGCTAAAGAGTTTTGTCTCTAGACACCAAGGAAGCTGCTGTGCAGCAGTTACAGATCCACAAAGATGTGATGGCCACTATGACTAGCGCTATAAATGGCTTAGTGTTTATGCTCAGGCATTCCTGGCTGAAGACTTATTACCTGCAAGTGAGTATTTTGTACAAGGTCTTGGATTTGTTCATTACCAACAACATTTTCTTTGCACCGTCCATGGATGAGGTTTTTGCGAAATATAAAATAGAGGCAGAGACTGCTAAATCATAGAGTTCTGTTTCCTCAATCTAACATAAGGGACTCGTATTTGCCTTCACATGCTTTATATTTTGTATGGCCAGGCAGATCTCTGAAAAGAACCATTTGTCTGCCTGCAATCAGTCTACCAGAAAACCCTGACTTTGTTCTAAGGACAAGTCTATAACTCAGTCTACCAGTTATACAGACACAACCAAATAATCTACATGACACCCTATGGGGAGTTTAGCTCCTTTCACCCCAAGTGATCAATTAGTATTTTAGTCCAGTGGGAGGTCGACTTTCTTCTTTTGAAATTCAGTGATCTTCATACAAGGCCAGTGGGTAATGAAAATTAAATTGGAAAGGAATCTGACTCTAGTTTACCCTAACCCCTTCCAAATTTTAGAAACCCTATTCAGTGCTTCTAGAGTAGATTCAGAAGCTTCTACTTCTTTTGTGAAATATCAAATTGGTTGTAAATGAGAAGAAGGTATTTGGGGCGTTACTCCAGGTACTTCATTGTTATCAATAAAACGGATGCATGAGGCCTAGCCAAGCCACATTTGAGCTTGACTGGTTTCTGATAGTGTTCACGTTTTATATGGTAACTCTTGCACAGATAATGAAGGGTTTGGACCAGAGGCTAACATCTCTAGATCTCCAAGATGCCTACTTTCATATTACCACCAGGACTGAGCATCAGCAATACCAATCACCATCCCTGTGAGTAATTCATAGTGGGTCGCAGTTTATGACCTAGCTCGTGCATATTAATGCAGTAGGTCAAATTGCGACCCCCTATGAATCCGAATTTTGCGAGCCAACAGGTTTGGACATATGTCGGTTCGCAAAAACCCAATGCATTTAGACCACTTTTACCAAATTCATTGGACCTTAGGCCCTTATTCTTTCTCTCCATGCCTTCTTCACAACACTCATCCAGCCATTCTCTGATTAATCATGTGCCATGCTCCAACCTTCAGCTGTGAAACCTTAGATGGGAACGCTCACACCTGGTCCAGTCAGAAAACTCTTATAAAGTGACTGCAACAATCACCACCACTCTCAAAATAACCACCAGTTCTAAATTTGGAAAAAAAAAAAAATTCTGGTCCTGAATGTGATGCAGGTATTCTAAACCAGTTGTGAAGGAGAGAGGGCAAGAACTAAATTCAAATTCAATTCAGTTCATGGCCTTTATAGAGCGCACAGCTACCTCCGAGGAGGTGTCTGACAGAACCAACAGGAAAGAATATATATTTTTTCTATATCTGAATTTGTTTCTCCCAGAAAGATTAAATCTGTTTTCTTTTTCAGTCAGTAAGGTTCAGCACCACCAGGTGTTTTATCTCTTTACAATCAAGTGACTCAAGAGGGGATGCACTTCATACATCTCTGTGCCACAAATATTATACCTGCATTATTCTCCAATAGAATCATCCTTTCAGAAGAGGTCATCCAATAAAAAGCATCTTTAGTAGTGTGTACTTTCTTCAGTATTTCAGCGCTCCATTGAAAGTCTGGCCTTTTACGTTCGCCAGGTGAATTTCGGTAATACTAGAAACTTTTAAAAAATTGCATCTTCATTCATCATTGGTTGCAGAACTGATGTATGAGTAGAATTTCCATCTCGTTGACTCCTCGTACATTTGTGTTTCACTTCTCAACCTTTGTCGTCCTTTCTACCTTGTGGTGCCAACAAAGCCCGTATCTATGGCTGGCCATACCTAGCTTTGAAAGGAGGTACAGCACATCCTGGCATGTCCAACATCTACGCTTAGGCTTGCCCTCTCCAGTTGCTTTTTTTTAAGGTAGAACAGAGTGAACTGAAACGTGTATGGCAAGCTTGAGCAAATGGCTATGGTTTCTTCGAGAATCCCAGTCATCCCACTCACTCTGCTGAGAGGGTGGGCAGAAAGATACAAGCCAAAGAGAACAAGGGGAAGAAGAAGAAAGAGAAACCGGTATCAGTCATCTTCTTCAGGTACATCAGCAAGGGTCGTCAGACACAGAGGGTATCTGTTCTTGTTCATAAAGAAGCAAAACAGTTTGGTAAGTACATAATATGTATGAAATAAGCATTTGTGAGTCTATGGATCGAGCTGGTATGAATTTTCGCGGCAACCAATAAATGAATGGAGAAACCCAGCTGGCCAAGGGGTGAAGGAAACATCAAGTGAAGGGTTTATGAGCAGGAAGCCGAAACATCTAGAACAATCCTTGCCTAACTCCATGCCTAACACGAGGGAACTGGAAGGAAGAAAGCAAGAAAAGTGATGCTCCAGGTATTCGGGTGCCAAACTACATAGCAGCGGGAAGCCATACAACAGTGGCGGCTGGTGACATTTGAAAATGGTAAGGCGTAAATACTGCACTGAGGCGAGCGAGCCCGAACTACCTACAGGGGCAAATGAAATGAAAAAAAGAGTGGGCAAATGGTGCATTCTCAAGCAAATTTGAGGAAGAGGTGGCTTGGCGAACACATCTCTGGGAGTAGCCAGACAAGTCTCTTTGCACTTGCACAGATACATCACTCTCCCTGCATTCACATAGGCACACTACTCACCCTGCACTCATAGACCCATTACTCACCCTTCCCTGACACATCACTAAGCCTGCAATCACCCATCCACATCACTCATACAGGCACACTGCTCACCCTGCACTCACACAGACACCACTCACCCTTCGCTGCACTGCACTTAAAGATGCACACTGTTTCGCTCTCCCTACACTCACAAAAGTAGACTGCTGTGATGGTGTTTTCTACAGTGCTCCTACGGGATGGCTTTGCAGCGCTTCGTCGTGTGAGCATCAACACTTCCTAATTGGAGAGTTCACGCGGCGCTGCTTTGGACATGAACACAGCTGGGACCATTTGATTCGCTCTCCTTGAACAGCATCCGTTACCTGAACTCACATCCCCAATCTGATGTGGATTTATCGTCCTTTGCTTGTTTTTTAACAATACAGTAACATGCAGATTTATAATTTAAAAAAAAATGGAATGATGCCATACAGGACAGCCATGCCAGGAAAGGCGGCCTGCGACGCTGCCACCGGCTTTGCCCCAGAAGACCTGGAGCCGCTTAAACTGTGTGACCTTGGGCAAATCACTATTGCGAAAGTATATGTTCTGATATTTAATTGCTACAAGTAGCAGATGTCGGAGCGGTTATGAAAACTACTTGGCACATTTCATTAGACTCGACATACAGAAATGCCTTCTGTCGGCCACACTACACACCAAAGAAATCCAAGTAATGTGTACCCACTACAAGTGCCAGAACACACACACCGCGCAGGAGGAAGTGTTATTTTCTGAATGACCACTTCATGACGTCCTCTCTGGCTTCTAGTTTATACTTTACACAATTGACTAAACAAATCACTGCTGCCTGCAGCTAATTAGGTGGCACCGCGTGAGATTTAGGATGATAAACCCTACACACTTTGATCTGTTTTAAATGCTGCTCTACTTGCTACTTTTTAGCCCGCATTTAATATTTTGGTCGCTGACATCTGACGAACTGAAGTGACCTTGACAGCATATCCCGAATAACTGCCCTAAACTCACTAAAATAATTCCCTTCAACCTTTTTAAATAGAAATCTTTCCGTGTACAGTTATACAAACACAAAAACTGGTCGAGTACACCTAATCATTTGGATATTCACCCTCTGCTCGGATGGGGGGGGTTGCCCCCATTTTCACTGAGCTCAGGTGGTACGCAGGAGTAAACAATGGCCAGCAAGACACGCCATACATGTGTAGTTACACTACAGAGGTTTACGAGGCAGACTATTTTTCACATCTTTAAAATTTGTTATGCTGCTAAGCCATTAGCAGATGCCCAGCGCTTTTCAAGTTCTGCTGACAACTTTCAAAAGGCGGCCTCAGGACAGTCACATCAGCCAGCACTCTTCCTCCCACAGTGAGCTCACAGCCCCAGAACCGCTCACTGAGTCCTCGGGGCCTTAAGTGCAGAAAACATCAGTCGCGGCTCGGGCTCGCAATACTCGCGGGGGGGGGTCGCACGGGGGTGAAGGCCGGGGGGGTGTTTAAAAATAAAGTTAAAAAAAAACTTAAACTTACCTGACCGGGCGGGTCCGCGCCGCCTCTGCTGTCTGCTCCTGGGCCAGGGTCCGGTGCGTTGGCGCCTTCAACGTCTTCTGCGTGAGTGGCTGGCAACCCCTCTCAGCCAATCCAGATGCTGCTCCAGCAGTGCCAGGATTGGTTGAGGGCAGGGATACTCCCTGCCCATTAGGAGACCGGGGGCTGCGCATGAAGCAACCCTCGCTCTCCTAAGGGGAAGGCTAGTGCGCATGTTCGGGCTGGTCGTAAAAAATGACCAGCCCAAAAACGAACATGCGCACTATTGCGCTGTCACTCAACCCTGAGAGTGCTGCCGCAGCCCCACCCCCTTCAGCGTCCCTGTTCTACTTCTGACACTAATTCCAATCAGGAGTCCTGATTGCTGCAATTAGCGTCAGAAGTAGAACCAACGATTTCTAAATGGGGCCGTGGCATTAGTGGGGCAACGCCCCCAATGGACGCACCGCCACTGCCTAAACGGAACTTTGACACACAGCTTCTGCATATTTGGAGATTGGGAAGAAGCCTTTCTCCAAGCCTGCCATGTCTAAAGGCATAGAAACAAGTGTGGGGGCCACAAGAACAGCCCAGTCTCTGGAGGTTTGGCAGTTTCCCCGAAGGCTAAAGTGACATCTTTCCACAAAGAGTTGAAGAGTCTGGAGATATACAGAAGAAGATATACAACCCTGATGGTCTCTCCCTGAGACAAGGGAATGCTAATGCCATCATGGCCAATTTGGGGCTCAGCCTCTGACAGAAACAACTCCTTGCTCTTGGACTATGCTCAGTAAGAGAACCAGCTACTGCTGAACCTGGACAAAGAAAGGACGTAACCAGCACAATGAATGTGACAATGAATTCAAGTCTGGCAGTACAAGAAGCGTTATCACTCACACCCTGGATATGAAACAGTGACCAACAAAAAAGCCATCGGCCTCCCTTTCAATAGGAAGAACTTGTTTGATCCTGCAACTTCTAGCAGAACAAGATGAGGGTGGTGAAAGGAACACTTTTAAGCATCATCCAAACTTTACTGCCAACACATCTACCACTCATCCCACCAGCAAAACCCTTCCCGTCATTTGAAACTACAGAGTGTTTTTGCTCCAAAAGCCTAGGTGCTGCCTTCTCTTACTTTGTAACAAAAATAACAACAAAAAAAATGATGTCCTTATGAGGAAAAATAAAGTTGCGCCCCTGGCTGCAACAGAGGCGAAGAATTCCCAATACTTTCCCAAGGAACAGCAGCCCTCCTTGTTACCATCTCAGGAGGCCCCATACTAAGCCTGACACAAGTTCTCTGCAGGCTGACGGCACATTTTCAGGAAATTCTAAAATGTTTACATTTTGAAACGGAATAAAAAGTACATCAGATCATTCACTCTAAACAGGTCTGATGTGCCGACACTGACTGCCCCAATTCTGTCCGACCGTTGAAGTAGGGTTTCTGCCATCAAAACCAGTGGGGACACCACCGCTGTGATGGACTCAAAATAGAGAGGGTGGACTGTCAGTTTGGAGGACATGGTACTCCGCTACGTTTGTGCCCTTTCTGCCCTTACTCTAAATCAAGCCACAAGTCAGAGTTTGCTAGAAAGAAAGGAAGAACTAGTCAAGAAAGCAATGAAGAGAGAAGACAGACTAGATAGAGAGGAGAAACGAGAACACACATATCTAAAGAGAGAAAATTGAATTATTTGATGTCAACAGGAAGAAAAAAGGATCACCAGGAACCAACTCAGATCTTGGGAATAAGACCAAACACGGGACACAAGAAAATGAACAAGGGAACCCCAGGAGGCCAAGAGAGGAAGACCAAGCCTGAACCAAAGAGGCAGATGCTGACTTGGTGTGTCGTCAACAGACCAGCTGACATGCTGACCTGAACTGGACAAAAAGGACTAGAAAGCAGAAGACTTCTGGAGCAAGGAGTGGTGGTAACTGCCCTCCCACCAGTGAAATGTCTAGCCAGTCCACAATCCAAGGACAGAGCATGGCTCGCTCTGGAAGCATAAATACGAACTGGACATTTTTGCTAACAAGGAAGGGAGGAGAAGAAGATGAGCCTGTGTTGTGAAAACACTCTTCTGTTTTTTGTTTGTTTTTTGGTGTTCTTTTCTACCCTATATCTTTTTGCATATCTAGCCTGAAGGAAAGGAAAGGCTTTGATGTGGGAGAAGGAAGAATGAAATTAGGTTTCCCATTTACTACTCGTCTGTCTCTAATGTTGGGAGTCATGAGATTACCCGTTTCCCAAATAGGGTAATTCGACAGTTGCCATTAAGAGACAGACAGAATGATTCAAAACTGTGAGACACTTAGGGCCTGATTACGAATTCCTCATAATATTCCGACCCATGTGTAAACATCTGTTTACGCATAGGCCAGAATTACCAGTGTGAAGGTATTTAACCCATCTGATAATTATCGGATGTGGTAAATAACTCAACCTTCGTAAAAGTTCAGCAGATCAAACCTGCCGAAATTTAACAGGGGAAAACATACGGTATTTACCATATCATGTGAATTTTAGTGCGTTAAACACCAAAATCCACATGTTATTACCCATGAATACGTAATAGCTGTTATTTATCGCAACCAATAAATAACATACCCCTTGGTATCGTTATTTATCAGGGCTGATAAATGACGCCTTAGCTTGTAATCAGGGCCTTAGGTAAAAACTAAAGAAATAGAAAGAAGCGAGGGGGAATTATATAATAAAGGAAGAAATAGGAAAGAAG
The DNA here is from genome assembly GCA_963921515.1 of Calotriton arnoldi. Taxonomy (NCBI): domain Eukaryota; kingdom Metazoa; phylum Chordata; class Amphibia; order Caudata; family Salamandridae; genus Calotriton; species Calotriton arnoldi. Next base: position 2,884,841 of record CAWUFW010000339.1, read on the forward strand.
ATATTTAAACAGCCTAGATGAGACAAGGAAAGAAGAATACCCAAGGAGATAATTGTGAAGAAACAGAAAAAGAAGGAAAGAAAACTTTGACACTGTTGCTATTTTCTTTTTCCTTTATTTACTTTCTTGACTGACACTCACCAGATTGTTTTGCGAGGTAAGACTAGCCTGTGGCGAGGTGAGGGGGTCAGGAGAACTGCCTGATGACCGAACCATATGAAAGAGAGAAAAGGAACAGACTGTTTGTGAGACCTTTTATTTGTTTACTAACCTGAGAAGAAACAAATATGGGGAGAGACTTTACATACTTTAGAATAATAAAATCTCCAGGCTCCAACGTGCTCACTCTGTCTGATGTTGTGTTCATAGTGAGCCCGACCCTAACACGTATAGAAATTGGCTGAAAAATACGTATCTGTTCCAAGTGGTGTGCTCCATGGTCCTTTGTGCTGCAACCGCCTCATTAAAAGCAACTGTCACGTGTCAGATTAATGCATTTTAGTACTGGTGTCCTCATCACCGCACTAAAATCTCTACTCGCGCATAACTACAGCTCCGCAGGCTCACTTTGTGCAAGAAGCACTGCAATCATTGCTCCCTTCTTGCTTTACAGTTCTGCTGCCTCAGCTTTCCACTGCAGACAATTTTGCTCAGCCAGCCAGGCCTAGAGCAGGAGTGGCCCGTGCAGGTAAGAGCGGTGGGGCGGAGGGGCCGGGTTCGGAGGGGATTCGACAGATGACCACGAGGGAAAATTAATTAAATAATTAACTTTCCCTCGTCATCGTCTGTCGAAATCCCCCCCTACCCGGCCCCACCACCCCACTGCTCTTACCTGCACGGGCTGCTGCTGGCCTGGAGTCTGGTTACTATGCTCACCATAAAACGCTGCTTGGTACTTTGTAACTCTACTTCCCTGCAGCCGCGAGTTCAGCTTCCTTTACATTGTGATCAGGCCCGAGGCCTTTGGGCCACATGGTGGACTTCACTAAAATATATAAACTGACAATAGCAAGTGACTGTTAGAAATGGGATTTCTGGTTGGCTAAGGCTTGCGCCAAAGCCAAGCAGAAACCACCACTCTAGTCAGGGCAAGAGAGTTACACACCCAAGACAACCCCTGCTCACCCCCTTGGTAGCTTGGCACGAGCAGTCAGGCTTATCTCGGAGGCAATGTGTAAAGCGTTTGCGCAACACACACCCAGCGCAACACCCAAGGCACACTACAAAAGGAACTCCACACAAGGGTATATATAAAAAATAGCCTTTGTATTATCATAACACATTAGAATAGTACTCACATACAATACACGGTGCCAACTGGCACGGGACAATATTTACAGGGGATTATGTACACATGACAGGGCCACGTGGGCCGCTGTCAGAACCATCACTGAGTGAACATATTACAAATGTAGGACATAGCACGTACAACCAGTAATCACTGGCCACCACTGTACTCAGCATCAGCCTGTAACATAGACCATATTATGTACAGCATCACATTAGGGGCAAAGCTTTATGCGCCAACCTCACCAGCCTACACCATAATATGCAACACAACCTCATAATCATAAAACACATTTAGAGGTATCAAACAGGGTGCGTAAATCATGCTACATACATTACATTTCCTAGCACCCTATAAATCACATTTAGGAAATACTCTCCGGGAAATAGCTCACAACCTACGCATTAGGTAATAATAAAATCACAAGCATAATATACTATGCACAACCTCATGAACCACACTTAGAGGTATAACACAGGGTGCGTAAACCACAATATAGGAATCACAGTTCCTAGCACCCAAAATCACCTTAGCACCTAACTCAGATCAGGGCCTGGCACCCTATAAAAACCGAACTGTCCCCCTGGCCAACTGGCCATCTCTACAGGGGCTCAAATGCCCTAGGTCCCAAAGTCAGGGCGCGCTGCAAGGGCAGCGAAAGTCAAGGGTGCGCCATCTGCGCAGGCCTAACGTAGCAGCTGCCCACTACTTGCTGGGCAGCTGGGAAAGTCAGGGGCCAAGGAGTGCATCTTACTCCGGTCCAAATCAACAATAATGCCCCCAAAGAATCACGCCTAAACGGTGCAGCTGGCACTAAGTGCTGCGCAGCTGTGAGTCTCCAAATGAAGCCTGGCACCACTGTGCCGCTTCGGTCCCTCTCAGGGACGGCTAAAATAATCTAGCCCCCTCGTTGCAGCGGCCCGCAACTGCGGCGCCGCTGTGAAGCCAATGAAGAGCTGGCACCACTGTGCCTGGGGACCCCCTCTGGGGCCCTTTTACAATAAGAATGCCCCCAAACGTTGGAGCCACCGAGGCTCTAAAACAATTACGCCCCTCGTAGGAGCCACGCAGGCTCTAAAACAACTATGCCCCTCGTTGGAGCCATCGGGGCTCTAAAACAACTATGCCCCTTGTTGGAGCCATCGGGGCTCTGAGGCAACTATGCGCCACGTGGGAGCGGCCCGCTGCCAAAGCGGGGCCGCTCAGGATCTGTGCCTCGATCAGGCACCCACCATAGTCCCCATGGAGCCCCCAGCCCTTTCTAACTCACCGGGCTGCTCTCTGGGGACTCCTCTTCACCCGGTCCCGCTCCTGGGGGCCAGGTCTCCTCACAGGCGACGGGCGGGGCTCTCTCACTCATGAGAGCCTCGCTGGGGATCCGGTGGCATCTCCCTGGCTTCGCCCGGTCCCTCTCTCTCTCGGGACCGGGACTTCTCTTGCGGCGGCCGGCGGGGTCGCTGTTTGCTCCGGCCGCACTCCTCTTCACCCGGGCCCCCTCCTGGGACCCGGGCTCATCCTCAGCACTTCTGGGAGGCGGGGTAGGCTCCCGTCCTCCTTTCCTTCAATCGCGGCGGGGGCAGGCACCGACAATGTGCCTCGTGCCCCCTCCGCCATACCGGCACCTCTCCTCTTCACCCGGGCCCCCTCCTGGGACCCGGGACTTCATCACCGAGCCTGCGAGGCTCCGGCAGGATCTCTCGCGGCGGGCGGGACTTCCTCTCCTTGCTCCGCCCATGTCCCAGGCAGACGTGCCTGACTTCCTGGTCGCGCTGCAGCGGCTGCGGCGGTGATTTCTAGGGCAATACGGGGTAGGCTCCCGTTTTAAACAGCATCAGCGGGGTGGGCACCCGTAACTTTAAATAATCATGAGAGTGGGGTGGGCACCCGCTCTCCACCCATAAAGGCCATAAAGGAATCCCCATGCGGGGTGGGCACCTGCAATTACACCGGCATCACGGGGAATCCCTACGATGGGGATTCCCCCTCAAAGGGCTGCAGCTCCGCGCTGCGAAGCCCACGCTCTCCCGTTCCCTGGGAAATTAAAATAAAGCGCTCACAGGGCGCTGGAGGCAGACAGAGTCCTGCAGGTCCTGTAAAAGCAAAGCACTCCCAGAGCGCAAGATGGGGCCATGCAGGGCCCAGGAAGGCAAGCCCTCATGGCAGCCTCCCCTGGGCCCCAGCAGCAGCATGCCCCGGCAGGATTCTGGAACAAGAAGTGAACCTCTTCATGGGGTCACAGCCCCTTCTTTTATACACCCTTTCCCTTTGTCTAAAGGTGTAGGGTTTAGGGAAAACCAGATGCAACTGGTTTGGGGGAGCTTTGGAGCACTTTGTTTTGCTCAGCTCCTCTCTCCTTTCACAGGACAGGCTAGGGACATCAGACGCACCACAGGGGTGGAGCCAGCATTGTGGAGGGAAGGCACAGCCCTATTCAGGTCCCAGGTGCAACTCCTCCCACCACTCTCAGCTCAGGTGTCCCATTCAGCTCAGCGCTGACTCACCCTGCCCCTCCTGCAGCCACACACACCTCCCAGCTCCTGTCACTCACAGAGCCAGACATGTAATCCACATCAGGCAGGCAGACACAGAGCACACATAAATGCCAACTTCTAGAAGTGGCATTTCTCTACCAGTCACCATCAATCTGCGCACACCATTGCGCATCATTTATTCTCACGAATTCAGGCATACTAGAATTGACCATGCTGCACCTCTCATAACAGGAATTACCACTGACACACTCATCCTCAAGGCATTCCTATGGGAGGCAGGTCAATCTCACTAAATGGGCACAGTGCGCGCACGCACTTGGCACTGGACCACAGTGTCCAAGTGCCCAGAGGTCTAAAACGACTAACACCAAGTTCCATATAAGGCAAAAAGTTCAGGGGGAACCTGCCAAAAGGGCCAGGTCCAACACAACCCCCTTCCAGCCAAAACGCAGGGAGACCAATGACCACCGTGATGGGCTTCCCTGCTTGGGGCGATAGAACACGGACACGGGCCCGCACGGCAGGGACACCCTCCGGTTCTACGCCACCCTGAAACTCGGGAGAAAAAAACAAAGAGAAAAGAAAGAGAGAAAAAAAAATTCAGGATCCACTATGCTATCCTACGGGTACTCTTTAGTTGTCCACGGCCAGGACCGGGCCCTAGGCCACCCAGATGCCACTGGTCCTTGCCAATCCACAGAGTGGGGGCAGTAACCCCTGGCATACAATAGCCATTCTCCACTCTCCTCAGTGTAGTTCCAAACTACCACGGATCCTCCAGCCTAGGGTCCGCACCCTCAGGCTGACCAGAGATGACGGGCAATCTCACTAAAAATAGGAGAAAACTTCTCAACAAAATGTATGCGGGTAACAATCACCGGCAATATCAAAAAATATATTTAAAAAATAAATAGGCTTGCCCGTTGTAACAATCATGGGAAATATCAATCAATAATAGAATCAAAGAACTCTCAAAAATATATGCGGGTAGTAACAATCACCGGCCATATCAATCAACAATAGAATCAAAAGAACTCTCAAAAATATATGCGGGTAGTAACAATCACCGGCCATATCAATCAACAATAGAATCAAAAGAACTCTCAAAAATATATGCGGGTAGTAACAATCACCGGCAATATCAATCAACAATAGAATCAAAAGAACTCTCAAAAATATAGGCGGGTAGTAACAATCACCGGCCATATCAATCAACAAGAGAATCAAAAGAACTCTCAAAAATATATGCGGGTAGTAACAATCACCGGCAATATCAATCACAATAGGGGATCAAAAACTTTCAATAAATGGGCAGCGGGTGAAAAATCACCGGCAATATCAATCACAATATAGGATCCCAAAAACTCTCAGAAATGTGCGTGGGTGAAAAATCACCAGCAATATCAATCACAATAGGGGATCAAAAACTTTCAATAAATGGGCGCGGGTGAAAAATCACCGGCAATATCAATCACAATATAGGATCCCAAAAACTCTCAGAAAATGTGCGCGGATGAAAAATCACCGGCAATATCAATCACAATATAGGAGCAAAAAAAAAATTCTCAAAAATGTATGCGGTACATTATGGTCTGCACTCACTAGTAGTGTACACTATAATTACTGTGTGCGATCATAAATGCAAGTCCAGATCCGGAAACACCGGCTACTGGCTCCCCAACCCGGGGACGTACCTCTTGGGTCAGACGCCTGGAAAACCAGGACTTCACAAGGGTGACACATCCCTAGCGTGTCGTGTGACAGTCTGCCTGGCGCAGAGCTCACGACCTCCTGTCCCTCTGACAGGGCGTGAAGATGTGCCAGGACAGAAGTGGCGCACACCATGGTCAATCATTGGCGACTCAGCCCTTCTGGCTGGTCCCTGACCCACTGGTTCCCACTGGGGACTCTTTCCCCCTCTCACCCCTCAAAACTGGACCTCTGCACCCTCCCAACTGGAGCGGTACTGCCAGACACTAGAACTGCTGGAGGTCTGATTACAGGCACTCCCAGCTCACTTAACGGTCCAACAGGACAGACTAGGCTCCCTACCTGGTGTTCCCTCATGGAACCAACCAGTACTGGAGACTGAGGTGCGGAGCACTTTGGGACACAGCCCAATCTCACTCCTCCTCCTGAGAGACAGGATGTGAGTCCCTACAACCGCCTCACAATAAGGGTACCCAGCTGGGCTACTCTGAACCATCTTAAACCGCGAGGGTTATCGAGACACCTGCACCATTCTTCTAGGGTCACTCCCCAATGCTAGTTCCTTACAATCAAAGAACTCACACACTAACACCATTTACTCAAACGTCCAGTGCATCACAACATTCATCCACACTCCCCCATAAGACTGGTGAGACAGCATCTTACTGCCCCTGAAACACAACCTGTACCCCTCTCAACCGGGAACTAGGTACCATACTATGGGAACCGGGAATGGGACTTCCTACACTGGACTACATACTGCTGCCACCACTGGATCTCACCCATCTGGGGATTCCAGAAAACTTACACTGCAACAAGAACACATGTTTCAAAAATGAAATAACACAAAAAAAAAATCTTAGACCAATAATCCCCAACATGTGACCATCTAAAATGCAGAGTTTTGTAGTGCAGCCAGTTGTCGCTGCGGTACTGCGCAAACGCAAGTCCTATCCCACCGCTGATCCACCAATGTTAGAAATGGGATTTCTGGTTGGCTAAGGCTTGCGCCAAAGCCAAGCAGAAACCACCACTCTAGTCAGGGCAAGAGAGTTACACACCCAAGACAACCCCTGCTCACCCCCTTGGTAGCTTGGCACGAGCAGTCAGGCTTATCTCGGAGGCAATGTGTAAAGCGTTTGCGCAACACACACCCAGCGCAACACCCAAGGCACACTACAAAAGGAACTCCACACAAGGGTATATATAAAAAATAGCCTTTGTATTATCATAACACATTAGAATAGTACTCACATACAATACACGGTGCCAACTGGCACGGGACAATATTTACAGGGGATTATGTACACATGACAGGGCCACGTGGGCCGCTGTCAGAACCATCACTGAGTGAACATATTACAAATGTAGGACATAGCACGTACAACCAGTAATCACTGGCCACCACTGTACTCAGCATCAGCCTGTAACATAGACCATATTATGTACAGCATCACATTAGGCGCAAAGCTTTATGCGCCAACCTCACCAGCCTACACCATAATATGCAACACAACCTCATAATCATAAAACACATTTAGAGGTATCAAACAGGGTGCGTAAATCATGCTACATACATTACATTTCCTAGCACCCTATAAATCACATTTAGGAAATACTCTCCGGGGAAATAGCTCACAACCTACGCATTAGGTAATAATAAAATCACAAGCATAATATACTATGCACAACCTCATGAACCACACTTAGAGGTATAACACAGGGTGCGTAAACCACAATATAGGAATCACAGTTCCTAGCACCCAAAATCACCTTAGCACCTAACTCAGATCAGGGCCTGGCACCCTATAAAAACCGAACTGTCCCCCTGGCCAACTGGCCATCTCTACAGGGCTCAAATGCCCTAGGTCCCAAAGTCAGGGCGCGCTGCAAGGGCAGCGAAAGTCAAGGGTGCGCCATCTGCGCAGGCCTAAACGTAGCAGCTGCCCACTACTTGCTGGGCAGCTGGGAAAGTCAGGGGCCAAGGAGTGCATCTTACTCCGGTCCAAATCAACAATAATGCCCCCAAAGAATCACGCCTAAACGGTGCAGCTGGCACTAAGTGCTGCGCAGCTGTGAGTCTCCAAATGAAGCCTGGCACCACTGTGCCGCTTCGGTCCCTCTCAGGGACGGCTAAAATAATCTAGCCCCCTCGTTGCAGCGGCCCGCAACTGCGGCGCCGCTGTGGAAGCCAATGAAGAGCTGGCACCACTGTGCCTGGGGACCCCCTCTGGGGCCCTTTTACAATAAGAATGCCCCCAAGCGTTGGAGCCACCGAGGCTCTAAAACAATTACGCCCCTCGTAGGAGCCACGCAGGCTCTAAAACAACTATGCCCCTCGTTGGAGCCATCGGGGCTCTAAAACAACTATGCCCCTTGTTGGAGCCATCGGGGCTCTGGAGGCAACTATGCGCCACGTGGGAGCGGCCCGCTGCCAAAACGGGCCGCTCAGGATCTGTGCCTCGATCAGGCACCCACCATAGTCCCCATGGAGCCCCCAGCCCTTTCTAACTCACCGGGCTGCTCTCTGAGGACTCCTCTTCACCCGGTCCCGCTCCTGGGGGCCGGGTCTCCTCACAGGCGACGGGCGGGGCTCTCTCACTCATGAGAGCCTCGCTGGGGGATCCGGTGGCATCTCCCTGGCTTCGCCCGGTCCCTCTCTCTCTCGGGACCGGGACTTCTCTTGCGGCGGCCGGCGGGGTCGCTGTTTGCTCCGGCCGCACTCCTCTTCACCCGGGCCCCCTCCTGGGACCCGGGACTCATCCTCAGCACTTCTGGGAGGCGGGGTAGGCTCCCGTCCTCCTTTCCTTCAATCGCGGCGGGGCAGGCACCGACAATGTGCCTCGTGCCCCCTCCGCCATACCGGCACCTCTCCTCTTCACCCGGGCCCCTCCTGGGACCCGGGACTTCATCACCGAGCCTGCGAGGCTCCGGCCAGGATCTCTCGCGGCGGGCGGGACTTCCTCTCCTTGCTCCGCCCATGTCCCAGGCAGACGTGCCTGACTTCCTGGTCGCGCTGCAGCGGCTGCGGCGGTGATTTCTAGGGCAATACGGGGTAGGCTCCCGTTTTAAACAGCATCAGCGGGGTGGGCACCCGTAACTTTAAATAATCATGAGAGTGGGGTGGGCACCCGCTCTCCACCCATAAAGGCCATAAAGGAATCCCCATGCGGGGTGGGCACCTGCAATTACACCGGCATCACGGGGAATCCCTACGATGGGGATTCCCCTCAAGGGCTGCAGCTCCGCGCTCGCGGCTCAAGCTCTCCCGTTCCCTGGGAGAATTAAAATAAAGCGCTCACAGGGCGCTGGAGGCAGACAGAGTCCTGCAGGTCCTGTAAAAAGCAAAGCACTCCCAGAGCGCAAGATGGGGCCATGCAGGGCCCAGGAAGGCAAGCCCTCATGGCAGCCTCCCCTGGGCCCCAGCAGCAGCATGCTCCGGCAGGATTCTGGAACAAGAAGTGAACCTCTTCATGGGGTCACAGCCCCTTCTTTATACACCCTTTCCCTTTGTCTAAAGGTGTAGGGTTTAGGAAAACCAGATGCAACTGGTTTGGGGAGCTTTGGAGCACTTTGTTTTGCTCAGCTCCTCTCTCCTTTCACAGGACAGGCTAGGGACATCAGACGCACCACAGGGGGTGGAGCCAGCATTGTGGAGGAAGGCACAGCCCTATTCAGGTCCCAGGTGCAACTCCTCCCACCACTCTCAGCTCAGGTGTCCCATTCAGCTCAGCGCTGACTCACCCTGCCCCTCCTGCAGCCACACACACCTCCCAGCTCCTGTCACTCACAGAGCCAGACATGTAATCCACATCAGGCAGGCAGACACAGAGCACACATAAATGCCAACTTCTAGAAGTGGCATTTCTCTACCAGTCACCATCAATCTGCGCACACCATTGCGCAGCATTTATTCTCACGAATTCAGGCATACTAGAATTGACCATGCTGCACCTCTCATAACAGGAATTACCACTGACACACTCATCCTCAAGGCATTCCTATGGGAGGCAGGTCAATCTCACTAAATGGGCACAGTGCGCGCACGCACTTGGCACTGGACCACAGTGTCCAAGTGCCCAGAGGTCTAAAACGACTAACACCAAGTTCCATATAAGGCAAAAAGTTCAGGGGGGAACCTGCCAAAAAGGGCCAGGTCCAACAGTGACCGACCCAGCCACATGTGGATCTGGCATCTTCTGTTGTTTTTCTAGGTGCATGCCGCAGTGATTGGCCAGGCGGCAGTGCTCGGAGGTGTCTGATTTCCTGTTCTGTGCCTGCCAAGACAGGTGGCTTCTGGTATGATGGACACTGTGTGTGCCCTTGGAAGAGGTGCTGCAGTGTGGGGGTGGCCTAGGTTGTTTTTGCAGTTCTACCAACGGCTGTGAATCTATTGACTCCATCATGAGCCCCATCATAGAATATTTACTTTGTGACAATCTAATAATTACTTGTATTTCTTTAGGGATGTCTAACCCTGGTATCTAATTATTAACATTTCATAACTCATATTTATCTTAAGTCACTGCTTGATGGGCCCTTCTATATCTTCAACATAGAGGGCTTGATTTTTACATGGGCGCCATCCTGGACAATATAATAATGTGTGGCTCTTTGATACAAAATACTTTACAGTCACAGCTATTACCACTGGAGAATCTGTGCATTCGAATCTATGGGTGCCTCTTCCCTTTTTTTCTAATCACTGAAACATGCTCAGGGATTCTAGTCTTCAATTTTCTAATCATTATCTCTAAGAAGAACATAGGGCATAGGTTTATGAAGATCGTGAAATATGCTGTGTAATTAGCCAAAGTATTCACTGTCCACATTCAGTCCCTTGTCTCTGCTCCCTCAACTTTTGTAATTACTGAATTCAAGTTGTCCCCTGCGGGGTCGTCTTCCACATATCGATAATACTTAGGGGCAGATTTACAAGGACTGGCGCATCTCTGCATATTAGCAGGGATGCGCCAGTAAAGATGCGACATGCAAAAATACCCTTGCGCCACCACGGATGCGTCGCATTTACAATGCGGCGCACCGTGGCGCAAGGATAGACAAATGCGTGTCGCATCTTTTGTCGTAAGGGGAGCGGATTGCTGGAGTCGTGTCACAAGCGCGACGCAACTCCAGCAATGCTCAGGGGCGGCCTATACTTATTGTGCTGCGTCACTCCTTACGCCTGCTTCAAGCAGGCGTAAGGTTTTGACGCAGCGGCGTCGTAAAAGTGACTCCGTGAAATCTTGTAGATTTCACTGCGTCACTTTTATGAGGCTTTCTTGCGACGGAACGCCCACCCTGCATACATTATACCTGACGCAGGTATAATGTAGGGCAGGGCTTTACAACGTGACTCATCTCCCTAGACGTGTCACGTTGTAAATATGTTGCAACGTGGCGCATTGTTTACGAGAAGACAAAAGAGGTACGGTGTTCCTGGGTGGCAAGTTGGCCACCTGGTTAGTACTCAGAGTGGTGGGGAGGTGGGGAATACCTCCTTTCGGAACTAGGACCCTCACACACCCAGCAAGCTAGGTGTCATGCTTCATCATATGGGTCTGCTCCTCGTCGAACCGGCGCTGCAATGCTCGACGGGCACCCATAAAGGGGCTCTTTATCGGAGATCTTTTGTTCCTTGCCGTATAGGTGCCGTGGGTGTGAGGGGCCTGGTAAGATGTAGATGTGGTGTGTGGGTTAAAACAGGTAAGGGAATCCTCTATAATTATTTTTATTCTGGAGAGGTCACAACCTGATTAAAAAGTAAAAGAAGGAGGGCGACTATTTTGTTTTAATCTGACAAAAATTACGCTCTACCCTTAGTGGTCAACATGTTTCTCGCCCATAAAATGTCTCTAATAGATCAGTTGGCGATTCCTCAGGACCTAGTGACTAAATGAAAACTATCTACAGTGTATGGTGTGGTTCTACATACCACTTCTTCTCTCGGTAGGACGTTGCCCCGGAGAAAAGCAGCCAACCTAGAGTACAAACAAAAGGATCAAAAAACCAAATGGAAATATTGGTACATGGTCCTATTGATTCAAGTGGGTGTGTTTCACCGTACACAACCTCTTTGAATCTATACAAGTGATAAAAACAACGTGATTTCATGCATATCACATTCTACGTCTGCCTTCATTTGTATTTAGAATATAAAACCTCTGTGTACCCAGTTAGAGTAATTGAACAACATGGTGAGTGAGTATCAGCTCACCTCTTAAGGATTCAAGTGCTGCTTCATCAGACCGCAGCGGAATATATGGACACTCAACGTAGTGTCGCTGTTGTATTAAAAGGAAAAAACAAACAACAAAATATGTTGGGTGTGGGCAACGTTTAGTTGCTAAGGCCATGACTCTAGAGCATTAAAAGTGAAAGTGGGCATGGTTCAGGTTAAAGTAAGCCCATAGTCGTGAAATTGGTATCATTGACAAGGTTATTCAACAGACTCAAAAGTGCCCCAGACCTGCCTGCGTAGCTGCTGGCGCCCTCACCATGCGCTCCGACATTATGCCAATCGTGCGGTGTGTTAAGAGCGCCTACAGCGCCCAAGCTATGTCTTAGTGCAGAGCTCTACAGAACATCAGAGTCAGCGTACCCTTCCCAAAGACCAGCGGTAACTTGTCAGCAATTCCCAGCACGTCTTACCTCTCTTAAAAGCTTGTGACCAGGCATAGTCTCAACGTGTAATCCATACTCACCTGCTCCCGCTCAGAGCAGTCCGGCTCACCTACCCGCTCCGCTGCATCAGGAAGGAAAAGACAGGTTGTCGGTTCCTGTCTTAAATACCCTCTCCTGGTGCCATTAAGCATGGTAAATCAGCCACACCTGGTGTGTGGTGTGATGGTGTCGACATGACATCATCTACAGTGTAACCATGGAGGCCATCTTTGAATGTGGTGAAGGTCTATAGTTCTGGCTATTACCTTGATGTGGACGCGCATCAAGGGCTTCAAATTTGGCATTGAGTGGCGCGGTTTTATCAACAATGTGAACAAGAATTTATACAGTGCAAAAGTGCTCACGTCACTGCGCCAAATTTGTGCATAAGTTGCTGGCGACTGCCGATTGGGTGATTCGTATGTCGGCCATCTTAGAGTGTAGTATTGTACTCTATTGTTAGTTGTTAGATATATCATCCTAACATAGCCTAATATCCATATCTGACTAGCCTGATGTCGATATCATGTGGCAGAGATGTATAAAGAGGTGAGAGACTAGCGTGGAGTCTTAAGCTGATATATTCATTCGTTAAAGTTGCGGATAATGGTTGTATATATCAGATTAATTAATGGTGCTCCAGGGTATGGCATCGTTCAGGCCGTCATTTGCTAAGTCAAGACGGAACACCCACCTTTGTTCAATCCTGTACAAAGCAGTCTGTGTTATTTGTTGGTGGGATTCTAGGATGACCCAGCGTAGACTCTCTGGGGGTGTCCGAGTTCAGAGAAGTGGGTGTATAGTTTGGTGGTAGTTTTATGGCAACGAATATTGCTCTTATGCTCAGTGATTCTGACCTTAACGGGCCTCATGGTCATGCCAACATACCTCTTGTCACAAGGGCAGGTCAGCATGTACACACAACGTGGGGTGTTACAGTTAGTGTGTTTGATTAGCGTCCATGTAAATGTGTCTGATAGAACCAATTGTTTGGTGTGTCTGGTCTGTGGGCACACGATACAAGAGCCGCAGGGATAGTGTCCTGTCACGGGTGGGAGATCCCACAGTTGCCTCTGGTTAGGGATGTTGCTCTTCTTGGGTCTAGTGTGCACCAACATATCTTTCAAATTGTTGGTACGTTTAAACGCAAACCTTGGTTTGGGTATTGACAGCGTACCCGTGTTCAGAATTGCCCAGTGTTTGTTCACTGCCTTCTTTATTAGATTGGATCTAGGTGTGTACGTGGTCACACAGGTCAAAATGTCAGTGGGTTCTTTCTCATGTACCTCTAGGAGGCTTTCACGATTATTATTTCTTGCTCGTTTCATGCAAGAGTGAACCTGTTTCTTAGGGTATTGTCTCTTCAGCAGATTGTCAGCCAGTATCTCTGCTTCAATTTTGTAGTCCTCTGTAGAACTACAATTTCTTCTAATTCTTAGAAATTGGCTGAAGGGAAGGTTATTTCTCAGTGTAGCAGGATGATAGCTGCTGTACAGTAGCAAGCTGTTTCTGTCGGTAGGCTTTTTGTATAGGGATGTCGTTATTCTACCCTCTTGTAATCTGATGGTGAGATCTAGGAAGGCAATGTTCGTGGCAGATATAGTGTGGGTGAATTTCAAGTGCTGGTTTTTGTGTTAATCCACTCGCAAAATTCAGCGCATCTCTGTATGTCACCCTGCCAAAAGATGAGGATGTCATCTATGTACCTCTTCCACAGTCTGAGGTTAGCTCCGAAGGGGTTACTCGCATGTTGGATGGTCTCTTGTTCAAACGCCGCCATATACAAACATGCCACACTGGGGGCAAAGGTACTCCCCATCGAAGTACCCTGAGACTGATGGAAGAGTTGGCTGTCAAACTCAAAAAAGTTTTCTGTTAAGGCCAGGGTGGCACATTGCATGATGAATGAAATGGGTGTTGCTGCTGTCCATTCACTCCCACTTAGTGCAGATTCTATTACTGCCAATGTCTCTCTCTGTGGGATATTGGTATACAGTTGTTCCACATCCAAGGTGACCAGGAGGTCAATATCGCCTGTGTTTTCTATTTCACCTATAACACAGAGGATATCTGTTGTGTCCCTGATGTATGATGGTGTCTGTTTGACCAAAGGTTGTAGGTAATGGTCGCAGAATTTTGAGAGCGGCTCTAAGAGTGAGCCGATTCCTGAAACTATAGGTCTGCCCGGAACAGGGGTGGTCCCCTTATGTATTTTCGGCAGAGTGTAAAAATAGGGTGTTTTGGGAAGTTTGGTAATCAAGAAATCAGCTTTTTTACCACTGATCCACCATTACTCTCTGCATTGTTTACGACGCAGCTGCGTCACAGAAGTGACGCAACGGCGGTGCAAATGTGTCGCAAGGGGCTTGTAAATCTGCCCCAGAGTGCTGCTCAGATGTTGTCATAGCAGACCCTCGTGACCATCTCTTACTTGGTGCACATCGTACTGCCAAGTGTTGAGGTTTCCAGTGCATGTGTGTTGATCACACTTGAGCACTGAAAAACAGTGGAGGGAAAGCTCATCATACTCTGGACCGAGCAACGGCCATGAAAGAGCACGTATTCTATGCTTGCATGGTCGTTCTCCAAGACAAGGGTAATCCCAGTGACCATTTGGGTTGCTGCCAAACAAATAGAGATTAAATCAAACCATGTTGCTTCGTGTTCTCCCTGTTTGGTATGAACAGTCAGGCGCTGCTGTTTTAGGATCCCGAGTGCAGCATTCACTTCCATTCTTGAACACCTTACTTCTTAAGCAAAGCCTTGGACCTGGAGCTGTTTCCCCCCAGGCAGTATGCCTAACAAGGAACACCGTGCAGTTTGTCTGCAACCCGATTGAAGACTCTTCATGGCAAGCCGGTAGAGTATGTATATTTTTTAGATCTTGGAACTGTGTAAGGTTTTCTGTGCTTTGTAGTGCACGGCAGCAGTACAATACATCTATTTTTGCAAACAGTGTTTCAGGAAACATCAGAACAATTATGCCGTAACAATAGTTCAGATACCTTGGTATTCATATAGCGTTCATTGAGTGCATTGTAGAGCTAATGTTCTTTGTTAGAAACAAAAAACTTTTTTATTGAGCAACCCATAACAATTGTTCATCTCATTGTCTTTAGGTCTGAAGAGTGGGGAGCCTAACTTTTCCGCATTTGCATCCCGCTGCTTGTGAGGCGGGGTGGGGTGGAACTACATCCCCCAGTTGCCTTGAACCCATTGCCAGGAGGAAGGGGCTGTGAATTTGCGCTCTTAAGTGTTCGAAGAGTCCCGTGGTGTGTGAGTCTAACTCTCTTGCATTTGTGTCCTGCTGCTTGTGAGGCAGGCTGGGGTAGGACTGCATCTCCCAGCTGCCTTGAGCCTGTTGCCAGGAGGAAGGGGCGGTGCGAGATGCGCACAGGATGCACCCAGGCACATGCCCGGGTCAAGACCGCGCCTGTCTTTGCCAGTCATCACCCGGAAGATGCCGGGCCAGTCTTCGTTGGCTCCGTGTTCAGGATCAGGGCACAAGGTGACCTTTCTGTTTTAACTCAGACGATTGAAGGTGAGACTTATTTCTAGTCTGTCGTCCCTTGATTGCATCTGGGTACCTAATCTGGGGTGCACCGTGTTCTCCGATTGAAGATTTATCCTGTATTTGGATCACCTTTTTTGTCATTGTGGCAGCAAGGGGTCTTAGACTCACTATGGTTAAAGGAAAACTGGGTGCTTCTAACTCAGCAAAGCCCAAGGACTTCATCTTGGATGGATTTATCAAGGGCGCTGTGGGTGCTATTGATAAAGAGATCCAATTTGCGGAGTGGTGGTTATCTCAGTCCTGTCTTCACCTACTATCTCAATTGACCTTTCCATGCACAATGGTGGGTCCTATAGCAGTCGGCTAGGCAGCCCTATTATAAATCGTACTGTTGCTTCTGCCTGCTCTCCTTTTCAGACACAGACCCTGCCCCCTGCAACCAGATCTCCCCCAGCAAAGAGCAAGAGGCAAGGCAAGCAATCTAGACCTAGCATTGCTACGGTGGATCCATTGGA
Organism: Calotriton arnoldi; assembly: GCA_963921515.1. NCBI lineage: Eukaryota > Metazoa > Chordata > Amphibia > Caudata > Salamandridae > Calotriton > Calotriton arnoldi. Next base: position 2,901,023 of record CAWUFW010000339.1, read on the forward strand.
TTCGCAACCTTGCCACCTTTCCCGCCTTTTGGACCCTTCTTCTCCAGGTCTTGACTCCAATACCCTTGTTTCTAGGATGTCTGAACTGTTGACTAAAGCTTTATCCTTCTGTTTCTCCCCAGTACTTGAATGCCTGTCCATCATTGAAAATAAGCTGACCAAGGTTTTTGGGCCGCAGAGATGTTTTTCACCGCAGGGGGGTTTCTCACTCTGCCTGCGGTTTTACAACATACAACTCCTGGGGATGATATCCAGGCTATTTCACAGCTCTGTTTGTCTTCTTGTCCATCGCCCTCTGATGTTCAGTCTGAGGGACCTTGTCTTCATCAGCTCCCTGCACCATCAGCATTTCAGACCTCAGAGGATGTCCAACACTCTGTTTTATCGCAGGCTAGCCTCAGAGGTAGTCCACTGATGTTGCATCTACCCCCTAGCTGTCTGCCCTTATGTTGTTGTTTTAGCTAATGTCCTGAAACTAGAAGTCCAGACAACGGAGAGCACCAAACAGCTAATGAATAAAGCCACGCACTAGCTTCACTCCCATGTACTCTGAAAAGCCAATTTGTTTTTGGACATTGTGCTTGCAAATTGTATTGGTTTACATTTATAACAACAACAACGATATATTGTGAAATTTTGAACTTGGAATGACCATCGGTTTGGCACTTTGTGTGCTGAGATTTTAAACAGCATTTTTTTATTGTTTTTCTCACATGATTTACTTTGAATGGTTTAAGGATTATTTTATAAATGTTATGCTTATAATTGACTCATGTTCTCATTGTATTTTTATCATTTTATTTAAACAAAGGATCCATTGAATAAAACACTGTTGCATATTAACTTATTGGCTTCTGTTACACTCGCTGGTGATATTTGTATGTGTATGTATGAGTATTGTGTATATGATGGTATGCTTTTAGATAACCCAAAGGGAAGTTTTTTCTGACCGAGTAGCCTCAGAGGTAGTCCACCGATGTTGCATCTACCCCCTAGCTGTCTGCCCTTATGTTGTGGTTTTAGCTAATGTCCTGAAACTAGAAGTCCAGACAACGGAGAGCACCAAACAGCTAATGAATAAAGCCACGCACTAGCTTCACTCCCATGTACTCTGAAAAGCCAATTTGTTTTTGGACATTGTGTTTGCACGGAGAGTGGCTTGGGTGATCACCCTGGGCAAGGGGTTTAAGAGCGATTTTGTTGTTGTAAATTTTGCTAATCCATTTGTGGCTGGAGAGCTGATTCGCTCCTCTTAGCTGGAGCTTGTCAGGCCAAGGTTTTGCCTCTGGGATATTTTTACAGAGATGTGGGCTTGAAGGGTGGTGTACCAAGGCCTAGGTCTGCTTCTCTGCTACCTCAGACCGAACTTAATTCTATTCCCACCAATAATCCATTTTCAGCTTTGTCTGGTGTGGTGACATCGATTGGTGGCATAGACACTTCTAGCCATTTTATAGGGATGGCAACACCAGAGGTGAAACCGAAGGCAATATACCCCCTAGGGTGACCATTGTACCATCTGTTACAGATTAATCTAATGAGGTTGCCGATAGCTGCCCCATGAGAATTCCATCCCTCCTCACTCTGTTAATAAAGTTAAACTGCTGAGTTGGAATGTTGCAGGTCTTGCAGCTAAAGTCAATATGGAGAGTTGGGTGGACTTCATCTCAGCATTTGATATTGTTATCCTACAGGAGACTTGGGCGAGCAAGGGTTTTTTGTGATAGCTATATCTGTCATTCAGTCTTAGCAACACCTTACGTGATGGGCCGGGCATGGGCTGGGCTTACAGTGTGGTTTAAAACCTCTCCAGAGTGCGTTATATCACCTATTGTTAAAATTACAGGCTTTTTCAGGCATTCTTCATTAAGTGGCCCAATACCCAAAGTTTTGTTCTCATCAATTTTTACAATCATCATTTTTCTAACTACGATAATCCTAACTTTGTGCCCCTTTTTGATTTTATTGGGGAACTGGAACTTACTTTCACCTGCTCAGACACTAATTTGAATATAATTTTAGCAGGGAATATCAATGCTAAACTTGGCAGTGAAGAGGACAATGTAGTTGGGTCCGACTCCAACATTTTTATTCCCTATTCCCCAGCAGGCTCCATTTGTCCTAGATATTGCAGAGGGTTGATGCTACGTTCTTATTTGCTCAAATAAAACCTCTGCAATACGCTTTTACATGTGGTACCGGAGAGCCTCAGGATCCCCACCTTTGTTAGAGGGACTGGTATTTCCACTATCAATTATATTTTCACCAGCAGGAATCTATTGGAAAATATTAAGGATGGGGCAATCATCCCTAGTACATTCAGTGATCATAACCCTTTAACTATCACATTGACGTACCCAATTTGCCACCCTTGCATCATCGCTGTAGGTGGTTCTAAAGTCCTTCAGAGGAACAATGGTCTTAGGCTTGCGTGGAAATCCTGTCATTTGGACGATGGTCAGCGTAGGCTTTATGTTGACCATTTGACCATACTTTTTGACTTTCTTAGGCTGACTGACAATCCCAAATGTAGTGTGGACATCTTTCTTATCCTAGGGAACACCATCAGATCAGATCTTATGAAATCCATAGCCTGCGACAAGAAGTTTGCCCGTTCTTGGTTCGATAAGTCCTGCAGAGAGGCTCAGACTCGTCTGTACAGCACCCTTAAAGCCAGCCCTAGAGATTTGGAAGCTGTTGCAGCCAATAGGAGATTATATAAGGTGGCTAATAGCCAGGGAGAGAGATTCTGGTCTATTTTGGCATACAGTAAATAACAAAAAAATCTTCCGAACCGATTCTAACTTGCCTTTTGCCAACATTAGTGCAGATACCTGGGTTGATCATTTCAGTCATGTGTATCACTCAACTGATTGTGTCAGGGATGTGCCCAATTCCAATCTATCTACTTCTCCACTGAGTATCGAATTATCTAGGATGAAGTAGTGGAAGCCATTAATACAAGTCTTATGCATGAAGCCCCATGTCCTGATGGGGTCCATATAGACCTCTATAAATTGGAGGTCGACCTGTGGGCTACTCTTAGTACTAACTTTGTGAATGTTACGTGCACGAGTGGCATCCCTCAGTCCTGGCATTCATCCATCATTGTTCCCATTTTTAATAAGGGCGATAGGGCTTCCCCAGGCTGCTACAGACCAGTCTCTTTGATCGACTCTACAGTCCAAGTCATTGGCATGGTTGTCCTTAATAAAATCACATCCTGGTCCTCTGACAATCGTATTATCTCCGACTTACAATACGGCTTTAGATTAGGTTTGGGCACTCAAGACCAATGCCTCAATTTATTCTGTTAATCAACAAATATATGGCAGCGGAAAGCAGTCCAGTTTACCTTGCTTTTATGGTCCTAGCCTGCTGGGCTTCTGTATGTTGCTGATGATATCCATCTGGCCCGGCTGCTGTTATGGTGCTCCATCTGGTGCAATCCAGAAGCTTCTCTGAAAGGGGAGATTGTTCAGGATTGTCTTCCCTGTGACAGGGGTCTTTCCATTCCTTGGCTAAGGTATGTTAGGGGTGCCTGTCAGAGGCTTGGCAGACCCGACATCTTTTCCCTGCCAGCGAATATCACCTTGATGGACAAAAACTGGGTTAAATCCAGCTTCAGTTACCTGAGAAGGAGTGAAAGAGAAATGCTTGAGCTGAAGAAGCCCGCTAATACAAAGTATCAGTTAGTTCAAACTACCTTAGGTCTGGAACCTTATCTAGAGATGACGCCTAAGATTTGGGATAGAGTACTAATGACCAGATTTAGGTTCAGCCAGAATAGGAGTCAGCTCTCATTTCCATTGGGTCAGTTTGATCCCAAACTAATTTGGGTTTGCCCTTGCAATGAGCACTCCCTGCAGACTCCGGCACATTTTGTGTTTTTTGTAGGTATTATTGCTGCTATACCAGAAAGTTTTTAATTTGCTCCTTAAAGGTGCTTCTGTTTTTAAATACATTTCAGCACTTTTATGTTTGTAGAAACTCCCCCCTTGGAATTTTGTTTAGGTGTGGCTGCTTTTCTTATGCATGCCCTGTGGCACAGACAAACATTATTGATGCAGTGAACCTGATGCCTCCTGAGTTGTGCAGTTCCCCGGTTGTTGCCAGGCATTCTTTTGTGTTAGGCATTATGGTAACTTGGCGTCAGCTTGGAAGCTTTTGTCTTGCGTCATTTGATCATAATGATCTAGCCTTGCACCATGCACTTTGAGGAACTATAGCTGTTTTAGGCCTTCATTGTAAATATTGTGTTTGATGCTGAGTTTTTTTATTTATGTTGTTGTTTATGTGTAGTTTTTAGCTTTTGTTTCTTCTTTTTATATGTATATGCATTGTGTTAATATTTTTTAAACTGAATAAAGAATAAAATTGAGTGAGATATTCACAAAAGATTGGTGTTTTGATGAGATAAGGATTGTAGGTGATGAAGTTAACCACTGTCCTGCAAGAGCTTTTTGGTAAATGTTTATTGGTTGTTGGGAATGTAAAATTAAGTTAACACTACAGAAAGTTACATCCTTCACTCATACCACAATCTTCTCATTCCAGATTTTCATCTCTGCAGTAAGCTCCCTAATTCCCTTCTCCTCGTCTGGCCACTCCAAACCTCATTTTTGTTAAAAGCAGAATCGGTGCTGTTGGAAAGTGGACCTCTGGAGCTGTACTGTGTATTGTGCCTCCCACTGCAGCCCGTAGGGCAGGTTCAAGCTGCCACTTCGACCTGGCAAAATAAACCTTTTACCAGGCTATGACCTTCCTTTAATACTTGTAAGCCACCTTTAATTTAGGCTCTAAAGCCTCACAGGGCAGGGTGCATGGTACTGAAAAAGTAGGACATGTGTGTTTAAGTTTGACATTTCCTGGCCGTGAAAAACTCCTAAAGTCGTTTTTTACTCATGTAAGGCTACCTCTCCCATAGGCTTATACTGGGTTAACTTATTGCACTATAATTAGCGCTAACTTTAGATTGGTGAGCAGATAGAGAAGTGGTGTTTACATTCAAATGAGTTGTAATTTTAAATCCTGTCTAATTGTAAAGTTGGATTATAGATTATAATTTTTAAAATGCCACTTTTGAAAAGTTGGAATTTTCCTGCCCAACGTTTCTGAGGCCTTTCTTGGAGTTTCCAGCTGCCTGGCCTGTTAATGGCTCCCCATCAAGAATGTGTATTGGACCCAGGCAGTAAACAATGGTACCTGGGTGTAGCTGAGAGAGGGTCTTCCTGGCAGGATAGCTGGGGAGGAGCTGTACCCTGCCCTGATTATATTTCAAAGGATTTATTTTTCGTACAGCACACACAAAGGATCCTGACACCAGGTATGACTTTGCCTTTGTCACACTAGACAGCTTGGAGCCAGAACCAGGCAGGGGAAGGGGAAGAACTGACCATACCAGTTTTGGGCGTAGACCAGGAAATTCCCCACACAAAGGTTGGCTCCAGGTATACTAATAGGACTCTCAGACCGCACATCAGAACACTCTTGGGGCTGTGGAAGATTTAGAAGAAGGACTGCCCTGCTGCCAGAAGTACTGCCCTGCTGCAGGAAGGACTGCCTTGCTGTCTGAAGAAGGAAGATTGGACCTGCTTTCCTTGAACCCAGGCTACCTAGGGTGACTCCATGGGTCATTTGGCTGACCTATTATGTGAGCTACAGGGACACAACAAGCTTCCAGAGGCACCTTCCCAGCTGACAAGCACCAACTGGACCTGCACGGACCTACCCGAGAACTGCCTTGAAAGAAAAGGCTCAAAATCTTGAAAGTTGGGCTATACGCAACTGCGAACAGATCCATTTGTGCTAAGACTCTGCTGCCTGCCATGATCACCAACGAAAAGTTACAATGAGACCTGCTCTTCACGCTGACAGCGACTGTCCACAATGACTGGAAAAAAGAGACCTGCTGTTTCCGCCGACAGCAACCATCCGCGATGATCCACCCCGTGAAGCTCCAGCAGTGACCGGATCTTCATGCTACAGCAAAGACCATCTGCAACGCTCGACCTGATCTTCGCTACGAAAGCCTCCTCCTTATGGCCACCTCCAACATGAATGGAACTCCTTGCGCCAGACTTGAGAACTTTTCAGCGGGACTAACCTAGTCCCTGTACCTGGCCAGCTCTTCGTAGTTGGCCTGCACTTGTGACTTTCCCCCGGTCCAGCATGACCAGATAACCGGAAGTGGCGCTTTCTGCTTCTTGGCACTATTTTTACTAAAAACCTTAAAAATCAATATCTCTAGTTATATTGATTCAATTTTTGTTGTTCTAGTATTGTGTTCTTTATTAACATTTGTTCCATTTTTCCGACTGATTTTAGGACTTTTCTTGTGTTGTGTTTTACTTTATTACTATTTGTGTGCTGCATAAATACTTTGGGGCTCAGTTACAACCCTCTTGCGCTGCCGGTATGTCAATTTTTGTGACACACCGGTTTCACATTTTTCAGTCCCATATTTACAAGTCACATAAAGCCACCCTGCGTGGCTTTTCGTGTCCTTGTAAATATGGCCCATTTACACGCAGCACTCTGTGTGAAAGAGCCGTTCCAACGGTATTGCTGTGGGTGTTCCCACCCAACACCCATGGAACCTGGCACATTCCCAGATTTACGAGAAATCGTAAAGCCGGGAATGCGTCAGAATGCTCTGCCGCCCTAGGGGAGGCGTAGGGAGGTGCAATGAGGAGAAATGTCTCCATTTCTCCTCGTTTTTTCCTCATTCTATGCGTGCTGCATTCTGCAGCACACATAAAAAGAGGAAATTAGCTCTTGTGATTGTTTTGTGCAGAAAGGTATCCCTTCATACACAAAAACAACCTCCTCACAACGCAGGTACCCGTGCACCATGGTGCAAGGGTGTCTGTGTCGGCGCATGGCAGCCAATTGTGCGCCAGCGCAGGGTGGAGCACAGGGATCTGTCATATCATTGTAGATATGACGCGTCCCTGTGCCTTGTAAGTGACTCAGTGCGGTGCAGCAAAATAGCTTGCGGCACAGCACTAAGTCACTTTGTTGTAAATAAGGCCCTCTATGCATTGCCTCTATGTTAAGCCTGACTGTTACGTACCATGCTACCAAAGGGTTAGGCGCAGGTTAATTCAGTGTCTTTGTGGTTCGCCCTGACAAGGATTGTTGCCTGAGTGGGGCTTCCTCCCCACTCAACCAATAACAAATTGTTACCAACTTTGTTATTTATGAAGTTATTTGTTGTGTACAGCTGGAGTATAAGATCTAAGGCAAGTGCAGTTCGTACAACCTACTCTTCTGCTGTGTCAAGTCCAGAGAACCATGTTCTTAGGAAATATGGTAACAAATTATGTACACGCCCTGAAATGTGCATTGTCTTCTATTACAGAAACTGATTGTTACCGTACATAAAAGTATCTTGAATATTGCATGGAATTGAATCTAAAATGCCAAAGTTTTACTGTTTCATAATGGAGCAGCGTAAATTAGTGCCCCACCCTTTTCATATTTAAGCTATATACTCTACATGTGTTTAACAGTATTAATCTGTGTGCATTCTATTAATCAATCGTAGTGAGTGTCTATGTATCAATGTAAAGTAGAGCCACCCGTATATTTAGTGGAATTATAATAAATGTATTCATATAAAGAGAATGTATATAATTTTTTTTATGTATTTGGTATAATCACATATGCTAATTGTACTCATTTAGAGTCTATTCTGAATTTAATGTTGACCTAACTTGTAACTAGGCCCGAATGCACCAATTACATTTCCATAAATTATGTGTTGCAAATGCCCTGATTTTCTTTTCCTTGCAGGTGTCTTATCATGCACCTTGTTATGTTAGTTCATTGTATTAGATAGTAGACTACTGAACTTTTTAATTAGAATTTGGCCTCAGATGTGAAGATTGAGATGGTGAGAAAGACCTCCTGTATCAGGCAGACCGGACTGATGTTACATTCAAAGTTGCCCGGATGGTTACTCCTTGGAAAGAGAGCTGGTAAACTAGGGAGTCTACCTCCTCACAGAGATCGCTTTCTTCGGATTAGTTTGTTTGGTGAAAATGATAAGAGGAAGCCTTCTAGAATCTTCTTTCATGGTCTAATTGTACTATCTTTAGAACAGTCGAGCAGACCCTGTCGTGACTTCACTGAGAGAAGACCTCTTCTCTTCTCTGCTGATTTCCCCTGCCCAGAGTGCTGAACTTTATGCTTGAGCACCTATACGTCAATTTTTGAACCTAAAATTTGGTTAATCTGATGCTAACACCTTCCTCATTGAATTTCTCCTTGCCACTTTCGATACTTTGTTTAGAATAGGGAACTTCTTTTATGAAACCTGCTTGGTTGATATTTTGCTTGCTGTAGGTCATTCTATTTTGTATATTCTTTATGATTATATACAAATTCAGATTGCATGATAATTTAAACATGTATGCACGCTCTTACCATATTTTTCTTTCAATTTTGCTGACTGATTTATTGTAACCTGAACTAAATTTTGTTAATAAAACCTTTAAGGTTGCACACCATCCTTTCTGTTGTTCTTGTTGAGCCACATTGGTTTCACTGTACTTGAAATGCCTGGTCGATGTTAGCTCATTTCCTACACTTCAAGTCGACAATCAAAGGTCCACACGACCAGTGGGGGATTTTTTTTTATGATTGTACCAAGAGATTAAGATTCAAGACACCTCGCTCAATCAGTAATGTGACAAAATCTAATGTTTTATTGTCTTTTTGTATTAGACTATTTTTTTTCGTCCTCTTTGGGAGATACATACTAAATAACAAACGTAGGACACAAACACAAAGCCCCATCATTTCAGTGGTGCTTAATCTTGCTCAATGCACCAAATCCAAAATGGACCATCTCCAGGTTTTGTATACAAACTGCCTGTCAGGATGTTGTAGCTCATTAAAATGGACAATTCCTTGATTTAGAAATAAAAATTCCAAGAAATTATATATAAGTTGATGATCATTTGAAATTGCAGTTGGGAAAGTCACATTTAAGCATTATCTTAAAATTGGGTCTATGTGGAATTTCTTTCAGGTAACTTTGTATCCAAAAGAAGCGGAGGTAAGATCTATCTGATATACCGAGGACGGAATCAAAGTACTACCATCTAAAATGGCAATTGGGGCATTATCCATCTAGAGAAGGATTTCTGTTCCGATCCTTTATCAGGCATCATGCAAATCTCGATTTATTTCAGTTGTTCTCACTAAAGGTTCCTGGGGCTCTCAGAGTCCTTGTAGAGAATGCTTCTGCTTCATATCCTTGTTGAGCAATTTTTGCTTGTTGCCTTGCTTCCCATTTTTAAAGAAAGGGAAAAAAAGCAAATGCTATTTGTAATACTTAACAAGCCTACAGTGAATATGTTTCTAATAGTTTGCATGTTTGTGAATATAAAAACAATTTCAGTTAGTGTATATAACTGCCTGAATATTCTCAGAACAATTTCTTTTGAATGGACCCAAGGACGGACAGCACTGGCACTTCCCTGTTAAGTTGTGTAGTTCCTATAAAACCTATATAGGATCTGCGCGTTTAGACAACATATACTGTAGGATTGGTGTCAGACTGATTCTAGGCACCCCCACTGGGTATGTTGGCCTGTGTACCAGCTAGCTCACAGTGCCACTAGAAACTCCTCTTACCAAGGAGAGTATAGTTCTTGGCAACTATCAAACATGACAACCCTGATCCCTCAGGACCGTGGAAACAGTGTACTACTTTTCGCTCAGTCACTCGTGCTCACTTAGTCTCAGAGAGAAACACAGAATAAACGGTATGGACGTTTTCAATAAGCATTTATTGAACAATCGTTATTCTAGTATAAAATAGGTGTGCTGCAACAACCATTTGACAGTAACAGATATAAATGATTAGAAGCACTAAGAAAGTAAAAGGATGGTAGATCTCTACCATTTTGCTATAACCATGGATACAGGCAAGTATATAAAATACATGACAATAAAATTCGTACTCCTACAATGCTACCCTAACTAGATGTATCTGAGTGTACCTAGCATGTATGTAGGTGTTGAGCCAAGGATCCCTCTAGGATAAAGTCAACCCCATTACCTGAAGTGAGAGACTGTGGGACCCCGTCTTGGTCTCGAGTTGGACATCCCGCAAGGGATGTTAGACCACTGCGAGCTGGAGTATCTGCATGGAGAAGCCTCAGCGTCTCACATCAGTGTGTCGGCAGGGAAGTCCTGATCTCCTCTCTCTATCTCAGCAAGGTGTGATGTTTATATACCCAAAGGTATCCCCAGGGGTTCTTCTTTGCTGTGCCATTGTCGGACTTAGGATGACGTCGGGAATGAACCTTGTACATAGTTATTATGCAGGAGATGGTAGTCCTGCTGAGTTTCCAAGAATCCAAGAATCCTCATGCATAATGTATAAGGCTATTGTTCAGGGAAAACCCCCCGTTCTGTAAGCAGTACCGTAACTAGGTAAAGGGTCAGTCCTAGCAACCCGTTATGTATGTAATGTAGGGACGTATATAGGTAAAAAGTTGGAATGTTACCCGGGACAATATTGGGCTACCTATATGGAATATAACAGTGAAGTCAACATGCCTTAGCACTTAGGGGTAGATTTACTAATGTTTCACGCAACGCAACTCAAAGCAACGCAGCACAGCAACCAACGTTACTGCTCTACATGCTTGAGTCGGAGCGAACAGGAGAGCACCATATCTAATAGGATATATCTGCCCTATTCCTAAGCACTGGTGCTAAAGCAGGCTGTCTTGTGCCACACATGTGCATGATATCTAGCACAGGTTTTGTACTGGAAATGTACCCTTCCAATACAAAGGTCTGTGCCTAGACAAACTTTACTATGTTCCCACTTTGTATGTGTGCTGTACAGTGGAAAGTGGAAAACATTTATAGAAAAAAAACCTTTTCCCTAACTTTGCACCTGCCTTGCATATTATTGTGGAGCAAAGCCTTGGCTACAAATATAAGTAAATAGGGCGTTATGTCAAAAACCATGTATGGTTGCAGGAGAACACCCATGTTCCACCCATGGGCTCTTCCTTGACACAAAGTAGCGCTGGTTATGGTCTAACAGGAAAGTATAACTAATAGATTACAACTGTCAGTCGCCTCTAGAATTGCTTTGTAATGGACAGAAACTAAAATATCACTCAGGGGCCAGATGTGCTAAGTGATTTATCAGTTGTAAACACTACAAATTGCTAAATTACAGAGCTTGCAACTGCTAAATCACTTTATTACCGATTTGAAATTTGGAAGGGGAGTGTTTTGGGTGTTTCTTCCCATTGCAATTGGTCAGTGCTTAAGTTGAACTGGTGGTTGCAGGTGAGGCCACCGGCACTTATTTTTCCACAACAGACATTTACAGAGATGGAAATACACAGAAAGCAGAAAGATGGAGGAAAAGAAAGATGGAATAACAGCCACACAGGGAGAAAGCAGGAACCTGCAAGAGTGAGATGATGGGGCAAGGAGTGTCTGGTGGTGGATTAAAGAGGCATGAGGTGTATTTCATAATATGCATCCTTGTTATTCGGCTCAACGAAATGTAATTGAACTGGCCACAGGCTTGTGGGCAGAGCTTCGGGCACTGGCACTTATTCTCTTGCAAATTAAGCACTGAAATCAGTGACATAAATATCATATCATATCAGCCCGTTATGTATGTAATGTAGGGACGAATATAGGTGAAAGGTTGGGATGTTACCCGGGCCTATATTGGGGTACCTATATGGAATATAACACCCACTCCTCATCTGACTGGACGACATAATTAAATTCTAGGCTGTCTAGGCACTAGTATGCAAGCAACTATAGTAAAAACAATAGTTTTGCTAAAAAATGTTTAGAAAACTCTAAAATGTTCTAAAAGAGAGGAATTGTCACTCAAGCAATAGCTCTAATGTGTCCGTATATATAGTTCGAACGACTACAAGCATCGAAAAGCCATGCAGGCCATAAAAAGTGTCAACTGTTTTGGAGTTCCAATTTGAGTTTGTTTTAAAAAAAAAGCCGAATTTTTCCCAGCACACGACGAGCCAAATGTTTAAGGGCCAGATGTACGACCCGTTTTTGCATGCGCAAACGGGTTTGTGAACCCGTTTGTGCATGCAAAATCATATTGGGCCATGTAAATAGCCCATTTAGCGAGTCGCAATGTTTTTGCGACTCGCTAAATATGTTTTCCGACTCTCTATTTGGAAGGGGAGTTCCCTTCCAAATTGCGAGTCTCATAACAATGTACTAATGTTTTGCGACCGCAATTGCGGTCGCAAAACACTCGCAATTACCACCTACTTCAAGTAGGTGATAATGCATTGCAAATGCATGCAAAATAATTTTTAAGGGCAGGCAAAATTAAATGAAAACGTTTCATTTTGTTTTTTGTAAATGCAGCCCGTTTTCCTTTAAGGAAAACGGGCTGCATTTAAAAAAAAAAAAAGCTGCTTTATTAAATAGCAGTCCCAGACATGGTGGTCTGCTGAGCCCAGCAGGCCACCATCCCTGGGAGGGCTGGCATTCACAATGGGCTCGCAAATTATGCAGAAGCTCATTAATATTAATGAGCTCGCAATTTGCGACTCAATCAGAATCGCAAAACAGTGAAAACACACTGTTGTACATTTCATTTAGCGCCTGCAATTTGCAACTTCGCAATGTATCGTAAATTGCGAGGCGCTAAATGAAAGGGTCGTACATCTGGCCCGTAGTGTCCTGGTTAGTAGACGCAACATTGCTATTGCCTGCCTTCGCAGACGAAGATCCCTGTAACACCTCGCAGATTACGTCAATTGAGCACAGATGATCTTCTGTACTGCCCGCAGCCGATGCTGGGGCAGCCTGTGTGCCTTCCAAGGCCTGGGTGTCAGTGGAGGAGCCGGTATCCATTCCAACAGGAGCAGAGACTTTCTGTGGTGGCTTTAAGAATGCCGCCATCAACATAGGAATACGCTGGAGACACTGCAGAACATGGGCCATTATCGGGTCCAGTAAAGCATCAATGTCAGGTTGAGCAACTGATGGAAGTGTCAGACAGAGATCCAACACGCATTCTTCTCTGCAGAACAGGCATCGGAGACCAGGTAAGATGCAGTCCATCCAGACTGGTCTAAATGACAGGAACCAAGAGGCACTTAGCTCCCGTACGCTAGGTGTGCCCAGATGTTGTACCATGCGATCACGGTATTTACGCTCCAGGAGTGCTTTTTCCATCTCCTTGGTGACTGGGACATCCATTGCGTAGCAGAAAAATTACAATCAGGATACCTGCTATTAGAAACAGGTTCAGCGGAAGTCCTCCAAAAATGCTTCCGAATACGGAGTGTATGAAGTTTGGTATAACTCCGAGGACCTTCTGAAAGGTGCTTAACAGTCCAGAATCTATGCTCTTAAATAAGTGTACTATACCCGTCGTATCAGACATGTTAAAGATACGATTTATCATTTCTGTGAAATGGAAAGGTCAGTTCGTACGTATGAATGCCTGAATCTCTGCCGAAGAACTTGCTATTTGGAGATCAAAAGTCTTCTGGGGGCGGAGGTTAAGGGCACGGTTTTCTGTAGAAGCATGGCTTTCATTCTGCTCAGAGTATCAAACTGTATAAAGGAAACATTCAATGAAGGGCATAGCGGCGCATCCCTGACTGTGTGTGTCGGTGGAAAGAATACTTGCGTACAGCAAGTAACCCTGGAGCTCGCGGTGACAAGATATGCAATGCCCTGAGGCATCCCACAACAACCTTGATCGTTCAGCATCAAGTAACTCCCATTTGAAAGTAGCCTGAATACTGGGGTAATCACGGCTGCCGGGGTACCCCTCAAGTGACAGGATAGGTTCGCTACTGAACCATTGAAGGCCCCGTGCAGCATAATATCCTGGCATATGAGGGATCCACTTAAAGCGTTCTCACAGTTTGTACCGCTTAAAAACACTTCTAGATCCCCATTCCTGCATCGAAATCTGTACGGTAATTCCCAAGATTCCTTCATGAATTCCCTACCCATTTCTTCATATCTGCCTGCCTGCCTGTTGTTGTTCTAGGCAGTACTGAAACTGGAAAGTTGTGACCGGTAATGTTATTTGGCCATGGACCAACCACTCTGTGGACGGTTATTCTGCCACAGTAAAGGGTAATTTGTCCAGTTTTTCAATACGCAGCATTATATATTTTGCTCCCCTCTGTGCCTTTTTCATCTGTTTTTCCGTTAGATTGTATGTAGAAAACCGTGACGTACTGTTGATAAAACGCCAAGGCACATAGCCTGCGCACAATGATTGCAGCTTAATAACATAATAGAATGTAATTGCGATTGTCGGTGCTGTAGTATGGACAAATCTTGTTCTAGTACATCAATAGCAGAAGATACAATGTTGCCCAGTGAATAAATCCTGGATGTTAATGTAGTCATACCATTGTCAACAACGGCTAACGCCTTTTCTAAATTGATCCTATCTATTTCTCGTAGTCTCTCCGCTGCTTCTTGTTGGGAGATTTTCCAAATTTCCTTATAGACAGCGTAATAAAAACGTTTTTGACGTGGCTTTCTGGGACCTAGTAAAAAAAATCCCGTAGGTCCACATCCTCTGTAAGTAAGGATAAGTGTTGTTTCACCTGTGGTAGTGTTGAGGTTTTTAGCCAATCGAGGCATAACTTCTTAACACTGTATGATGTCACCACCCCAGGATGTTCTCTTTGTACATAGCGTGGGTCTGGCCTGTGGTACTAAACCCTTTGGTGGTACCCCTGAATCTTCCTTGTCTGTGGGGCAAACCAACCATCCCTTCCAATTGGTGTCTGATCTATTGTATTGTAAAATGTCATCTATTGTAACCCCTTCTTGTGATGTAAAATTTTCCTCGGTATGTGATGGTGTTGGAATCCGAGGAGTGTTCAAATCCTTGTTCTTGGCTATTCCAAGACAGGAAGTCTGTTGCACAGTATCATTTAGAAATATCATCTGCTGAGGAATGAGGCATGCTCTAAATAGAGCTTCTGTTCCCTGGACTTGCCAGTCTCTAGAACCCCAGACTGCTTTTAAGTCTATATTGTCCTTCCATAAGTCAAAACCTTGTTCAGACAGTTGGGTAATAAAGGAAGCAGAGTAAATCTGTTTGGTGTTAGTCAGCATATTTTCTGTGCGGATGTTGGTGCAACCTTATAGTAATATGAGGTCGGGTCAGAAATGTTAAACCCTGAAAAATAAGGAAATTTCTCTGCAAAAGTTCTCGAACTACTTTTTGGTGGTGTAGGGCAATGTTCCCATGTTCCCATTGGTGATATGTGAAAACACTCCTAGGGGTACTGGATTTGTGTAGAGAATGATGACCATAATGTTGGTAACAATACATAGTGTTAAAATCTGATGTGTCTTCTAACAATTCATTGCTAGAAAATGCGGCGGATTGTTCTAAATCAGACAACATATTGTTTACAGTTTCAAAATCCCAATCATCGGAAAATGCACTGGAGGTAATGATATAATTTAAGGAAATTTTGAATAAATGAGGTATTTTTAAAAGTTCGGTCGGACCAAATATATCATATTCAACCATGTCCCATACTATAACATCAGGTATAGGAACTGCTGTAATGTTCACTGATGACAAGTCTCTTTGTTCACGATGTGATGAAACATGAGGTTTTAGGATCAAGTTTACTTTTGATGCTGCAGAGCTTTGGCGAAGTTCCATTAACAAGTAAACAGAAGACAGTTACAAAGCCTATCCAGAAAATAAAGAAAAGTATCCCGGTGATTATCCAAAGTTCTAACCTAGGTGACACCAGGTAAGTCTTTTTAAGAAAAATGAAGAAGTCTTTAATTTGTTGTTGACGAGCTATTGGGGCTGGCATTGTTTCAGGTTCACTAGGATCCAAGGAAAAGGTATCAAAGTCGATTAAATAGCCAGATGCAGTTTGATCTATTTGAGGTAGTTCTGCAGGTTTTGTTGAACTTGTAGATGGCTCTTGTTGAGGCATGTTAATGTAGACATCAGTGTTAGGTCGAATTGAAATTTTTCTTTCATTTTGGTTTTGAATTCCTGTTTTAAGAGGAACGAAATCCATGGCATTGTTGCATAGTCCAGCATTTCGTATAGGAGACTCTTCAAACGTGATGAGCCTTTCTGTCTGAACTTCCTGTATGGTAGCGAGAGGAGGGCGTCGGCTACCCAGGAGCCCGCAAGGCCTACTATTCAGTATCGGCCACATGGTGTGGTTTGATCATATCAATGGAGACAAATCTCTTTTTTTCCCGGCAAGAGGTGGTAGAAGTACAGTTCTTGTTCCTTCAACGGCCAGGACAGGTACAGGCTTTCTGTAGGATGGCCCAAATTCTTTCTTGTCCACTATCCTTTCCCTGACCAGATCCCCAACTTTAGGAATCCAGACAGGTCTTGCCGTGACTGACTTGACTTACCCAGTGGCGGTCAGCTTTACCTGCACATTACTTTGTAGTGCCTTGGATTCATTCAGATCCTGTAAAACAGCCAAACGTTTATTGATGTCAAAAGGTTTTTAATCCGCCACTGTGCCTTCACAATCGAGATCAGGTACCCACATTCTCGTCCCAAATAGGACCTCATAAGGCATGACACCCCCTAGAGAACTTCTTGGCATGTTATTTAAGACCCGCTGTACCCCATATAAATGATTGACCCAACTGCCACCCGCGCCTAATACTCTAGCCATTAATGATTGCTTTAATTCCCGGTTTTTCCTCTCCACAACAGAATTTCCCTCTGGATGGTACGGAGACAAGTACCGCAGTGCAACACCCAAACTTCCCATGACTTCCTTGTAAGCCCTAGAGCTAAACGCGGGGCCACGGTCAGAATGTAATGTGCCAACTGCGTATGTCCCTATAAAGACTCGCAAATCTTTGATAACAGTTTGATCGTCAGCCGAGCGCTGAGGCCATACCCATAGGAATCTCAAGCAGGAATCCACTGCAACCATGATATATTTGTAAGCCCCATCAGATTGTAAGGGGCCACAGTGGTCCAAATAGACACATATGAGTGGTCTGTCTGATATTAGCAATGGTGTCTGTGCTGGACGTGTTATGGTGGAGCCCTTCATCTGTTGACAGATGTCGCACTTTAAGACATAATCTTTGGTCTGCTTTGTTAACCCTGGCCACCAATAGTGTTGTTTTAGTAAAGAAACTGTCGCCGTAACTCCTGCGTGTGCAGAACCCAGACCCTCGTGTACAGCTAATATTAAGCCCAATCTGCGATCCATGTTTGGTATTACTCTATCCCCCACTCCGGGAATCTGAGCAAATGGAACGTTATTTGCATCTAACTTGTAGGGGTACTTGAGTGGAAACCCTTTCGGCAATGCCTTATTGTCTTTGCGTGAAGCAATGACAGCTACCATTATCTGTCCATCTATTCTTGTTTTTGAACCAGTGATTGCAGCTACGGAAGCAGTTCGTACTGCCCCCTTTGCGGCCTCATCAGCCAATGAATTCCCTTCAACGTAAACGC
Source organism: Calotriton arnoldi (assembly GCA_963921515.1). Taxonomy (NCBI): domain Eukaryota; kingdom Metazoa; phylum Chordata; class Amphibia; order Caudata; family Salamandridae; genus Calotriton; species Calotriton arnoldi. The sequence goes on from CAWUFW010000339.1 coordinate 2,918,511, forward strand.
CATCACGTTGATGACTCAGCGTGTGTATGACGTGAGCTCTTGGTAGTTCGTTTTTCAACTCAACTACCTGTTCCCATAGCATTTTATGCTTAATTGTGCTACCTTTTGAGTCTTTAAACCCATTTTGTCCCCAATGGTGAAGATATTCATTGTATGACTGGACGCAGTAAAAAGAATCGCACACAATTAGTGTGGGGAATTCTCAATCCGTATTTATCAGTGCCAGCAATAGAGCTTTTAATTCTGCCAGCTGTGCTGTGCAGTCTGCTAGAGATTGTGTTTTTATACAGCTTTGATGGAACTTTCCATCCTGCATACGACCTTTTACAATCCCAAATGCAGTGCTGTATTGTTGTTTACTTCCAATAGCCAGCTGAGCAGATTCGTCAGTGTAAATTATGTATTCATACTGATCTAGAGGCATTATTTCATTAGGGAGAGGATATTCTTGTTCATATTGCAGGAATGCTTATGTTTTTAGACTTGGGTCGTATCTGTATTCTACATCTGATGCAGTGAGAGAATTTGCCCATTGTATCCATCTCGGATGTAAGGCTTTAACATTTGGAACGCTTGCCTTTGTAGCAGCCTCTAAGGCCAGTACCGGAGTTACGACAAGTATTCGTTTCCCCTGAGCCAGTGCTCTTTCTCTCACTACAGCAGTCTGTACTGCTGTCAGAATTTTTTCTGTGGATGCAAAACGCATCTCAGCGTTTGTGTACAAATGTGATTTGTATGCCATGGGTACTGTTTCGCCTTCATTGAATGTTAGGTAGGTGTACCCAGATTGATCCGCAACTATACGGATCACCAGATTGCAGACATTCAAGCGTGTCTGTAAGTATTTAGATGCTATCATGTCAGCTTGTAGGGAACAAAGGATATCTGTGTGTTCCTGTGTCAATTGTCTAACTGAAAAATCAGGTCTTATGAGGTCGTAGAAAGGTTTCACCCTTTCTGCGTAATCCAAAATATATGTTCTACCAAAATTCAGGAATCCCAGTATGGATTGTAATTTTTTTTATGATTTTGGAGGTTGGAGCAGCGCACACTTTTCTAAAAAGTTAGCTGCCAAGCTTTTACCTTCACTTGAGAGCTCATATCCCAAAAATAGGACATTGAGATGGGCTATTTTTGATTTTTTAAAGTTGAATTTGTAGCCCTCAGAGGCGAATCCCAAAACTATGGTTCTCACCCTGGTCAAGTGTTCCTCCAGGTCATCATCCATCAGATAAATATCATCTACATAGGACAGTGCCTCCTCATCCAGATTCTGAAGTAACTCAGTTACCCTAGCTGAGAACAGCCCCTGGCTGTTTTTATACCCATGGGGGAGTCAACAAAATTGACGCTGGGACCCCAGCGCTGAGAATGCTGTCAAATATCTGCTCTCAGGTGCTATATTTTGGCAGAAAAATCCATTTGAGATATCTAGTGTTGTTTTGTAGTTTTTCCGCACAATGTTATTCATCAATGCGGCACTGTGTGCGTTTTGTACTGCAAAGGTTTTGGTGCATGAGTTTAGATGTCTACAGTCTAAAACTAGACGATATGAGTTGTCAGGTTTCATTACGGGAAACAAAGGATTATTCATTGAAGAGGTGCAAGTTTCAATCACACCCTGGTATTCAAGTTGATCTAAGATCTTCCTGACCTGTTTTTTCGCTTCCTGTTTTACTGGATACTGTCTCTGTGGAGTCGGAGTAGATTTTAATGGTAGCACGTGGTGGGTTGAATCTTCATCCCACCCGACATGGTTGCGATATAGTGCAGGGGCAAGGGCTACCGCCCACTCCTGCGCGTATGTGTGTTTTAAGTGGTTAGGAACGAGGTCTGAAAAGACTGGAAAAATGACCCTTTGTCCCTTGGGCAATCCATAACAATAGCAGACGGCCGATCTCTTTCAGCTAAAAGAATGTCAAAGCCAAAAGTCAGGTTCTCCCAAAAGAGACCTTTAATTTTTCTGGGCTTGTCCCCCTTCATTTGGAGTGTTATTTCATGTAACCTATGTGGGACACTTACCCTAGTATCAGGCGTTTCCACCGTGATATATTCACTAAGCTCCGCTGTCACCAGAAATTCCATCAGGTTCTGGTGAGCTATTGTTACTTCTGCTGCACTGTCTAGCATTGTCAGAGCCCATTCCCCGTTCAGTAGTTGAGTCCTCAAAATTCTGGGCATGTCTGATCTTAAGACCTGCTACTTTCTTCTTTTTGAATTGAGGTTTTGATTTTGGTTTTTCTTCTTTCTTTGAAGTATATTCTGGAGCGCGTTGGTTGTCTCTGGACTTTGCATGCTCTTCTTGTCTGTGTTCTGACCGTCCTTCCCTCTCGGAGTTTTTCGATGAACCCTGAAAGGAACGAGAGGAACGTGTATCAGTGTCCTGATACCAGTCAGGTTTTCTAATGTTGTCCCTATTCCTAAGGTTAGACCTCCTTTCAGAGGGCTCCTGTTGAGGAGACCTACCTCTGGATTGAGATCTATTCTCTTTATTCTTTTGTTGTTTGTTATTATCCCATTTCTTCTTTGAATAAGCATGTGCTTGCTTAAAGGAATCCTTTTTGGGACCACCCATCAGTTGAAGTTTTATTGCTCTAGCTCCCAAACTGTCTCTACCTAATTCTGCATAAGCAGAAATTACCTAGTAATTTCATCCCTAAATTCAGAGCAGGTTCTGCTCCATACTCGTTCTGTATTTGTCTTAATACATCTGGTATTACTGCTAATGACGGGATATCATGAGTCCTGGTATATATAGCAGCAAAAACTGTACCCCAAGAGGTACAATCCACTATCTGGGGGGTTATCCCCATGGGCAAGCAGATTGTTAACATTCTGTGTTTTTCTTGTGGGCTGATGTGGAAATACCGCCTCTAGCTGTGTTATTTTTTGAGCTACCCAGAATGGCATTTGTTCATGTTTTGTGGGCATCTTGCCCATGACTGCGTGTAACATTTGTGGTGTAATTTTAGTTGTTGATGTTTGAATTGGACCTGTTGGTGAAGCCGTCGCTGGCTGAAGTGTGAGTGTTCTCATCACAAACTATGTCATGTTTCTGTAAAGTTTTATTAGTTCTTTATGAAGTGTACGTAAGTCTCCTACTGGCATTGTTTCAATGTTAGGATGTGGTGTGTAGGCTGCTAGTACTGGCCATGTTGCTCCGTCTGTTCCGAGCGGACCGAGCCTTACTTTATTTCTTGTATGGGGGAGGGCGCCTTTAAACCAGTATAAATGCTCCTGGTAAGTGAGCCGACTTCAATGTCCTCGTACGGACAATATTCGTTCGGTATGTCATCTTCTGTGTAGTAATGAAATGTTTTTGTTCGTGCATTTGCCTGTGGGAATCTAACCCATGAATAGAATACCTCTGTTCTAAATGATCCGTGTGCCTCAATTACGAAGGTTACTGGCCCACCTGTTACATTCCACTTTCATGCATTGTTATTCATTTTTGTATATTATGTATGCATTACTTTTCTCTCCCCATGCTGCATGCTTTCATTGGCATGCGCTCTGTATATCTTTGTGTGGGATTCCACATTCTACATGGAGTGTTGTCATCTGTGTTCTACAGTTCCTTCTGGAGATCAACCTGGGCAGATGCCTTAGCCGTGCAGGCAATAAATTTGCCTTTTATTCATTATTTGGAGTCTGGAGACTTTTTAACAATGGCGACGAGCTTAAGATTGAAGATTCACTCTTGTCTATACTGCAGCACGGGAACAGAGTGTCTCTTGAACCCACGGAATTTTCAATTTTTCGATTTTTTTTTTTTTTTACTTGGATGACCTGGAAACTACTTTATTACTACCGCTTTGGCGACCTTTGGATTTGTTCACATATGCGATGAACTGTGCTGTTGGAATTTTTATTTGAATTGATTGGTACTTCTACTACCCGGCGTCTCTGGCAGCGTGAACATTCAAACATCAACAAGTACAACGGATTCCTTACCTGACGCGAGACACTGCCATTGAGGTTCCGGAGGTTCTACATTCCCTTCTGTTTATCTGCATTCCAAGGAGGTAAAGAACACGCATCCAGGCAAGCGCTACTCTGTCATCGCGCTGCCTGTGCGTGCAACGTCGTGGCGGCCATTTTGCGGTTGCCCTGACAACGCTTCACCGCGCATCGGCAAAGGTGTTTATCATAAATTAAACACGCTGTGGTGCGCGTTTTCGTTATTGCGTTATCAGTGCTCCTTACAGCCGAAGAATTTTATTCATTTTCACCGCTGCTGAGCATAAAGTGAGTTATTTATCAATTTACAAACTTTTCGTGGCATTTTCTTCAAATTTACATAGAGCCTTCTAACTTATCCAGACTCATTTTTGGCACACAAACATCAGTATCATATATTACAAAATATTATAAGACTTTCTAGTAATTTTTGTTTGCTCATAATTATACTGTATACATTTCCTTCTGTAACAAAATGCAGTTTGAACCCCCTGCTAAATTTCTACAAAACAAAGGTGATCCACCTATGCCATGGTCAAAGCGGAAGGAAGAATTCATTACTTATATGAAAGCAATAGATGGTGAGCGTATGGGCGCTGAAAGGAAAAAAAGTATCTTCCTGCACTGTTTAGGCTCTGAAGGGCAGGACATTTTCAGAACACTTCCTCAAATTGTTGCACAAGGTGGGGCAGGTGAAGGAGACAACATGACTGTATACATGGAGGCATTAACCAGGATGGAAAAGAGATTCAAACCCATTACAAATATTGCATTAAATAGATTTAAATTCTACACCAGGGCGCAGAAGGAGGAAGAGTCATTTGATGATTTTCTAACTTCCCTAAGATCTTTGAGTCTACATTGTAATTTTGGTACTATTACCGATGAAATGATACGTGATCAAATTATTGTAGATGTAAAAAACAAGAAGATACAAGAAAAATGATGGGTAATGGGAGACCCTAAATTAGCGGAAGCTATTTCTACAGCGAAAGCTATGGAACAATCGGAAAAATGGATGGAGGCAGTTAAACAAAATTCCAAAAAGACTGCAAATGAGGAAGAAATATGTGTAGTCAGAGATAAAAATGAGTCCAAAAATGATACCTCGCAGGGGAAGTCTATCCCTAAGTATAATAACAGCTACCCCAACAAGAGAAATGACACTTTCAGTAATCACAACACATGCTACAGGTGTGGAAGCAGATTCCATGTGGCATCTTTTCCAGGATGTCCCGCAATTAACAAAGAATGCAGAAATTGTGGTAGAATGGGGCACTTTGGAAGTGTATGCAGGGACAATAGGCGCCATCCTAACCAGATACGGAGTAATAATTCTAGCACTTCTGAAGGAAACAAAGTTACTAGTGTTAAAGAAATACCAGAATCCAACAAGGGATTTGTTGTTTCCATCATGAACAGTGAACCTGATAAAGACTTAAGATCTCCCAAATGTGTTTTTCAAGTGTTAGGAACTGATTTAGAACTTATGGTAGATTCTGGGTCACCTTGGACAATTATCACTACGCAATATTTTAAAGAAAAGTTACTCAATGTGTGTAGTTATGATAAGATACAGCAACCAGATATTTCTGCTGAAAGTTTTGATGGGTCAAGAATTGATATAGAAGGTTTTTTTCAAGTACCATTATGTTTCAAAGGGAGAAGTGCGGAGATAAAGTTATACATTGCTGTGAGAGGAGTGAATGTTCTGGGTTGGCGTGACCAGTGGAAATTGGGCATAATCCTTAACCCACGGTCCAAAGAACCTGTGTCCTTAGGTGAGGAACTAATGGAGAGTATTGCAGCTATTAACCTTAATGATGTATGTCTTGAAAGGGAAGCAAAACTTATCAACACTTACAACAATGTATTTTGTGACAAATTGGGTAAATTAAGGAATTTTACACATAAAATTGTCTTGAAGGAAAATGCATGCCCAGTTAAACAAAGGTTGAGAGGGGTACCCATACACATAAGAGATGAACTAAGAGACATGCTCAGAGATTTGTCAGATGAGGGCATCATTGAACCCATTGAGTCTTCTGAGTGGGTTTCACCCATTGTTTTAGTACGCAAACCAGATCAAAAACTTAGGGTGTGTGTGGACTTGAGGGCATTGAATTCCAACATCGTAATAGACTGTCACCCATTACCCAACATTAATGAGGTAGTCTCTATGCTGGAGGGTGCAAAAGTATTCTCAGCTTTAGATCTGAGGTCTGCTTACCACCAGATAGAGCTCACAGAGGAATCAAAAAAATACACAGCCTTCATCACTCCACAAGGGCTTTTTCAGTATACTAGGATGCCTTTCGGACTGGCGTCAGTGGCGTCAGTATTTCAGAGAGTGATGTTTCAGATTTTTAGGGACATTGATGTCTACGTTAAATGCTTCCAGGATGATATTTTAATATTTTCCAAAAATGAAGAAGAACATGAAATTCATTTGAACGAAGTATGTAAGAGACTAGATAGTCATGGCCTCACCCTTAAGGCTCACAAGTGTAAATTATTCAAGCGTTCTGTAGAATACCTAGGGCACACACTGTCTGGAGATGGAGTAGTGCCTAAAAAATCCAATGTTGATGCCATAATCAATGCTCCAACTTCCAATAACAAGGAACAGCTATTATCGTTTGCAGGCATGTGTGAGTACTATAGCAAATGTATAGAAAGTTTTGCAACCAAAATGGAACCGTTAAGAAAATTAATAAGGCAGAATGTTGTTTATGATTGGAAAGAAGAACAACAAAAGGCTTTTGAGAGCATAAAAAAGGATGTTGTTAATGCACCCACCTTGAAACCTTTTCGCATGAAGAAAGAATGTATCATAACAGTTGATGCCAGTTTATATGGTCTTGGGAGTGTTTTGTCACAAAGGGAGGGTGCGGATGAGTGGAATGTCGCTTTTGCATCCAGGACTCTCAATGAAACAGAACGCAAGTATGCAGTGATTGAGAGAGAGCTTCTTGCATGCGTATGGGCTGTTGAACATTACAGGATTTATGTTTGGGGTAGCAAGTTCATCCTCAGAACGGACCACAAACTGTTAGTTAATATACTGTCCACAGGAGGAGGGTGGAATTCCACAGCCAGGATTTCAAGGTTAGCGTCGAGGCTCCAAGAGTATAATTTTAAAACAGAATACGTTCCAGGGAAGAAAAATGTCACTGCGGATTTTCTTTCACGCTTACCTTGCAGTCATGATGATGTAAGTTTAATCAAGGAAGTGGATTTTGTTGTGAGCATTAATGATGTTGTTCCATTACAGTACCAAGAAATCACAGAGCAACTCTGGGAAAAAAGCGAACAAAGTGATGACAGGTGGAGTGATCTAAAAAATTTGTTATGGAAGGATGGCCAAATAAAAATGACGTGAGGTCAGAATTGTTACCTTTTACAATGTTTCAGATGAGTTAGAAATGGAAGGTAATTTAATCCTCAAAGCTGGGAAGTGTATTCCTCCAAGGGGAGTACAAGATATAATTCTGAAGATATCTCACAAGACACATCCAGGTATTTCCACCATGAAACGTTTAATCAGACGTTTTTTCTGGTGGCCTGGTATGGATAGGTTCATTGACCGAGTAGTCAGAGAGTGTAATGAGTGTGTATCCAGTGAAAAGATGCTAAAGGTGCATACCCCTCCCCTAAAAATAGTTAAGTGGCCTGAGGAGCCTTGGCAGAAAGTTGCTTTCGACATATCTGGGCCCTTCAACATTTTGCCTGAGGGTTCCCGCTTCGCTTTAGTCATTATTGACTATCATTCTAAATGGCCTGAAGTAAAGTTTGTCCCGAAGGCCACTACAAGTGCTGTTATTAGTTTCTTCAAGGAAGTATTTGCGCGTGAGGGATGTCCTTCTACATTAGTTTCTGATAATGGGGTGCAACTCACATCAGCCTAGATGGGTGTTTTCCTCAAGAATTATGGTATTAAGCATAAGTTTACCTCTCTTTATGAACCACATGAGAATGGACAGGTTGAGAGCTTTAATAGGGTGCTCAAAAATGTTGTCTCTGATTCTCTCAAACAAGGTAGCAATTGGTTGAGTGCGCTGAGGGAACGTTTGTGGATATATCGCATTACTCCGCACTCCACCACCGAAGTTAGTCCTTTCAAGTTGCTTAAAGGGAGAGACCCTGCATCCAGCGTATGTCCATGGTGGTTCAAGGAAAGATGCAAGAATTTGGTGCATGAGAAGGAGTGTGTGCATGATACTGCTGAGAGAGTAGAAATCAAGCAAAAGAAAACAAAAAAATGGTATGACAGCAAATGGAGAAATAGAGTGCACGATTTCAAGGTTGGTGATTGGATCAAAGTTTTAAAACCTGGTTTGGTTAATAAGGGATCTAAAAAATTTGGTAAAGCTATGCAAGTCAAGGGGAGAGGATGTGGTCCGTCGGCTAGACTGCCGACTTTGGTGCTGGAAACCAAGGTTCGAGCCTCGGGGTCGCATCCACATCCTGTGATTCTGGGCAAATCACTTAATCTCCCCGTGCCTGAATGTGTCCTTGTGTAACGTAATCGGTGCTCATGTAAAGCGCTCCAATACCTTCGGGTCGAGTTCGCGCTATATAAATCTGCAAAAAAAGAAAGTTTTTAGCAATAGTGTAATTACTCAAGATGGGAAGGTATGGAACACCAGAAAGATAGCAAAATGTCCTGACTCTGTGTTCCCACAGACATATGACTTTTGGAATGATGACCACAGTTCTAATAATCGGCTTAATAGACAAAATGATGAGACAGTAGCCTCAAGAGTTAAAATGAATAATCGTTTGAGACGTGTTCCAAAAATGTTTAATGATTTTGTTTAGCTATATGTCATTTTCTTTCTATCTTTTCTATTTTATTTAATAAGAGGGATGTGTTACATTCCACTTTCATGCATTGTTATTCATTTTTGTATATTATGTATGCATTACTTTTCTCTCCCCATGCTGCATGCTTTCATTGGCATGCGCTCTGTATATCTTTGTGTGGGATTCCACATTCTACATGGAGTGTTGTCATCTGTGTTCTACACTGTTTGCTCCAGTTCCTTCTGGAGATCAACCTGGGCAGATGCCTTAGCCGTGCTGCCAATACATTTGCCTTTTATTCATTATTTGGAATCTGGAGACTTTTTAACACCACCCCTAGCTGTTAAACCATATGAAGCTAGTTTTAGGGTGATGGCATTTCTAACAATTTCTGTAATTTGTATTGCATTTGCATCTTCTTCTTCGGCTGAGAGATTTAGGTCATGCACATCGTTATCCTGTTGCTCAGTCATTGTTTTTAGTAAGAAGAGTTTTTCAAGGGAACCAAGATAAGGTGTTATGCACAAATAGGAACAATGTGTCCTTTAAGCTTGATTAACCAACAGCCAATATATAGGATTTGCCAACTCAGCTGCGGCGGATTTTTGTTCCCTCCCACTTCAGACATCTCTGGGAAAATGTGAGTAAGGGTCTCTGAGAATAGCACGACTGAACTACTCAGATTTGACAGTTAAATACCCAAGCAATGTTGGTGGCGCCATGTCGTGTAGTTCCTATAAAAACCTATATAGGATCTGCGCATTTAGACAACATATACTGTAGGATTGGTGTCAGACTGATTCTAGACACCCCCACCGGGTATGTTGGCCTGTGTACCAGCTAGCTCACAGTGCCACTAGAAAATCCTCTTACCAAGGAGAGAAAAGTTCTTGGCAACTATCGAACATGACAACCCTGATCCCACAGGACCGTGGAAACAGTGTAGTACTTTTCGCTCAGTCACTTGTGCTCACTTAGTCTCAAATAGATACACAGAATAAACTGTATGGACGTTTTCAATAAGCATTTATTGAACAGTCGTTATTCTAGTATAAAATAAGTGTGCTGCAACAACCATTAAACAGTAACAGATATAAATGATTAGAAGCACTAAGAAAGTAAAAGGATGGTAGATCTCTACCATTTTGCTATAACCATGGATACAGGCAAGTATATAAAATGCATGACAATAAAATGCGTACTCCTACGATGCTACTCTAACTAGATGTACCTGAGTGTACCTAGCATGTATGTAAGTGTTGAGCCAAGAATCCCTCTAGGATAAAGTCAACCCCATAACCTGAAGTGAGAGACTGGGAGACCCCATCTTGGTCTCGAGTTGGACACCCCGCAAGGGATGTTAGACCACTGCGAGCTGGAGTATCTGCATACAGAAGCCTCAGCGTCTCGCGTCAGTGTGTCGGCAGGGAAGTCCTGATCACCTCTCTCTATCTCAGCAAGATGTGATGTTTGTATACCCAAAGGTATCCCCAGGGGTTCTACTTTGCTGTGCCATTGTCGGACTTAGGATGACGTCAGGAATGAACCTTGTACATAGTTATTATGCAGGAGATGGTAGTCCTGATGATTTTCCAAGAATCCAAGAATTCTCATGCATAATGTATGAGGCTATTGTTCAGGGAAAACCCCACATTCTGTAAGCAGTACCGTAACTAGGTAAAGGGTCAGTCCTAGCAGCCCGTTATGTATGTAATGTAGGGTCGAATATAGGTGAAAGGTTGGGATGTTACCCGGGCCAATATTGGGGTACCTATATGGAATATAACAGTGAAGTCAACATGCCTTAGCACTTAGGGGGAGATTTACTAATGTTTCACGCAACGCAACGCAGCACAGCAACCAACGTTACTGCTCTACATTGCTTGAGTCTGAGCGAACAGGAGAGCACCATATCTAATAGGATATATCTGCTCTATTCCTAAGCACTGGTGCTAAAGCAGGCTGTCTTGTGCCACACATGTGCATGATGTCTAGCACGAGTTTTGTACTGGAAATGTACCCTTCCAGTACTAAGGTCTGTGCCTAAACAAACTTTACAAATGTTACAATGTTTCCACTTTGTATGTGTGCAGTCCAGTGGAAAGTGGAAAACATTTATAGAAATAAAACTTTTCCCTAACTTTGCACCTGCCTCGCATATTATTGTGGAGCAAAGCCTTGGCTACAAATATTAGTAAATAGGGCGTTATGTCAAAAACCATGTATGGTAGCAGGAGAACACCCATGTTCCACCCATGGGATGCTTCCTTGACACAAAGTAGCGCTAGTTATGGTCTAACAGGAAAGTATAACTAATAGATTACAACTGTCAGTCCCCTCTAGAATTGCTTTGTGATGGGCAGAAACTAAAATATCACTCAGGGGCCAGATGTGCTAAGTGATTTATCAGTTGTAAACCCTACAAATTGCTAAATTACAGAGCCTGCAACTGCTAAATCACTTTATTACCGATTTGAAATTTGGAAGGGGAGTGTTTTGGGTGTTTCTTCCCATTGCAATTGGTCAGTGCTTAAGTTGAACTGGTGGTTGCAGGTGAGGGCCACCGGCACTTATTTTTCCACAACAGACATTTACAGAGATGGAAATACACAGAAAGCGGAAAGATGGAGGAAAAGAAAGATGGAAAAACAGCCACACAGGGAGAAAGCAGGAACCTGCAAGAGTGAGATGATGGGGCAAGGAGTGTCTGGTGGTGGATTAAAGAGGCATGAGGTGTATTTCATAATATGCAGCCTTGTTATTCGGCTCAATGACAATTAATTGAACTGGTCACGGGCTTGTGAGCAGAGCTTCGGGCACTGGCACTTATTCTCTTACAAATTAAGCACTGAAATCAGTGACATAAATATCATTGATCTGCGGCTGTAATTCCGGTGACAAACCACTGACCAGTTACCCACTCTCAAATTGAAGTGCTAACTAACTCACAAAGGTAAATTGTTTTTATACTCATTCCCCTGTGAAAATCAGGGTGTAATCTTTAGGGGGATTAGGCAGTGCTCCAATGGACCCCTGCGTGCTCTCACTGAGTTTTGAAAAATAGATTTATTTTTTTATTTTTAAAACAGCCCCACATCCTTTAAAAAAATTAGGCTACTTAAAAATGCAATGGCAGGGATAGGGCTCTCCTGTCCCTTGCAGGCTGCCATGACTGCCATTGCAGCCAACTGAAGGGGCTTGCAAATTGCGACCATCCAATAAATATTGAGTAGGCAGGTTATTCTGCGACTAATTGCAAATTGTTTTTTTATGAACCCAGGGGCATATTTTCAACCCTCTTGCACCACCGGAGCGTCACTTCTTTTGATGCTCTGGTGGCACACAGACCCATATCTACAAGGCCACGCAATGCCACGCATCGTGGCTTTTCATGGGCTTGTGGATAAGGTGTACTGCCACACAGCGCAAGTCGCTGCGTTGTCTTACATTACGACAGGGAAGCGTGCCATGGGTATTGATAGTGTGAATCTGGCACAGTGCCAAAAATGTATCCCTCCCCAGAGCAGGAGTAACGAGGCACATTTCTCCTCGGTTTTTTTCTCTTTCCATGTGTGCTGCAGTAGGAAAACGCCTACTGTGATTGTTTTTGTTCAGGAAGGTGCCCCTTCCTGCACAAAAACAATCATGCCAGCAACACAGTGCAATTTTTATGCCAGCGCTGTCTCAAAGGACTGTATCTTGTAAATACTGTGAATTTCTGTCCTTTCGAATTGGCTTAGGGCAGCGCCGCAAAATGACTTGCGGCGCTGCCCTATGCCAATTCTTTGTAAATATTCCCCCAAGTTCAGTAAATATTTCAGCTTGTAAAATAAAATACTGGTTGCAAAAAGTTCGTAAGTTGGTACACAATTTGTCACTGCTTTTTGCAACCACTGGGGCATATTCTCAAGGAGCCATCACCGATTTATCGGCACTTTAGCGCCGCAAAAGTAGCGATAGACTTATCGCCCCATTCACAAGCTGGTGCAAACTGTCGACATCGCCAGTTTTCCCGCGATAGCTGCTGCAAAACACATCGCCACGGATGAAAGCGACAATTAACGCTAATGACATGCAGAGTAGGCGTTCCCGTGCAAAAACACACGAAAACACCACTTCGTGATATTCTCAACGTCCAGCCAGATCTGCGATGCCGGACAAAAACAGGCGATAAGGCGCGTTAGCAGCAGGGACTTAACACCTGCTCATTACTGGTCTTAAGTAGGACGAAAACCTGCAGTACAGAGGGAGCCCAGGCCAGAGCCACATCTGAAGACCAACAGATGCCATGGAGCTACTAATCATGCAGCTTGGAGTCCCAAGAGGGCCACAACACCCACCGCCACCACCACCAGGACCACCGACACCCCCAGGACCACCCCCCCCGGACCACCACCGAGGCAGCGCAGAACAAGACAGCGGACTTTCCGAAAATGCATCAGCCTCACAGACTTAATGCCAGAGGATGTCATTGCCCACTACAGGCTCAAAAGGACAACCATCCTCCGCATCATGACCCACATTGCCCACAGGCTGACGGCACCATCACAGCGGACAACCAACCTCCCTCCGCAGACAAAGCTGCTGGCTGTGCTGCACCTGTTGGCCTCTGGTACCTTCCAACCAACAACTGCCAGAGTCGGAGGAGTCTCACAGCCAGCCCTATCAAAGGCCATCACACCTGTCCTGGATGCCATCATCAGTTTCATACCCCAGCACCTTCACTTCCCCCACACTGCGCAGGAACAGCTGGAGACCAAGCAAGGCTTCTACGCCATAGCCGGATTCCCGCACATGTTGGGGGCAATTGACTGCACACATGTCCTACTTGTGCCCCCTGCCAACACTGCACACAATTACCGCAACAGGAAGCACACGCATTCCATCAATGTGCAGGCAATAGTGGACCACCGGGGACTCTTCACCAATGTCGTCGCCAACTACCCAGGCAGTGTGCATGACTCATACATCTTCCGACAGACCATCATCAACCAGCGCTTCCAGGATGGCACCTATGGAAATGGACTGCTCGTTGGTAAGTACCAACGGAACACACCACACACCTCAATTCCACAATCACACAACGCACAACCGTGGGAATGGACACGTAACAAAATCACATCCAACATGCCAAACAGCATGCACACCTGCTAGACACGACAACACAAGTAACCGTGGTAAGAGGGGCCAGAAATGTGGACAAACCATACACTAAGGCATAGCCCCTCTGCCACACATTTGCAGAATGTGGGGAGAGATGGGAACCACGATTGTGCGAAGGAGGCAATGGACCCATGAATAACAATGTACACAATGCCAAGTGTGGCGGTGTGTACTGGACAGTCTTGAGTATGCAGAGCACAGACATGTCCATGTGGACACATACTGCTGGAGTCTGTAGTGTCGTGGACAGTGGACGCAACCATGTCATCACAGGCAGTGTGGAACACCCTGGACAAGTAGCCATGTCGGCCCCCCTGTAAGCATAAGCGTAGTGGGCAGGCCCAGCGCACGCCAGTTCAGCGTAGGGGAGTGACTAAATAGGTCGGGGCTCAGGGAGTGGTTCACTTCCGGGACGGCCACCGAAGTAACTACTGCGTGTGGCTCTGTGTCCGCCACATCCTGGCCATAGGCCTACACACACGTGGCCGACCACCTACAATGGGCAAAGTCACACCGGCAACAAGGTGGCTACGTCCCACGCCACCCGGCGCACATCTCGTCATCGCCTGCAGTGGCGTGTCTGCCAGGGCGGCATCCCTCACCCTGCCACCAGGCCGCCATCGTGACCGGTGGTGCCTTCGCGATCCTGTGCGCCTGCCGCACCCCAGCCCGCTGATCCCCAGACCTGACCTGCGCCCAGCGGTTAATGCATGCCCCTGCACACCCAGGCCTCACTGCTCACCTGCCGCCACCGGAGTCTCTCCAAGAGGGCCCACCACGTGCCGGTGCAATCTCCAAGGCCGGGCTCCGTGGGCTTGGCAGCCTCCTCAGCCGATCGCTGGCTTCTGCGCAACAGGCCCCCAGTGCACCCAGCGGCACCGCACCACGGAGTTGCGAGTTGACTACTGCTGCCTTCTGACCACACTGTGGTACAGCAAGTAACATACACATCCTCTCCAGTCCGCACCTCCAGGCCTGCTGCATCATCGCAGGCTGCACACCCGCTCAGCCCTTACGGTGGGCCGAACTCAGTGCACCACAAGTCACTGTCCAGCCTTCAGCATTATAGCATGATGCACACCCGCTCAGCTCTTCCGGTGGGCCGAACTCAGTGCACCGCAAGTCATTGTCCCGAGGGGCTACCCCACAAGTCCGCCTCCAGTAGCCAACAGCATGTTATGTTATGTTATACGCATTTATATCGCACGCGGCTACTCAGGAGTGTCCTCGGTAATGCCACTGGTGCCCTTCACCGTCAAGGGGCCACCCCCGTCCCAGGCAGGCCGCCGGTAAGCCTGGGCAGATCGTCTGGAGACGTACTCCGAAGCACACGACATCCCAGCACGGCGGCGGCGCACACGTGTGAGGAGTGCGGAGAAATGGCCCGGGGCTCTGGGCTTGGTTCAGATCTGGGCTCTGGGCGTGGTCCAGTTCCGGCCTGGCCACAAAAGTGACTATGGCGTGTATCTTCGTAGTAGTGTCTGCGCTACCCGGCCTGTAATCGACAATGTCGCAATGTAGCATGCACCAGGAGGGCGGCCTCGCCCGAATGAATTAATAAAGGAGCGCAAGACTGCTCAGGGTCTCGGCTCATACATGCCAACTGTTGTGTGTGTATCCACATTGCCGCAGCCTGAAGTGAAGGCCTAGCCTCAACATCAGCGCGAGTTCAGCCAGGCCAGAACTCCACATCTGTGTCCGCCCTATCCTTACCATAGGCCTACGCACACGTGGCCGCACACCTTCAACAGCCAACATTACAGTCTTGCTGTCAGTCCTGCGGACATGCGCAGACAGGCATGACAATGGTGTGCCGTAGGTGTGCAAGTGATGCAACTGTGCTGCACACACAAGTAAATAGGCTCGGTGGGAGGGAGGAGCAGCTGTGAGGCTTCCTAATACACATTGTCCTACCACATTTGCCAGCAGCAATACATGGCTAACATGAATCCCAAGGTCGCACAAATCACACACCACGAAACTTGTATGTCTGCCAACACAGCATGCAGAACCACCAGTTAACACTGACCTCACTTACCTCCCACAGGTGATCAAGGTTATGCACTCTGCCCGTGGATGATGACACCCCTCTGAGACCCGAACACCCCGGCCCAGAGGTAGTACAATCTGGCCCACAAACGCACCAAGGGCATTGTTGAACGCACGTTTGGCGTGTTGAATCACGTTTCAGGTGCCTGGCCATCACCGGTGGAAGACTCCTGTACAGCCCAGAAATAGTGTACAAGATGATCACTGCATGTTGTGTGTTGCACAACCTAAGTGTACGCACCAATGCCCCATGGATCCAAGTCCCAGAAGCACCGGACGATGATGAGTAAGATGATGCAGGTGGACCACACCCCACTGCAGCAGGATTAGCCCGAAGGAACACAATCATCAACAATTTCTTCGCATGAGCACGTCACACTGTGACTGTCCACAGCAATCGTGGCACAGTACAAGATGACCACATGACCAGCATGTGCAAATGAAATCTTAGCAACACACATTCCCCCGTGTGCATGTCAGTCCTCTGCATTAGCACATTAATCTGACGGGTGTAAGTGCAACATTGAGTGCTTACATTCGTTTATGTTGCAAGAAGAGATGGTGTGTATGTCACCTCTGCACCGAGAGGCTGTTCATGGCGTCACGTATTCGACATGCCATATCAGGGTGTCACATGTAGTACGTCATGCCACTCATCAGCATCCCACGTGTACATGTACGTGACATGAAGGCCGTCATTGGTGTTCAGGAAAAGACAACAGGGTGCCATTTGTGGTCAGAGATGTACCTGCCTGATGCAAATATACACCCTGTGTGTCGAGTCCCACAACATGGACATCCATACTTTCATACTTGCTTGATCATGGACATGACTCTTCTGTGTGAATGTGAATGTCTTATTCACATTCAGTGGAGTGGTGAAGGTGGACCAGTACCTGGCCATGCACACGCTACTTTACAATTTTGCCCTGTGGAGGGCCAGCCAGGGTCCTTTGGGGAGGGAAAAGTGCATCGTTGGAGAGGGAGTTCAGTCCGCTGTCTGATTTCTGTGTCATTGGTTGCCTAAACATATGTAGCAGTCCATGTCGGGGGCCAAGGTGAGTGTTGCAGTGTGTTAAGGGGGACAGTGGAGGGTGTTATTCCTAGGCATGATGCAGAGGGCAGAACCAAGCAGAAAGAGGCCATATGGCAGAGATGGATGCTACCGCTTCCTACCTAGCACAATGGCAGGTTCATCCTCATCATCGTCCTCCTATGTGTGATGTGCCTCACATGTGGGTGGTGGTGTTTTGTCTGTGGCACTGTGTGGCAGTGACACATCAGGGGCCGGAGGTGCATTGTCAGCCGCACTGTGAGGCACTGACACATCAGGGGGCGGTGATGTGTAGGGAGTAGTGGCAGCAGCATTCATCTGCGCCAGGCCTTGTGGCAGCACTGCCATGATGTGGGTCTGCAGGGCATGGTAGATCCCTGCTACATCTCGCTGGTGTGCAGCCGTGGCAGCCATTCTTCCCACCTGCATCCGCTCCATGTTCTCCATGTTCCTCCCCATGTTGGCCAACTCACGGCTGAGGTAGCTGGAGCCACTCTGACTAGACAGTTGTTCTTGTCTACAAGTCATGACTCCGGCGATGTCAGCCATGGATTGTTGGAGACCATGGAGCGGACTGTGGGTGTCCGTTAGGGCCTGTAGGTGGTCCCTGATGGGACTTGGACACCCACGTATGGCATCTAGTTTGTCTGCCATGAGGTTGAACCCCACACACACCTGCTCTGCCGTCCCCTTCTGGCCCTGCGACACACAGCGTTGAAATGCCATGTGTTGGTCGTGGGGATCCTGGGAGACAGCTGGGGTGGTGGGTGCTTCCTGCTGTGTGGTCTGTGCAGGGGGTGGGTTCGCCTCGATGCAGCTGGGCTGCCCTGCTCCTTGGGGTGGGGTGCCGAGGGTGTCCATGAGCTGTTGGAGGGCGTCGGGGTCGATGGTGTGTAGGTCCTCTTCATCATCAGTGATGAGGAGTACGGTCTGCTCTGCAGGAGGTGATGATTCTCCCTCTGCAATGTGAAGGGGAGATGCATTTTGACATTGTGTTCACATGTATGTTGACGCATTGGCCAAGTTTACAGACAGACTGCATGTCAATGTCCATTGTGAATGTTTGTGTGGAGATGCCTATTTAATGCTGGACAGTTGACATTTCGCCACCATCACGGATGTGAGGTTGTATTTGTCCATTGTCATCACACAGTTTCCTGCTATGCCAAATGCGAACGGCCATTTTCTACACATGAGTGGCAGCAGTTGTGTCCTCTGTTCTGTTGTGGAAGTGTTGCAGTTTGGTCCACTTTGTTGTACATGTTGAGGTGCTCTGAGTGTTATGTGTGTGTGCTGCATTGTGGGTGATTTGCCCCTTCAGCTCTGCTTTGGCTGGCCCTTATCCCTTTCAGGTGGTGTGCCTTTCACTTCTGTGTTTATGCAGTGCTGAGCTGTTGCAGACTTGGGTGAATTGGGCTCTTGGTCGGAGTTGTGACTCTTGGGCATGGTTTGTCCGCAGTTGTGCTGTACTTGCTTGTGCATGTGTGCCATTGTGCCCATCTCCCCCCGTCCCCCCTTGTCCCTGGTGGTTACTCACCCTGTTGCTGTTGTGTCAGGTCATGTTGAGCAGTGTCCGGTCCTCCGACTCCTGCCACCGTCTCCTCACTGATGACTGTGGACACCATTTCCTCCATCTCATCCAGCTCCTCCTGTGGCGCAGGACTTCCACCCCCAGTCTGCATTACTGCTTTGCGGTTGTTGGCGAGTTTCAGCTTGTTTTTGCGCTTCAATTCATTCCAGCGCCTCTTGAGCTCTTTCATTGTCCTCCTCAGCACTCCGACTGCATTCTCCTTGTCCACGATGGACTGCCATATTCCATTTATTGTTGCCAATGACACAGTGTAGGTGACGAACAGTTGTTGATGGTGTTCTGTCACCTCCGTAATCAGGATCCTGTTTTCCTGTGGACTGAACCGCGTCTTCCTCTTCTTCTTCTCCTTGCCCTTCCCTGACCCCGAGGTCCCGGGCTGGACCTCCGTGGGACTTGTGGGGTTCGGGTTGTCCTCTCTGCTTGCTCCAGCTACCTCCATGGTGCTTCGCAGTTGTTTGGGTTTTATTTGTATTTCTTTTTTGCCGCTTTTATTGTGTTTGTTCCCGCCTTACTTGTGGAACTTGCGGGCCTGGTGCTGCTTTTCGCTGGATTTTTATCGCAGTTGGGCCAATTGCATCTTATTTCACGTTCGGGTTTCCTTTTTTATCGCCGTCACGGTAGTTGTATCGCGGACATTTGTGGCGTTCTCGGGAAACTATCGCATGTTACCGCCGTGTTGGGAATAAGACGTTAACACAGAGTTATTTTCCCGCGATGAGCGGCGATGTGGAAAATTGCGTTAGCCTATTTTGGCGATGTTTATTGCACGTTCTTGAGAATATCCCCCACTATGTTATTACATATGGCCCAAAGTGCTGTAACATGGTTGCTCGTAAAAAATGAGTCTGATAGAATACGCCTTCTAAGTGAGACCTCTAAGAGCCTTGAATTGCCTTCCTCTTATAGAACTCTGCAAGTACATCAGGATACTCTGCATGGCACTTTTCACATTAAGTGCGCCGCCATTGGAAGATATTTTTATATGGAGTGCATTTTGTCCTGAAATGTGATGACTCTGCATTTAAAGGGACAGGAAGCTCAGAGGTAATGCATTTTAGGCGGTCACAGAAATATCTGAATTTGAGTTCCAAAGGTGAATACAGAGTCCGGTGCCATGCTGACCTAAAATGTTGAATTCAAGGGTGATCTGTTCTTGCAAGTTCAAGACTTGTTATATTGTAAAAATGCCTGATTTTGAAGGGAGCCCTCTTGAGATTTCTAAAATAGTTTAACAATAAATTTTGGTTTTAGTTTACATTACACAAAAGTGACACCCGCTTGGCATCAGATCACCTGGACAAATATTTTGTATCAGCTTAAAGAGGGTCTATATGTCTCAATTCACACTATTTGTAAACCATTACCTCAATCTTTCTTCAAATGAATAAATTATCAATTCAGACTTAAAATACAATTGCCAACATGCCTATGTCATACCTATGTCACAAGAAATAAGGGAAATAAAGGAAAACAGAGCCAGATAGACAAACGATAAACAGAGCGGAAATCTGAAATGTTAAGCTCAACATTTAATGTAGCCCAAAGCTCAAAGCTCCAGTACACCATAATTGCTTATACTGCCACTTTCTTCAATTCTTTATTCTATCCTGTATGTAAAAGTTGCCAGAGCACTGGACTGTGCATTTTTCAACTTGCGTCACTAAAATATGTTTACCATTTAATTGTTTTAGTTTCAATTAATGATTTTTAAAGTCAGGGTTGATCTGACAATTGTTTCTGGCTTTAAAGGTGGCATAGCAATGAACACATTGATCATACAACACGTTTTGTTAAGTGCCTCTCCTGTGGGAGAAAAAAGAATGAAAAATATCCAGAAGTGTTGTGTGTGCTCTGCCTTCCTAAGTTAGCATGCCATCAGTGCTTAATTTGTAAAAGAATAAGAGCTGGGGCTCTCGTCTGGAGGCCACTGCAGCTCGCACCATACATTGCCCCTGCCAGCTGCCAATGACAGTACAAACACAGCTACTAGCCATCATACTCTTACAAGTGTGACAATTCATACTACTGCAGGCCCCCAAAGCTATAAGTATGGCTTGGGAGGCAGGTATTAGTTATTGTAAATGATAATTGAACTAATAAATGTCTGTTGTTGTGCTCATATCTAAATTACCCAGACAGCGCCACCATGTAGCAGACTGTGCTGGCAATTAGGTGCCAGTGCCGAGCACCGGAAACCACCGGCTCAAATTAAGCACTGCATGCCATCAAAGAAAGTGAATTTCACCATTAAATGTCAAGGATAACCCTCAGAGGATTGCTCTCGAAGGCAAAGTTTATGGTAGAACCTTCTGAACATCAAATAGAACTTAACATCATTTCTATGCTTCTTAGCACATATCATCAAAGTACTTGATGTATGATCCATCAAGACACCGTTTTTGTGGTTTGACGGATGGTACTCCATCCATTAGGGTGGTGCAGGACATTACCTCAGCCATCCAAATGCTCTACTGTCCAATAAAGTTTGAAATGACTGCTGGCCCAGTGGTCCTCTCGGCACATTGAAAGGATCCGCTGCCACAGTGGTTTCTTTCAATGTACAAAATGTTTTGTAGACCGCTGCTGTTGGTTTTAATAACTGTTCACCAAGTTTTTTCAAAGTTTTTGTTTTACAGAGACAAACTCCTAAAACAGCAGTTTGTTTCTGAAAAACAAAAAACTAATGACCCCCACACTTTGCTGGCAGTGACGACCAGAAAAAAAATACATTACACCTTCCTCCCTAAATAGGGCGGGTGATATAATGTCCTTTCTCTGATGCCCCCACTTTGTCATGCCATCTGAGGAAGTTATCTGTCAACCGAGCCAAAGGGTGCTGCTTTGACAGAAAACGTAAGGTCTGCCTGTCTCTAAATGAGGTGGCCGGGCCTAGGGTTTGACGGACAGGGCTCCGAAGCTTGTGCAACAGAGTACACTGTCAGCCAAACTCTAAACCAGGTCCTAAATCTGAATAGTTTGATACCCACTCTGCTCCACGCAAAAAGACTCCATTTGTCATTTTAGATCTTCTATCTGACTCAGCACCAGTTTGACACTGGTTCTTGCCGAGGCTGCTTCTGAGGTAAGAGGGTCGATGACTTGTACTAAAAAAACTACAAAACCCCATGTGAGGAAATGCAATCCAAAATGGATACACACATCTAAGGAGGAAAGATTTCTGGAAAAGAAACATACACCTCGGAAATCTAGTACATCATTTTGAGAGTAAATACCTTGAATGAAGACAGATCCTGATACAGACAGTACCTCCTATATTCCAACTTCACCACCAATGTTACCATCAAGGATTTCTACAATGTACAATAGTACTTCTTTTCTTGCTCATTTGGCAAGGGGAGCATCTCAAACATCCCAATTACAGCTTCTCAAACAACAAGTCTTTTATTTTTTAGGCCCTACAACCATTCCTTCCATTGGATACTGATTTCCTCAGATCTGCAATGGAAATGTTTATGGCTCCGGTTACAACGAAAGCAGCAGCTCCAAAGACATGTAAAAAGCATGACCCGCTTGGCTCCTCATCCAGACTCCATCATTTTATCTAAAGCATGAAGATGATACGTATCTGCCCATTTGAACTCACTACAAACTGAAAAGGAAAGCAAAAGGTTTGATGCAGCTAGCAGAAAAGATGGTTCTTCAACAGCAACAGCCATGAAGGCTGCTGCTGATACAGTTCCATTCTGCCATTATCATCAGTTTGTATTGGACGCTATTCAGAGATTTGTGGGGAACCTATCTGAGACAAAATCAAAGATTTTCAAGGGATTCTCTGTAAATTTCACATCAAATCATCAGTGGTTCAGTGGACTTCTCAACCCAAGGGCCTTATTTAGATCTTGGCGGACGGATTACTCCGTCACAACTGTGACGGATACCCCGTCCGCCGGAATATAAATCCATAGGATATAATGGGAATTATATTTCGGCGGACAGGACATCCGACGGAGTAACCCATCTGCCAAGATCTAAAACAGGCCTTTAGTCTATGAATATTGTCATGGACTGATTCTAAGAAGATCATTCTGGCTCTGCCTTACATCATACCTTACCTGATATGCAGCAGAAAATACTGAGTTTTCTTTTGACTGGGTGTTTGCATTTTGGCACAAGCACTAATGAAAAGATGACTCGTATCAAAATAGGAGCTGAGGTATTGTAAGAGGTTGGATTATAAAACAAGAGAACAATTCAAAGGGCGCATTACAGTTATCAAGACCAAAGGCACTGCACCATCAGTAGGAGAGGGATCAAGCTTTTCAGTGGTAGTATCAACACCCACAGCAAAGACAAACATACCATGCCTTCTCAATCTCCCTACAATTTTTCACCCTACTTTGTAAACTTCATGGGTTTTAATGCTTTTGCTATTGTTAATGTACTATCATACTATGTTGTATGTAAAGCACCGTTAGACCTTAGGGTCCAGGAGTGCTCTGTAAAATTGTTACATAAATAAAAAAATCACCCCGGAGATATACAACTTTATATAGGCACTTATCTTGAATTGTCTTGCCTGTCTATAGTAATAGAAATCCTCTATAGCTTTCAGTATCCATGTAATGTATAGTTGGGGTAAGGTATCCTGTAGGTGCATATGAACATAGGTGTCATAATGTTTCGTGCTGTGATCTTTAAGGCCTACTGTATATTATCTCTCGAATCAGAGTTGGGGAAGCAATGAAAAGCATTTACCTTCATTTTAAGCCAAATTACTAAAAATCATGGTGGTGCCTGTTGTTTAAAGCAGAGAGAGGCAGAGTGTGGGAAACACTAGCTAGTTTGTAGTGGCAGTAAGTTCTAGTAGAGAGTTTACTTCAAGGATCATCCATCTGATTTTTCTCCAGAGGTAGTTAAACCATGAACAAGTCAAGTATCTAGGATGGATTGGCAGGGTAGATGAAAGCCTAAGCTCGCTTCAAGATGACAGGTGACTGGAGCAGCAAGCTTACAACATTGTTGTAACCCGGTCTTCCCCAATGAGTAGCTCAGGAGCTACTGGTAGCTCTCCAGCTACCTCTAAGTAGCTGCTGTGGGTAGCCCATCCTACTAAATCAGAAGCTTCTGCTTGTACCAAAATCGAAGTATGTATTCGAGACATAAATGTGGATATTTTCAGAAATCATAAGCTGATGTGCGCATACAAATGGTTGAAATTCCAAAATATATTTAAAGTCGATATTCGAGTGATAAATGGTGCAGCGTTGGGAAGAATTATTACTATTACGGCTACCTTGGTGTCAGAGGCATTACAGCGATAGTTGTTATGTTACCCATGTAGAGGCATTCCACTTTGACAAAGCTGTTTGTACATAACTGCTGGCAACTCTGTGAGATTGAGGAGATCACTGCTCATAATCTTACATATGAGATTGTAAGACACAACCAGGTGTGCCTAAACCACACGTTCCTTAACAACGCAGTTGGAACAACAAATGCGTCTTAACCACGCATTCCTTTACCATGCAAGTCTTTACAACGACTTGCCTTAGGGAAAGCTCTGGACTTTGAAACAGTATAATTTACTATTCCAACTCCATTCCGCGCAACAGTAGGGAAAGCATTGGACTTTAAAGTCCAACTCCGCTTTACCCAAGGCATGTCGTTGTAACGACATGCGTGGTAAAGGAATGTGTGGTTAAGATGCATTCGTTGTTCTGACCACGTTGCAAAGGCAACATGTGGTTTGGCCGTCGTCGTAATTGCTGTTTCCCTACATAACGTGGTCACTAATGTAGTCTTGTGTTATGTGGTCACTATTACATCACTAATAATATTAGTAGCTAGGGATGATTTTCATTGAACATAAGTAGCTTTAATTACAGAAAAGGTTGGAGACCCCGGTAACCATTGACAAATGTATCATTTTCTTCAGAAGAATATAAACAAAGAAGAAGAAGGCACAGTTAACATATCAGGGTGGCTCTGTCTACTGTAGGTTTAAATGTGTGAAGAAGGTTAACCAACCTGCCAGCAAGAGGTACAGCCATATACAGGGCTTAAAAGCTAGTGCCTTATTATCTTGAGTAGAGAACTGAAAAAAGAGAATATTATATGGGTCAACACTTCCAAAAGGAATCTGAGCAGGGAATTATTTAATGTCTAAAACAATTAGAAGCTTGTATGGGAATATGACACCCTATACCTCACTAGCGGGCTTCACTATACCCCGAGTAAGAAGTGGTAAAGTGTATCTATCAGCAAATGACTGATAAGTCAACACTGGAAAAGAAAGAACGAAGAAATGGGAATTGTGTTGTGCACAAAAGTTCATTTTGCTTTAATACCTAATCAATGAAAGTAAGAGTAACTGCTCGCCATTGCTCTCCTCTGTAGGGGCTCATTTTAAGGCCCATTGTAGTCCCAAATTGGGTACAATTGCCTGCTTCCGCCTCAATTGGGAATACAGCGGGAACTGGGATTACAGGTTTTGGTGGAAAACTCTCGCCTCCTGTAATGTCCCACTCCACTTTATCTCAGGAAAAAGTCTGCAAAATGTGAATGCCTGAAATGTGGGGAAAACGATAGGAATCGATGTTTATACACCAGTTTACACAGTTACCCCTCCTTCTGAAGGTCAAAACATGTAATTGGGAAGGAATCACTCACCCCATAATTGCCGCACCCTGCAGTACTGGTTAATACCGAGTGCAGGATTTCTCAGGCGAATACCTTAATACTTGCGTTGATGGCCATAGCGTTTCATTAAATTGTCTGGATATTTTTGTTAAATAATCAGTCCCTGTATTTTGCTCTGATTTTTTTTAGGGGAAAAAAGTCTGAAAGATCCTCAAGTAAAATAGAAGAACGTAATCAGTTAATTCATCATATGTACATTCACTTCACTTCCCCTCGCCGAAGCTATCAGGGAAACCAGTCAGAAAACATCAGGTCTCCAGTACATGACATTTGAAGGTGATGCCATATAACAAGCACACCCTACACAGTCACTAGCGTCGCTTTCCAGATAACGTTTACTCTGAAATGAAGGCAGTAGTTGTGGCCATGTGTGTGCACATTTTCAGTGAAAGAACATAAAAATCCCAAAATGTTCTACAATCAGAGGCAAATTTATCTCTGTGTAGAATATGGCTTACAAGCTTTGAGAGAAATGAGGCACACTTCAGCAAAAGACAAAACACTTCGTGATATTGCTATACACCTTGATGATATTACATACCATCTACCCATAAAGCTATTATAATGCCTTCCACAATTAAAATCTTCATTCAGCTCTTACCAGACCACTGGTCAGACTATACGTGGGCTCACAAAACTACCATATCCACAAAGTTTCCCTGAAGGCACCCACTTTTGTTAACGTACCTGTAGTTAACCTTCTTCCTCTGGAATATTGAGTAAGGAATATCAAGTTACCAGAATATCAAAGCCAAAATGTCAAGGACCAAAAAATCGACAGAGACGTATATGTAGGTAAGTATATGTTTACATTATTTAACTCCACGTATATGTTTCTTGATGTTATGTATATATTTCATGGAAAAAACAAAGATTAAAGATAAGTTATAGCTAGGAAAACTTTCTTTAGTCTTTCTATAGAAACCCAACTTAAAGTATGCAAACTTTAGTTATTTTAAAGTTATAGTTATAACTTAAATTTCTAATTTGTGCATCACCTGTTATAATTTACATTTATAATTTACGCACCAATTTGCTGCTATCATTTGTATCTTTGTGCTGCTATTATTTTAATCTTTGCCCTCATACCCGCATTTTAAAATCTTAATCTTGTTTGCATACATTTCACCTGTTTGGCGATCCGAACGGAAGCTGGTGCTGTTGTTGCACACTTCCTGCTCACCCTTGGTGCCACGAGGAACCGCCATCTTGGGGAGTTGGCGTTCTAGTTCCTCTGGCACACGGGGCTATTTGAATGCGCGCTGCGCGGAGGTGAGCGCCTTAGGGGTTAGCTGCTCTCCGCTACACACCTTATGTTGAATGCTGCTATCATTTGTATCTTTGTGCTGCTATTATTTTAATTTTTGCCCTCATACCCGCATTTTAAAATCTTAATCTTGTTTGCACACATTTCACCTGTTTGGCGATCCGAACGGAAGCTGGTGCTGTTGTTGCACACTTCCTGCACACCCTTGGTGCCACGGGGATCCGCCATCTTGGGGAGTTGGCGTTCTAGTTCCTCTGGCACACGGGGCTATTTGAATGCGTGCTGCGCGGACGCGCCGCTGGCGCGCCTAAGGCAAGCCCGTCTGTGCCTGTCCACGTCCCAGTAGTGGCCAGCGGTAGCCATGCTGCCGGTGAGTCCTCTGTTATCAGACGGAGTTATACTGCGGCCTCTCTACGGGCCCTTGATTCTACTCCTCACTGCCATTTAGGGAGTTGGGATGTGGCTGGGGCACCAGAACAGGCTTGTCAATCCTGTGGGTTTAAGTTGTCCCTGGGTTTTGCTCTTTTGGATAATAACGGCAACCCCCCTGGCCAGCCGCCTAGGGTCCCTCCTATTCGGGCTGCCACTATTAATGTGCGTTCTATTAGGAAACACCATGCAGACATCTTCGACCTTTTAGAGGACAATTCACTTGACCTGCTGTTTCTAACTGAGACCTGGCTGGATCCCTCTTCAGATCCGATTGTAACGCTTGCACACCAATGGGCTATAAAATCTCTAGAGCTGACCGCCCGGAGGGCAGAGGCGGTGGTGTTGCTATCATTTATAAAAACAAGTGGGATCTCTGCAGGGGGGATGTAAGTTTGTAGGGCGGATGCGAGGCTCTTGACTTCAGTATTCGCTTCTCAGCCCATTTTACACTAGGAGGCTCTTTGATATACAGGCCCCCCGGCCCAGTGGGATCTTTTCTCCAGGCCTGGGGAGATGCCGTTATCTCCAGGGCGGTTAGATTTGCCCACTTTATGGTCTTGGGTGACCTTAATATCCATCTGGATGACGCAGACAGTAAGGATGCGCGTGACCTGCTGGACATTTTACATGTAGCTCAGCTTGACCAGCATGTCAGCCTTCTTACTCATCAAGCGGGACATATACTTGACCCTCTCTGCACCAACTTCCCTATCTTATCAAAGGCCCCTTGCCCGGTCACCTGGTCGGACCATTTCATAACCCACTTTTCGTGGGAAGTGTCGAATACTGAGCCTTTAACACGCTCATGCTATAAAATCAGCCTTCGGTAAAATTGACCCACTTGAACTTAATATGGCCTTGGAAGCTTCTAGGCCTAGCCTGGTAGGGGAGCTTGAGGAGCGTTTGGCTGGGTTCTCTAGCTGGGACTCGAATGCAGTTGCTACGGTGGCCCCACAACGTTCAACTAGGTTGGCTAGGGAATCTCCGTCCAAACCCTGGTTTAACCCAACCCTTAAAGCCTTGAAGCATGACTGTAAGACCCTTGAGCGGGCCTGGCGGAGGAGTGGGTATTGCCCGGTCAACAAGCGGAAGCTCAGAGATAAGCAGAAAATATACTATGCAGCCATTAAGTTGGCAAAAGGGCAATTCTACGCGGCCCGGATTGAATCAGCTAGTAACAACTCTAAGGAAATTTTCACTATTGTCCAGAGCTTCACGTCCCCTCTGGCCCAAGCTAGTGTGGCGCCATCTTCACCTTCCTGGTGTAACACTCTCTCCTGTTGTTTTAGGGATAAGATTCGGGCTATCCAAGCTACATTTACTCCCTGCGACATCAGAATGGAGGCATCTTTGGAGTGTCAACATGTTGGCACAGCTCCTTCCTTGTCGGTATTTAGGCAAGTTGACCCATTGGACTGTCTTAAAATCCTCAAGGGTCTAAAGTCTAGCTCACCTTCGGACCCATGTCCTGCGAGGATACTGGCAGCAGTTGCAGGGGTCGCAAACACAGAAGTGAATACCATCATTAACATGTCTCTCCAGAATGCGGTGGTACCACAAGCTTGGAAGGAGGCTAAGATCTTGCCACTCCTAAAAAAGCCGTCACTGGACCCTCTTTGTCCAGGGAATTACCGGCCTATCTCCCTCCTTTCTGCTTTGGCGAAGGTGTGTGAGAAGGTGGTAAATAAACAGCTGACTGACTTTGTGGAAAGGGAGGCCCTCCTGCATCCAGCCCAATCAGGGTTCCGGGCATCCCACAGTACCGAAACAGTGCTGGTGGAGGTGGCGGAGGCCATCCGGGAGTGTTTGGACGCCGGCGGGAGAGCTGCATTAATTTTGCTTGACCTCTCGGCGGCGTTCGACACGGTCCTGCACTCACTTCTCCTGTCACGTCTGGCCAAGATTGCTCTGTCGGGTGCCGTGTGGGGCTGGCTCCGGTTCTTCCGGGAAGGGCGGGTTGAGCAGATCTGGATTCCACCGTCCTCCTCCTCCCCTCAGCCAGTAACAACGGGTGTCCCCCAGGGTTCCTCCCTTAGCCCCCTTCTTTTTAATATCTATGTTACACCTCTGATTTATCTGGCAGAGGAGCTGGGGGCCAAGGTGATGGCTTACGCTGACGACACCCAGCTGCTTTTTACCTGGGACAAAGATGCGGACTCTGTTCATCTGGTTCATCATTGCCTATCTTCCATCTTTAAATGGTTGGCTGAAGCGCAGCTTAAGTGCAATGAAGAAAAGTCAGAGATTCTGCTATTTGGTAAATTCCCCCTTAACTTCAGAGAGCAGCTCTGGCCTCCTGAGCTTCCATTACCCACTTCGTCAGGGAAGCCAGCCAAAAATCTTGGGGTATGGTTCGATGAATGTCTTTCCTTCTCGACTCACATTAAGAAGCTGGCTGGCTGCTGCTTTGGCCTGCTTAAAACTTTCAGAAGGCTTTTCCCCCTCTTACCTCTGATGGCGAGGAAAACGGTCACCTGTGCGCTGATTCTGTCACGGCTGGACTATGCCAACGCCCTTTATGCTGGTATCCCGGGCTACCTGTTGAAGAAGTTACAGGTGGTTCAAAATACGGCAGCCAGACTTTTATTGGGCGTGCCGGCTAGGAGCAGTGTTCGTCAACTGCTGCACTCTCTCCACTGGCTCCCCTTGGTGGATAGAGTCAAATTTAAACTACTAGCTTTAGCCCACCGTGCTCTCCATGGCTGTGGTCCTCTCTACTTGCAGAGGCGCCTTTCCTTCTATGTTCCTGCGCGCTCCCTGCGTTCCTCCTCCTTATGTTATGCTCAGGTCCCTCGTTTAAAGCTTCAGAGGATAGGCGGCAGCTCATTTGCAGTGAAAGCGGCGGTTGCTTGGAATGCTCTTCCTCTTGCTCTGCGTACCATTCAGGACCCAGTCATGTTCAAGAGGAAATTGAAAACACATCTATTTCCCTGAAGCTTTCTGCCCATACCCCGCTAGGCTCCGCGCCGGAACACTCATGAGTAGCCGCGCGCGTTACAAATTCATATAACATAACATAACACCACCTTCAATTTATTATATGTTGCGCACCTCCATATAGAGTCTTGTTGCATCGCTCGCCACAATACATTAACTATAACTTGCTGCTCTACCATGCAGTGTTCTCAGAAATTGTTATTTGAGATGTATTAAGTGTTATTATGACTGCTATGATTTCACATGCTATAAGCTATATAATATGCATATGCAGGGCATGGAGAAAGGGTGAGTCATAGTTAATGTAGTGTGGCGAGAGATATATAGCAATGACAAGCCATTATGTGATTGGCTAATGACTGCCTTTACAAAAGTTAAAGGCAGCCATGTTGCTTTTAGGTACACTTTGGGTGTGTTCTGCGTTTCGCCCTTAGGTATAGGTAGATATTAAGAGGCTTATTTACAAGCCCATTGTGCCGCCGGTGCGTCACTTTTATTGATGCACCTTCAGCGCAATGGGCTTCCCCGTATTTACAAGTCCGTGCAAAGTCATCCTGCGTGACTTTTCATGGCCATGTAAATATGTTTCAATTTCACGCATAACTCTGCGTGAAAGGGGCGCTCCATGGGTGTTGCTGTGGGCGTTTCCCACGTAACATCCATGGAACATGAACATATCCAGATTAACAACACTTTGTAAACATGGGAATGCGCCAGAATCCCACGCATCCCCAGGTGAGGCGTAAGGAGGTGCAACGAGAAGAAATACTTTTATTTCTCCTCATTTTTTCCTCTTTCTATGTGTGCTGCATTCTGCAATTTTCTACTAAGCAACTGGAAGACCTGCTTCCAGAATTCGATTAAGGCTGGGCATGAAAAGCTGACACGAAACCAGTCACCATTGTAATAATTACACCTAAAACATGCCCCTGAGATAGATGCATACATATTTTGTAGACGAGATGGTGTATAATAAAGTTGCCCCTTACAGAAAAAAAGCCATACGTTTGAAATTAGCACCAGTGTTGGCTTTATGTGCCCAGATGTTGTACGCTTTCCATATATGTATTTCTATTCTACATCCTGTAGAATTCTGAATCTTTTGTAAAGCTTGTGGAACTACTTTTGCATGAAGTTGTTGCTGTAATATCTGATATCAGTTTCCTAACCCCTGGTTTCCCTCACGTAATAAGCTTGACTAATCAAATTAGCAAGAACGTCCCTGGAGGACTGTAGGTTCCGTATAAAGTTACGAAGTTGAAAAAAGGAAAAAAGCAATGAAGAGGGGATTCCCGGATTACTCAACTTTAATTGGTCCCACGACTTCATCACCCCTTCTGATAAAAGATCACTAAAATGGTAGATCCCAACCTTTCCCAATTTTTCATACGCCCATCATCTAAATAGAGACAAAGGAGCCCATTACGATGACGGGCGGACTTCTGTCCGCCCGCCACCCTAGCGGTGCTGGGAACGGCTGCCAGTGGTGCGGCGGTCCGCACCAGCGATTAGGATGCCACCGCCACCGTGGCGGTGGCATCCTCCATTCCCAGCATTGTGGCGGGCGGTGCGCACAGCACCGCCCGCCACAATGCTGGGAATGCACTGTGGCATTGGCATGCACAAGGTGGCAGGCACCGCGCGGTGCCTGCCACCTTGTGCATGCCAATGTTGAGGGGTACCATGGGTACCCCCAAGTGCAGCCCCCCACCCCCAGGGGGCCCGCAACGGGACCCCAAAGGCATTCTTCGCATGCCTTTCCATGGCGGAGTCTCCGCCATGGAAAGGCATGTGACCGCCATCATCCTAATATGGATGGCGGTGCCTGCAAGGCACCACCTCCATATTCCAGGCCTGTCCGCCCGGTAGGCAATCGGGCGGATTGCCTACCGGCGGAAAACCGGCGGACGGTCTTTCCGTCCGCCTGGGTCCCCACCGCCATACTAATATGGCGGTGGGGAAATGTGAGGCGGGCGGAGGGGAATGGCGGGCGGATCGCCACTGCCATACGGGCTGTGGCGATCCGCCCGTTATTATAATGGGCCCCCTAGTCTACTACGCAATCAAGATTTGGGTTGAAAGGAGATAAACTGGTATTCTTCCTTCAATTGAGAGAATCTATGAAGGATAACTTGAGGAGTCTTATATCGGCTACGTTTTGGAAGTTTGGGGAATTTAATGAATGGGCCAAGCTGAGTGTTAATTTCTAGAAGCATTTGTTTAAGATAAAAGTTTCCTCCCAAATGTTGCATAGCAACTGCCCACCCACACCTGTCCATGAACGCTGCCTAGTAATATTCTTTAAAATGGGGGAGCGCAAGGCCACCTTCTTGGAAAGAAAACTGCAAAGTTTCTAGTTTGGTACGAGGTTTCTTGCCTGACCAAACAAAATTTCACGGCATGTGATCTATCTCGTGAAAAAATCTTTGCAAGACCTTAATTATTATGTTTGTAAATATAAAGAAAAAGAGGGAAAATCATCATTTTTAACAAAGCGATTCTCCCTATTATAGAGAGAGGTAGGCACTGCCACTGCTTCAAAGATTCTTGGCCTTAGAGATTTTTGCCTCATAATTAAGCTGATATAATTGCGAAAGATCATGTGACACAAAAATTCCCAGATATCTAATTGAGCCTGTCCTGCAAACTTAATTCTGCATATCAAAGGGAAGAACTTGATCAATGCAGTTGAACAATAATATCTCAGATTTGGAATGATTAATTTTATACTCCCTAGATCCGAAAAAGTTTTAATCCTACTAAAAACTCTTGAAATATTTTGTTTATCAGCTGCCAAGTATAGAATTAAATCATCTGCAAAAAGTTTAAGCCTAGGAGCCCCTAACAAAGGTGCCTTGATTTGGGGATCTTGCCATAGCAGCAATGCTAGTGGTTCTATAAATAGTACAAACAGCACTGGCGACATAGGGCACCCCTGTCGAGTGCCACGTCTAATTTGTAATGACCCTGAGGTCAGGGCCGTTTCTACCATTAGGCAAGACTAGGCGGCCGCCTAGGGTGGCAAAAGGGCTAGGGTGGCAAAAGGGGGAAACATTTTTTGATTTGAAGGCAAGACAGCAGCACCTGTATGTGAGTGCAAGCGCACCTGCTTGTACATGCTGCGCAGCGCACCCTAGCATAGTGGTGTGTGGAGCGGGCCGGCGGTACCAGTGTGTGGGTCCCCAGGGCCGTCAATCTTGTAGCGCGGGAAACCGCTACAAATGACGGCCCTGGGCATCATTTTTGGCCAGTCCCTGAGCGGTGCTTTATGCAGCAGCCAGTGACGGTGACTACTCGCACGTCGCACCACCCTCTCTCTCGGCGCGCGGGGGACGGACTGTGTGTGTCGACTGCTCTGGTGCCTAGGAAATAAAATAACCACCGTGTCAGGTAATTGGTTTATAATTCACGAATTTCATTTTTCCATCACGTCAATCTGAAATTCGTTTTTTGTTTTTTCACACCAAAAATACAGGTTCCAGTCTTATTATGGTCTGGAAATAGTGAAAAAAGACGAATAGCCATAATTTATTTTCTAACCTGCAATAAAAACAAGTTCAGATTGTGCTCTGCCTCTTGCGCTTTAGCTTTTGGGGTTGTTTGTCACGATTTATGCGGCGAGACATAGCGGCGGCTAGATATGAAGCGTGTGATGCTTGACCTGCGTGAATAAAATCATATAGCGAGACTCTCCAATCCACCTGGTTCTAGATTCAGTTTGGCAGCTCTATATGATTTACCACTCAAAGTACCCAGGCAACTATTGTACCGCGCTGTGATGTTCTACGGTTACGTTTGCTCTCTATACGCCCACTTACAAAACATACATCGCTAATTAAATTGTGCCTCGGGGCTTAGATAATAGGTCAATATTACTCAACACAAAGGCACTCCTTTTTAACTTGGAAAGATAAAAGGCTGAGTAGACTGTGCAAATATTTAAATTTGTGACCAGCTTACACTGCAGATCTCTGCAGCAGGGGGAGAGAGTGATGGTAGTAAAAGGGAGGGGGCAGCATTTTTCAATTCTCGCCTAGGGCGGCAAAACACCTAGAAACGGCCCTGCCTGAGGTGTGAGAGTTAATTATAATTTTGGCTTCAGCTTTACTATATAAGTTCTGCAGTATATTTACAAATTTTAAAGAAAAATTAAATCTTAATAAAATAGCAAACAGAATTTTCCATTGAACTAAATCGAAAGCTTTCTCGGCCTCGATCATGATAATCGCCGCTTCCACCTCTTTATTAGTGTAATAATCGATTGCCTGGATTAAAAAGTTAGTATTAATTGCCATAGTTCTTCCTGGCAGGCAGCCACACTGATCTCTATGCACCACATCTTGTGCAAGGGTAATTGTTCTAGATGCCATAATTTTCATAAATAATTTATAATCGTAGTTAAGTAAGCTAATCGAGCGATATGATCCCAGCTTATCGGGTGGCTTATCTTTTTTCAAGAAGCTTGCTATGGCTGCCTCTGAAAAGGATTTAGGTATCTGGCAACCCTCTAGAATTTAATTAAGTAGTTGTACTAGTACACCCACAAGTTGAGGCATAAAAACCTTGTAGAACTCACTTGGCAATCCATCGCAGCCACACGCTTTCCCATTGGAGGAGTTTTTAATGGCCTCTTTAATTTTGTTAGTTGTAATGGTGGCCACTACGTGAGCTTGTTGGTAGTCACTAAGTCTAGGCATATCTATTGGTTTAAGAAAATGTTCGATAGATGCCGAAGGGGTCAAAGATGGGGAAGCATATAACTTCTTATAGTGACTAAGAAAGACTGCATCAATATCTGCCATGTGGTCTACTAATTGGTCTCGACTTTCACCGTAAATAGATTTAATAGTGGCATTATTGCTTCTTTTTTTTGTTGACCAGGCCAGAAACCTTCTGGCATGTTCGCTTTCTTCATACAGTTTTTGAAAACATGTATTCTGGTTGACAATTGTCTGGGAGTTGTAATGTTCCTTTAGGTTTTGTCTAGCTTTTTTCAGTCTAGATTTGGTCGCTTGAGAATAATAAGCTTTGTGAATCTGGGTGGCCTGCTCTAATTTGCGCTGTAAAGTCATGACAGTGTCCTTCTTTATTTTAGATATATTGGCTTTATAGGATAATGTCTCTCCCCTAATAAAGGCTTTACATGCTTCCCAGACACAGAAGCTTGAAGCGGACCCTACATTCCTTTCCAAAAATTCATTGATATTGGTATGCATGATCGTGATCCAGCCTTCCTCAGTTAATAGGGTCCTAACTAAAAGCCATCGAGGACATTCCTGCCTGTTTAGGTTGATCTTAATTTCCGTTACTGGGACTGAATGATCAGAGAATGGATTTGAGAGGATAAAAGCCTTCCCTCTGTCCTATTGATGGGAGAAGAAAAAGAAATTAATCCTTGAAGCAGAATTAAATCTCTTAGAGAAACAAGTATACTTGTGTGACTGAGGATATTGCACTCGCCAGGGATCAATTAATGCAATATCTTGAGTCAATGTAGCCAGACACCTAGCTGCTCTAGGTTTGTTTTGAACTTTATTCTTACATGAAGAATCTAAATTTAGATTCTGCAATATATTTAAAATCTCCCCTAAGACAATGTAGCCAGGAAGCTTACAAAGGGCATTCTTAAGTTCCTCGAGGGCTGCTATATCATCCTTTATTGGGCCATAAAAGCTAGCAATCTGAAAAATCTGTTTTCTTACCTTGCAGCTTACCACAATCCATCTAGAGCTAGGGTCCCTGATGACCTGCAAGACTTCCCCCTGGCAGTGGCGTGTAAATAAAATCGCGACCCCCCCTGACTGCTGCCCCAGCCGATGCAAAAAAGGCTTGTGAGATATAGCTAGGTAATCTAGGGGGAGTAGAATCTTCTTTAACGTGTGTTTCCTGGAGTAGGATTATTTTTATTTGGGCCGATATAAGCCACTGAAGTGTGGATTTCAGCTTGATATGATTATTGGCCCGATTAATATTACAAGAAGCTATCCGAACCATTTGTTTATCTGTCATGTTGTTTATGATAGAACTTGCACCATAGCCGACCTTATTTCAAGTCTTGCCAACCCATTTCAGGTAAGAGTGCTAGACCCAGGCTAGATCTTGCCGCAGAAACTTTCATATTGCTTCAAATATCATACTTTATGTCCTTTCTGACAGTGATTTTTCAATGTTTCACCCTATTAACCCCCCTGGTACCCCAATCCCTCTCCTCCCCATTTTTGGAGCCCTACCCGTCATGAGCCCATTAACCACCCTTACCCGAACCCTTGCCCCCCTTCCCCTTTGTTGAGTACCTTGGAATAGTACTCTTTGAACTCCTTCCTGTGGGGAGCAGCCAGATGGCTTAGTTTGGTATAGAACTATGGGGCATATTATCAAGCACGGCGTTAAAATTATCGCCGGTTTAGCGGCAGAAAACTGCCGCTAAAGCGGCGATAATGGGCTTGATAATATGCCCTTGAGAATTCCAATAGAAGCCAATGTTGACACCAGAACATGGGCTTCTATTGGAATTCTCCAGGGCATATTATCAAGCCCATTATCGCCGCTTTAGCGGCAGTTTTCTGCCGCTAAACCGGCGATAATTTTAACGCCGTTTCTTGATAATATGCCCCTATGTTATCTTCTTAAAATAAAAAAAATACTTTTTTGTGAGCCCGGTAAATTGAAAATGTAATTCAGGAGATTGCCCCCCTCACACCACTCCCTCCTTTATTGTGTGCAGAACATCTTTGGCCCACTCTACAATTTGGATTGATGCATAATTCTGGCCAGATCCCCAAAATGTCTAAAACCATTAATCAGTCCAACAAATTCTGGATGCCTTCGTGCTGTTAGAATCGACATGTCTGAAAAGATTCGAAATAAAAAATTCTCTGATGTAGAAAAGGATTACTTTGAAATTGCCTGAGATAAAATCTGTTCCTTAATTGACCAAAGTTGTTCGGGGGTATTTAGCATTCATAGGCCGGGCTGCTGGTACTCGGTGTACCCGAGCAATGGTGAAGTCTCCCCCTTCCACTGCCCTTTCAGGGAGCACTTGTTTGTGGATCAAATCCGAAATCAATTTGGTGACTGATTGCCTTGTCTCGCAGTCCTCGGGTATTCCCACAAATCTCAGATTAGAGCAACGAGCTCTATTTCTGACATCATCAATCTTTAACTGGAGATCTTCCAGCTCAGTCTGCATTCTTCCATAATTCTCTTCTTGTTTACTGGAGGAATTTTCTAGAGTAGAGACTTTCCGCTCTACCTGGGTCATGCGAGAGGCAAGTTGTTGGATGTTCTCATTAATTTGTTTGAGCTGCTCATTAATTTTATGATGGGCTTTTTCTTGTGAGATCTTCATACCAGGAAGCTCACTTAAGATCTGATTTAAAGTCGCCTCGATTGGAGAAGGCTGAGGGGGATTCAATGTGGAGGCAATTGCCATAGCTAATCAATGGTGGCTTGAATTATTGGACTCCAAGGGCTCAATTGTTCGAGCCGCTGCTAGCCCAGTGTCCATTTGTGTATTATTCGGCCTTGGGCAACTTGGATCCGGCTCATTTTCTTCCTGAGTCTCCTTGGAGTTTGCCCATGAAAATAATGGATGTGGCTGTTTTCCTTTTTCTGCAGTTGGTGTTACGAGTATGGAAGTTTTGTGGGCAACTGGGGGATCCATTGCTGCGTAAGTAGGGGGAGAGATAGCTTCTGGGCTTAGGCTGGACTGCTGATCTGAAGCCTGTGGCTAATTTTTCCTTGTTTGCTCTAATAAGATACTAGCCTTATCCCCTTTGAGATTCTGCTTGGCTGTGCGAGTTTTCATTGAGAAGTCTCTTGAAATGCGTTTCATCGAGATAGAAGGTTGATGGAGTATGAACGCTTGCTGTTGTATAATTCCTTTCCCCTTCTTTTCCTTTCTTATCATTCTTTCCCCTTCTTCTCCTCTTATTTCTTTCACTTCTCTTTTCCTCCTTTAGGGGTAGGCGGGTGCCGGAGCTATTGCCTTGTGGCTGCAAGCCGCATCCGTGCTGCAAACCGCTCCTGCGACCACCCTGCAATTTCTCCTCCTGGGATAGGACCTAACGTCCCACCACAGGTTGATTTGACCCCGTCGACCAAGGCTGATTTCTGGGCTCCTCTCCTCTTTTCTTTGATTGTTAATTCAGATTAGAATTAGAGAGAAGGAATAGAGAAAAAAAGCTTTCTTTCTCTCTTTAACTCTCCTCTCCCCTCTTTAAAAAATAACTGTGACTGTGATTGCTGTAGAACTAAGAAAGGAAGAGGGCATAGCATGCCAAAATCGCAAGCAGGCAAGCCGGGCGTTCTGAAATACTGGAACAGAGCAGAACACAGTGAGACAGAACACAGGCCCACCAACGCATCCACGAGATGTGTCTCACCGGCGGGGGGGTGCCCGAATCAACCGGCACGAAAATACTGTTGTGCCGTGTAGCGCAGCCTGGACTTCTTCTTAACGGCCTACAACGCTCTCCAGACTCGGATCCCCCACAGCTTGCCCCGAGTAGCGCCTGGATCCCCCAAAGTCTCTCTCCGCTCTCTCTGCTCTCCTAGGAACAACAAAACCAATGGACCACGAAGCTACTCTGCAGACACCATCCCGCTGCCTCCTCCACCGAAAATGAGCTCAGCCAGGGAGCATGACGGGAGCTCTACGTGGCCCGCTTGATGACTCCAAGTATTTTCAATTGTTAACATATTTAAATCTTCACAGAAATGTCTACAGAGTACCTGGGTAATACCTAATAATTACTGTGCTACTTCCGCAGTTCTCCCTAAACTGCTGGAAAAATATATAGTCAATTATGAATAATTTTCTCTACTGATAATCACTTTTATAAAGTGGTAATAGGTAGGGAACAACTATAAAACCTAATCCTTACCTATATATAAGGCCCTAACCCAGAACACAGTGAAAGTGTGTTGAAAACTACATGGCTGCCTTTTACATTTTGTAAAGACAGTCATTAGCCAATCAAATACTGGCTTTGTTGGGGGAGCGTTTTAGGGAGCTTGGGGAGCTAGGGGCACCCTTGCAGCTGTTCGAGGGAGTGATTTAGGGACAAAAGGGCAGCTTAACTTGAGGCAGGGTGCGCAGGAACGCTCATACTAAAATGAAGGAAACAGATGTGTGAGCCATGGAAACCAAGCCAAAAGGTTCAACAGATTTATTTAGAAGGTGCAACTTCAAGAAAAAGGCATTTAAAATACAGAATACAAAATATAGTGACCTCGCATTCATAGAGAGTCTTACCAAACAGAAGGCACTTTTATCTAATTCTCAATAGGACTCAGAAGGCATTGAAATCGTTTGAAGAGAGACACTTCAGAAAACCTCAAAGACACATTTATAAATGCACTATGAAAAACATAATTTAAATCAAGGAAAATGTTCTCAGAATGCAAAACACATTTGATCTAAAATGCAGAGAATACTCACGTTTAAACCTAAAAGAAAGCAGCCTTGCAAATGTAATATACGCATTAAATTCTCAATAAGAAAACACCAATTTAGAGACAAAATAGCATATACAGCAATTATATTGGCAAGTTAAATTGTATCTTAATAAAACAAAAAACTAGAGATGCTCTTGGGGAGCACCCACACCCGCCTGCCATCTACCAACAGACGGATGGGGTAGTCCTCCGAGAACTCCGTGGGCTCTCTTTTTATACCCTTCAAGGCTGGGATCTGAAGCAGAAGTGCTTAGTGCAACGTCAGTCCTATCTACGTCAAATTAAGCCACGGGTCGCACATTTATCAGACGTGTGGTGCTTATTCTGCTAAATGTGGAACATAGACTAGGTGAAAGGTTATGTTCTCAGACCAAGCGCTCGTCGTAAATTGCATAGGGCAAGCAGAAAATATGTAATGTAAGGAATAAAATATTTAGCAATGTCCTGGTTGCCACATTCATCACCCCGGTCTGACGTTCTTGTGGTGGGAACTTCTTTATTCTCATGTTCAGACCCAGGATGTGGTGTGCTACATGTCGACAGGACAGAGGAAGAGACAGTGAACTTTGCGCACACGGGTAGGGTGGGGGCTATCCAGTTTGGAGCAGTGTGCCTCGCAGAGAGAAGCTGGCTGAGATTTTTAGTCAGACAGGCATAGAGCCTGCTGTTCAGAAAAATGGCGGAACTCTGGTCAACTTAACAAAAGGCCTACAGAAAGACCGCAGGGCCTACGTAGGGGTTCATACTGACTAAATGACAAGGATGGCCCAGGGCATGTGTTATATGGTAAAACCGGACCCTCTCTCATTTGGTCAATTTAACAAAAGGCCTACAGATTGAGGCCGCAGGGCCTGTGTAAGGGTCTCATACCTTAGGTGTGGGCATAGCGCGCCTGGGGGTCTTATACGATAAAAATAGACCCTGCCTCAATCCCTCCTCTTGTTCATTTACTGAACAAAATTCTTACAGCAATCTTTGCAGGCCCTCCTCCTAGTAGGTGTATCCCAGGGGTGTCATCCATTGGAACATTGGCTGTCTGGTATCTTCCTTAACATCATATAGACTCCTTCAGGCCTGTCAAAGTTGACATGCTGTTTTCTGTGTCTGTAGACCAGTGTGTGCAAACATAATATCCTGCCCTGTCAACTGTCCCCCTGTCCCGTCTTTATCAATGGCTATTTATTCAATTTGGTACAGTTTCTCTGTTTCATTTAAGCAGTATCTCAGGTATAACACTGTGATCACAATTCACTATAAGGGGCGTAGTCACTATAGCAATGGGGGTCAATGCTGCTAGTAGCACCTATGATCATTTTCTCTAATTGTTCTGAAAGTCTTGAGCAAGTCTTGAGACATTGTTCTAATCGTTGGTACGTGTGGCTAGTGTGACTAGTTGGAGAATGTCTTGACTTCTGCTGTACTTTTACTCTTTTCAAAAAGGTCTGCTGTGGAATAATGTAGAGCCTCAGAGATGATACCTGTAAACAGAAAAAGTAACCGTTGGTGCCTGTCTTCAAGTAATTTGAGAGGTTACAAGCACTTCTATTACTTAGGCACTTTACCATATGAAGAAAACAAAGTGATGAAGAAAGTAAAGATGTCTCGTTGTCACAACTTGTAGACTGAGGGGTTGGGGCATCGATGTTCCAGACGTTCTTTAGGTGATGTATCCTTGGGGCCCGCTTTACACACTCTTCCTTTCACTGCTGTGTAGCACGTGTAACCCTTCAGGATGAGCTTGAGATACCATTCCCACTTGGTAGTTTCCGTGGAACACATGTAGTTTCTGTGTGGCTCCTTGCCCCTTGCACAACCCCTCAATCACATGTGAGATGAACGCCGGTCCATTGTCAGAACCCAAAAGCATAGGTACTCAAAAGTGCGGTATGAACTCTTTCAGGAGGCATTTGGCAACTGTTTATGCATTGCTGTTCTTGTATTGGCATGCCTCAGTCCATTTGCCGAACATGCACACAATAACCAACACGTACTTGTAATTTGAGTAGGGGGCATGCTGATGAAGTCCATTTAATGTGGGGAAATGAAGTGGCCTGGGGCAGTGGAAATACAGCATTAGGAAAACAGTCTGATCTTCCCATCATGTCCTACAAGTGATGAACCATGAAAAAGACGGGCCATGGGAGCAAGCATTATCGTTGGTAAACATTTATTTTCCATTTGGGCCTAACCGTATTTCTTTTCTTTTTGCATACATCCTCCCCTGTTCCCTTCTTCCTTTTCTTCCACCCAGCCCTTTCAGTAATATACTTAGGGTCACAGTACATATCATCATCCTTTATCTTTATATCATGATATCATGTGTAGTGGAAGCAATCTGAACCATTGTGTACTCACAACCAGTTAATGCTATTCCTTTTTGTACATCTGCATCAATAAATTAATTACCAATTGATACATAGTCCTTGGAGGAGGTGTGTGCAGCACATTCTACAATTGAAACTTTGGTAGCAACATGTCTTGCAATAGGTGAGCTATCAATGGTGCACGCTGCATTTGTTGGCCAGCTGAGGTAAGGAGGGAACTCCAAATGAAGGAAAGAACCTAAAAATTATATTGGCGTCCCTGTACAAGACTTTAAAAAGAAATTCATTATCTCCAGAAGCAAAAGAAGAATTAAAACATTGTACTATAGCTTGTCCCAACAGCAAACACAGATGAAAATCTCTGTCACAGTAACACCTCTAGGAATCAAAAACACTCATAGTTGTCAAACGGTGACCAGGGATGTGGAATTCCTATAGCCCCACGCCCAGGACATTTTGTTTGAGGTCAAGGGTAACAAGTTTTCATGCATATTTTGTCCTTGGGACAAGTAGGCCCAACCCCCTACAGCACAAACCCTTTGGCTGCCAGTT
Source organism: Calotriton arnoldi (assembly GCA_963921515.1). Taxonomy (NCBI): domain Eukaryota; kingdom Metazoa; phylum Chordata; class Amphibia; order Caudata; family Salamandridae; genus Calotriton; species Calotriton arnoldi. The sequence goes on from CAWUFW010000339.1 coordinate 2,960,765, forward strand.
TACAGTACCACATTATGGATCAGGGAAAGGCATAGTCTGCAATAAAGGTAATATTTGTGTCCATGTGTTAATGCTGTTCAAACTTGTATTTATTGTTCATTAATGCAAAGGCTTTATTATTAGGGTGAGCGCTCTAAGTAAATGTTGTAAGCTCAGACTGTACTACTGACAGTGGTTAGAGTATAAAAATGTGTACACACGTTTTCAATATTTAGCAATGTGAGGCTATGTATACTGCTCTCAGAATACTCTCCTATTAGATGCAAATATTTGCAGAAGCTGGAAAGCAAGACTGATAATTCTTTGCTTTTAAAATAAAAATGTTCTCAAAAAAAAAAAAAGAAGAAAATGCAAAAACATTTCGCTAAACTACTGGAATATGGTAGGTACCATTTCTTTGCAACATAAAAATAAACAAGCATTGGTAAAGCCAGTAGGGCTGAAATGGTTGGTCAGCCTTTTGGCTTTGTCAATGCACAACTTATTTTGGCAATATGTTTGTGAAACCTCATTGGTGTGGGAGCTGCTGGGCCCTCACCATTATAACAAACATTGGCAAAAGCAAAAATTGTTTTGGTCTTAAAAAATCACACATTGCACAGTAGTTCCTGGCACTGAATAAAACAACTGTGTGTCGATATGCTCCTTGTGAAAGAACAGAATGAAGTCACTCACAGTGAAGCTAGCCAAGAGAGAGAGGGAGAGAGACAACATTTTCTTAAACATAAACGGTCGTTGTTAACGCCAGACCTAATTAGGGGCCCAATTATTAAATAAAGTGCACCCATGTCCTTGGATTATGTGCAGATATACAACTTTTGTGAATTCACAAGACTACAGAAGTAGGCCAAGAAATAGTACTCCCAGTAAATATTTGTGAACTGCATTTAAGCATGAGCAAACATGCAGGTGTACATTTGCCCAAGCGAAAATCTGAGTTATTGCAAGTTCACTTTTCCTCCAGCCACTTTTTCTGTGAGCCAGAACTGTTGCGTACCATTACCTTCAGCCCCAGTATGGAGATCTGCGGAAACGTGGCCACATAAGGGAATTGTTAGTATTCAAAGCCTACTATGGAAGGAGCCCTAGCATAATCAGAGAGGCTATATCAGAGCTCTTATATAATGAGATTGCTGCCATAATTTGTCGCTGCATAACATGGCACAAAGGGGACAAGTGGAGATTTTGTTACAGGACAAGTAGATATTTCATTAAATTCCACATCCCTTTGTGCCAATCCCTTATACCTTGAAACACGTTTTCAAACACCCTGAAAGATTGCACCTATATATTAAAAGACATATTAAATCTGTACACATTTTATCCTTGAAACATTATAATACGAAGCACTGTTATTCAATGTACACTATCCTTCTGTATTGGCATATACTCATTACTAATGATCAATACATAAACATAATATAAACACAAAATTACTACTTTTCCTATTACTCCTATCCTTTGTAGTCCCTGGCGAATGCACTGCATTAGAATGCATTTTAGCACATTCCACCGTACAATGTAATTTGTTACAACAATATTCTCTCCAACTCTGAAGAACCTAGGAATGAAAAACATTAATATACATACACATTATTTCTTTTAGATACACATATAAAACAGCACTTCTCCTTGCGCCATTCAAATAGTCAAAACCCTTCAAGAACACAATATACTTAGTGCCATTCTATATATACATCTGCTTGTGAAGATGGCGGTGTTCCTGTTGCGGCTGATCACCGTGGTCTTCCTCTTTGGACAGTCAATGGAAACACAATAAAATATGTGTTCCAGGACTGATAGGTCGGAGCTCAGGAATGATGGGGCCCTTCTTCTTCCACCTGAATGCTTGAGAAGACCGAAACTTCGTAGTGCGTGTTAACTTATACAAATATATGTCTTCTTTCATAATTTGAATGTCACTGTTAGGTCTAGTTGATGTGACTTATACATATATTAATTGTTCAGTGAGGAGGATATGGGGCATTAGGTGGTTGTCAGAACATTGTAATATTAGTGAGTGAAAACAGAGTGATCCATGGGCAATAAACTATTTTTGCTTTCTTTAAATTATTTATTTATTTATTTCCCTCAATTGTGGCGCTTATTTTGCCTATTTTATTTTTAAGCAGTCCGTTCAGGCATTGCTGAAAGTTGTTGCTGCTTTAATATCATAATGGACACATGGTCCAGCTGTCATCCAAACGTGTGGGAAAATGTAGTAGGCCTGAGCCTGTGGCATGACAAGTCTTTCCTATTTAAATTTTATTTCTAACCAAACAAGAGGTGATGAAAACAATAACATTGAGCTTATCTATGCAAACATCCCGAGGACAGGAAATCCAATACACTTCTTGGAGACGCAGGGAAGACCGTAATAATAATAATGTTGCATTTAAGGGAGACAAAAACTCATGGTATTCGAACTGAAAAATATATGCAACTACCTCTAAAGGCTGCAACTGTACTTTTAAAAGGCCTCTTTAAATCCACACCTATTATTCTGACAATATTGCGATACTGACCATTGCTTACTCCATGCATACCGTCCTTTAACATTGAGATCTACTTTATATCGGCACGTATTATTTATTCTTTTGTATTTTCCTAGCACTGGGGCATGTGTGAAGGAAGTTGGTGTGGTGGCTACCTGTGGTAATCTATTCCTACGAATCTCTGGTTGTTTCATATTTTGAAGGCTGCACACAGCTGTGCATATCCAAAAACATATTCCTTACCTCCTCTCACATAGACACATACATGTTCCGTCACTAAACTGCACAACGTGACACCTGAAACACTTTTTACACTTTTTTTTTTTTTTTTTTTAATCTCGGCTTCCCCCGTGACCAAATTGTGTGATTCTAGGCAACTTATTTCTCTTGTTCACTTCCACAGCCCAACGTATTCTTACACATACATATCTTTCATCTGAATTTATGTTCGTTGCCTACCACAGGAAGTCTCTTTCCTGCCTGGCTCTACGCCCAGACTCTGCGGCCAGCGTTAATATAACGGCAGCCCAAGAGAAATCCTTTAACCCTTCAATACCTCGTAACTTCAAAAAAAAAACATGTGTTGTCTTTAATTGAAATATGCAAAATATATATAGCTTATTTTAAAATAACATGGCTTTCCTGTAAAGCGCACGTTCACTCAGAATGGTATTCTGACGCTAAACAGCAGATCTTCATTGTTCCCCAACTCAATGGTACTCATTTCATCCACCTCAGAATGATGAAGGGCTGATCAGACCCCGCAGCATTTGACGTGTGACCATGAAGTCAAACCATGGGTGTAGCTAGCGTGCATTCCACTCCATCATTTTATCTCCCCTCTTTGTGCACAAGAAATCGGAAGAGATCAGTCTTAACTTGCTAATTCCAATCTTCTGTCTAAGGTTCACCATCTGCTCTGACATTTACGTTGCTCTAAGGCTAGTGTCACTAACTTCCTTGGCCACGAGACACAATTTCAAAATCTTTTCTATTAGCTAACTCCAACTGTGTGCGCTCTGTGGCAGTACTTCCCGGATCCGCCCTAGCATTTGGGCTGTCGCTTGTGCCTGCCTCGGCTGCTGCTGAATTTGGACGCAGGTAGGAGTAAATTATTCTGTACTTGGTTGCTTAGTACTGCAATATTTGGTGTATTCTTCAGTGTGAATCTAGCTGACCAGGTCGGCCTTTGCATTTTGTGCATTGAAATATGGATGCGTAAAGATATTCATCAGGTCTATAATGAGAAATTCTTTTATGAATTATAATTCATATTCATCTAAATAGGGAGATATTCATATGCATTTGAAACTGAAAGTATTTTCTTTTCTGCCAGGAAACTATATTACTTATATGGATGGTGTTTTTAGTCTTTTAACATTGTGGGCCATAGAACATTGTATGTACTATGTTAAGCCTATGATCCAAAATATCAAAGGGAATAGCTCCATTTTACCTGGTAGTACATCTTCTATCATTGTGCTCTGGGCGGTAAGGGATGGCAGTCCTTGACCTCAACTTATTATGTCACTTCTTTCTCTTGTGTGGCTTGTCTATTATTTGACGCTGGGCCAAGTCTAGGGCGTAATAGCAACCAGAAAACGTAAAAAAGGTGTCTGTGTGTTGCGGCGAGAAATGCATGCGAAAGCCTTCCTCCCCATCTTTCTACCACTTAACTGACTATTCAAAAGGGAGAGTATTCATTACTAATAGTCCAAGCACGCCAGAAAGGTGAGGTGTGAAGCGTGAGGTGTGACTGTCCAGGAACTGAATGTACTTCATTCAGGGTATAATGAGTTAATATAGGGGAGCCTATTTAAAACCGTGCTCAAAAAGACGTAAGTAAGAGTCGTGAAGGCAGCTACTTGGAAGCTAGACACAGTATTCACTGGATGCACCGCGAACCAGTTGCGTAGTCTCTAATTGAACCTGTCTCAGTTAAAGTGGGTGTGCTTGGCACGTACCCAGATGTTCCTGCTGATCACTTCTCACTGCAGTGCACAAGAGAGAAGTACTCCTATATATAAGATCTCGCTAAACAGTAGTGAAAACCTGTGATACCACTGTGAGAGAAAGAGATGAGAAAGGCCCATTAGCCAGATAAGAGAGGGAGAGACGCAAAATGCAGACCGAGAGAAGGAAATAGAGCATAGTTATTAGAGTACACTGCATGTAACTAAAAAAGGCGGAGAACAAAGGACACTTTTTACAATGAAGAGAAAGAGGTTGAAAGGCATTGGCTGCTGCCAGGCCCGAGAGAGGAACCCACAAGGCTATGTGATGAAGGAAAATAGTTCCCCTTTTGGAAGCACGCAGTTGAAAAAAGACACTGTTAATCTCAATGCGATAAGATGCCTCCCATTCCTTGCAGAAATAAACGTTCAAACAATACAATTTACACCAAATAGGTAATCAAAATACAAAACAAATATGAGCTGCCAGACGCAGTCCCATACACATGTACTTGCGGCACAAAGTGGGAGACGCCAGATGCAACCTCCTGTCGCCAAGTACATACTTCAAAATATAAATGTGAGGAACTATTTCAACAATTCGGTGTATGTTTGTTGTGCATTACGTGGTCAGTTATCTGAAAGTGACTTGTGCTAATTAAATGTGGTGCTGCGCCACATGGGTCAGGAGGGGCAGGGGGTATTGGCTGATCCTGGGGAACGTAATTCTACAAGTGGTAATGCAGATACTTCTTACTTCAGTTGTTGGAGTGAAGGTGACTCCTAGTATTTCCCAAAATGTGCACTTACTTCTTCCTAGCGGGTCAGACCACAGCATCAATAACTAGCGGCGGTCTGTAAGGCTAGTGTCAGGTGTTTTACAGACCACAGCAACACCCTACCTAGCGGGCCTTTACCCTTTAATGACTGAGTTGGTATAAGGCCAGTCAACTTAAAATTGACAAATGTGCTCATACAAACAATATATGCATATATAATAAAAAGGAATTTAACAGGACAATCAATATGCACCTAAATATTATAGTCTCACTAATGGATCAGCCACTGCACCAGGCAGTGGCCTCCAATACAATGATCACAAAAAGTTTTGCTGCAACACTTAGTCAATGCAAAAAGAACAAAACCCTATATACATAGGTAAACACTAGCGAATAACACACAGTCCTAAAGATGCATAGCATTCAACGAACATTTTGTACATGTGCTTTACAAAGAAAACAATGCATATGCTTTATTGTTTGGAACTTTTAAACAACAATTGCGTATTTTCTGGCCACTTGAGGGCGAAAAACGCTTTCTATCTTACTGCTTCACAAAAAAGGAAAACCCAAAAATGCTTATAACTAGCGAAAATACAATATCTAATACATCCCGCGGAAACCACTTTCTTCTTTTTCACACAAGAGGAAATCGTAAATCTGTTAGCTAGACAGCTACGGGATTCGTCTTCTTTCTCAGGACTATTGACTGAGAGCAATCCTCCCGTCCCTGTTAATTCTTGCAACTGGACAGAGGAATTCCATATATATTTTTCATAAAACCATACAACTGAACACTGAAAGATGCCAGACGCAATCTTCCCTGCCCTGTCAATCCTTACAATTAGACAGAGGCTCTCAGAGAGGCACAAAAAACCCCACTCATAACAATGATAAAACAAAATAATCACTGGAAGATGCCAGACGCAATTTTCCCTTCCCCGTCAATACTAGACGGAGACCCTCCTCTGGCTCTCAGAGAGGCACCGCAACAACGTATGTCTATTTATAAAAAGAAAAACACATAATCCAAACAATATCCTAACGCCACCCCTTGGCTTAAAGTTCACCACGCACACGTTTCCTCTAGCTTGGGAATGTTCTTTTAATAAGCGAGACCAGTTAGACAGGACACCTGAAACAAGGAACACAGATGTCCCACGGTCACCCTTACCCGCTGCTCCCAGAAAGACAGCACATCAGGCAGCAAAAATAACTTACCTGAGTGCTGTTCTCTGTGGTTCAGTCAGGAAAGAGGCACGAAGGGTGGTCTGCGTCCGGGGTCCCAGTGGTCTCCTGTCAGCTGGACCTGCGAATCCGAGTCACGGCACCAAGATGTTGGGGGGAGCGTTTTAGGGGGCTTGGGGGGGGCTAGGGGGCACCCTTGCCAGCTGTTCGAGGGAGTGATTTAGGGACAAAAGGGCAGCTTAACTTGAGGCAGGGTGCGCAGGAACGCTCATACTAAAATGAAGGAAACAGATGTGTGAGCCATGGAAACCAAGCCAAAAGGTTCAACAGATTTATTTAGAAGGTGCAACTTCAAGAAAAAGGCATTTAAAATACAGAATAACGTCCCACCACAGGTTGATTTGACCCCGTCGACCAAGGCTGATTTCTGGGCTCCTCTCCTCTTTTCTTTGATTGTTAATTCAGATTAGAATTAGAGAGAAGGAATAGAGAAAAAAAAGCTTTCTTTTCTCTCTTTAACTCTCCTCTCCCCCTCTTTAAAAAATAACTGTGACTGTGATTGCTGTAGCACTAAGAAAGGAAGAGGGCATAGCATGCCAAAATCGCAAGCAGGCAAGCCGGCGTTCTGAAATACTGGAACAGAACAGAACACAGTGAGACAGAACACAGGCCCACCAACGCATCCACGAGATGTGTCTCACCGGCGGGGGGGTGCCCGAATCAACCGGCACGAAAATACTGTTGTGCCGTGTAGCGCAGCCTGGACTTCTTCTTAACGGCCTACAACGCTCTCCAGACTCGGATCCCCCACAGCTTGCCCCGAGTAGCGCCTGGATCCCCCAAAGTCTCTCTCCGCTCTCTCTGCTCTCCTAGGAACAACAAAACCAATGGACCACGAAGCTACTCTGCAGACACCATCCCGCTGCCTCCTCCACCGAAAATGAGCTCAGCCAGGGAGCATGACGGGAGCTCTACGTGGCCCGCTTGATGACTCCAAGTATTTTCAATTGTTAACATATTTAAATCTTCACAGAAATGTCTACAGAGTACCTGGGTAATACCTAATAATTACTGTGCTACTTCCGCAGTTCTCCCTAAACTGCTGGAAAAATATATAGTCAATTATGAATAATTTTCTCTACTGATAATCACTTTTATAAAGTGGTAATAGGTAGGGAACAACTATAAAACCTAATCCTTACCTATATATAAGGCCCTAACCCAGAACACAGTGAAAGTGTGTTGAAAACTACATGGCTGCCTTTTACATTTTGTAAAGACAGTCATTAGCCAATCAAATACTGGCTTTGTTGGGGGGAGCGTTTTAGGGAGCTTGGGGGGGGGCTAGGTGGCACCCTTGCCAGCTGTTCGAGGGAGTGATTTAGGGACAAAAGGGCAGCTTAACTTGAGGCAGGGTGCGCAGGAACGCTCATACTAAAATGAAGGAAACAGATGTGTGAGCCATGGAAACCAAGCCAAAAGGTTCAACAGATTTATTTAGAAGGTGCAACTTCAAGAAAAAGGCATTTAAAATACAGAATACAAAATATAGTGACCTCGCATTCATAGAGAGTCTTACCAAACAGAAGGCAGTTTTATCTAATTCTCAATAGGACTCAGAAGGCATTGAAATCGTTTGAAGAGAGACACTTCAGAAAACCTCAAAGACACATTTATAAATGCACTATGAAAAACATAATTTAAATCAAGGAAAATGTTCTCAGAATGCAAAACACATTTGATCTAAAATGCAGAGAATACTCACGTTTAAACCTAAAAGAAAGCAGCCTTACAAATGTAATATAAGCATTAAATTCTCAATAAGAATACACCAATTTAGAGACAAAATAGCATATACAGCAATTATATTGGCAAGTTAAATTGTATCTTAATAAAACAAAAAACAAGAGCTCTTGGGGAGCACCCACACCCGCCTGCCATCTACCAACAGACGGGTGGGGGTATTCCTCCGAGAACTCCGTGGGCTCTCTTTTTATACCCTTCAAGGCTGGGATCTGAAGCAGAAGTGCTTAGTGCAACGTCAGTCCTATCTACGTCAAATTAAGCCACGGGTCGCACATTTATCAGACGTGTGGTGCTTATTCTGCTAAATGTGGAACATAGACTAGGTGAAAGGTTATGTTCTCAGACCAAGCGCTCGTCATAAATTGCATAGGGCAAGCAGAAAATATGTAATGTAAGGAATAAAATATATAGCAATGTCCTGGTTGCCACATTCATCACCCCGGTCTGACGTTCTTGTGGTGGGAACTTCTTTATTCTCATGTTCAGACCCAGGATGTGGTGTGCTATATGTCGACAGGACAGAGGAAGAGACAGTGAACTTTGCGCACACGGGTAGGGTGGGGGCTATCCAGTTTGGAGCAGTGTGCCTCGCAGAGAGAAGCTGGCTGAGATTTTTAGTCAGACAGGCATAGAGCCTGCTGTTCAGAAAAATGGCGGAACTCTGGTCAACTTAACAAAAGGCCTACAGAAAGACCGCAGGGCCTACGTAGGGTTCATACTGACTGAGTGACAAGGATGGCCCAGGACATGTGTTATATGGTAAAACCGGACCCTCTCTCATTTGGTCAATTTAACAAAAGGCCTACAGATTGAGGCCGCAGGGCCTGTGTAAGGGTCTCATACCTTAGGTGTGGGCAGAGCGCGCCTGGGGGTCTTATACGATAAAAATAGACCCTGCCTCAGCTTCTTACCAGCAGAATATCTTACCAAGTATTTTAACACTTATAACTTTAACACTACTTACTCTATTTACACTTACTACCAAAAATTAGCATTTACACCTCATAAGCTATATTTCTAGCACATAACATCTACATCCGTTCACCCACTTTCACGCTATGTCTGTTTCAAGTTCCACACTCCACCCTATGCCACTCCGCTCTATGCCACTCCACTCTAGGCTATCACACTCTGCTCCAAGCCACTCTACGTCACTACACTATTTGCCACTCTATTCTGCTCCAATTCATTCTAAGCCACTCCACTGTATGCCACTCCAGTATATGACCCTTCACTGTACGCTACTCCATTCTACCTATTTCGCTGTACATCACTCCACTCTACAACACTACAGTCTATGCTATTGCACTCTATGACACTCCATTCGACGACACTCTACTCTATGCTACTCCACTGTATGCAATTCCATTCTACACCACTACACTGTACCTCACTCCACTCTATGCCACTCCACTGTATGCCATCTGATTCCACATAACTCTATTGTATGCTATTCGACACAACGCAACTCCACTCTACACCACTCCAATGTACACTATTCTACTGTACGCCACTAAACTCTACCACACTCTACCCTACCCCACTCCACTCCACTCGACAGCACTCCACTGTACTCTATTTTACTGTAGCCACTACATTGTTCCCCACTCCAGCCTATGCCATACCACTCCATGCTATTCTACTGTCCAGTATTCCACTGTACGCAACTACACTCTACACCACTCAACTCTATCCCACTCCACTGTATGCCACTCCAGTCTACACCATTCCACTGTACCCCACTCCACTTTTCGCCAATCCTCTATTCTCATCTACTGCATGCAACTACACTCTATCCCACTACACTTTATGCTGTTCCACTGTACAACGCTACACTCCACTGAACTACACTCTACAACACTCCACTTCATAGTATTCCCCTGTACGCTACTGCACTGTACACAAATAGACTGTACGCTACTTCACGCTATGCTATTACACTCTACAACACTTCAATCTACAACACTCCACTAAAAGCTATTACACTGTACCCCACTACACTCTACACCACTCCACTGTACGCCACTGTACACTACTCCACTGTATGCCGACCATTGTATGCCAATCCACTACATGCTATTTCACTGTATGACATTCCACTGTACACTACTAGACTCTACGACACTCAAATTTGCGCCAATCCACTCCAGTCTATTCTACACTAGTATACTCCACTCCACGCTATTCCATTGCATGTCACTCTAGTCTATGCCACTGCACTGTACACCACTCCACTGCACACCACTCCACTCTACGCTATTCCACTGTGCACAACTCCACTCTATGACACTGCACTGTACGCTATTCCACTCTATGCCACTCCAGCGTACATCACTACACAGTACACTATTTCACTGTATGCCACTTCTTTCTGCACCACTCCACTGTATGCCACTTCAGTATACGTCACTCCACTATACTACACTCCACTGTATGTTATTCCACAGTATGCCACTCCACTCTACGGCACTCCACTGTATGCTACTACAGTCTACACTATTCCGCTCTATGAAACTCCACTCTACGTCACTCCATTCTACAACACTCCACTGTGCACCACTCCAGTATTCCACTCTGCGACACTCCATTCTATGATATTCTACACTACGCCACCCACTCCACTGTGTGTATATATATATATATATATATATATATATATATATATATATATATATATAATAATCAACAGGGCGGACAAGGGCGGCAACATCGTCCTATGGCCTAGACAACAATACCTGGAGGAAGCCAATCGACATCTAAACGACACAGAATGATATAGAAAAGCTTCAACACAAGACGTACGTAAAATAAAAGAGACAGTATTCCAACACTTATCACAATGGAAACGAACTGAGTTATTAACCAAAAATGAAATGAACTTTCTAAAGAATGAATACCCCATCACGCCTGTCCTTTATTTCATTCCGAAGGTCCACAAAAACATCACACCAATTCCTGGAAGGCCGATTATTTCTGGCAATAAGAGTTTACTAGAATCCATGTCTAAATATGTGGAATTTTTTCTACAAGAGTTTGTTACCATGTTACCATCGTTCATCAAAGATACCAGTGATTTCTTAAGAAAAATCAAGGAAATAGAATGGGGCCAAGACTATCTTTTTATAGTGATGGACATAACATCTCTCTTTACCAGTATTCATCATAAAGACAGAATTGCAGCTGTAAAATACTATCTAGATCAAAGATCCATACATCTGTATCAACATAATTGTATGATCATTTGCATAATTGAGCTGTGTTTAAATAACAACTATTTCCTTTTGAACAGGGATACATACCAACAACTGAGGGGTGTAGCTATGGGGGCATGCTTCTCCCCTAGCTATGCATGTTTACATGTGGGCTGGTGGGAGGAGCATGTCCTCAAGGTACAACATAAAAACATTTGGGATACCCATGTCAAACATTGGTGGCGATACATCGATGATGTATGCCTAATATGGAAGGGCACTGAGGTACAAGCAGAAGCATTTGTTTCCTCTATTAACAATAACAATTTGAACTTGCAATACACAGCTCAAATCAGTGGTCAAAGTGTAGAATTTTTGGATGTGCAGGTGTATTTAAACAATGATGAGATTCACACTAAATTACATCGAAAAGCTACGGCAGGGAATTCGACCTTCCACGCTAACAGTGCACACCCAAGACACCTGATCCATAGCATTCCCTACGGGGAATTTTTAAGAATACGTCGTATTTGCAGTTCTAACACAGATCTAGTACAATGTCAACATGAAGCAGTCCAGCGCTTTACTGCTCGAGGATACAAATACACTGAACTACAGAAAGCCCTGACGAAAGGAAATTCCCATACTAGAGATGAATGTTTAACACCTAAAGCAGATGCCACAAAGATCCCCACACCCCCAACAAATCAAATAGGGAAAAACACACAGGAAATTAGAATGATTACCACATTCAGTAGACAAGAAAAACAAATAAGGCATATAATTAATTCTCACTGGCCAATCGTCTTAACTGATATCACATTAAATCAAATCCTTCCAGAACAACCATCGATTACATTCAGACGATCACCCTCTATGAGGGATGCATTAGTTAAGAGTAGCCCGGAATTCAATCCAGCACAAATGTGGCTGTCCAATAGAACAGGATTTTTCAAGTGTAGCTCATGCCAAGCCTGTAAATTTGGAGTAACTACCACAGAATACAAAACAGCGTTCAGTCAGATACCTATCCAAATAAAAGGTCATTATACATGCCGCACTGATTATGCCATTTACATCCTAGAATGCTCATGCAGGCTCAAATATGTAGGCAGCACTAAACTCCAAGTATTTAATAGAATATTACAACATTTGAGGGCAGTGGTAAATTCAGATCCTAATTACCCTGTGGCTAGGCATCTAAAATTAGTACACCACAACAACCTCAATGAACTTAAATACTTTGTCATAGAGGCAGTGCCACCATCCAGATGCGGTGGTAATAGAGAAAAACGCCTACGACATCTAGAATCGAAGTTCATTTTAGAATTAGACACCAAAATGCCTAACGGGTTGAATACAAGTGAGGAACTACATAATTTCCTTTAATATCTAATCATTGATCCTTATGATTCATATTTTACAACCTAACATCATCTTACGATCCCTTAGTACTTGATGGCAATTTGAAGTGGTGAGTAATAAACCAAACACACAACTAACTGAGATGATGACACTTGAAGAACGTCTACTGTCCTAACTATAGCAAGCATGTCTCCTTTTCTGTCGTTGCTAAAAAAAGTCTGTTAAACATGACAAGTACAATTTGGCATCTCAGCATTTACTAATGCACTAGCACTTTACTATTACTGATGACGTCCAACCACGACCTCCTGGGCAGCTTCGCGATCAAATGTGTACTTCCACTGAGGTGGACAACTGTGTAGCACTTTATTTTATAGCACTTTAGGGTTAATGGCAATGTTCGGAGCCCCTGCACTTTATCTCAAAAATAGAAAAAATAGGAGATATATTAATTTTATAGACTGTTTTTCTATAGGAAATACAAGCTACCAACATTGGTTCCATCATGGGAAATATATAAAGCACTTGCACTTTATAACAAATTATGAATTATATTGAAAAGATGAATCGAGTTATGTGGTATATATACATCAGTAACATCTTGTCGTGTACAAACAATAGCACTTGCACTTTATAATTAGATTGATCAAGTGATCTTTTACATATAACAATTCAAGCAACCAACAATCGCCATTAGTGGTGGTCAGAGCAGGGATAAAATTCATCAAATGATCATATGTATTAAATCAATTTCTCTGAATTCAATTTTATATATCAATACAATTCAAGTCGTTATGTAAATGAAATTTACTGGTACCCGTGTAACCATATATACACGATCTTAAGAGCATGTATTAACAGTCTGTTATCTATATCTATGAACATTGCATTATTGGTTATAGGCACTAGAGGGTGTTGGTCACTATTTTAATGATGAACATGGGGCGACGTGGGTCCCTTTCTCACTTTGCCACTGGATTCAAGCTAGCCTGGCAGATGAAGGGTGTTACCCAGAAACCGGTCCCAGGATGCTTGTTTCCGGTTCAGGGAAGACCTGGCTTGGCAGTTCGGGCTGGACTGTTCCCATGAGGCACAGGATCAAGACTGATTTGCATATAGCTGGGTCTGAACTGAGGTGGTGAAGTGAGCTAAAGAATGATGATGGATTCAACCCAGATCTGTGACTGGGGGTGAGAGTCTGAAAAGTTTCAGCACTCCGTCCATTATCTCCTTGTGTTTGCTTTGTTCGCTCTAAGTTGGCAGGGTATGCCCAGACGTGGGTGCCTTGCTCACTTTGCCACTGGATTCAAGCTAGCCTAGCTGATGAAGGGTGTTACCCAGAAACCGGTCCCAGGATACTTGTTTCCGGTTCAGGGAAGACCTGGCTTGGCAGTTCGGGCTGGACTGTTCCCATGAGGCACAGGGTCAAGACTGATTTGCATATAGCTGGGTCTGAACTGAGGTGGTGAAGTGAGCTAAAGAATGATGATGGATTCAACCCAGATCTGTGACTGGGGGTGAGTGTCTGAAAAGTTTCAGCACTCCGTCCATCATCTCCTTGTGTTTGCTTTGTTCGCCCTAAGTTGGCAGGGTATGCCCAGACATGGGTCCCTTGCTCACTTTGCCACTGGATTCAAGCTAGCCTGGCTGATGAAGGGTGTTACCCAGAAACCGGTCCCAGGATGCTTGTTTCCGGTTCAGGAAAGACCTGGCTTGGCAGTTCGGGCTGGACTGTTCCCATGAGGCACAGGGTCAAGACTGATTTGCATATAGCTGGGTCTGAACTGAGGTGGTGAAGTGAGCTAAAGAATGATGATGGATTCAACCCAGATCTGTGACTGGGGGTGAGTGTCTGAAAAGTTTCAGCACTCCGTCCATCATCTCCTTGTGTTTGCTTTGTTCGCCCTAAGTTGGCAGGGTATGCCCAGACGTGGGTCCCTTGCTCACTTTGCCACTGGATTCAAGCTAGCCTGGCTGATGAAGGGTGTTACCCAGAAACCGGTCCCAGGATGCTTGTTTCTGGTTCAGGGAAGACCTGGCTTGGCAGTTCGGGCTGGACTGTTCCCATGAGGCACAGGGTCAAGACTGATTTGCATATAGCTGGGTCTGAACTGAGGTGGTGAAGTGAGCTAAAGAATGATGATGGATTCAACCCAGACCTGTGACTGGGGGTGAGTGTCTGAAAAGTTTCAGCACTCCGTCCATCATCTCCTTGTGTTTGCTTTGCTATATATACATCAGTAACATCTTGTCGTGTACAAACAATAGCACTTGCACTTTATAATTAGATTGATCAAGTGATCTTTTACATATAACAATTCAAGCAACTAACAATCGCCATTAGTGGTGGTCAGAGCAGGGATAAAATTCATCAAATGATCATATGTATTAAATCAATTTCTCTGAATTCAATTTTATATATCAATACATTTCAAGTCGTTATGTAAATGAAATTTACTGGTACCCGTGTAACCATATATACACGATGTTAAGAGCATGTATTAACAGTCTGTTATCTATATCTATGAACATTGCGTTATTGGTTTAAGGCACTAGAGGGTGTTGGTCACTATTTAAATGACGAACATGGGGCGGCGCGTCATGTGATCAAGACCGAGTTTTTACGGTCGAAATGCGTCATGTCAGGCATTGGCCTGAAGCAGACTGTGAGCCATGAATTTTAAATAAAGCACTACATCACAGCAACATTCTACGTCTTGTAGTCTGTACCTGGAAGGTCCCATCGGACGGTGGCAGGATCATTTTGGTTAATATATATATATATATATATATATATCTCTCTCTCTCTCTCTATATATATATATATATATATGATCAAGACAGGGATCTGCCGAAACGCGTCATGGCGGAGAAACTTTGGTGTAAATAAACGAAATTTGCACAGAATTTGGGTCTACTCTCGTTTCATGTTCCCATGGAGAGGAGTTGAGAAAAACGAGGCACTCACATATATATATATATATATATATATATATATATATATATATATCGGTAGCCACTTTGTAATTATAGGGCCCGATTCACAGAACTAACTTACGACAAAATCCTAAACTTACTACCATTTTGGTATTCACAGAATGAACTTACTCATTTTGGTATTCACAGAATAAACTTACTCATTTTGGTATTCACAGAAGGCACTTACACATTTTGTGTAACTTACACATTTTGTGTAACTTACTCATTTGTGTAACTTACACATTTTGTATTCACAGAAGGCACTTACTCATTGATGAGTAAGTGCCTTCTGTGAATACCAAAATGAGTAAGTTAATTCTGTGAATACCAAAATTGTTGTAAGTTCATTCTGTGAATACCCAAATGTGTAAGTTCATTCTGTGAATACCAAAATTGTTGTAAGTTCATTCTGTGAATACCCAAATGTGTAAATTCATTCTGTGAATACCCAAATGTGTAAGTTCATTCTGTGAATACCAAAATTGTTGTAAGTTTAGGATTTTGACGTAAGTTAGTTCTGTGAATCAGGCCCAACGTTAGGAATTCCTCAGATTTTTGCTCACTAATAACTTTATGCCAGTTTGACAAATCTCCACAAAACTTTCCAGACCTCTTCCTTTTTCTACATTGACGGATGATAGAAAGTTTAGCGGAGATTTGTCAAGGGGGTGCAAAGAAAAAAGGGGGGGTCATAAAATGCAGTTTGGCACCAATGCATTTTCAATAGACTTTGTACTCACATGTAGTGGCTAAATGGCTGAACGGATTTCCATTAAATTTGGCAGGATTATACATTATGGTTTGCAGATTATCACTTTTGGTAGTAGAGGTAAATTGGATAAGTATTTTAAATTATATGTGACCGTGGTAGTTTCGTTCAATTCCGTGAAACTACTTCGGTACATGGCAATGACAAGTCATGTGATTGGCTGTTGAATGCCTTTAGAAAAGATAAAGGCATCCTTGTTGTTGTAAGGCCACTTTCACTGTGTTCTGGGTTAAGGGCTTAGACATAGGTAAGTATCAGGTTTGATAATTTTTCTCCTACCTATTACCACTTCATTAAAGTGGTAATAGGTAGGGAACAATTAAATATAGCTTCTATATATTTAAAAAAGTTTCATAGAGTACTGTGGTACTACCAAAGCGGTACTGCTGTACTTAAAAACATATGCAACATAATTAAAAACACGTAATACACTATATCTCCCAAAAAAGGGGTACTACTGTGTGTTTTGAAATGTTTTACATATTTAATTCTTTCTAAAAAAAAGTGCACGGAGTTTACAGAGCAACTTAAAAATAATCAAATAAAAAGGTACACTTCTTAAAAATATGGTACTTTCTAGGTACTACTGCAGTACTCCGTAAAGTTTTTAAAAATATAAATACATTTTCCTACCTATTAACTCTTTATTAAAGTGGTAATAAGTAGGGAACAATAATAAAGCGTAATGCTTACCGATATTTAAGGCCCTAACTCAGAACACAGCTAAAGCGTAGTTGAAGAATCATGTCTGCCTTTTAATTTTGTTAAGAGCAGCCCTTAACCAATTCTATACTGCCTTGTCATCGGCATATTCTCAGGTATACTGCAAAGTTACTGCAGTATACCACGGCACAATATACAACTAAGGTCCAGATGTATTATTGTATTGCAAAACCCTTGCATCACTCATGGTCTTGCATGGGCACCGCGCTACTTAAGTCACATTTTACAAAGCAACACAAGGCACCATGCTTGACCCTGCGTTGCTTGGTTAAATCGCTGACTTGCATTTAATCTGCACACCACATTGTACATTTCTAACAAATTTTATGTACATCTGTTAGCCACTCCACTCTGCGGCACTCCACTGTACTGCACTCCAGTCTACAACACTCCAATGTACACTACTCCACTCTACGCTATTCTACTCTTTGCCACTCCAGTGTACGCCACTCAACTCTGTGCTATTCCACTGTTTGCCCCTACCTCTATACAACTCCACTGTACAACACTCCACTGTACGCTATTCCACTCTACATCACTCCACTCCATGCCATTCCTTTCTATGCCACTCCACTGTATGCCACTCCACTCTACACTATTCCACTCTATGCCCCTACGCTCCATGCCACTTCATTGTAAGCTGTTCCACTGTATGCCACTCCACTCTACGCTATTCCACTGTATGCAACTACACTCTATGCTAATGCACTGTACGCTATTCCACTCTATCCCAATGTACTGTAATCCACTCACCTCTACGCCACTCCACTGTATGCTATTCCATTGTATGCCACTCCACTCTATGCTACTACACTGTACACCACTCCTCTGTATGCCACTCCATTCTACACCACTCCACTCTATGCTATTCCGATGCATGCCACTTTACTGTACACCACTCCACTTTACATTACTCCACAATACCCCAAACCACTCTACGCTATTCCACTGTATGCAACTCCACTCTACACTATTCCACTGTATGCTATTCCAGTCTACCGCACTCCACTGTACACACTCCAGTCTAGGACACTCCACTACATGCCACTCTACTGTACGCTACTCTACTCTATGATATTCCATTCTACAATTCTACAATACTCTACTGTACCTCACTCCACTCTATGCCACTCCTCTCTACGTTATTCCACTATATACAACACCACTATATGGCACTCCACTCTATGCCACTCCACTGTACGCTATTCCATTGGACCCCAATCCACTCTACGCCACTCCACTCTATGCTATTCCACGCCACGCTCCACCATTCCACTGTTCCCCGATCCACTGTAGGCTATTCCAGTGTTCGACACTTCACTATACACCACTACACTCTACACTACACTACTCCACTCTACGTCACAACACTCTATGCCACAACATTCTATGTATTGACACTGTACGCCACAATAGTCTATGATACAACACTCTACAACCTAACACTGCACGACACTGCCCTCTACGCCACTCCAGAGCATGCCACTCAAGTCTACTCTACTCTACGAACATCTACTCCACTCAACAACACTCTATACCCCTCCACTCTACTAAACTCTTCTTCACTCTATGCTACTCCACTGTATAATGCTGTACTCCCATCTATGCCACTGTACAACACTGTAGTCTACTCTGTGCTACTCTACCAAAGTTTAGTTCACTCTACGACACTCTATGCAACTGCCTCTATGCCACTCCACCAAAATTTACTCCACTCTACTCTTTAACACACTACTCCACTGTACTTGACTCTACTCCACTATTCCACTTTACGCTCCTCCACTCAACGGCACTGTATGCCACTCGACTTTACAACACTGTATGCCACTCTACTGTACCACACAATACTCTACCCGTCTCCTTTCTATAACACTATACTCAACTCTATGCCACTCCACTCTTCTCCTATAACAACTGTTCACCTCACTCTACGACATGGCATACAGACTGTCTTACACACCACTCCATTCGATGACACTTTACTCCACTCTATGCAGAGTCAAGTTAGGAGATCTCTGTACTCACCACTAGTCACATAGTGTGTACTTGTAGCCTGTTTGCCACCTTCATCCTCTGTCAGAACATGTATGATATTCCGGCCACCATATTACCAGTGCATTACAGTCACACTTTGGGTAAAATAATGCATTTTCTTCATGTTTCTGTGAGGGAAAGTTCTAGATGCTATAGGGATTCACAAAATGTGAACCACCCAGTGTTCGCACATTTCTCCCGATAAAATTGTTACCCACTTGTGCAAACCAGACAAAACGTACACTTTCTTGCACAACCCCTTTTGTCCCTTTTTTCCCCAACAAAAAACACAATTTTGCTATATTGTGGCTACTTTCTTGGTTCCCTCCAGGGTGATCCACAAACCCTGGGCACGGTTAGAATCTGCAAGATGTGGGGGAAAAAAGGATATACATTTGGCTCAATACCTTTTATGGAAAAAAGTCATGATGGCATAAGCGCAAAGTGCCTAAAATACTAAAAATAGCTTAGGACTGGGGGGGGGAGTTTGAAAATACTCTGCAGTTAAGGGGTTAAACCCGTTATGTCTTCTTCCATCGAAATGTATCTCCTTTGCACTACTATTCCAGAGCTTGCTATGAAGTCATCCCTTTCTAGTTGTTAACTTGAGAAGCTTTGAGGAATGTAATGAGCATCAGGCTAGGTAATGTAATCTATCCGGCACTTCTGCTGGATGGTGCAGTACCAAGATCACTCAATTTTGAATTTCGAGGAAACTTTTCTACCCCATGTTTGAGACTATCCTAAAGAGTTTTTCCCACCTCAATAATACCTTCTTAATTAAGAAACCCATGATAGTTGCATCTGTGGTCCATTAATCTTTAATGCTGTCCAGGAGTGCCATTTTCCATTCTGCGCCCCAAAGAACAAATTGTGCTACTTCACCTTTTGTTTATCAATGCTCGCCCCTTTAAAATTGCTCAAAAGGAATGCAGCATTTGGCAAGGAGCTCCATTCACAAAAAGTCATACATATACACATAACGGAAAATATAATCAAACTTTTGTACTATATTGAAATGGAAATTGTAATCCTCATTGAAGGAAGTCACAGCGCCTACTGTATTTTACTATGTTTTAAAAGAATATTTTTATGTAACATTGTTACGGTTTTAATTAACCAAACAATAAAGAGTTTCAATTCAATTAAAATCTAACTCTAACAGATACGCTTGTAAGCATACTCCTACACCTGGTAGTAAATGTACGACCTTTGCGGATTCACAAACACTCCCAAGCATACACCTGCATGAGTCTCAGCTTTCCAGGCGTGCTAATGTGAAAGTCAGGTGACATTTGCTATTTGTAACTTCCCCAGCGCGAGTGGTAAACACAGTACAACTCTACAATGGGGAAAGGCAGCCCAGTTTGAGAATGTTTTTTTATTTAACTTTTTTTTCTCCTATGGCGAATCCCTTTCCATACACCCCATGAGGTTTGAAAGTGTTCTTTGTCTCTTCCCACCAGGGAAGGGGAGGTACTCCAACCTTTTGCTGGAGTAAACCACAGGACCAACAAATATCGATGGCTGAAAGAGGATGGAGACAAAGATTGTGAATGGTAACAAAATCCCTTGGGCCTCATTTATGAGGCCCCTTGCGCCGTTGGAACGTCACTAAGCACTAAGCCACTTTTTTTTGGCTTAATGCTGCCTCGTAAATATCGTTCCCTTTAACTCACTTTTCTGTGTTAAAGGGGCGTGTAATGGGTGTTGTTGGGGGCGTTCCCAGCACCATCCATGGCTTTTTGACACTGCCCAAGATTTGCGAGAAATCGTAAATCTGAGGCAGCGCCAAAAACGTTCGCCTCCCCTGGGGAGGCATAAGGAAGGCACATCGAGGAGAAATATCTTTATTTCTCCTTGTTTTTCCAATTTCTATGTGTGCTGCATTCTGCAGCACACATAGAAAGAGGAAAAAGCCTCTTGTGATTGTTTTTGTGCAGGAAGGTTTCCCTTCCTGCACAAAAATAACCATCCCTGCAACGCAGGCACCCTTGTAGCATGGTGCAAAGGTGCCTGCGTTGGCGCACGCCAGCCCTTTGTGCACTGGCGCAGGGGAAAAGGACAGGAATGCGCCATATCCGATAGATATAGCTTATTCCTGCCCTTTTCTTTTGCCATAGGGCAGCGCAGCAGGGAGGCCTGCGGTGCTGCCCTAAGGCAAAACCTCATAAATGAGGCCCCTCATTTTTTGGGCATTCAGAAACTTAGTGCAAGCCACGCCTTGATATGCACACTTCCGCATGTTATGAGGGGTTTAATAATGCATAGTTGTACTCAGTTGTGGCATCTAATTACGTACTAGTGAAACTATTTACCCCCGCCACGTTTAAGGGCATAGGCACAAACAAACTGCTGGGACAGATACTTGTGCATGTAAGCCTGAAATGCAAGTGTCTTGTCAGGCGGCAAATAACCTGTCCCTTGATCAAAAATGGATTCTCTTCGTGTGTTTAAGATGGGTCTGGCCAACCAGCGTGAGCATGCATTTTTAACAGAGCTGATTACTTGTCCTCTGCAGTTTAATAACCAAGCATATTTACAGTTATGCTCTACGGTTCGTCGAACTACAAAGTCAATTTGATTAACGGGTATGCAGGAAAAACCTTTTAACATGCTTCAGGCTCCCCCTTACCTTTTATGTGTGCAGTTTACATATTTTAATATTAATGGAAACTAAAGCCCATAAAACACGAGGCCTGACAAAAAAAACCGCAGGATTTTAACATTTAAATTTGGCCGTAAATAATACAAATATAATAAACATTTTTTGTCTCCATATCTTGCGGATTGACTTACCAATAAACATGAAGGCTTATATTACCATAACTAAACTGCAGGACTTTATAATGAGTTTTTAATTTGAAATCGAGGTGCAAGTGTGGTTGGGCTGTCCTCTAAATTTGTCCACTGACAGCTTGTCCTCACAGCTTCACTGCCTACCTCCTCCATAAAAAGTAGACATTGCAAACGCAAGCGTTTTTATTCTTTAAAGAAATGTCACCTCTTGGTTTCTTTAATGCATAACTGTTGGCGAGACGTACTTGGGGGCATATTTTTTATAGGTTTTGCGTCGCCCTGCGCCTTGCAAGGGACGCAGAGCGGCGCAAAACCTACAATGAGATTTATCAAGCCATGCAAGGCGACCCTGCGTGGCTTGGTAAATCTAGAGTAACGCAAGGCAGCGCAAGTCGCTGCCTTGTGATCCACTGCGTTGTGAGGGCATTACAAGGGTGGAGCGTGGGTGCTCCCACGCATCCACCCATGCATTCTGACGAATTTACAGATTTACCAAGAGTGGTAGACATGGGAGTAAGCAAATAATTTATTATACAGTTATTTAAAACAGTTACAAAGAAAGATTCAAAATGAACCTGTCAATAAGAAAAGGACTGTCCAAGTTAAAACATATGATAAAATTATTTCAATTTCTCCCATTAGTCTAGGCCATAAATAGATATAAAAGATGCCATAGACAGTTTAAGTTACATCGCTGAGGGGCACTTACATAGCCATAATTCTCCAGGGGAAAGCTGTGATGTTGCATGGAGAATCCTTCTATTTCCCCACCTCAGGATCGATATCCGGAACAAAGATTACCATAGGCAGTATGGGTTGCGTCACTGGAGATTGGTTACTTTCCACAAATCAGTACCAGAAAGCTTATAAAGTGATTGTGCTCTTTAGTTTTTAGGATATCGTGCTAAGCGAGGCACCCCATTGTTTCCCCATCTCAGCAACACCAACCAGACGTTGGAAGTTATTGGTGATTAGCAGTTCGTGAAATACTGGGGTTAGGTGTAAGTAGTCTTATATTTAGCGTCACATACTGAGCCCTGTATTAGTCTGAAGCAGCCTCCAGCGACTTTATTGCATACTGCATGAATTTCATAAATCTGGCTGCAAGCTGGGGCGACTGCGGCGATAGGCAGTCAGTAATTGCTTTCCCTGCATGATCTTATTTGAGATTGTGAAAAAAATGGGCGCAATCAATAACGTCTCCTGGTAGTAATAGCTCACAAATGCAAATAATGTGCATTAAGGACTCCGATGCAGACCCACAAAGTCTACAGGACCGTTCCATCATTCCATTTATACGGCCAAAGTGATACTCTTTGAGAGGAATTATACCACTCCTCAATCTTAGTAATTGTTTTTTCTTGTGGAGTTTCAACGGTAGACCTGGGAAAGCATTAGGATTCTATGCCTCCCCACCAGAGGCGCAACAAGGAGAAATATATTTATTTGTACTCGTTGTTTGCTTTTTCTAAGTGTACTGCATTCTGCAGCACACTTAGAAGCAGGAAAATGCTTCTGAGGATTGTTTTTGTGCAGGAAGGTGCCCCTTCCTGAACAAAAACAATCCTGCCTCCAACACAGGCACCCTTGCACCATGGTGCATGTGTGCACCACAATGCACTTTGAAAAATGCATTTATTTGCATTTTTCAAAGGGATTGAAAATTACCATCAACTTGAAGTTGATGGTAATTTGCAATTCTAAATTGCAAAAACGCAATTTCAGATTGCATAATGCATCGCATTTAGGGGGTCGCAATTTGCGATTCCCTAACTGCATTCGCAATTAAGGGAATCGCAAAAAATTGCGATTTCCTTAATTGCGAATTTCAAAAATGGTACATGCATCTCAAAAGGCCATTTTGCGATCGCAAACGGCCAAATTTTGTGATTCACACTATTTGCGATCGCAAAATGGTTTGATGCATGTGCCCCAAAATGTTTGTTAAACTTTTGCTTTTTTATTTTTAAATACACACTGTGTTCTTTTTAGGAAAATGGGATGCTTTAAAAAAAACAATTGCTTTATTTAAATGTCATTGGTGTGGTGTGGTGTTCTGCTGACTCCAGAAGGCCACCATCCCTGTCATGGCTTGTAGTTGTTTGCAATTTATGACCTACCTAATTAATGTTCATTAGGTAGGATCAATTGTGGCCCACTATGATTCTGTATTTTGTGAACTGACTTATTAACACATAGGTTGTTTGCAAAACACTGCAGTGGTTGCAAAAATGCTTCATGAATATTAATGAGACCAGTGCTTAGTACATCTGGCCCAAAATGTATTATTTCGAAATAATAAGGTTTAGTATTATAGTTTGTCATACTTTTTGAGGAGTGTGGTAGGCTACTATTTATATTATAATATGCTTTTGGCTATGAATTCTAAGTAATCTACTCCTTTGTTATTTATGAAGAGTTTGACTTTAAATGGTAGCATGTTATACATGCTTTAGGTTTGTTTCCTAAGTTTAGGGACAATTTGGCTAACAGATTGTTCCATTAGTAGTTGTTGGTAGCTTTGCTCTTTTTATATTGCTTCTATAAATTTGTACGGTGTAGGTTCTGTCTAATGTGGATTGGAAGGCATTGTACCATTCTTCCACTACGTTGTTTATTTTGGCCTCTTGTGCTAAGGTGCTGTCCTAGACATTCCACAATAGTATTTGGAATTTGGGTTGGTGTCTGTGCCTGGAGCAATGCAGTCTGCCAACCCAAGAAAGAGTCCATTAGGGGACTAAGTTTGTCTTGGTTTTGCTGGTAGAAAGGGCTTTCTATTAGTGAATTGTAGTGGTTGGCTACTTCTGTGACAAGGTTATAAGCTAGTGCTATCATTTCTTTTAATTTCAAAGGCAAATTGGCTGCTTGTAGCATATTCTACATTGGTGCAGATTTTTGGGGTGTCTCCATATACTTTGATTGAAATGATAGTAACACCATTGGATGGCTGTGTGGGGGTGAATTTTTAGAATGGTTTGTATCATGGGTTGCCCAAAGTCTGTGATTATCTTTTGGGGGTAGTAGTTATTTGTTCTATGTTTAATATATTTTAGGAGGTCGTAGTAAGTGCTTCTTTGTTTATTTGGTAGTAGAGCATATATAAAAAGGATATTTGTGATTTGATATTCAACAAGTATGGTATATATCTGACTGAATGGTTTGGGACACATTCTGAAGGTTCCATCCATCATCCAGGTTTGAAATTGGGTAAGTTTTATTAAGTTGTCTGCTGAGGAGAATATTAGGATTAATTTCTCATTATTTATGCTGTCATGTAAAAGGAATGCTTCCTCATTATGTTATGTCACAGTTATGTTATGTTATAATCTTGAAGTGTGGATGCGGGGCACAATCAGTAGAGCTTTATCACTAGGTTTAAGTAATCTGGCTGGACAGTAGTGGCACAAGTTATCCATCTGGTAATTGGGGCCTCTACCCATCAAATAATTGTGAGTGAGGCAGCAGAGCTTGAAAACAATGCACTTCCTGACTGGAAGCCAGTGCAGAGCTCTCAATGTAGGAGCCAAGGAGTAGCCTGCCGGGAGATTGCAAACCAGGTGGGCAGCAGTATTTTGCACCACCTGAAGTTTGGACAGTAAGGTATCATTTGCAGCCACAAGCAGAGCATTGCCATAAACCAGCTAACTTATGACCAGGCCTTGGACCAGAGATTTCCTCGCTGAGGATGGTAACCAAGAAAATATTTTCCTCACGAGCCGCATGGTGGCAAAACATGCTCCACTAATTGCAGAGATGTGATCTTTCATGAATAGGGCCGGGTCTAGTTTGATGCCCAGATTTTTCACTGCTTGCCTGGGAGACGGGGCTGAACAGAGGTCAGGGGGCCACCAATTGAGTGACCAGATTTGAGGGGTTTTACCAAACAGCAGCATCTCTGTTTTTTCACTGTTCAGTTGGAAAATTCGCTGTCATCCAGGCAGCAATCCTTCTCATACAATCTATGAAGCAAAGTTTTACACCATCAAGGTCTTGGCCAAATGAGATGATTATCTGGTTATCATGTGTATAAGATATAACCTCAAAGCCACAGTGTGAGGAATCCCAGGAGGGGGAGCGCGAGAGGGAAGAGCAACACCTACCTTCGTTAGGTTATCGGATACGGGAAAGAAGAAGCCGTAGAGAGAAATAAAGGAAGGACTTTAGTTGTCCCTCGCAAAAGGTAGAACGGGGCGTGACGGATTTCACGGACCAATCACCGGGCGTCAGAGAAGGAAGAAAGCCAGCCACCAATCCAAGTGAGGAGGATGATCGGGGGCGTGAACAGGAAGAGAGGAAGACGCACAGATCTGGCGGGAGGACGTGGAGACCGGAGAGACAGCAACACTGTGGCCAGGAGACGCCGCAGAAGAGTATTCCAAAGACGAGGGTCCCGACGAAGACCAAGAAGCCTGGTACGAGGAGTGGTGGACATCCTCGGAGGAGACAACGCCTCCCGATGCAACTCCAGAGAGTTGTGGCAGACGCGGTACGTGAGTGGGACGGAGTGTATTTCGTCTCCCTTTCTTTTTTTTCTTTTCCCCTCCTCTTTTCCTGTTCCTTTTCTATCTCGTTTGTGCTTCTGTCCTCGCAAACCTCACGGGTGCTCCTCAGACCGCGGTGATTGGATTTCCTTTTCTGCCATATCTTCTTAAACCGCGTTCCTAAAGAGATTACCTATTTAGTATATCTACCAAGCTTTACCCTATAACCTTCATCTACTTTATTATGTAGACCACTCAGTCTCCACAATACCTCACTATCCTTTTGGTGGGTGAAGGGACCTATCCTATATCGAAAACCATAAAGAAGAGACTCATACTTACCGCCACTTTCATTTTTTTTCTTTCGAGCCTCCGAGTGGTCCCCCTCATAAGGAAGGCTGAAGACTGACGGCATCAACCTGTAAAAAGATGAGAGTAGAGAAAAATAAACATCCTTGCTTAAGAGAGAAAACTGAGAGACCTAACCCAAACAAAGTAACAATTAATCCTTTGTTCGATTAATTCGCTCATCATTCAAAAACTTGTACAGCCTCCTCACTTCTGCTTCCGCTGATCCCTCCCACATACAGGCTTTCACAATCTGAGCAAGGGGGGCCATGTAGATGTTAATTAACGTGGGGCTCAATGATGAGCCCTGGGGTACCCCTTGTTGATGGGAATGGTACGCTACTGGAAAGAACCCGGCATGATTGTTAGTGTCCAGCTGTCTAGGAAATCGGCAAACTATGATAAGTCTTTGCCACCGATATTTATCTCACACAGCCTGCGAATCAGGATTGTGTGGCACACGGTATCGAAGGCTGCCGAGAAGTGCAACAGCACGAACATCATGATATAACTGGCATCTAAAGATAGTCAGATGGTGTCAGTGACTGCCACCAATGCGGTCTCAGTGCTATGGCAAGATCTGAATCCAGTTTGGAAGGAACCAAGAATCTTAATATATTTTTTGCTCCTTTATGTTTTTAAGTTTAATAACAGTTATGTTTTAGTTCAAATATAAGTTTTACTTATTTAGTTAGGTAGTTGTTGAGATGTATATATTTTTTCTTAATGGTCTAGTGAGAGAATCAAATCAGGCAGAGTTTCCTCGTCCTGTAGCGTTTGTCATTTTTGAATTATTTAGTTGTTTAAATTAGTGTGCCTTTTATATTGTTTAATTAATTGTTTCTTCGATTTTATCGGTTAAAGTTGTTTATAGTTTTCTCTTATTGGTTGATTTGGTTTAGTTTTAATTTTTTTAATCAGTTGAGTACGTCTATGGTAAACACTTAGGGGCCGATTCCGATTCAGGCCGGAAATCACTCCGACCGAGCCGGACCCGGAGAGATTTCCGACCGAATCGGACCCTGGCAGTCCGACCGAACGAGTACGATGCGCACGCATGCAATCGGACTCGAGTCGTTCGGACTCCCATTGAAGTCAATGGGAAACGGACATACAACGCGTACACGGGCTCCCATTGACTCAATGGGTGCGAGGCGAACAAGGGCGCCCCCTACAGCGGGTACGCCTCGATGCGACTCGCGGCGTACATGCACAGGTAGGGGGACCCATGGGTCCCCCTGTGTGCGACTCCGCGCGGCCTACGCGTACAGGGGGTCCGACACGGACCCCCAAAGTCCGGCTCCGACTGCTCTTTCGAGCCGGACGGCGCGAGTCGGTCGGACTGCTCGCGGCGCGCATCGTACTTGCCCGGCCGGGAACGTCTCCATTGCGCTGTGCAAGCTCATGTCCGTGGCGAGTCGGTCGGAGCGGTTCGGACCCGTGTACGAAGTCGGTCGGGCGATTTCACGTGCGCTCGTATCGTGCTCGGCCGGACGCACGTACGAATCGGTCGGGAAAGAGGGCTCCGAATCGGATCCGGTTAAGCCGAATCCGATTCGGTGCCCTACCGGCTGAGATCGGAATCGGCCCCTAATTTGGGCTTTCTATTTGATGTATGATATATAGCTTGATATTGTTGGATATATATATTTAATAATATTCCGGTTGGTGTTTAAATGTTTGTAGTTAATGCTACATTTTTGTTTGAGGTTGTATTGTTAATATTTTAGATATATAATTTTTGGGGGGAATGATAAATCTTTTGTTGATGTTATATATTTTTATTTAATTTAAATATGCGTATAACACTTTTGAGGATTATTTGAAGTAATTGTTTATGTAAAAAGTCTTTTTATCTGTTTAATAATGATTAATTTAATGTTTTGACAATAATATTGTAGTCAATATTGTTTGAATCCCTATATTTGATATATTATATGTTTATTTAAAAGTAACAATATTTTTGTTTCTAATATTTTTATTTTCGATATAGGTAAAAATTGGTATTTTTGGCAATGATATTTGTGCTCTCAATATTTGTGCTTTTTATAGTCAAATATGGGAAGTAGATATTTTTGTAATCAATATTTAATTTCCGATATTTTTGTGTTTTGATACTGTATGCATTGATATTATGTCAGTGATCCATTACTTTTCTTAGAATGTTTTGGGAAGTAAAAAGAAGTAGAAATGAGAAAACAAGCATTTGCAAAGCCTGCATGTCTGGTTTTAATGAACTAATGTATACAATCATGCAGAAGCCACCATGGAAAAGGTCCAGATTCCTGCAATGAAAAAGGGTGATTTTATTTTTAGCAATGTGAGTACAGAAAGCTAAGCTACAGTCTAGTAGAAACCTAGTAGAAACCTCAAACTTCTGTCTAAGGTTACTAAGCTGGGTGAAGTCAGGGGGCTAGGGAGTGAGGAGGAAAATAACGTCTGATTCCATGGCAGACAGTCAAGATTGCACATGGTGATAAAAACACTACTGTAATTTGACATAAAAGGGCAGCATTATTAATTTTTAACACAGAACAGCGCAGCAACCAAATTTGCTGTGCTGTGTTTCGCATGGCACAGCGCTGTATCTAAAGGCAAAACCCCCCACAAGAAGGGAAAAATTGTCACCTGCCTATGAATAAGCTGGAGCGCAATGCGTCTCTCAATAACTACAGGTCAGTCAGATCCGGGGAGCAAGGTCAGAGATACATCTGGCATTCAAAAATATGCTTAACCACGATGATACAAAAATATTTTTTAATTTATTCAAAATGTAACAATTTTCAAAACATGTGATGCATTTTAGACTCTTTTTTTATATACATGAAAATCAAAGCAACACAATCAACATAATGACACAAATAAATTCTGTCTCATAGAGACCATACAAAAACAGCGGAACAAATGGCTCCCCCAACAGGATAAATTACGGCAAATCAATAAAAAACATCCTCATGCTAATTGCATCTTAACACAAACTAAACAATCAAGCATACCAAAATCTCACTCACTCTGCTATCTCACTAACACATTCACACAATAAAAGAATTGCATAGGTATAGGGACAGGGAACCTTGAATAGAGGACAGCGTGGTATCTTGCACTGTTATTAAAGGTAAATTACAAAAAGGCTCCTCGGATAAGGCAATGAAGATCCGTAAGGTAATTTGAATAACGATTAATTAATTATTACTCAAGAAACACCATACACAATTAATGGTTGCTTTAGAAACATAGATTTTGCATTGGAACCCTTTGTTCTCTTGTAGTTCCTTTACATATACCACTGTATGGTTCCTGTCAAGCACGGTGCCGACTCGCGTTTCAGTGTGGGGCTAGGATCTAGTCGTCATCTTCTTCAGGGCACAACTAAGATGCAATCCAGGGAGTGGCTGTGAGGTTCGGGGGAAGAAGAAAAGGAATTTATAGACAAAAAATGGGGTCCAAGACTCCGTTAAGAAATGACTCTCAATACTGAATGATGAATCCGTTCTATACCCAGGGATGGGAATCTGCTGTAGAGTTCGGATCCAGATAAGCACTCGAGTGATGAAAACACCTTCCACGTAACCAATCAGGAAGGTAAGTCAAACGCCAGGCCGATGGAGTATCGGTTCAAGGCAAATCCAGGAAAACACGGATAGCAGGGGTCTGGAAGCAGTAGCAGGAAGCGGTGCCTATCTAGATGCGGCTCCGCTGCCTCCAGACAATGTTGAAAGTAGGGAAAGTCCCCCACTTCTCCTCTGCGTTCGGAGAGAGAGCATCTTAGATCGAGCTCTGTCTCGGTAGCTTTATGCTACATGACCTATTATTGTGGAGAGATTTTTTAGGGAGGCTCCACAGACTGACACCTTTTATTTCTTGTCCCTGAAGATGCTGAAGTAGGGATGTCATTGTAGTGTTAGAGTGGGCATAGATTAATGCTTTATATTCAACAACCCTCGATGCAGGGAAACTTGGACTCGTGTTTTTTGATCCTCTGCATTCTATTTCTTGAATTAATTGTTTTGTTCATGTTGCACCGCTTAAACTTGATACTTAGGTTTGGCTATCTGCTGATTCCGATGTATTTCTACACTCTCATTTTGAGATGTCTCCATGTCCAGCTATTTTTGGCTTTGTAATAAATTAACTAACCTTATGTGGTTGACTGTGTTTACTATGTGTCGAGAGAATTTCCTGTTGAATTGATTAGCAATAATAATTACTTTTCTCCCCTCTACCCTTACATGGTGCTAAAAAGAACGATCGGATTGTGATTCTAGAATAGGTCCAGTACTTGTGGGCCCGACCCTTTCAGTTGGTAGCAGAGTAGGATGGTTAGCACATGGGGCGAGGGGAGATTCTAGAACTAGTCTAGAAAAGTGGAACTTGGAAACCCCAAAGTCCCAAAATAGAGCCCAATGACCGAGAAAGAAGAGCGACGGAATCCAGTGGAGACTGACGGAGTTTGACAGTGCGGCAAGATCAGCGGCGACCGGGGGAGTGAGTATCAATAGGGTGTATGTTGTGTGTTAGATTGCAGGAATTCATTGATTGTGTGATGTGTGGCAGAGTTTGTGTGAGAGTCGAGTGAATGTGGTTTTGGCCCGGACGTTGTCCAAGAGTTGAGATTTGAGTTTCAGGTCCCAAAGTGGCCTAAGATCCTGGGATATATTAAATGGTGCAGAAGACACCCAGATTGGTGTGATTGTCTGACCGAAGGCCTCCCGTGGCTACCGCCCTGGGTGGAGTTAGATGTGGGTTGGGGATATCAGGAATGGCATTACTGCATAATAACTTTTTTTTCTTTAGGTAGATATTTATTCTTAAATTGAAACTTCAGAAAAATAATTTTAATGTAATATATGACCATTAATTAATGACAATAGTGTTATATGATTTTATATTTTGTTCTCCATCTTACATTCAGATTTAACATAAAATATTTTTATTATTTATTTTTGAGTTAAATATACTTTTTATTTTTCCCTATATATTTATCAAGTGAGCTCTCCACGGTGAATTCAGAGTTTCTCTAAGTTAAAGTATAGGGAAAATTAAAAAAATGTATTCCCACCTAAAGTAAAAATATTTTTTACTATGCATTAATAATTATTAAAAAGTGATGTGTAGAAATAATGAAAATTAATTTAGTTATATTTTAATGTAAATGATAGATTATTTTTTAAAGTAGAACATAAATATTACAATATTTTATAATTAAATATTTGTACTACCGTTAAATATTTTTACATTAAATATATTTATTTATATTTTAACTATTTTTAATATTTTGATCTAGCATTATTTCTTATCAGATATTATTTTAATTCACTGCTCCATTATTTTCTCTGGGAGGGTGTTACAGTGGCAGTGATTGGCCATGTGTGGTGCTGGACTTACTACTTTTTTGTTGTGTTTTTAATAGTTACTTACTCTCGGATTTTGTGAATAAGCAAAAAGTAGTCAACTGACTCAAAACAGTAAGTTATCTTTGTGAATCAGGTCCATAGTATCTTGGATTCTAAGCAAGCTGATTTCTGTCAGGGGCTTGGCACTGAATCAGTTCTAGTGGCCATCTTTGATTACCTGCATTGTACACTAGACACAGGCAGCTCAGCAATTTTAATCCTATTGAGTGTAACTGCTGGATTTGACACTGTCTTTCATCCCTTTCACCTACAGAGATTGTGAGAGTTGGGGTGAGAGAATGGTGTCCATGCTTGGATTTCCTCATTTCTGACTAACAGAGAACAAGCAGGTACATTTCCCCATTTTGCTCATTTTTCCATTCACTTACTACAGGAAGGTTACATAGCTCAGCTTTAAGCTCTACTATTTTTAACAGTTACTTGATTCTGCTTGTCCATCTAATCAAGGAACATGGATTTACTTATTATGTTTGTGAAGATTGTATACAATTGGTAATAAACATATATCCTCAATCAGATCTTGTGCCCATTCAAATAGCTTGCAAACATTGCTTCTGTGAGGTTGCTCCTTGGATAAATCATAATAACTTCAAGCTGAATTCAGAACAAAATTGATCTTTATCTTCAGTGGTCATAACTCTACTTCTCTCTGGTTTGAGTTGTGGTGGCCTTCCTCATTAGAAACCACCTCACCCCCAGTGCTTTATGCTAAGGTTTTGTTTCTTACAAATTAACCTTCTTGCTGCAGATTACAAGGTTATCTGCATCATATTTTCTGACACTTTGAACATTGTTCAAAATTTACAAAATTGCAAAGGTTCATCATTCATTCCTACCTCATACCGAAACACTATTATCCAGGTGCTAATACAATCTACCTGGATTATGCTAACATGATCTAACTTGACTTTCCCAACTGCATGCTGAAATGTCAACAAATACTTCATAGCCAAGCTCCTTATTTTAGATTTGCCTAGACATGTGAATACTTCTTGCCACTGGCTTCCTGTTCAAGATCATGTTGTTTTTAATTCTTTTGTATCTGTCATAAGGCTTTAACTAGGACTGGTCCGACATTTATCTGTTCATGTTTTAGGATGTATGTTTCATCATGTACACTGACCATCAGCAAACCTTTTGATGCCTCCCCACATTAAACACTCCAGGAACGGGGGAGATTATTTTCCTTCTCGGTAGAAAAAGCATGGAACGGCTTCCACTTTTTGATTATATCTATTTCTAAACAGCTTGCTTTTAGGAAAGCTCACTAAAACCTGGCTTTCCTTTAACATTGGTGATCTGGTTGCCCATGGCTTTATTTTCCAGCACTGGGATGCCTGGTTGAGGTTACTGTTGCGCTCTATAAGTATTCATTCATTCATTCATTCATTCATGTTGTATGGCTTTGAATAATTTCATGGTAACACACAGACTCATATACACTCTTTCTAGATGTACGTTGCATTCTCATGTGAAACCCTTCTTATCCCCCACTGACAAATATACCATCATGTTCATGACAGACAACAATATTAGGAATGCACTTGCATATGGATGCTTTATTTAAACCAAAACTATCTCATATCACAGGAATATGTAGCTTTCAGCCACAAACTGTGAAGCCTATTAGAATGTTGTTGGGCCCACCACGTCGTAGTTACAGCATTGATAACCATCCGTAAAGTGCATGTGAAGCACAGTTTTACCAATTCATTTTCAAAGCTGCATAGTACATGCATAGTACACTTTTGTTAATTATCAAAGCAACAAAGTGCTAAGAATTCTATCATAGCCTGAGATGAGCTAAAATACAAAATAGTATAGTTAATACAACCCCCCTCTAGAATGTCTGCTTTGATAAAACTAACAGTGTAGATGGACCAACAGCCACAGGAAGACAGACACCACCAACAAAGGAACAGAATTGCAGCTGTCATCCCATATATCCCTTTCAGAACACCATAATTCTCTATAAAATCGTTCTTCAGTAAAACTCACAGAGGTTGGTTGTATCCATGGGAGGTTGTCAA
Organism: Calotriton arnoldi; assembly: GCA_963921515.1. Taxonomy (NCBI): domain Eukaryota; kingdom Metazoa; phylum Chordata; class Amphibia; order Caudata; family Salamandridae; genus Calotriton; species Calotriton arnoldi. The sequence continues at coordinate 2,995,118 of CAWUFW010000339.1, forward strand.
CAAATAGCAGACAGAGAAAATGACCTGTGTTTGTATTGCCATCACTTCACCCACTACAGGCACACTGCAAATTCATTCAGAAGCATGAAATCAGTCTGAGTTTCTTTGATTCTGTTATGTTTCTACCTGCCCTGGGATCCAATGTTACCCAAGTCCTGATCCTAGCAGTTTTATTGGATGCACCAGAAAGGACACAGGTCATAGGTTGGCCTAGAATTCTTTCTGGCACTACCAAAAGAGCAGCCATAACTAGTCTGATCTGCAAACGGACCCTAGTTCCAGCAGTTCACCCTACTTCACTTCAAGACCCATCACTGATGTCATCATTATTCTCATTGTGAAAGTATACTGTTATATTCCATATAGGTACCATAATATAGGCCCCGGTAACTTCATTACCCTTCACCTATATTCTTCCCTACATTACACTTATAACGGTTTACAGGGACTAACCTTTTACCTAGATACGACACTGCATTCAGAACACAGGTTTTTCCCTAGTTCGAAAACTCATACATTATGCATGAGGATTCTTGGAAGCACAGCAGGACGACCATCTCCTGTATAATATCTATGTACAAAGTTCATGCCCGACGTCATCCTTAGGCCGACACAGTAATACAGCGAGGTAGGACCCCTGGGAGACCTATGGGTATATATACATCACATCTTGCTAAGATAGCTAGAGGAGACTGAGACTTCCCGGCAGACACACTGACCAGAGACGCTGAGGTTCCTGCATGCAGACACTCCAGCTTGCAGTGGTCTAACATCCCTTGTGGGGTGTCCACCTCGAGACCAGGACGGGGTCCCACAGTCTCTCAATTCAGGTAATGGGGTTGACTTTATCCTAGAGGGATTCTTGGCCTAACACCTACACACATGCTAGGTACATTTAGGTACATCTAGTTAGGGAAGCATCGTAGGAGTACGCATCTTTTTATCATGTGTTTTATATAGTCATATGTATCCATGATTATTGTAAGATGGTAGAACTAAACTATCCATTTACCTTTTTAGTACTACTAATCATTTATATCGTATACTGTCTAACGGTTGTTGCAGCTCATCTATTCTACACCAGAATAACAACTGTTCAATTAATACTTATTGAAAACGCCCAGCCTGTTTATTCTGTGTACCTCTCTGAGACAGACTAAGTAAGCACGAGTGACTGAGCGATAAGTAGTATATTGTTTCCACGTTCCTGAGGGATCAGGGTTGTCATGTTCGATGGTTGCCAGGAACTATTCTCTCCTTGGTAAGAGGAGACTCTAGTGGCACTGTGAGCTAGATGGTACAAAAGGCCAACATACTAGGTGGGGGTGTTTAGAAACAGTCTGACACCAATCCTACTGTGCATGCTGTCCAAATGCGCAGATCCTGTATAATTATTATAGGAGCTACACGACAATACTACTGTTTGGAAACAATGACACTAAATCTGCAGAAAGTTCCTTGTTTCAAATACCTGTTTGACATGCAATTTGCTTTTTGTAAATCTCTCCTGGTGTTTATGAACATTAGGAAGATTACAAAAAACAACGTAAAAATAGCATTTCAACACCGCTATTGCAACGATGCGTAGGGGTCAAGTTGTTCCATAGGTGGTGGTTTCAACACTGACACATTCCCAGATCCTTCTGCCAATGGTAATTATATAAGGCATGTCACAGGGATATGGGGTTTCAGTGATACAAGAATATCTTGAAGAATTTTGCTCTGACCTGGAAAATCCCACCCACATTTTTTGATTATGGACCTCCTAATGTTTGAGCCTGTTCTGTGAGTGAGCCCCGAATGGAGTTATTTCCACAGTATGGGTTTGAGCTGTAATCACCAGTGCACCCTTTGTAAAATAAGGTCTGCTGCTGAAGACCAGCGATAAGAGGCACTGTGCAGGTTACACGTCATCCTGTGTTCAAACAAGTGGGCAGACGTGTGCAGATTGAGAGAGGAAGACTCTTGTCTGACTCAACCTGGCATAAGGATACCACAGATAAGCCCAGAATAGACTGTTTATGGCCTTTGTATGCCTTATAATTTAATGTGGCATCAAAAAAGAAATTATTGTCTTTATTGCTTAATTGTATTTAAACTTTAGGTGAACACTCCATAAACTACATTCTAAGCCAGTGATTGGATTTCCTTTATTTCCGTGGGTCTTGAAACACATAGAAAATGCTATTTGAGTTCCATGTTTTCCTTGGTGTATTTTGACCTTTGCAAGATTTCTCTGAGCTAGTCGTTATACGTTTCAAATGTTTATCTACCCTGCTGGGCAGCTGACAGTTCATAGTCTCTACCTGAGCAATAAGCCCATTTGAGGGCTTAAACTTCTCCCAGAGGAGGAAGAGGGCTAGGAAGGAATCTACAGAGGGTGATTAGCTGACACTCACTAACAAGCCTAGGCATGTCCTTTTCACAGGGCCAAAAGAGGAACGGGCAACAAACTGGCATCAGTCCTACCAGGGTTCCCTTGGAAGTCTTGGAGGGAAAACAACAGATTTCCAGGGTCAGTTAATAGAAGAGATAGCCTAGGGAAAGTTGTCTTGCAGGTCACTACTTGATTCTGCAACTTGCAAATCTCAGAATACTGTGCAGGGTGAACCAGACTAGGAGCTGCTCGAAGTAAAGGTGAATTAGGCTGGAGGGGTGATGTGGTGTCTCTAGATTGGGTACCGATGCCCCACCTCCACTTTTTAACCCATGCACAGGGACAGAGACTTTGAGAGAAGAGGGAACCACAGAAGAGGAAGAATAGTCTGGCTCACTAACGAACCCTGCTTGGGGTGGAAGGACTCTGGGCTTGTACTCCTTAGATTGTGTTGCACTCTGTCTCCAGAGTCAGTGACCCTGGCTTCCCATTCCTTCTGGGGGACCGTAGAGGAATGTCTTCCCAGGGCCCCTGAAGTAGAGGGTCCCATTGAATTGATGTGGACTGGTTTTGTGGTGCGTACCCCTGGAGGAAGTCCTACTGACTTTAGTAGCATGTTCCTTGGTGAGAGCAGGCATATAATGTAGTTTGACTTGAGAGGCAAGGGATGATGCAACAGGAAAACCCTTTACTAAGCAGACAACTTTAAAATTGGCAGGAGGACAGGTCCTGGGATCTTTACAGCTGCTAGAAGGAAGCAGCAGGGCCTAGGAGCTGTGAAAAAAAATTTAACAGAGAAAGAACCAAAAATTGTAGATGCAGAGGCTCAGGTTTGACACTCATGGTGCCTGGAGCACACCATTAGGAGACCAAAACAGAAACCCCTTCTTATATTGGCTATTGGGGCTGGAGAAATCTTTAAAAATCCCATGCAATTGTGGGTGCCATTTCTTGAAGCCATTGGGACAGAGAGAAGTTGAGCTTGTCTTGTGGTATACCCTCAGAGAGCCCCTGGTGTTGTATCCCAAGAAACTGCATCATCTTGGCAGCCTTACCCGACGGGGAGCTCGTTGCCTGTAGCTCCACTGGTAAACCACCTAGGTTTCAGTGCTGCTACCCACAAACCTTCAATATACTCCCACAATCAATGTAGAGGACTGCAGGGTCACTCAGGGAGTCCATGCGCCCAGGGTGCTAGCTATGTGCGGAGAGAGGAGACTTCTAGAGCCCTGTTGCAGCCACGTTCCCCATCCCTGCTCCCCATTTCGACTGAGCCCAGCAACCTTGCGCCTGGATACCCCCACGAGTGAATAGCAGTGCTGTACAAATACAGATTGATTGATTGATTGATGTTGTCAGGAGCAGCGTGTGGGAAGAGGCGGAGCAGTCAGCAGCTCTCCCACCTGGCCACAGGAAGAAAGAGCAGCACAGTGAGAGAAAGCAATAGGCCCACATGGCCCTTGGCAGTCCCCTGGTTCAGTACTCCCTGTGTGCAAGTGCCCAGAAAAGGCAGGGTCACCCATGATGTCTACTATGCAGAGTGCATGGTTTGAGGAAAAATAAGGGCAGTGAAAGGAAATATTTACTGGTTAAGTCATCAGTCTCTCCAAAGTAACCAGGAGAAACTACCATAGGGCATAGCAGCATCCCATAATCATTCATGTGCATTATCGCTTTTCTGGTGCCTGTAGAAGATAGTCGTGCCACTAGGAGAGTTCTACTGTGTGTGGGAGGCTGCCCATGGAGCAGTAGACTCCCTTTTAGAGCCCTACAAACAAGCCTTGGATTTGACACCTTAAGTCTCCTGGGGACAGGTAGGAGTGACCCCTAGAGAGCTGTTTGGCTGCTTTACATGCTCTTGGAACTAACCTGTTTCTCTACAGGCTCTGGTATCTATAGACGTTGTTACTAGTTTTTCTAGGTAACGTTGTTGAAAGTAGAAGTAGATTCCATGAATAAAATGTGAATATATATATATATATTTTTTTTTTTGCTCTTCCAGGACTGTGTATTATTGTCATATGTTTAACTCTTCAGTGCAATAACTCAAGCATAGTACACATTACAGTTGTCATATTACTATAAACAATCATGGCCCTGAGCTACCAGACATTCATCCGTGTGTACCCATTTAGGGTAGTAATATTATATTTCCATCGTATTGCATTGCCCCCTGGTTCAATTTATCAATTTTTAAAACTTAAGTAACATAGTGCAAAACTTTTAGCGGCTGTTGGTGGTGAGGGCACAGTGCAGTAGTACTATAGTATTATCTTAATTTTTTACAACTTCAGACGGGCTCGTAATATGTTGACAGCTGTCCCATCCCTGTCTCATCCCTCTGGTATGATCCTGATAACTCTAGTCGGGGGGGGGGATAAAGCTGTGGGGGTCTCCAATAAATTGTCCAGCACGAGACACTAGGGAGCCAACATAGCTAATATGAATGGGTATGAGACACATGGGTACCCCGGCCGCGCCCCGAGGGCTCACGTAAGGGAGTTCTGACCTGGGTATAAGGTTCTGTTCTCAAGGTCCCCTCCCTAGCTCCACCAGTCAACCTACTCGCCTATTAACCATGGTCATTATCAGTCTGTGGGGAGGTGTCTGACAATCGCACCTGCTGTGAGGGGGTTGCTATTGAGGGTGAGCTAGCTGGATCACCACTCGGGTGATCAGTCGCCTGTATTCTCTCTAGCATAATACCCCATGTCTCTAAGTCTCATTCAGCATTTTCATCTGTGCGAACCTTGTGCAAGCGGCGTTTCTCTGCAACCCCCCACTCACACATATCAGCCTTCCATTTAGTCGGACGAGGGGTCACAGACTGCATCCAATGTATAGCAATTCGGCGCTTGGCAAATACCACCCCAGAGAGGTAAATCTGTGCTGCATGCAAGTCTGTTAGGCCTATAATATCAGGTAATTATGGCACCATTGTACAGTGTGTTTATGTTTTGTTCTGCTGTTTTTTAAATTCTATATTTTACTGTCAAGTATTGTCACACTTTGTGTTATCAAATAATAATTTGTATATTGTCTTCATGTAATTCTATCTATGGTAAGGAGAACAACATCTCTCTTTGTATATTCTTGTAATGTGCCAGTATGTGATGTCTTATTTATGTTATTTGTATATTATTTACAGCCCTGACGAAGTTCAGAACCTGTTTGAACGAAGCGCATTGGCTGGATGTTCTTTTGTATGAGAAATTGTTTTTATGTATACAGATTAAAGAAAGAATAAACAAGCTTTGACACATATACGAGACATTTGTGGACTACAATATTTCCGGGTGCACCATTCCATTCATTGTTTGATTCAATTTCTGCTGGACAGTGGTGTCAAACGATGGCGGGTACCAGAATAGGAGTGCACGGGACCATAATTTGGTGGAACTTTGAGTGAGGTGCGGCCACTTCAGTCCGCCGCTGGTGTGTTTTTTGGCTACTTGAACTACAGTCTACTCAGTTGGTGCAAGATGCCGGGTTGGTGAAACTTCTTCATCATTCTGCGTTTCCACTGCCGGGGTTGCAGAGAGATCCTTCTTGGACCCATTCACAGAAGCATGATAGCGCTTAAAGAAGATAGGGTCTCTCCACCTCTTTGACCAGTAATCATTGTCCCCTTTACTGCATGCACCTACCACGGATCAATCTCAAAATGTAGAGTAAACTTTCTCCCAGGATGTCTATTCTTCACCATCACCAGATCGCCAACTGTGATGGAACTGTGTTTGGCTCTGCGGGCTCTGGACATGCAGTCCTTCCATGTTCAGTGCTGCTGCAGTGTGTCAGCGACATGTTTTTACATTGCTGATGGCCCTTCGATCTGTGAAATGACATCACCCACGGGACGGTTCATAACAGTGAGCTGGGGCTGACTTGAGTCGTTGTGTGAGGTGTAAGGCGGTAGGCTCTGAGAAAAGCGTGGAGAGCACATTCTATGTTTTGTCCATTGGCCACAGTGATTTGGAGCACCTTGTTTAAAGTGCGTATGAACGGCTCTGCTTCTCCATTAGCTTGCGGACAGCTGACCGTGACTTTCCTGTGATGAACACCATGGGACTGTAAATATTCTGTGAATTCCTGACTCTAGAATGGAGGGCCATTGTCGGTGCGCAATTCTTTGAGGAGCCCATAGGTAGCCATGAGTTTCTCCAAACGAGGTATAGTTTGACTTGCAGTAGTCGAGTCCATGATTTAAATTTCAGGATATTTCGAAAAGTGATCTATGACAACTAACATGTGTCTACCATCTGGGAGACTGCCAAAATCCACACTGGCCCTCTGTCAGAGGAATGGCGGGATGTTCTCAGTGATGATTGGTGCTGGTGGTACCGCCAGTCCGGCAGCTTGGCATAGGGAGCACTGGCAAACTGTTTGTTCAACTAGGCTATCAAGGCTCGGAAACCAGACCTTGCAGCTCAGGTGGGACTTCATCTCGACAATCCCTTGATGAGCCAGGTGGACAAGATCAACCACACATTGTTGTAGAGCCCCGGGAACCACTAGACAGGAGCATCTTAGAAGACAACCTTCAGGGGACACTACCAGTTCGGAGCGAACTTTATGCAGGGAGGCTAACGTCAGCCTTGCCTCCTCCGTACGATAGGGAGTCTTCTGAGTAAGGTGCACCAATGTCCTGAAACCACAGCTGATGTAGCCAAATGGAGACACTTGTGAGTGGTCGTGGACGTGACAATCTCAGCAAGCGAGATGGGGCGTGGTCAGAAACGTTCTAAAACAAGCCGGACATACTCCTCTACTTCTTCTGTGTCCAATTCTTCACTCTCTATGACCGACCGGGCATGTCTCGATATATAATCTGCAGGATTCTGAGTTCCAGGGTGATAGACAACTGTGACATGATACTCCTGTAGTTGTAAAATCCACTTTTTGATCATCAGCGGGGGTTTTGAGGATGACCCATGAATAGCTGAATGAGAGGTTTATGATCCATATGAACGACAAAGGGCTAGCCATATAGATACAGGTGGAAATGACTGCAGCCCTAGTGCACTGCAATGGCCTCCTTTTCGATGTGAGAATAGCATTGTTCAGTCTCTGTCAGTGCGCGACTGGCGTACGCCACTGGAGCCCATTCCCCATTGTTCTGCTTTTGGGATAATACTGCTCCTAGGCCAGTAGGGCTTGCATCAGCCGACAGTTCTGATTCCTGGGCGGGATTGAAGTACACCAAGGTGACAACGCTAGCTTTGTTGCTGGTAAGGCCTTTCCCTGATCAGGTCCACAGTTCCAGATTGTGCTAAACAAACGGGGACACCAATGGCGTCGGATTGTTGACCCTCTTGATGATGTCGGCCTGTTCCAATTTGTTCAGTTTTTCTTCCACCTTCGGCCTTATATGGTAAGCCACTCTGCGGGGTTTCAAGGCAACAGGCTGGATTGAGTCTTTGACATGGAGGCATATCAAACGGTCTTTGAGGCACCCTATGGCTTCAAGTAGAGGTGCAAATTTGGTTACCAGATCATCCACACTTTCCTGATGCACACTGAAAGCAAAAGCGACGAGCTGAAGACGCTCAGCAGTTTGGCAGCTTAGCAACATACCGAAGCCTCCTTTGGTGACATACACTTTGGTATGAGTGCATAAGATTCATGGGCAAATTCTGTTGTGAATACTCGGGCCAGTGGCAGTTGCGTTGTAGACCCATATGAGAACACCTGCGTAGATGTGGGGTGCAAGGTAGGCTGCCCAGGAAGTGTCTGCATTACTGACTGTGCCATGATGTTGATGGATGCTCTAGTGTTAATCAGCACATGCACTTGATGACCACTGAGGAGTATGTTACACTTCGGGATGTGTTTCTGGGGGTATCACTCTGGCTGCATGGCATGAATGATGTGAACGGCCCCTTCGATGTCATCGTCGTCCATGTCTCCCACGTCCTCTGGGACTTTGACACATTTAGAGTGTTGACAGGTTTCGTCTTCTGACCCTGCTGGGGCGTTGAGGAGCAGCATACCTTTGCAAAATGGTTCAGTTTGTTGCACGCGGAGCACCCTTTTCCTTGTGCTGAACATGGCCCTTGGTGTGGATACGAACCTCAACACCTATAGCATGTTTTGAGCGCAGGATTGAGCTTGATGCATGTTTTTCTATTTTCAGGGGTTCCGGTAGCAACTGCTTTGACGGGTCCTGTCTTGACTTGGCATTGCAATGCTGGCTCCATGTGTGCGGCTCGCACCTTGGACAGCTCTTTGAACCTACCCATCATCAGCATGTCCGCTATGGGCATTCCTAGAACTTGAAGAATGTTTTCTCTCAGTTTCACAGATGAACACCCCTGGATGAATTGGACTCGAATTTCATCTTTTCTCATCTGGTAGCGTGCACGTGATCGCTAGATCTCTCAGGCATGCGTAGAAAGTGTCTACTGACTCATCAGGTAGTTGTCTGGCTTGGCGTAGCAGGAAGCGCTCATAGTCAGAGTTTGCGAGTAGTTTGAATTGTGTCGTTAGGGCTCTTTTTAGTGTGCCATACGTGAACGGTGATCCGGCTTCTACGACAGACTTTCCCAGCTTGTGGATGGCTGCACCTCTCAAATGCAGGAGCTGGGATGCCTTCTGTCATCTTCTAATGCCACAGCTGTAAAATAGGTCTTGAGGCGCTCCACCCATCCTTTCCACTTTGCAGCTTAAGCGGATGGGGGACCATCAACTAGAGTGGCTCAATGGGGGTATGGCTGACATAGCGTTTTCTATGAGTCGCTACAGTGGGTTGATCAATGAGCTACGGCGCGTGCTCATCTCTTCCACCAGTAATCCTCAGGGTGGAAACCTACCACAACTGTAAAGGCTGTTTGCCGTGCAGCAGGCAATGCTTATGCAAAATAGGCCTCACATGTGCAGTGAAAAACCACAAAGTCAATCTACTGAGCAGGCACAGATGGCTCAAACCTGGGGGTGCAGGGCTTCACATGTAGCCCACAGATAAAGAAGCACTCCGGACTGTCCTCCTATAAACAAGAACTATAGAGCTCTGGCAGAAGTGTTGACTCGGCTCACCTCCCCAATGCCTCAGATGTGGCCTCGTGCTACAGGACACCTTCTCCTCCAGGCCCAGCGTGATGTCATCAGCAGGTGGGCCGGCACCGGGGCGACTCCGAGTGGGGGCCACAGACAGCGGCAGTTGAAGGCGCGAGGTCACTCTAGCACCAGTAGGTGGCAGCAGAACTCACCACACACGTAGGCAATGCACTGAAGGGTGCATGGGAGGTGGGCCCCCAGGGAGTCAGAATCCACAGCGGGACAATACGGAGTGCAGTACAGGCCGATGGGCCGTGTGCCGTGACGCAGAGAGCCAAGGAGCAGCGCTGGCATCACCACAGGCCGCAGGAGGCAGACGACAAACAGAAGAGAGGTGAGGCAGCAGGTTAGTCTGCCCCATCGCCAACTGTTGCGTGCTAAAAGCATCGCAGCCAGTAAGAATGCAAGGAGCAACTTCACGGGCACAAATACACAGTCAAACCGGTGGAGGGTTACAATGATCACGAGATGTCCACCTCAGGCCTCTTTAATTACTCTTGTCCCAATGTCACGGCCTGGACCATGGGGAAAATATTTGGAGGGTTCGTTACAGGATCACCCTTCCCTTTAATACACAGTGGGCCCACCCTCTGCCAAAACAATACAGTGCAGACAACAGTGATTGGGAGGTCTCGTTTTTGATAGGCACTTGCAGAGTCCTGCAGGGGGGCATTTCTACTGTGTTTTATGCTAGGTTCCGTTCCACTTCTCGTTGCACAGTGCTGCGTGCAGACAGTTTTGTTAAGAACCTGTAGGGTTCTAACTTGACTGTGGTACCACAACATCAATGATGTCAATTCGACTGAAGACTTGATGGTAATATTGCCACATAATGCCGGCAATTAAAATTGCCCTTCCATCGCCTATCAGGTCCCACCCCATGCCCTGCCGGGTAATCAGGCAGTGCTTTTAACCACTTGCAGTGCAACAATTTTTAACAGGTGGCGTTGCGTCTCACTTTTGGGTGCTGTCAGGGGTGATCCATTCTGCACCTTCTGCCCCTCCTTCCGGATTTGCTCCTCCTCCCTGTATTTTGTTGCAGGCTGCGTACTGCAGCTTTCTGCCCTCAATGCATCGCCCGAATTCAATTTTGGCGGGAGCCCAGCGTCTCTGCCTGCATTGTAATTTATAAGGAGATGCTGAACTTCACCCTTCTGTTTACTGCAGGAGTCTCTTCGACTGGCTTCATTTGGTTTCCATTAAGATTTACAGCAGATGTTCTAGAATCCCATGTGATTCCTGCCACTGTAGAGCACTGCACTTTTCTTCAAAGGCACTAATAAATCTTGCTTGATTAAGCATGAAAACTGGATATCCCACCCAAAAAGTTCTGAACAAGATCTGAAGAACTGCTAATGTTTCTTCCAGGTGGTGTTTGTCAGATCAGAGACGGTGAGGTTGAAAATGAGACGAGCTTCTGTTTTTTTATATTTAATTGAACTAACAGCATGTGCTGACAAGTAATAAATAACTCAGCAGCACACAGTGACTAAATAAATTGCTTTCCTCCCGCAATGATTCATCCTCTGTCTTTCATTTCCATCAGTTTAAGAGACAGCTTCTTTTTTCTCAGCCTGCAGGAGACATATTTGATAAAGCAACAATTCAAAACTCTTTCCATGCCGGCCACATAAACCCCCTAATGCAATGCATTCGATACAACTAAATAAATAAACACTGCAATTAAACAGACAAATTACCACCGTGGCTATTTATTGACTCAGGACATTTCTGACTTAGTTGAAAAGTAAAACGAGGACTTTCCCCAGCACCAGTGGCAAAAGGCAGAAAAAAAACTGGACTTAATGTGTTTTTTTTTTGTCCTCGAGCCCTGTTGATTTAACATTAGCACTGATATATTGATAGAGAGATTTGTGCTAAATCCTTCTGGCATAATTGATCCAATTGTAACTAATTCTCTATGAGATGGTTTTCCCTGCAGACATGCTGCATATGTTTTGTTGCACAAAGTATGTAAAACTCAGTGGTCGCCTATGTGAGGTAACATGCACAACAGCAGAGGGTTCATATACTCTTGGAATTGTGAGAAAATTCATGAGCACTGCAGACAAGCCGAATTAAAATAAGATTCACTGTGCGTTGTCAAGTATTGACCTTTCAGGCTGATTTCATTCTATTTTATCGTACTGCAACATTTATATGGCGCTTACCAATCCTATGTGGGGCAGTGAAGTGCTTGTCTACATGGACAGCATGTTACACTGTTTAAGGCTGTGGTTGGTAGGGTGGTGTTTTTTTTAAAATCCTGTATGGGAAGTTTTTCCATGTCTTGCATGATGACTATCAAGGTGCGGTTATAGTGTTATCATGTTATGGGATGTACTGCTTTGTAGGTGATGGATGAAGAAGCGTGAGAGACGCACAGAGTTAATGGTTTTTAGTATCCTGGCAGCTTTGAGCAGCTTTGCAGGTTCCTTTATAGTATTTTTTAGGATCACAGTCCACTTAACCGCCTTCTGCACTCGGTTTTCCATTTTGAGATATTTTGTTAACGTTTATGGTCCTGAGCAGGCATAGTTTGAAGGGAGAAATGGCTGGGAGATCTGCTGGGATGGACTTTATTACTATCATCTCATTCAAGTTTCTTACTGTGAGATGTCCAGAAGTGATCGTAGTATGTAGCTAGTGGGGACCCGCAATGGTGGACTACAATATGTGGCCGATCTCTCAGTTATTCCATGCCTGTTCATTTGGTGATGGGAAGTTTATTGCTGTGAACTGGTACAGTACTTGGTGATGGACATGACCTGTAGCAGTTTTCTCTTCTGTGAGAGTAAGAGGGTCTAGCAGTGTAAGAGAATTATTATGCAGCCTATACGAACTACAATCGTCTACCCGGCAGTTGAATCTTATGGTATTAGTATTAGTGCTGGTTAAGAAGAATATATCATTCCCAGGCTAAACATAGGTTAGCTCTTCATAACTTACCTGGACAAACAAAGTTGCGTACTGGTTGGGCTATTCCATTTCTGTGCACTGGAGACTGTAGATTGTAGTTGAAGGTGTGATTATTATTCCTGGTTTTATCCCAGGGTTGTGGGACAATGTAGTTCTCTTAATAATAGCAATGTTTTCAACTCTCTTCTGAAGTGTAGGTACTCCTGTATGCTTTAAATCTTGAATGGTATTGAGTTCCAGAGCTCGGTGACTTGTACTGCGAAAGCAATGCCTCCTATGGATTTCATATAGCAAGGAGGTATGAGGATCTTTGGCAGAAAGGTAGTTTTTAGTTCACAGATCATGCTTTCAGTTATTTGGTGTACATTGTTTCACTAGTTTTAGAGATATTAAAGGAAATCCATATTTGTATATCTAGGGTTGCGAAACCTTCGCGAGTAATGACCAGCTCATGCAGAGATCTGCAGAGATCTGCAGAGCTCTGATTGGCTGCCAACACTTCCACCAGGAACCGTTGGCAGCCATCTTGGGACTCGGCTTCAGTCGAGTCCCAAAAAAAGCTGCAAAAAAAACCAAAAAGGGGAAAAGGTACGAATACCCTATCTCCTAGTCTTGGTCCAAAAATAGATGTTTCCATAGAAAAAGCATTTTTTGCCTTGCCTATAACTTTGGCACTGTTTGACTCAACCAGGAGCTCTCAGGCCACGGTACTGTGCTGGGGGCTCTGGAGCTCAGGGCCCCCCACACACTGGGGGCTGTGGGGGCCTATATTACACCACCGTTATTAACTAACCAGTAAAAAGTACTCCACTTGGGTAGATATTTTGTGGAAAACTGTGGACTCTTTTTGGGGAAAAGAGGCAGGTGTGGTTGCATTGTGGACCAGTCACTGACACAGCTATTGATACACCCACACAGACACCTAGACACCGACTCAGGAACTCACACATCCACTGACAGACCCACTCAGACACAGATATACCCACTCACAGACTCACTCAGACACTCACAGACCCACTCACACACCCACTCACAGCCCTCCTCAGACACTCTCACACACACTCATAGACCCACTCAGATGCTCATGCACATAATCACAGAACCACCCAGACACTCTCACAGACCCATTCAAACACTAATGTACCCACTCACAGACCCACTAAGACATGTACATCCACTCACAGACCCACTCAGACACTCATACACCCACTTACAGACCCACTCATAGTCTTTCACACCCACTCACAGATCTACTCAGACACTGGCACATCCACTCACAGACTCACTCAGATGCTCACACATCCACTCACAGACCCACTCATATACCCACTCACAAACCTACTCAGACACTCACATGCACTGCTAAACCTATTCAGACACTCACAGACCCACTCATACTCTCTCACACCCGCTCACAGACCTACTCAGAGATTCACATACTGACTCACAAACCCACTCAGAGACTCACACATCCGCTCACAGATATACTCAGACTCACACACCCACTCGCAGACCCACTCAGACACTTATGCACTCTCACAGACTGACTCAAACACACATGGAGGCACTAGAAAACCCACTCAGAAACTCTCACACAGACTCACAGACCCACTCAGACACTTATATACCCACTCAGACATCCACTCAGACACTCACACACCCACAGACCCACTCATACACACACCCACACAACCACTCACATACCCTGTAAGACACTTATGTAGCCACTCCCAGGCCCACTCAGATACTCCCACACCCACTCACATACCCAATGAGACACTCACACACTCACTCACACACTCATGCACTCACTCACACACTCACTCACAAATGTTACAAACCATAGACATTCACTTAAAAAGTTTCTGGGTGTGGGTGTATGAGTGGCTGTATGTGTGAGTGAATAGCTGTTTGAGTGTGTGTATAGGTAAGTGAGTGGTTGTGAGTGGCTGTATTGGAGAGTGAACGTCTTTGTGAGTGGCTGTAAGAGTGAGTGGGTGTATGGATGTGTGAATAGGTATGTAAGTGTTTCTGTGGGTGTGTGAGTGGTTGTAGGGGTGAGTGAGTGGCTGTGTCAGTGACTGTATGGGTACATGAGTGGGAGTAGGTGTGTGAGTAGCTGTATTGGTGAGTGAGTGGCAGTATGAGTAGCTATGTGGGTGAGTGTGTGGGTGTGTGAGTGCCTGTATGGGTGAGTGAGTGGCTGTAAAGGTGTATGCATGGATGTGTGAGTGTCTGTATATCTATATGAATGGATATGTGAATGGCTGTATTGGTGAGTGAGTGGGTGCATGAAAGGCTGTATGGGTATGTTAGTGGGGGTGTGAATGCTGTATGAGTGAGTGGATGGATAAGTGATTGGTTGTGTGAGTACTGGTATGGGTCTGTGAATGGTTATGTGAGAGATTGTGTGGGAGTGGGTATATGAGAGGTTCTATTGGGTATGAGTGGTTCTGCGGATGATGTCATCAGTGATGTTACTGACCATGTCATGAGTGATGTAATATGTGAGGTCATAAGCAGTGCATTGCATAAGTTATAGTTAGCTCAGGTAACTATAGCTGCTGATTTTCTATGGTTTTGTATGAGTGAACTCTGAGCCTAACCATAAAGGCCCGGTAACCTTTGTTTTTTTCAGTGAATTTCTAAGTTTAAAAAAAATTCTATTTCCTAACTATAACGTCCCTGCAACTTTGTTTTTTTTCAATGAATTTTGTATGGGGTTTTAATATTATGTCTGAATTATAATGTCCCTGTAACCTTTGTTTTTTTAGTGAATTTCAAAGGTTTTTTAAATTGCATTTCCTAACTGTAACCTGTAACCTTTGAGAGTGGGTGTATAGGTCAGTGAGTGGCTGTATGGGTCTGTGAGTGTCTGTGAGTGGGTGTGTGAGTCTCTGAGTGGGTTTATAAGTGGGTACATGTGTGTCTGAATGGGTCTGTGATTGGCTGCATGAGTGTCTGAGTGGGTCTGTGACTGGGTGCATTAGTGTCTGAGTGGGACTGTGAGTGGGTACATGAGTGTCTCAGTGGGTCTGTGAGTGGGTGCGTGTGTCTCTGAGTGGGTCTGTCAGTGGGTGCATGAGTGTCTGAGTGGGTCTGTGAGTGTCTGTAACTGGGTATGTGACTGTCTGAAGGGGTGTGTGAGTGGATGTCTGGATGTCTTTGTGGGTGTGTCAGTAGCTGTGTGACTAACTGGGCCAGAACAGAAACTCACCTTCCCCTTTCTCCAGCTAGAGTCCACAGTTTTGCACAAAATATCTATCCAAATGGAGTACTTTCTTCTGGTTAATTACTGACTGCTACCACATTGGGCAAATGTCCAGTGAGTATTCTACACTACATTGCGCAATGGACCACGAGGAAATCTCTCCAGCGACCTTGTGTGCATTTCACCAATGTGATTGTTCCTTGTGCGTCTTTATCCAGAAATCTGTGATAACATGAATCATCCTATCAACGAGACTACAAAGAGGTAAATCGCCACCAAATAAAGGTCCTCCATCTTAACTATATGTAGTAAGTGCTTCTTTGTTTGGTGGAGATGTCCTCATATTCCTCGGCATCAAGAAGGCATCACCAAAATCAGCAGGAAACATGCTGGGGGTCTTTGGTAAGCTGCACATCATACTGGCAAAAGGCAGGAAGACCTTTGCATCCTACTAAGGTGGACGGGGTGGAGCCAAGTGGACAGAGCTTTCAGGTGATTTGTACATTTGCATACTCATAGTAATTTAAAGGTAGTACCATGGACTCTCCTCTCACCAGGAGAGGACAAGAAATGTTGTCCCCGGGGGCCCCATCCCCAGGGCTCGGCCTCTTGATACTGGGTGCCCTGGAGCCCACCCAGGGCACCCAGTCTGCTAAGTTGGGGACTGCAGGGGGAGCCTCAATGACCCTACAGTCCCTGTTGGCTCCCCACCAATTCTTTCATTAGTTTCCCTGCCTGCTTGACATTGGGTAGGAAAACAGGTGAAAACTACACTCCCAGCAAGCAGGATCAGTTTTCTTGCTCCTGCTCGCTGACTGCAAAGTTACTGTTTGCTCTTGCTTGGTGGGAGCTGTCATAGCTCCCGCCAAGCAAGGCCAAACAGATATGTCCCAGTGGTGGGCACACTGGGACATAGGGTTGCGGTCCCTAGTGCCATTAGTGGCTCAAAGAGGGGGGCCCCCTCCTTTCTGTTTGAAGGGTCTATCCCGGGGAGGTGGCTGAGAATGGCCCGGAGAGGGTCTGCATGGCCTCCTCCCCCTTTTGCTTATATTTTCTGGCCCCGTGGAGGTGGTGGTCTCTGGGGCTCTCCTGCACCAAGGAGGGGGGTCCACGCAGCCCCCCTCCATTTCACTGTTGAAGTCCCGGGGAGGTGGTGGTCCCCAGGGCTCTTATAAGCCCTTTGAGGGGGCCCACACGCCCCCCCTCATAATATATATTGAAGCCCTGGGGAGGTGGTGGTCCACGGGGCCTTTAAAGGCCACAGAAGGGGGGCTGCATGGCCCCCCTCTCTTTATTTTTTCAAATAAACCATGGAGAGTAGTGGTCCCCGAAGCTTAAACTGTCCTTGTGGGGGTGGCCCACATGCACCCCTACCCTTTTCGGTGGTAAGAATGTTTATAGGGTTTTGGGGTGGGTAAGGATATTGGGTGGTAAAGGTGTTTTTAGGGTTTAGGGTGAGTAAGGGTATAGGATGGTAAGGGTGTTTTTTAGGGGTTAGGGCTAGTTAGGGGTATTGGGTGGTAAGGATGTTTTAGGTTTATGGGGTGGGTATGGATATTGGGTTGTAAGGATGCTTTATGGTTTAAGGTGGGTAAGGCTATAGGGTGGTAAGGGTGTTTTTTGGGCTATGGGGTGGGTAGGAATATGGAATGGTAAAGTTAATTAAAAAAATAGGGCAATTGGGGGTTTACTCGATTTAAAAAAAATACGATAAGATATAAGCCTCTGGCGACTCAGGGAGAGAGGCCACACAGCCCCCTCCACTTTATGAATTCAACCCTGGGTGGGCTCCCTGGGGCACAAGCTTCATAAATGCAGAATGGCCACCATTTTGTTTTTTTGATCCTGCTAGAGTCCCGCAGGATTGCAGCATTTTTGGCATATTTTTTTTCTTTTTGGCCCAAGAGGAGGTCCCCTCCCTCCCCCATTTCTCCTATTTTTTAATTTTTTTTATTTTAGGACAGGAGATTAAATCCTTGAGTCGTGTATTGGCTGGCACCAATACTTTTCTCATGTTGCTGGCAGCAAATCAGAGCGCTTGCTCCCGTGAAATTCTGACTCTCGCTGGAGCGAAAAGACCCAAAGAAAAATAAAGCTCCCTGGGCCAATCAGAACGCTCTATATTTAAATTGGCGCTCCCACAAGAGTCTTCTATGCCCATGATCACGTAAGTGCTGTGCTTTGTTGAGATCAATATTGTGCCTCTGTTTCTGAGCAAGGCAAGGGCAGCTGAAATGTATTAGCAGGAGCACAGGAGAACAGGAGTACATTAAAATAAACTTGTACTGAGCAACACACTTTCGTTGTTGGCATTCCTTTACCGTTCATGAGAAAGCAGTATAATGTGACTGTTGAGAGTGCTGACTCCTCTTTCGAGCCAACAAGCACTTAGGTGCTCGGTGGCCGCCAGCAGTTTTGGAAGAGAATATATATATATATATATGAAAAAGAAAGGATGCCCTTCGATTAGAGACGCACTCCCAGGTAGGTAGAATTTCTTTAATGTCGATCTGTTAGCGAAAAACAGCAGGGCTCCACAGTCATTTACGTCACAGCCCTACGCGTTTCGGGACTACTCCCTTGTTCACGGGCCAAGTGGGGGCAAGCAGCCTGACTAGCAGTCACCTGATTTAAATATAGTTCCGCCCCTCAAGTGAGTTCAAAGCATTATGGATAAGGTAGTCCTGCTTAACTTAAAACCCCAGTGGGTTGGCTGCAAAACCTGGCAAATATAAAAAATAGTTCAATACCCCAGTGGGTTGACGGCTGGAACGCCACACTGAGTCCACCACAGCATTTACTCGTCGCACATACAGAGCCTCCTGTTCCATGCTGGCTCCACATGTGTATCACCACGGATTTTTATATATATATACATATATATATATATATATATATATATATATATATATATATATATATATACACACATCATACATACAAATACATGCACACTTACCTCATATACTTACCTTGCGAAGTAAAGGCATAAGCTGTAACAGTACATTCATGGTAAAGGCTTCTGTTGTAAAGGCAATGAGTGGCAAAGACTGCATGGTTATGGATGAGTGGTAAAGGATTTACATTTTAATGCCAGCATTGTAAAGGCTGTTTCCCCCATGGACCATATGGTGGTATGCTGGGATTATCCACAGGTTATGATCTCTGTCTTTGCGGAGTTAAGAGTTAGATGATTACTCATCATCTATGAATTTTTTGTATGAAGGCAGTCATCAAGATTTGAGTTGTAGAGGTCTTCTGGGCTATCTTTTTTTAGAATGATTTGTGTGTTATCTGCAGAGCTTTAACAGGTGAGAATGAATGATGTAATCAGGTCTGGTAAGGGGGCTAGGTACATGTTGAATAATAGAGGCGATATGATGGACCCTTGAGGTACTCCATGCTGGTGGGTGTGAACAGCTGATGTGAAAGGTGGTAGGTGTTTTACGCTTTGTCTGTCTCTGTGGTAAGAGGCAATAAATTATGGGGCGTTTCCACATATTCTGCAAATCTTTGTAGTAGCATGTGGTAGTGGACAGTGTCAAATGCCTTTTACATATTCTGAAATAACAAAGTCTTTGTAGTAGCTTATGGTAGTGGATAGTGTCAAATGCCGCTGACGAGTCCACAAGGAATAGGGTGGCCACTTCGGTATTGTCAATTGTGAGTTTTAGGCCACTCCAAATGGATACAATGGATGAGTCTGTGCATGTGACTGGTCGGGTGCAATAATTATTTCCTACTTAGAGTTTTTGGGGAATAATATGCAGATTTTGGTGTTTACTGCAGTAAAATCCAACCGTTTTGGAATTAACCAGGTATTTTTCTCTGAGTACATTTTGAAAGGTTTGATCCACTTAAAATAAACCTGGGATTTGCAGGGGTATGGTGTTAGGTGCAAAACTCATAATTCTAGTATGTGCGTAACAGAAGTTAGTTAATGTACTGGACATATACTGACTACTCCTAATGAGGGTTATAGAAAGCGATGTAAAGATGGCTGGTTAATGAGAGAGAGTTAGAAAGGAGGCAGTGAGATAAGACAGACATACAGAAGAAGAGGTGGAGAGACTGAAAGCTAGTTATCCAGACAGATAGATGGACACTGGCAGTCAGGCAGACATAGCTATACTGGTCATGAGTTTACCTAGCAGAATTTCTGGCAGTGGAAATTCTGCTACATTTTGAACATTTGACATGGCAGCAGAGTTTTTGTATCTAAGTGGTTGCATCTAGCATGACACGGTGCGACTTTGATGGTGAAAATTCTTGCAGGAATGCCACCAATCCCGGTGGAAGCATTGTACTCCAGTTATTCAAGCTGTTTGCAGTAATTGCACTCTAGACTAAAACAGACACTTTTTGCACTTTTGCTGCAATATTGCAATCTATAGAGTGACAACATCCATCAGGAACTACAAAGTGCCACCCGGCCTCTACTATACATTGTAGCACCACTGGATCCTGAGGGCTGGGCTCGGCCTGAAGGTATAAATAAATGCTGGTGTGACCGTTTGAGGCACTCCCAGAGAAAGAACATACATGCAGGGCCAGTGTCGTTCATACTGCTGATTTTACTGCGTTATTGTAAGAAGACGTACCTGCTTGCGAGAGCCGCAAGGGCTCTACAGGAACCAGTAGATTATATATGGAAAACAGTAAGGAAGACAAAGAGATGAGAGAATGAAGTGTGGATGTCCCAAAAAAGAAGTCAAAGCCAGGAATCAATAAAGTCATAGGGTGTTTAGAAAGTAGCAATGGTACGAAAGTAGACAACTGAAATCAGTACCATTTCAATGAAAAGAATACAGCAAGACAAAATTAAATGTTAAAAAATATAATTTTGCCATTGTTTGTTGGGCCAGTCCCCCTACTGGCACCCTCATGTAGCGAAATGCACCCACTTGACAACAGCATCTAGAGCAGTAGTGTTTTGTGTTGGTGGGGTGAATGGGGCATCTAGACCTGCTTGCTGGTGGTGGGTGACATGAGTGTGGTGAAGCAGAACGTTGGATCTAACCCAGCAACTGGTATAAATGGAGCTGCAAGGTTCAGTGTTTTTTTTTTTAGGAGGAGGTGATGCACGCAGGACAAGCTGACAAGGACCTGAAAGTACTGAAGAAGGAGGGTGAGGGTAAGAGGCAAATGACTCACGGGCTGGGTCTTGATGTATAATCATTCACACAATGGAGCGCTGCGTGGCATGAATGAGGGAAAATTATGAAGCACCAAATCTACAAAGAGTCAACCTCTGATGATACCTTTGGTGGTCCGAGTGCAAAAAATACTGGTTTAGTGCGATGCAAGGTATTGCACTATAGAACAAAGGCAAGGAAGTAGTGTCATTTGTGGGTCTTGTTATACGTTACACCTTTCTTAATATACACATGGGAATATCATGGGCTATTCCATTTGTCCATTGTTTACACCAGGTTTTACTTGGCATTAGGATTTCGTGAAAAGCCATGACACATTATTTTAGTTTATTAGCTTTGTGCCAAATGATAAGGCACTAGGCTGATTGGTTCGACTTGGGCACTGTTTCAGGGTGGCCTTCTTCCTGTGCGTTCCGGATACAGAGGACTTTGAAAGGTCCACAGCTCCTTGACTGTTTTGGCTCTGTTCATCCTTCCAGGAGTACTGCCACCTCTGTCTCTCAATTGGTGTAGGCTCTGTGTTTCCGGCTCTTTTGATCCTTGTCCATCACATCCTGACTCCTTGCAAACAAGCTGCTGGTATGTCCCCAGGAGTCTCCCTCCCCCACCCATCAGGCCTGCACCACTAAGTCATGGGAGGTCACTATCATAATAGTTTGTCCACATTATCTTGGTCCTTGCCTTTTTAGTGTACCACCAGGAAGATGTGGGGATATCGGGAAAGCAACACAATAGTTGGTGTCATTATGTTTACAGAGCCCAACCAGAAGTTGGTGATCCATGTTCAAAATAAAATGATGACCAGCCAACTCGATGCAGAATCTCAATTGTCCCTTTATATGTGAGACACTCCTGTTCTATCATTAATATGGCCTTTTCCTGGATAATAATTTCCAAATGTCTTCATGCCCGGAAATGTCTGCACCAGGAGACATTAGTGTTTTCCTTTTAAGCTTCAGCTGCACTCACAGTTGTTGAATATTGCCCCCAGGCTCGACCAGTGATACCCCCAATGTCTTAATGGAGCTCTGTGGGCTGGGGACAATGAATCATCATTTCACCATCATAATTCTTGGTAATTTCAAAGTACAAGTCGATAATACAGCATAATTGACTTATGTGTCTGTGAACTTATAGATACTGTATATATATTTGGACTGCCTTTACTGTTGAATGTAGCAACATATATATCAGGCCATAGTCCTGGCCATGGTGAGTATGATGCAGCTGTACTCCTTTAGGCTGGACTGATCACATTGTACAATTTAGTTTTACATTCAAATCAGCAACCCTTAGGGGCAAATGTATAAGTAAATGTCACAGCGTGGATCTGCGCTAAATTTGCCAGCGCCGCATTCCAACATTTCCAAAACGCGGGATGCGCTGTACTTACAACAATATGGCACATCTCTGTGTTTTCCATAATGCTAAAATTAGCTGCCTAGTGCCAACGCAGTCACCCTTGCACTATAGTGCAAGGGTGCCTGCGTTTCAGGGAATGATTGTTTATGTGCAGGATGGTGTCCCTTCCTGCACATAAACAATCCATAATGGCAATTTGTTACTTTTATGTGTGCTGCAAAAAGCAGCACACATAGAAGTAGCAAATCCTCATTATTTTATGATTGTTTATGTGCAGGAAGGGACACCTTCCTGCATATAAAGAATCGTTCATAGCGTTTTGCTCTTTCTATGTGTGCTGCAGAATCACACATAGAAAAATCAAAAATGAGGAGAAATATAAGCATTTTTCCTTGTATCGCCATTCTAACGCCTGCTCTTGCATGGCGCTAGTTTTTGATGCTGCCTCAGATTTACACATCCTTGTAAATCTGGGGCAGCGTTAAAAAGCAATGGCAACGCTCCTTTCACACCTGCGTGAAAGGGTACCATATTTACAAAGTGGCGTTAAGCCACAAAAAGTGGCTTAACGCCACTTTGTAAATATGGAGTAGGCCATTGCGCCACAGGAACGTTGTTAAACGTGACGTTCTTGTGGTGCAATGCCCTTGTAAATATGCCCCATAGTTTCAAGATTCTTAGGCCAACTTGTTGCATGTGGCAGAAAGCCAATTTGGGAGGCCATTAAGTCTGAAGTGGGTGTGCATCTCAAAAACGCCGAAAACCCTGACAGTCCTAAAACAAGTTTAGAGAACCTGATATACATTTTTCTGAAAATGTGCCATGTAAACAAATTAGCCAGGAGGACACCTCATAAAGTGTGGCTTTCAAGTAGCCTGAAATTAATTAAATTAGCCACAAGACAGATTGAAAGTGCGTGGAAGAAAACGTATACTGAGACAGATAGACATACCTTTAAGACTCAGCTTAAAGTCTACACAGAAAAGCATTAATTGCAGTAAAGTTTAAATTTCTCTCAGGTAAAATTCTGTAAGCCTTGACAGAAATCCTTTAAGTGCCCATTATGCCTTTGTGGTAATGTTCCTGCTAGTCACGATTTCTGTCATTTACTAGCCAATTACTTGATCTCAATACTTAAAAATATATATGAACGTATCAGCACCGACTTACTAGTAAAATAATTATATTTAGAACTACCACCTTATCAGACAGGAGAATCTCAGATGGCATAATTTTTGTCCCCTTTCCCAGACAAAATTTCCAAAAGTATGACGAGCAACCAGTCTGGTTCCCCTGATAATTTAAGTGAGGTGTTGTTACTCCTTTTCTGAAAAAGCCACACATTTTGACTAAGGATTTTAGTAACTTCCAGCCTGTAACTCCCCAATCAGCAGAAAATAGTGGCCAAACTGCTTCAAATCGATTTGCTGCTTGACAAGTAGGGATTTGTCTTGGGAGGGAAACTGAGTCATCCCTTGTTATTTCCCTAGATAAAATCAGAATTACTGATGATGGTGACACATTGGGAGTGATCCTCTTTGACCTCTAGACGATGCTTCATACTGTGGCCCATGACATCTTGGTCCACCATTTTTCTGAAAGAGGAGT
The DNA here is from genome assembly GCA_963921515.1 of Calotriton arnoldi. Lineage (NCBI taxonomy): Eukaryota > Metazoa > Chordata > Amphibia > Caudata > Salamandridae > Calotriton > Calotriton arnoldi. Next base: position 3,018,804 of record CAWUFW010000339.1, read on the forward strand.
TGGGGGCATGGGGGCATATTAGCAAGGGCTTTATCGCCGCTTTAGCGGCACTTTTTGCCGCTAAAGCGGCGATTTTTTTATCGCCTTATCAGCAAGCTGTCGCTAACAGGCGTTAGCGACAGCTTTCTGGCGATAGCGGCCCGTTTTCCCATCGCCTTGCATGCCAGCGATAATTATCGCTAATGACATGCAAGGTAGGCGTTCCCAACTAAAAGCGACTGAAAACAGTCGCTAACACAACTTCTCCCTCTTAGCAACGCAGGTGAAGCGATAAAAAAATTCGCGCTAAGCGCGAATATCGCTAGAATTTAACACCTGCTAAAAACATGACTTACCTGTTTGTTATATGGGAGGTGGATTGTCAGGCTAAGTCCCCCATGGCGTTAATGCATGAATATCGCTGGATTTCCAGCGATATTCACGCATTTCGCCGCTATCGCTGGATTTTTTATCGCATTGGAGATAAACGTTGCTAATAGCATGTTATCTCCGCGATAAAATCCAGCGATATGCGGCGATAAAAAAAACCGCGCTAAGCGCGGTTTGCGATAATTATCGCAAGTTGTTGCTAATATCCCCCATGGTTCTTAGTTATGTCGTTTTTTTTTTACAAATTCGTAACCAGAGTCTATCACTGCCTCCGCTTAGACCTGCTGAGACCAATGCACCCCATGGAGTTCCTTTGGTAACTTTTTCTGGAGTCCTATGGCAATGTGGGGTCATTGGGCTCCCACTCTATCAATCAGAGCCATTTATCAGTGGTGTCCTGGGACTTAACCGTACTATTGGGCACAAAATAGGGCACACAGCACACCCCTTTAGCACTTTACTGTCAGGGTAACAAAGTTGAGCCTTTCAAGGCATATTCAGGGTCGTGGCATGGGGTTAGAAGCTCAGAACTCAATAAGACAACGAATACAATTTAATATCTCAATGTTCAACCAATGCTTTATCTTTCAAAAAGAAGTATTTTACTCAAACACACACATAACATAATAATGTACAAAATATTTCGGCAGTATCAAACTATACTGTGTAGTACTAATACTCCAGTATTTCCAGGGGAGGCTCCCTACGCTGTTCCCTTGGGATAACCTCCTATGTGAATCTATGCCCAATAGTCTGTGGTCAGTTACTGTGGGTCCCTTTTTAGGTGTTTGGACTTTGGAGGGGTTACATTTACTATTTCTATTACAATCTGAAAAACTGTGGGGAAAGTTTTGGACTTTGAAGGTGGCCTATTTACTATACCGACTCAAACATAAGCCAAAGCAGGGAAAGTGTTGGACTTTGGAAGGTTACATTTACTATTACCACTCTATTCTGCACAAAAGTAGAAGTGTTGGACTTTGGAGGGGTTAGATTTTCTATTCCCACTCCAACGTAAGCAAAAGCAGGGAAACTGTTGGACTTAGGAGGGCTTAGATTCACTATGCCCACTCCAATCTAAGCAACAGTAAGGAAAGTCTTGGACTTTGGAGAGGTTAGATTGACTATTCCTCTGCAATTGTCGCAACAGTAAGTAAAATGTTGTACTTAAGAGTAGTTAGATTCCAATTTCTAAACTAAACAACACATTTAAATACATAACAAAATTAAAATATTGAAATATATTCTAAAATGCTATAATTATGAATAAATACAATTAAATGTAATATAAAAAACAAATGTTATATTAGAAAATTAATATAAAACTATAAAACACCTTAAAGTATTGGATGTAGTGGATGTGGCTTAATGGCCAGAGTGGCCGACTTTGAAACTGGGGAACCAGGTTCGAGTCTCGCGGGAGACTCAGCATCCTGTGGTTCTGGGCAAATCACTTAATCCTGTGCCTAAAAATGAATGTGTCCGTCTGTAATGCAACTGGTGCCCATGTAAAGCACTCTGATACCTTTGGGTCAGGTTCGTGCCATATAAAACTGAAAAATAAAAATGAATATACGCCCCTCCTTACTACCCACTAAAGCCCACCTCCATATTTCTTTTTGAAAAAGTCATAAAAAACTATTGAAAACTAAAAATATTAAATCAATCATTAAATGAAACAAAATTGAAACAAACACTAAATATAAAAATCTTTTACAAACTTTTACCAATTATTTCATTATCATGAATAATGACTTGAAAAATAAAAAAAGTAATTTATATTTTAAATCCCCTTCAAATGCAACAGCGTGCTACTAAATTATAAATTACTAATTGAAATTATGCATTAAAAATTGCAAAGTCTACTAAGAACAATTATCATAATACTAAAACCTAAAATAATATAATACGTAATATATTAAATCAATTAAAAAAATATTTAATACAACTATATTTAAGTAAACAATACTATATACAATTATATTTAAAAAGCAATATTATAGACATATAAAAATAAATATTCTTACCTTGTATATCCAGTCCCACAATCATTTTACATCGACAATATTTTTGACACAATATTCTTATACCACAACATATTTTCACTGATATTTCAATGGCTCATCAGTGCTTGTGGCTTGGGTTCTTTCTCAAGCACAAGCATAGAACCCACCACCAGGGTCAGAGTGGCCTATAGGCCAATCAGACAATGCCTGATGGGCTGATCAAAATGATATGTGTGTGGGCCGGTTTGTTAGCAGTTGTGTGCCGGTTTTATGGCCAGATGGCTCGGTTTTCTTGTTTATTTCCCTGATATTACCACTCTTTTAGCTATCTGCTTAGCTAATAGGGGCCACTTTTATTTTGGTGCACAGGACTATTTCTTGTCCCAGTCCGACCCTGCCCACCACCCCTACAATTTATGTGCCCTCCCCTTGTCATGTTGGGTAGGTATTTATATTGTGGTGGAAGCTTCTTGGTCTTTGTGGTTCTCCTTTGCTACTCTTGATTCTTCTTTTTGGGAGGCAGCGTACAGTGGTTCAGTCTTCCTTAGTGCTGTGTTGCGTCTTTATGCTCAGGTCTGAAACAGAACCCACCGGGCACAAGTCCTCAGTACTTTCTTTCTATATGGATACATGATTTGTATACACTGCTGGGACACTTCAATATCTATTGGCCTCATCCTCACACAGTGGCACAAGTGCCTCCATGATGCAGCAGTGGTTATCTTTGACTCCTGCTTCGTTACTTTTATGGCCCTCTCCTTTTGAGCAGTGTTTTCCTCGTGCAAGCATTCATCAATTGCCCTTCCTGAATAATTGGTCAGTTCACTCCTCTGAAGCAGGGTCCTGGCAGCCTCCCCTGGTAGTTTGAAGATCCCAGGTTTCCTTGTCCTGAACCTGGCAAGGGAAGCTGGTGGTGCATACCCCAACCCTAGAGCACTAAGGGGCATATTTACAAGCCCCTTGCGCCACTTTTGCGCCGCCGTTGCGTCACGCATGTGACGCAGCGGCGACACAAACCATGCGCCGCGTTGCGCTATATTTACAACGTGAGTCATCTAGGGAGATGCGTCACGTAGTAAACCCCTGCGCCACATGAAACCTGCGTCAGGTTTCATGTGGGCGTACCGGCGCAGGGGGGGGGCGTTCCGGCGCAGGAACGCCTCGGAAAAGTGACGTAGTGAAATCTACAAGATTTCAAGCAGGCGTAAGGATTGACTCACCATGTTAGGGATAGGGAAGGTTGGAACAGTGCTGGAGTTGCGTCGCGCTTGCGACAGAACTTCAGCACTGCGCCAACCTTCCGCCGGCAGATGCGTCACGCATCTGCTTATCCTTGCGCCACGATGCGCCGCATTGTAAATGCGGCGCATCGGACGTGGCGCAAGGGTAAACTTGCGTGACGCATTTTCCCTGGCGCATCCCTGCTGATATGCAGGGATGCGCCAGGGAACGTAAATATGCCCCTAAGAGTTTCTTGGTTGCCACTGGTGTGGAGACCGAACATTTCTGGTATAAAAATATTTGAACACTGACTATTTCTGTCTCATATTTATAGTGACATTGGAGACAATATTTGTGCTTTCCAGCACTCAGCTCTAAGACTTGTTCTGGGCTGTTCTCCCCCTTTCGCTTATACCACTCAAACTGGTCCAGCCAGGTCTTTGTCATAAGGTGCTAGCAGGAAGGTAGGATGAAGCTGGGAAGCTCCAGATGGAGAACTCCCAAAACAAGCATGCAAAGGCAAGGGAGGCTGTCCCCCTTGACTACCTGCTAAATTGTAGGGGTTAGACCTTCCGGTGAGCAATGGGTAAGAAAAGGGAAGGGGGAAACTCTTTAACTTCAAAGGGGCTTTCTGTCTCCTGTGCATAACACTCAACAGTCTCACCCACCACAAAGGATCCATGAAATGTCCCAGGAAATCACTGCAATTCACATTTACTATGTGGGCCATCACCAACACTGCATATTAGGTATCACTTGGATGTAACAAATACAAAATTCTTTCCAGTGTAGCTGAAGCCGTAAATATCAAACACACCTCACACACTTCCTCTGCACTCACAAACACACTACATCCATGTCCCACATAGATGGGCGAAGAACTCAGTTGCAGGGGACTGGCAGGCACATTTTAAAATGTGGGGGAGGCTATAAGGTGACTTTCCCAGGGAAGAACAGCTAAAAAGGCTCATCTTGCCACTTAAAAGTGTATAACTATCACCACTGTGAGTCCTCTATAGCCTACTGAGCGGACAGTAGTCATGCTTGGAAAGAAGGGTGCACATGGTGTATTCCTCTGGACCACAAAGCCCTGTTCTGGGGGTCAGTCTGTGTCTCCAGCACTCACACATGGTTATTATATGTGAAACAGTGGGGATCAAAAAAGGCATGCCTCACCTTGATGAACGTGAGGCATGCACTCACACTCTCCAGAGGCATGCAGGAGCTGTTTATCCATCCAACAGTTCTTTCCTCTCCACCAGGCTAATCAATGTTTATATCTGCTCTCTGTTTGACCTTATTAGGTTCCATGGTTGCATAACATTTTCCTTTGCTGAGGAAACTCAGCTCATTATTAGACTGGCTAAGAATGCCCCTTCTTCTGCTTCTAGATGCAACAACTGCCTAACGGCATCTCAACTCTGAATGTGGCGACATTTCTTCAAACTTAATGAAAACAGGACAGAAATGTTTCGGACTGGTGAAAACACTGAACATTGGAACGCTATGCTCTGGCCATTTTGTATGGCCTCTTCACCCAACCCAGTAGATAACACTAAGGGGCCAATTCCGATCTCGGCCGGAAGCGCACCGAATACGATTCGTCCGGAAAAAATACGAGCCGAACGCGGTTTACCCGACCGATTCGAACAGTCGTCCGAGTGAACAAGTACGATGCGATTGAACGCGAAATCGCCGACCGACTCGTTTCCGGGTCCAAACCGCTCCGTCCGACTCGTTCGCACTCGATTCGTACCGCGCAATGGAGAAGTTTTACGACCGAGCCAGTACGATGCACGATCCGGACAGCCGGATCGAGTCGGAGCCTCCAACACGAAAAAGCTCTCGGAAGCGGACTTCGGGGGTCCGTGCCGGACCCCCCTTCATCCGTAGCCATACGAGTCGGACACAGGGGGGACTCATGGGTCCCCCCTATACATGCGTGTACCGTGCGGATGGCACCAACGCGTACCCACTACAGGGGGCCCCCTTGTGCGCAACGTACCCATTGAGTCAATGGAAGCCCATGTACGCGTCGTACGACCGGCTCCCATTGACTTCAATGGGAGTCCGACCGAACCGAGTCCGGCAGCATACGGCCGCATCGTACTCGCTCGGTCGGACTGCAGGGGTCCAGCTCGGTCAGAAAACAATCCGGATCGGTCGGAGAGCTTTCCGACCCAGATCGGAATCGGCCCCTAAATTCCTTAGGAGTTTATCTTGATCATGATATACTGCAAAAAAAACACAAGTGGATTATTGTGTTTCCACTTGTGCTTTTTTTCTTCAGCAGTAGTTTTCACCACCTTTGGGTTTTAAGAAATATTCTGGGATTTTGCCTAATCTCCATCGTGCCTCGCTGGTAGCCACATGCAGACACTCTAGACTGTAACAGCTTATATTGAGCTCTTCCAAAGTATATCTTAGCTTCTATCCAGCAAATCCAAAACTTTGTGGTTAGACTTGTGATGAACCTGCACAAATTTGATCAGGTATTCAACGCCCAGGGAGAATTTCATTGGTTGGTAATTGAGCAAAGAGCTCAGTTCGAGTGCCTTTTAGTTTCCCTTAGGGTCTTTTATGGACTAGAAAACTCCTCTCCTTGCTGTTGTACCTCACTAGGATGACAAAAGCTCTGGTGGGAGGGTTGATTGTTTGCTTTCTTATACCTAACTCGTGGAAATTATTACCATTAAATAGAGAAAATGAAGAAGAATTAAGCTTCCAGGAAAGTTTTGAAAACTATCCTCTTGTGTTAAATTTCACTGCACCAGCTTTGAACTAATAACATTATTCTTTTTCAGTGCCATTACTTCATTTGGTGTACAAGCTCTTTAGAAAAAAAGAGAGGTATTTGTAATTCGGTGTGATAGGAACTGGATTCTGACATAAAGTGGTTCAGAGATCTATAAAGACTTTTATGCAAGTGTATGATGCAATTTATATCAATAAAGCTGTTACATGAGTGACTATTGAAGAGAGATGTAAGATGAAGTATTGGTAGTAATCAGGGATTCTTATAAAATCACATACCTGCATTTTGATGAGGGCAGCACAACCTGTTGGTTGGCTATTAGCATAGCACATTACTAGTCTCAGCTGTTGATTCCCAATGGTGAGGCTTAGTTATTTGACCTCTTTGCTTCCGAGGATACTTTAGCTTGGGTTGGTTATCAGTATGTACATCTTGAGGTTTGATCACATCGCAGAAAGATGTTGTAGATATTCTTATAAGCTGGTGTTTGGAATTATAACAGAGATCTATGTAATGAAGGTACATCCGCCTTTGCGACAGATGCTCTTTGATCACAGTGAATGCAAGCAGGCAAAGCAGTGGGCCAGAAGGCATGTCTCAGAGAGTTGACAGGCGGAAAGCCATAACAATGTCTGTCTTTCACCATTAATCTTGAGCTGCCTTTCTATTATCCAGCTTTGAAATTGGACATTTTGTAAGTTTGAAGCACAAACCTCAGGATCCCCATTTATTACAAATAGAATTTGGGCATACTAAGCATACATCAAATTTGCAGACCCATCTTTCTCAATTAGCTGAACTAAAGAAATCATGTAAAGATTAAATATCATAGGAGACAAGACAGACCCCTATGGTACACTGCAGGAAAGGGCTTTTTCATCCCAAAAATTTCCCCCTAGTTAAATTTTTACCAATCAGCCAGAAACCTCCTAAACTAGTTTAGTGATGTTCCAGCAAAACCGCATTCCGGTAGGTGTTATAATAGTTACTGGTGGTCCACTGTATCGAATGCTGCGGACAGATCAAGCATTATCAATGCTGTTGGTATATTCTTGTTCATGTATAGATGCAGCTGATTTAAGACTGTAGTCACCACACTTTCAGTGCTACATACTGCCCAAAACGAGCTTGAGTTGGGTGCAGGACTGTTTAGTTTTCCACTAAAGTTGAGAGCTGGTTGAATGCAGCCTTCTCAATTAATTTCGATGTGTAAGGAAGTTAAGAGAGTGGGCTATAGTTGTTGAAACAGTCTGAATCTAATGGTGGTTTCTCTTGGAGATGTAGAATTCTGGCCTTTTTTGGTTTAAGTGGAACTACTATATGTAGCAAAGAGGAATTCATGATAATTTTAACTGGGGCAAAGAAGATAGTTGAAGCTGTTTGTGCAATTTAGCCGGAAGCTCCGCTACACTGGAACCTGATAGTTTACAATTTTTTGCAAGGGTTCTGACAAGTTTCATAGGCCTGTTTCAGTAGCTCTTACACCGCCCTGGCTTTCTCTTCAACAGCTGCTGGCCCACAATGAGTAGCTGTAAAAAGATATTCCATGGAGAATGCTTCGTCTGAGTTGATGTTATGGAGGTAACAGAGTCTCTTTTGTAACTGTTATTCCAGAACTTCAAGCTCCTCGTGTTTGGAACTTATACTGAATAACTGATCTTTTTGAATGCCTGTCAGACAAACAATATCCCCATCAGTTCAGAGAAATATTCAAATATGGATCCAGAAACCTCCCCAATCTAGGGACTACACCTTGCATAATACTGTTGGAAAAAAGGTGATTGGACAGTCCCCTCTTTGGACAACCTCCCTTTCTAGACGCAACTTCCTCCCATAAGACACCATTTCAAAGCGAAGTTACTGGGTATGCCCAAGGTAGTTATGTTTGGTGTCACATGACGATAACGTGTTGGGATCTTTCTGATACGAAAGACACTGTGTTTAAAGGGTCTACTCTAGGCCCTTTTGGCAGCGTCTTCTAATATGGGGCACACAAGCAAGCCACTGCTCCCTCAATCTCTGTCTCTGCACTGTTCACCCTTGCCACCATGCCGTTGGTAATTTCCCACATGCCTCACAATAACACTGCCAGGACATAAAATTACCTCCACACCATTCTAGTATCATCTACATCTGTGTATTGTACTCCATGCCACACTTTAAGACAAAGCCTTCACAGTTAGGCTTCACTAGGACTTCAGAGGCAAAGTTCTGTACTGAGGTTCTTGACATTGAGTGAACTTAAAGTTTTATCTAGTTCCTTAAATTCCAGTGACAACAGAAATATTTCTTAAAAGGATTGGCTACTTACCCCTGAGTTCCCTTGGCCCTAAAGAACTTGCATGATGTTCAGGGGAAACTAAACAATCTTAGATTAACTAACAGAGCCTTGGTCTCAGATCATTGTGTAACTAGGGCCCATGGGGGTCCTTTTCACAAAAGGGAAATCTGGCTGTAACCTTTTGTCTACAACCAGATTAATCTTTTTTTATTCACGCAAGGATTTCACAAAGGGTTTCCAAGTAGGTGTCCTTTTACGGGGCATAGATTAAGGGGTGTGAAGTGGGCCTTTCAAAGCATGGATTGCCTTGAACGTTTGGGAACATCCACAAACATAGAAGTTAGTCTGCGTTCCCAAACTATGATATGTTCCCTTCCCACTCTGGGAAAAATCCGACATTTACTCCTGCAAAGGGCTGGCATAACTCCCTTTCTGTGGTATGACGAAGAGATCACCCCCAAATGTGGCAGGGTTGTAGGGGAAAGGGTTTCTCCAAGGGGAAAAGTATTTTTGACCCCGAGGAAAAAAAGTACCCAAAAGAAAATGTGCACAGAAGAATCCATTTCCCCAGTGGTGGCTGGTGACATTTGTAAGTGGTGGGGCGTAAAAATATTGGCATACTGCACCGCAGCGAGCGAGCGTAGCGAGCGCAGTCCGAACAACCTAAGGAGGGTTCGGGGGTTCTCCCCGAGAAAATTTTGAAAAAAGAGTGGACAAATGGTGCATTTTCAAGCAAATTTGAGAATGCAGGAAGGTTAATAAAGCAATTGTGAAAGTGCAGTTATTACATTAATAAAGAGATGTCATATAACATAGGTAGCTGCTTATTCAAGCTTTTTTTCACCCCATAGTCCAGCAGGGTCTTGATACAAGACAGATAAGACAAAAAGCAGTGTGGTCCTCGACCAGGAAGACACTCATATTTCGTTGGTAAGAAGTCAAAGGATTGGTCAAATTGAAAACCTGAAATGCAATGTGCAATCAAACAATTTGCAAGTACATCTCATCTATGTTCAACAAGCCATGTTTTACCCATGATTGGAATTGTGAATCACCAAATAAACTGAGCCACTGCAATCAAAAGCAGAGGGCCTCCTCAAAAAGTATGCCCTTAAGAGAGTTCTCTCATCTCATGTCCTCTCTATATTTTCTCTGGAAGTTGAAAACTCATCACAGTCTACTGCACAAACCTGAACCCTTCTGCATATTCCAACTCCCCTTATATTTTCCAGGCGAAAGTTTTCTCTATGTTTTGATAGATAAAAAAGCAACTGCATTGTTTGCTTTAGAAGTCATCACTGGTTTGAGTGGCTAGTAAGTGAAAAACACAGAGGACTTAAGGGTTCTACTTACTCCCCACTTCCTCACTGGCTGATTCCCTGTGTGCAGTGAGAATGTGCTTTCCCTGTATGATGTCATTACTATGCACCTCTTCTAGTCTCCAAGTTGGGGGTGGGATGGTTCCTCACGCAGCCCTGTTCTTTCTGGGAAGTTAAAACCATACCAATTTCTCCGGTTAAATGTGGTGCCCACTGTTTGGGAAAGGCGGAGGCGAGGGGACACTGCTATCCCTGGATAAGTGAGTGCCTGATTTATTTCCATGCCATTTCATCTTTAAAGTTATTCTGACAGTGGCTGTGCTTGGGGCATGTGAGCCTAGGGACCATTGGAAGGATTCGGTCTAGGGGTTTGTGGCCGTGGCTAAGAGCTTTTGTGGCTGGAAAGGGTAAATGTCAGTCAGCTGTTGTGTAGAATCGTTGCTACAGTCCTGGCGCTCACAGCAGCGGTCTTAATTTCGTGGCTCCGATTCTGGGCCGCCTTCTCTCCCGGGTGCAGGAGAGGGGTTGGAAAAGGGCAACGAACCTAACCCGCCGGTGAGGCAGCGATGAAGAGCTGTGTCCCCACAGGCCCAGTTTCGGGTGTCCTGACGACAATTTACTGCGGAGCTTTGGCTTGGAGGGCTGAGGGCAGCGTTAATGCGAATGCCTGCCCTGGTCCCGTGAAACCTCTTAGAGTCTGAGGCTGAGGAGCAGATCCAGCGGACCAGGAAGACAAGGACAATGTGCAGGACACAAGTTCTAAGGAAAGTAGTGAGGGGCTGATTATCATATGGAAATCGCAATAACGTCGCAGAAAGTGACATTACATGAAGTGATACAAGTAGGTATAATAATTGTCTCTTAAAAGATCAAGGGCCTATTTACAAAAACGACTGACGTATCAATAACAAAAGTGAAAACAACATTTTTGGTTTTATTTTGTATACATCAAGAGCGTAAGTTTTTACACATATCCGATTGTAACTAAGCTCAGAAATCGCTGAAAGCAACAATATGTTTAAACAGACAAGTGGACCTTGGAGAGTACATGTTTGAACTACTTTAAGTGGGTAAACTAAATGTGCTAGGTGTATCTTTTAAACATTAAAATTGCTGTTGATGAGTGTTTGTTTACTGCTGGTATCCTTTATCCAGCTCCAAAGCACATTAAAGTTTGTAAAGCAATAGAGCAGTTAATTTTGTCAAGTTTTCAGAGAATACATTCGAAGATGATCTCTCCTTGGCCATTGCCACAAATGAACTTGAAGCTGCAATCAGGATGGAGGCTTACAAAGACCTTGAGGCCAGGTTACATGCATCAAAGTGTTTGCAAAGGCAAGCAGCAGCAATGCTGGGGTACAAGGTGACACCTCTGAGCACTGGGCTAAGGACTACTGAGTACTCTTTCTAAAAACAGTTGGGGAACTCTGTACACCCGCTTCCAAATCTGACTTGGGCCATGATAGTGTACCTGTGAGCACATGCAACCATGAATCTACCTGGTGAACTCACTTCCCTGCAGCAAGAAAAGACCTAGTTAATCTCTGGGTCCATCACAATCATAACAAAGTTCACAATTCTGCCTTCTTGGCATTGACCTCGAGTCTGTGGCCCTAGTCTCATGTGCTGGGGCTGGGTTTGATGGCATTCAAACACTCAACCCAAACCAACTTGGAACTACCCAACTTGGAACCAGGGTCCAGCAGCAGGTAGTCAAGTACCAGATCAGGTTTCTGAACGTATTTGTCACCCTAGAGAAACTGAAGTTTCCCTTAACCCTGGAGGCCACATTTTTCCAAAGGTCACCAAAATACCTTGGGCTGTGGCCATTTGAAGTTACCTCGGTATTCCTAACCCAATACACAAAATTCCCCATAATCCCAACAGAGTCAAAAATCTGGTTATGATTAGCCAGTTCTAAAATGCATGCAGAGCCATGGAATTATGTGATTCTATAGCCTTGAATGCAGCGCTTTCAACATAAGTATAGATTTGCCTCATTTGCCACATAATCCATCATCTGCTGCATAATATACAGATTTACCAAAATAAATAATTGTTCTAGCTCAAACAGATCAAAAGTTACCAAAAATGTGGGGCGCGAGTTGCCAACAGAGGAAGGCCCTACCTGAGAAGTTTGACTGATCACATTTCAATTGCTTATTGCTGCATGTGAGTGTTAAACTGTTACTAATAATTCGGAACCTTTACCCATATAGTGTTAGCATGTAGCAAAAAGACAAAATAATGCAAGAATACTGTCACAAGATGCGCTGCATTACGCCAGATAATTTGCCTTTTCTTGCCACCTAATTTAGTTAACTCTGAGCATAATTTGACCCCCGCCACTAAATGCCAGGTGCCCGTGATACAGGATGATGAGAAAAATTATCACGTTGTTCCAGTAACCCAGAGCACTAAAAACAAACCTTAACAGAACTGGCCACTTACTACCTATTGGTTTATTTATTCACTTGGTAGTCCCAATCCGGACCTGCAAGCCCTGTAGGCCCCCAGCACCAGCGAACAGTTACTAAATATGCAAACATTGTCTGTGACTGAAAACCCCAAACTGCAGTAGATCTATTGTGCCCATGTTAAATGTGTGCTTGGTAAACATAAGGTTTCTTCTGGGCGAACAACACAACAGAACGTTTTCATATATTTGAGTGTAAATGATCAAATGGAAGCAACAAAAAAAGACTACAACTCCCAGAATGCTCTGGTGCGTTAAATGAAAGATTCTAAAAGTGTTTCCACTCTGTGGCCTGAAATAGCAACTGTAGTAAATGAAAACAATTGAAGACAAAGAAGCGATTTAACTAACCACCCCCTCCCGTCCACCCATTCTAACACCTCCTGTTCGGTCCTCTGAGGAGGGGAAGGAGACTCGGGGCTGGTGGGGATGGGGGTAATGGCGCCCCAGTTTCAACGTTGTTTAATTCTGTGTGGCTACAATTTGTGCTGAACGGGGCCAGTAAAAATGTGTGCACTGCAGGACGAGGGCTCTTTCTTACCTTCGGGGGATGCTCGGCACAGGGCCGGCTGCGCTTAGCATATCAATGCGCAGGGTCGGGGTCTGCGCTGGGGTCATTCTAGCAGCCACCTATTGAGCCAGCCCTGGTATTTAATTTAAGCTGTAGATGTGGGCCAGGGGCTTAAAGGGAGGCCTTTTCATCCCGTTACCGGAGCCGACCAGTCACTCGAGGTGAGTATGCGCAGCTCTGGGTCCTCCGGGTCTGTATCCCTCTGTGTCCATCTCTTAACTAACAGCGGTCACCGGCATCGGGTGTGTCTATGGGTCTCGGGCGCACAGGGTATGTTTTCCGGTCATACTGAGTGTGTATCATCCTTACATATCCAACAGGCACACTGAGTATGTCACCCCCCACCCCACCAGCGCCACGGGCATGTTGCCCATCACACTGGCTGTGTACTAATTGGTCACACTTGGAAAGTATGCCCTAGCCACATTGGGTGTGTTTTCACCAGACACTGTAGGTACACACCGGTCAGCGGTGAATATGGTAAGTAGGACCAGACAACATTAAAATTATAGGGGAATTTTGTGTTACACTTGTTGCGGGAAATTTCCATAATTATGCCACATCGCGTAATTACGCTGCCATTCATCACCGGGGCGAGAGGTGAGAAAAGGCCGTTTTATTACAACCTGATAGGTGCTCCCCTTTAAAACCCCATGCTTGGCAGAACCGAAGGTTCATCGCCGCAGGCCCCCGGCCGCAGAGCCCTCTCTTGCGCTCGCGGAGCCAGATCTCCTACATCATACTAGAGAGTCCGTGATCGTACACCATCCCACAGAGGCACAGGTGCTCTTGCATCATCCCACAGGGCCACTACTCGCGCAGTATCCTCCGATTTAGCGATCCTACATCACCATTCATACGCCATCACTCTCACACCGTCCTGAGAACCTAACGCCTAACAACCTAAGAGTATTTATTTCATCCACAGCATCGGACGTGTTGCAACTGTGGGTCTTTCGCCACCCCCAGGCTTTGACACATTCCAAGAACGTGCACTCTTACAGCATGAGATCCAGCCCTCTCACGCCACACTCTGAGTCAGCCCCCTACACCATTCCGTAGATACTGCACTTCTGTTATACCATCCACGGTGCTTTTCACAACAATCAATGTCAAGGCTTTTATTTCATATTCACTGGCTGGCTTGCCACCCCACCCCACAAAATTAGCACTCTTATGATTTATCTCATCTCCAAGGCAGAGCATGTGCACCAGCCCTTAAGCAAACGCTCTTGCACCATCCTCAAAGCCAAAACTCTTAAAGCATTTATGCAGCCAGAGCTCCTACACCACCACAAGAGCCAGCGATCCCAGACCGTCCCAAAGCCTGCGCTCTCACACCATCACAAGAGCCAGCGATCCCAGACCGTCCCAAAGCCTGCGCTCTCACACCATCACAAAAGCCAGCATTTCCAGACCGTCCCAAAGCCTGCGCTCTCACACCATCACAAGAGCCGGCATTCTCACCCCGTCCCAAAGCCTGCGCTCTCACACCATCCCAAAGCCTGCGCTCTCACACCATCACAAGAGCCAGCATTCTCACCCCGTCCCAAAGCCTGCGCTCTCACACCATCCCAAAGCCTGCGCTCTCACACCATCACAAGAGCCAGCATTCTCACCCCGTCCCAAAGCCTGCGCTCTCACACCATCACAAGAGCCAGCGATCCCAGACCATCCCAAAGCCTGCGCTCTCACACCATCACAAAAGCCAGCATTTCCAGACCGTCCCAAAGCCTGCGCTCTCACACCATCACAAGAGCCGGCATTCTCACCCCGTCCCAAAGCCTGCGCTCTCACATCATCCCAAAGCCTGCGCTCTCACACCATCACAAGAGCCAGCATTCTCACCCCGTCCCAAAGCCTGCGCTCTCACACCATCCCAAAGCCTGCGCTCTCACACCATCACAAGAGCCAGCATTCTCACCCCGTCCCAAAGCCTGCGCTCTCACACTATCACAAGAGCCAGCATTGTCACACCGTCCCCAAGCCTGCACACCATCACAAGAGCCTGCGTTCCCAGACCTTCCCAAAGCCTGCACTCTCACACCATCACAAGAGCCATCATACGCAGAACAACCTAAAGCCTACGCTCTCACACCATCACAAGAGCCAGCATTTTCACACCGTCCCCAAGCCTGCACACCATCAAAAGAGCCATAATTCCCAGACCGTCTCAAAGCCTGCGCTCTCAAACCATCACAAGAGCCAGCATTCCCAGACCGTCCCAAAGCCTGCGCTCTCACACCATCACAAGAGCCAGCATTCCCAGACCGTCCCAAAGCCTGCGCTCTCACACCATCACAAAAGCCAGCATTCTCACCCCGTCCCAAAGCCTGCGCTCTCACACCATCACAAGAGCCAGCATTCTCACCCCGTCCCAAAGCCTGCGCTCTCACACCATCACAAGAGCCAGCGATCCCAGACCGTCCCAAAGCCTGCGCTCTCACACCATCACAAAAGCCAGCATTTCCAGACCGTCCCAAAGCCTGCGCTCTCACACCATCACAAGAGCCGGCATTCTCACCCCGTCCCAAACCCTGCGCTCTCACACCATCCCAAAGCCTGCGCTCTCACACCATCACAAGAGCCTGCATTCTCACCCCGTCCCAAAGCCTGCGCTCTCACACCATCCCAAAGCCTGCGCTCTCACACCATCACAAGAGCCAGCATTCTCACCCCGTCCCAAAGCCTGCGCTCTCACACTATCACAAGAGCCAGCATTGTCACACCGTCCCCAAGCCTGCACACCATCACAAGAGCCTGCGTTCCCAGACCTTCCCAAAGCCTGCACTCTCAAACCATCACAAGAGCCATCATACGCAGAACAACCTAAAGCCTACGCTCTCACACCATCACAAGAGCCAGCATTTTCACACCGTCCCCAAGCCTGCACACCATCAAAAGAGCCATAATTCCCAGACCGTCTCAAAGCCTGCGCTCTCAAACCATCACAAGAGCCAGCATTCCCAGACCGTCCCAAAGCCTGCGCTCTCACACCATCACAAGAGCCAGCATTCCCAGACCGTCCCAAAGCCTGCGCTCTCACACCATCACAAAAGCCAGCATTCTCAACCCGTCCCAAAGCCTGCGCTCTCACACCATCACAAGAGCCAGCATTCTCACCCCGTCCCAAAGCCTGCGCTCTCTCACCATCACAAGAGCCAGCGATCCCAGACCGTCCCAAAGCCTGCGCTCTCACACCATCACAAAAGCCAGCATTTCCAGACCGTCCCAAAGCCTGCGCTCTCACACCATCACAAGAGCCGGCATTCTCACCCCGTCCCAAAGCCTGCGCTCTCACACCATCCCAAAGCCTGCGCTCTCACACCATCACAAGAGCCAGCATTCTCACCCCGTCCCAAAGCCTGCACTCTCACACCATCCCAAAGCCTGCGCTCTCACACCATCACAAGAGCCAGCATTCTCACCCCGTCCCAAAGCCTGCGCTCTCACACTATCACAAGAGCCAGCATTGTCACACCGTCCCCAAGCCTGCACACCATCACAAGAGCCTGCGTTCCCAGACCTTCCCAAAGCCTGCACTCTCACACCATCACAAGAGCCATCATACGCAGAACAACCTAAAGCCTACGCTCTCACACCATCACAAGAGCCAGCATTTTCACACCGTCCCCAAGCCTGCACACCATCAAAAGAGCCATAATTCCCAGACCGTCTCAAAGCCTGCGCTCTCAAACCATCACAAGAGCCAGCATTCCCAGACCGTCCCAAAGCCTGCGCTCTCACACCATCACAAGAGCCAGCATTCCCAGACCGTCCCAAAGCCTGCGCTCTCACACCATCACAAGAGCCAGCATTCTCACCCCTTCCGAAAGCCTGCGCTCTCACACCATCACAAGAACAAGCATTCCCACATCCGGTTACAGCTCTCGCAACAAATGCAGTGCCACTGTTAGTAGTATGTCGACTACGTGGCCACAGTTTTTACACCACTGCTACCCCCCCTCACTCTTCCACACCATCCTCGAACCCACAGCTTCTAAACCGCCCTCACAGACAGCATTCTATCATACTTTTTCTCCCCTCCATCTCTCTGAAATCCTCTATCTACATATCTCTTTCCTCTTCAGAACCATTTTCATTCTCTCCTGCACGTAAGTCCTTTTATCGCCCCCACTTCCCCATCCCTCCCACACATGTAACCCTCCCCCTCACCTGTAAGGATGCATTTTCTTTTCTTTTGGTGCTGTCAATATTTCCACAGTGGAGCACCACTTCACACCTTTAACATAGAAACACAAATGCGGTTGGTACAAATGAGAGCGCCGCTGGATATGCCTGTAGTCTGCACACTTTTATGATGTGCTCGGAGCGTCTGCAAGAAATTCCCACTGCCTTCACCCACAACCTGAATTCGACAGGACACCTAGGCGGTAACTCAGTTCAATGTATGCACTGTCGTAGGCAAGAGTCCCGTGCCGTCGAAATGTTCAAGGGCCCGGCAGGAGTATTCTTTGCACTTGGTTGCGACCCACGGAGATAGATTTGGTTCCGGAAGAGGAGAGGAGAGAGCGGGGGAGTTTACAATTAAAAAAACAAAACACAACTTACCTGGTCTGCGCCGCCTCTGTTCCTGGGCCGGGGTCCTGCGTTGGGGGCTGCTTGGCACCTTCTGTTCTGCTCTGTCCCGCGCCTTCTGAACAACAGCCCTGGCGTCTCAGGCACCCAATCCTGGCTCTGCATTAGCAGCGCCAGGATTGGCTAGAGCACGGAGACGCCACGCCCATTAGAGACCGGGGTTGCTGCATGAAGCAACCTTCGGCCTCTCGGGTCCCGACTCCTCCTCGCTCTCCTGGTCCTGCTTAGGAGGTGGCTGTAGTGCGCAGCGCATGTTCGGGCTGGTCATAAAAATGACCAGCCCAAAATCGAGCATGCGCACAATTGCAGCTGCGCTTTAGTAAGCGCTGCTGTCAGTCACCCTCCTTGCTGCCGCAGCCAGCCCCTCCCCCACCCCCCTTCAGCGCCGATTGAATGCCTGCTTGAGCGTCGCGACTCGCGAGTACTTTAAAGTTTGCTATTTTGCTTGCGTGCGGTGCGACTTGGGGCCATGTGGCCAGGTGGGACAATGCCCCAGCGCCCCAATGGACGCACCGCCCCTGCATTTCCCCTGTGCAAAGTACTCTGCCATAAGGAGCTCTATACAGAGACAATGAATTCCCAAGTTCGCATGATTTATCAAGGAATTTGCAGGGAAACTTTGTGAATTCCAAAAGTAAAAAACCTGCAACCGAATGTAGTAGTAAATCATTTTTTCCTGAATTGGGACCATAATGGTTACCTTTGGAACACGATTGAGATGTAACCTTTCCAATGCTTTTTTTTCAAAAGCTATATGCATTTTTCAACAATTTACTAACATATGGTATATTCTTCAAATATTTCAAATTCAATCAGTGGTAAATGCTTGCCATTTGTGGAGTTTAAGGGGGGGAGGAAGTTACAAATCTGCTGAATGGTGTTGTGGGGCTGAAACGATTTAATAAACAGCTCCTAGATATTTAGGTCATGGACAAGAAATGTGTTCTCTTGTCTAGTATAAATGACCGGGATAGTTTTTATGCTTCACAAAAAACCTTTTCATCTTAAATTTTCCATAATCTTTATATCCAGAGACAACGCAACACAGCGGCACTATTAAACTACTTGCCAAAACGGTAATTTGAAAAGTGGGGTTTTTCCAGGTGAAGAAAAGCTGTTTTGCATTCCTTTATAGGCCCAGTCAGGGTCACGCGTAAACTCCTCACGAACAATGTCAGCCGGCCGGAAAATGAAATAGTGACTGTTACCTTTATTGCTGTCTGGCATTTGTGTCAACGCAAGGCTGGTCCGCTTGATTTCATGAGCTCCATTCATACGCTGCATTTTGGACAAGAAAGTGGAAACCACGGTGTATTTACAGCTTAAATTGCCTCATAAACCACCTCGCTATAAATGTTTATAGTTCGTGAACGAAAACGGTTTGTGCCACGAGACTGCCCTGTAATTTAATTTTAATTTAAATGTATTTTTTGGCAGAGTCAAAACTTAACATTGCCATCATTTGCTACATATATAGGCAATTAATTCCCCCCGTTTTAGTCTTATGTGTATTTAAAGTTTCTGCAGTCTATAAAGCAGGCGTTTTATTTGAACGGAATGCAATTTCTCTCATTGTTTAGAGAAGTAATTTCTTAGATTTCTGTTTGCTGCGCACCGGTTTAACTACATCTTTTTGTGTTGAAAATATTTTAGTAAGCAAGACCCTGCAGCTCCTCATTAAAATACACATCACATTGCCAATGCGGTACTAGTTATTGTGTTGAATATGGTGTTTAATCAGTGTTATTACAGGCTCGCTAGAAATAGACTCATCTTTGAAAGTAAAATCTGTGAGGTTTCTGACTTAGTTTACATTGGTGCCAACATACCCTCACGCGAGGATATTCATCATCTTTTTAAAGATATATTTTTTTATATCTTCATCTAGAATCCTTTTATAGTAAAAGTCTGTCCATTTTTTAGGTTTTGCCTGCACAGTGCTTGTACTAGGCTTGTGAAATCTCATATGACAAAGAAAAAAAAAATCTTAAAAGGGGCTCAAAACCAGCCCATTTCTTACCTTTACTTACCATTGGTTGGCTTCCACATTACTCTTGTTTCCTTGCTTTCTACTGGTCAGGGCATTCTCCTCACCTCCGGCTTCGTCCTGGGTCTTCGTCTGTGTCCCGCTGTGGAGAATGGACCAAGTGCAGCTCCCTGTCTGCGGAGAGTGTCCTTCCACTGGCCACAGGCTCCTGCAGGTACTCTTTTTTTTACTTTTGCACATGCAGTCTTTTGGGGTGCATGTGTCTGCAGTTCCTCTCCTTCTCCCCTGTCCTCCTCCCACACTGTCCATTGTCCCCCCCTTCCGTGCTGTCCTTTATCTCCCCACGCTCCCGCTATTGTCTGTTGTTCCCCCACCCTCCTCTCATGTTGGTTGTTTCCACGCCCTCCTCCCGTGCCCGTTGTTTATTCACCCTCTCAGCCCTCCTCCTGTGTCCGTTGTTTAATTACCCCATCCTCCTCCCCTGTCCGTAATTTAATCACTTCCCTGCACTCCTCCTATGTCCCTTGTTTAATTCTTTGTGATTCCCACCCCTATTCTCTTTCCACCGTCCGTTTCTCACCACCCCTCGTGTTGCTTGCCCCCATGTTGTTTTTACACATATTGCACAGCAGTGCGGGCTGCTGTACAACATGGCTTAAAGGGGAAAAAAAAGCCCTATTACGTGGTCAATGCTGGCTGTGTCATAGCTCTTTTTTTCACTTTAAGCCATGCTGTATAACAGCTCGCGCTGCTGTGCAACATGTAAATCAAAACATTAACAACGTCAATAGATCTTGCATAGGTGAAACTTATTGGCTTTGCTAATACTTGTTTTGTCTTTGACAAGTTTTCCACACAAAAAGAGGATGTTTACTGATACTGAACGGTGAGCTCAAATTTGGCATATGTGTGAATGGTTTGAAACTTTTAGTTTGAAATATATCTAAAATGTGACAGTAACATTGGAACATGTGGGGCTAGATGTACTAAGATTTGATTTGTAAAAAAGCGGTCGCAAATTGCGCACTGATTTTTGCCAATTAAGGCAGATTTTGCAAATTGATCTATTTAATAATATGTGAGTTTGCAAAATCACTATTTGCTATGGGTCCCTCTTCGACCTACCTCATCAATATTCATGAGGTAGGTCGCAAATTGTGATTCAGTCTGATTGAATGCTGTCACAGGGATGGTGGCCAGTTGTGGTCAGCAGACCACCATGTCTGTGATCTTATTTAAATAAAGTACCGTTTTTTTAAATGAATGCAGCCCATTTTCCTAACAGGAAAGTGGTCTCTCAAGTCACAAAAAAGTATTTTTTAAGAGGTTTGTCTACGAAATATCAGTGCTTCCAGGACCAATGCCCACTGCAACAAATCTTTTTTTTCATAATCCTTTCCCATTTATCAATGGGTTACCATTTTAAGTAGTCAGAAACATATGGCTTGCGACTAAAAGTACAGTTGCAAACAATGGACATTGGATGCCCAAAAGACTCCCTTCCAATTTGAAATTAATTTCTAAACCCATTTTGAGATTTAGTGATCAGTTACTGAATCGCAAAATAGGTTTAGCACATTTATAAAGGCCATTTAGCATTGCAAACCCTGAGATTTAGCAAATGGCAGGCTTTGTGACCTCTCAATAGCTTTGTATATCTGCCCCTTAGTGCTTGCAACTGCTAACTAAATATCTTACAATTTGTATAGAAAATTTTTAGGGGTTAACCTGCAGATGTCCTGTCTGCCCTGTCTGCCCCGTCTGCCCCAATTAGAGTGTATTCCTGTGTGTATGCATTCGATTGGGTGGATAACAACTTTAAATAGGTAGAAACTCACTATAAATACGGTGGATACCCATGTATACACTCAAATAATTCAGAATGGCCATAACAGACTTTTCTGGTCTCTTTATACTTACAAGCTCCAAGGAAACATCACAGATGGAAATCTGGTGAAAATGAGCAATTACTGGGAAATCGGACCCAGAGTTGCCAATTCCCTGTTAATTTCACATTTCTAAAGGGACTCTTAGGGTCCAACTTGTAATCCCCTTCAAGCAGTAGCGGCCCGTGGTGGGAGTGCTGCCGGGCGCTGACGTGGGGCGGGGGAGGGGCAGGGTGGGGGGCAGTAAACTACGGATTACGGCCGATTAGAGGTAAGTAAACATATAAATAAATAAAATGAATTTCGTTGCACGCGGTGCATCGCATTTGGCGATGCAGCGCGCAACGAAAGTCGTTTTATTTATTTATATGTTTACTTACCTCTAATGGGCCGTAATCCGTAGTTACTACCCCCACCCTGCCCTCCCGCCCACGTCAGCACCCAGCAGCACTCCCACCACGGGCCGCTACTGCCTTCAAGGTATTGGTACACGTGCTATCAGTAATGCCTGGAGGAGCAGAATTACTGGAAGGGATATTGGAGCATTCTGATCCAGCATTTTACCTGGGCCCATTCACTATTATATATTTTTCTTCCAGATCCCAATACCTAAACACACCCATAGAGGCTTTTGGTCCTCCGATGGACCTTCCTTGCCACATTGAGGGGTGAGGAATCAGGGTGTCGAATGTTGGTCACTCAATGAGGCCAATAATTGGTGACCAATTTACAAATTATATATTAGAATCAAGTATACCACCCTCAAGACCATACTATAGATAAATAGGATGGCAGTAGGAAGTCTAAACCTCCTAAATAGTTTTAACCAGGCCAATATCATACAGACTAATAATTCTGCAGTTGGTATACAAATAGTAATAAAACAATTTGATGTTCTGAGAATAATCTGTGACTATCTCCATTATGCATTAGAAGGCCAATTAGCATATGCACAGTCTCTGTGGAAAGAACATTATTAATTAATCTAAAAATGACTCAGACAATTTAGGTTAAATTAGTCATTTGTATCAAACAAATAATGTAGTCAAGAAAATAATTAGCATTTCAGCAAATTCAGTCATGAGTCTCAATATGCAATTACAGAAGTAGTACAAACTACACATTTAGCAGAGTACAAACCAAGGATAACCTCAACAAGACATTTTGGGAATCTATAGTTCAGCTAATGAGTCCATAGAGAGTTTGTTAGGCAAGGGGTAATTACCACCAGTGAGGGCAGGGGCCAGTTCAAAGAGTTCTTTCAGCATAAGTATAGGGTTTGGTAAGAGTACAACATTAAGAAGTCCATGGGTAAAAGGCAAATGGGAACGGCCACATGAAAGGGGAAAGAAATTGCTTATGTACAATCAGCTATTCCTGCTGCTGGGCTGCTCTCTCGAGTTGCACACCCCTCACTAAGGGAGATCACTATTATAATCCGTCAAGTCGGGATATGACATCAATTGTCATACCATTGTCATTTGAGACACATATGATCATCTCAGCTCACAATGTGCAAAAGTCTCTTGCGTCTGGAATCCTCCAGAGCTTTCATTTCATCATAGTATTGACTCTGTTTGTCTTCTAGTTCTGCATCAGACCTTGATCTTTTCATGCCTCATTTTTGTCGTGAATGTCTACAAAATTTGATATTCACCAACATCAGCATTATGCACAAAGAGATCACCATAATAGGTCTCAAGACTTTTATCACTATTCAACTTCCTAAGTTTCCTAACCAGTTGCTAACAGTAGACAATTCTTTCTCTATCAAATCCCCGACAACATCAGTCTCTAAACCTTTCAGGTCTTTGTTTAAATCAGTAATATTTTTGATGTAACTTCTCAGGTCTTTTTTAATCAGGTATGTAGGTGCAACATTGTTGAACCTTTAACAACTGGCAGATCCTGCCCTCCTTCACGGGAAGGATGTCTAAGGCAAGTTGATTCTGAATCACCATAGATCTTATTGAGATCATTTCAGTATGTACAACTGAGAATCCTCCAGCTGCACTAGTAGCTAGTCGATCAATTAAGGTTGAAAGCTTTCTAATTTTATGAGAGTTTAGTACTACCCTTATAGATGGTATTAAAGCTCCAAAAATACCTCCCACTGTTTCACTTGCACCTCTCTTCATTCTCCCATGCTGCTCTTTAGTTGCTCCTTCAATTTGTTCCACATGATACATTTTTGGAAACACAACTCCCATAAGACAAGTCCCATACCATCTTTTTGGCAACCTATAAAAAGCACTCTTACCACAGATGCAATAGAGTCTGGGAAACACAAGATCCACTCCTTCCAAATAACGTCCCCAATTTCCATAATCCTCAAATGTGTGTTCACATTCACTACTACCTACAAAATTTGTGTTAGTAGAAGACTTTTTTCTGTATATACCATGTTTCCCTTTATGTTGCCATCCTAGAGCTAAAACAGCCATATTTTCCACTATGCTATGCTCTTCTTGCAATACCCAAAGTTTAGCTTTGAAGGAGCAATAGCTTCAATCGTTGTATTTCTACGTCTATCTTCTACTGAGTTCATGAGTTTCTTTTCTGCTTCTTCTAAAATGCAGATTAGGTTATTTCTATGCACATAAACCATGTCCAGAGACTGAGTTGTTCTAAATAAATAGGCCATTGTCTCAGCAAATGAAGCTTCGGTATGCTGGTTTAAGCATTTCATCACAGGAATTTCTGAAAAGGCCAAGTGATAGTTTGAATAATAATATTGAAAATGATCACTACCATAAAATAAACTTGTTAATAAGCTACAAGAAACACCATATGTTAGGGAAATACTATGAAAAGTAATACCTTCAGCAACTCATGCTGGTAATTGCATACAAACGTAGCAACCACTAGCATCCATTGTATTAATATATTCGTATAATAACCTAGTATATACATTATGCGAGTAATCACCTTTGGAAGAATCTAGATGTAAAGTTTTGTCATCTAATGAAATATAAATAGTAGTTGATGTAGCCTTGAAAGAATTCGTAAGCTTGGAATCTTCTACAGGTATGTAGTGAGGCAAATTCAAAATAATAAGTAAAGCAACTAGCATTAGGGCAACAACAGCAAATATTTCTGCATATATACATTTGCATCTAAGAGAGATTGCAGTAGTAGACTCCATGATTTCTCAAAAGTTAGACCATTTCGCTTTGGAAAATTTGCAGCAATTGGTTCCAGCAGTTTCAGCAATGTTCGACACAGACACTAAGGCACATTCAAACTGAATAAATGCGTAGATCACCTTAATTGATGAGTATATTCAGAATAAATTGAGTTAGTCCATTCAATGGTACACCAAGTTCAAACCTCAGCTCCACAACAAAGTTTGATTCAAGAAGGTTCAGGTGGACTCGTATTGTTATAGCAAAAGGTATTAAATGCTCTCTCCCAGTCATTGGCTGCTAGATAAGTCCATTCAGGAGAGGAGTACTTTTGACTGGCTACTCATGCTCTTTTTGACCTCCTCACAGCGGGTCATTCAGTGCCAACGAGGTTCCAAGCACGACTTCCATACGTGCTACTTCACCTTTTCCCAGTTGCTGGGATTGAGGTCAAGGCACTGCTCCTCTTGAGTTGCAGTTACAGCCTCTCCGACTTGGTGAGACACAGAACGCACCACATCAGCCAAACCTTTACAGAAGTCCAAAATCCAATCATCTGTGATGTTTACGAGAGCATTAGCAGGCACAGCTGGATGTCTCATCACTCTCCCTATGATGATCTCATGAGGGGATAATACTGTTCTCCTGTCTGGAGTACTTCAACACAAGAGGCAATGCATCGGGCCACTTCAACGATGTTGAAGCAAACCCCTTCGCCAATCTGAATTTCAACATGCCGTTTATCTGCTCAACTAGTCCGGAAGCCTCTAGACGTTAACTGCAATAGAGCTTCTGCTCAACTTGTAGTGCTGCACATAATATTTTCAAGACCTCATTGTTAAAATGAGTTCCTCGGTCTGACTCAAGATAAGTCGGGAAACCAAACCCCGAAATCAACTCTCTCAACAACAGTTTGGCTACTGTGAGACATCTCAATGAAGTCCATTTGCATTAGATTAAAGGGACCTTCTGATTTCCCTACATGACTCATTGTGACTTGTGTTTTTCTTCCAGCATTTCGTTGTTGACATACTACACATCTGTGACACAAATTCTCCGCATTCAGTCTGAATCTGGGATTAAACCACGTTTTTCTGAAGGAACGCATCATTGCATCTCTCCCTATGTGTGCTGGACCATGATAATGTCTAGCCATAGGTGGTAACAAGCTATCAGGTCTACCATCACTGTAAATCCACACATCGTCTTCACTTTTGGTGCACCCAGCTCTGACCCAACCTTGTTCTTCAGCTTCTGGTACTTCTTCCTGTAACCTTTTGACTTCTGCCCATGTATCAACAGTAGTTAATAATAGATTGTAATCTGTGACATCTGATATTTCATTAAGTATATCCTCATTAAAAATATGTGTTGAAAGCACAGTATTTAGCAATCTCATCTGCAAAACGATTGCCAATAGTCATGTAGTCAGTATCCTGCCTATGGGCAACGCACTTCACTACTGCAATTTGGGTGGGCAATTGTAGGGACTGCAAAAGGTTCCTTACACTTTCTCTATTGTGACTAGGTGAACAGGAGGATGCCATGAACCCAAGCTGTGACCACATGCCCGGAGTCATGTACAACTCCAAAGCCGCACTGACTATCGGTCAAAATTATCACTCTGAGTTGTTTTGAAACACTGCAAGCCCTCTTCAAGGCAACCAGTTCTGCCACCTGCACTAAAAACACCCCTTAAAGCCACAAAGCTTCAACAATACCTGCAACAGTACAAACAGCACAGGCAGCTTTCAAGTTTCCTTCATGATTTCGCAAACAAGAGCCATCAACAAACAAAACATGATCTGATTCAGGCAACGGTACATCCTGTATGTCAGATCTCAGCTTGGTACATAGTTCAGTCACATCAAGGCAATCATGTTCAGCTTCATCATTCAGAATTTAATTTCCAAGAAGGGGTAACAGAGTCACGGGGTTTAGAATCGTACACCTTTTAGGAATTACGTTCTCCGCGCCCAAAAGAATCTGCTCATATTTAGTCAGTTGGCCTTTGTGGAGTACCGTGTTCGAGTACGAGTTAACAGTACTTCAACAGAATGAGGTACAAACACAGTTAGTGGATGACCCATCACTATACTTTCACACTGCTCAATACTCACATGTGTTGGGGCAACTGCTTTCAAACATCCAGGCAACAGTGCGGCAACAAGGTCAAGTGCATCCGAGAAATAGGCTACCGGTCTGCGAGCACTTCCATACATTTGTGTCAACACTGAAAGAGCGCAGCCTTCTTTTCCACTGCAGAAAAGCACAAAGCATTTATTGTAATCAGGCATTCCCAGAGCAGGGGCACAACAGAGACTTTCCCTCAGCTCTGTGAAAGCATCCATACAAATGTCATCCCATGGTACCGGATCAGACACGTCTTTGTGTGTCAACCTACTGAAGAGGTTTAGCTGTCAGGGAAAAGTTGGGACTCTACTGTTGACAGTAGCCCACTATTCCCAGGAACATGCAAACTTATTTCTGTGTAGTTGGCGGACTCATGTTAAGAATTGTAGAGATTCATTCTTGTGACATTTTCCATGCTCCTTTCTCAATATGATGTCCTAAGTACAAGACTTCAGTTTGACAAAATTGTAACTTTGTTAAATAGGCCCCTTTATGTCCATTTCTAGCTAAGTGATTTAGCAAGGCAATAGTATCATTTTTGCAGGCTTCTTGGGTATTTGATGCTGCAAACAGGTTGTCAATGTTCTGTGCTAAAACTGAATGGTAAGGCATTACCAATGACTCAAGATTCTTTTTGAGTATTTGGTTGAGGGGCTCTCCGTATACCCTTGTGGGACTTGGCACCATGTCAAACCACGACTGCCTAAAAGGAAAATGAAGAGGTACTGGCTAACTTCATTCTATGGAATCTAAAGGAATGCTTGGCAGAAGTCAATGACGGAAAAAACATTCGACTTTGCATAGAATTTGGTAAAATATCACAGCTGGATTCTGTATCACAGGACATCAAGGGACAGCTATGGAGTTCACCTTCCTCAAATCCTGCACAGTATGATACTTGCCATTCAACTTCAGTAAGTCCATAATGGGTGAATTACATGGACTCCCCATTATCTCCTTTAAGATCCCTTGCTCAGTCATCACAGGAGTTGATCACAGGAGTAGTTCCAGCAATAGTATCTGGAGACAAATTGTACTGTGGGATTCTTGGAAATTCTGTGTTTGGCTTCACAATGAGAGGGACTGGTTCAATACCCTTAATAAGTTCGATATCTTTTCCTGTAAAGTACCATACTTTAGGCAGCACAGTGTCTCTCAGTTCTGTAGGTAGATCATCTTTTGTCAGTAGGGGATACATCTCAAAGTTTGATCTTTGTTGAGCAAGTTTAAATACAACATTCTCATCATGTGTATGGAACTCAAAACCTTTTGGTGTACAATAGATAGAACAATTTAATTTGCATAGTAAATCTCGTCTGAGAAGATTCACTGGACTTGAATCACACACCACAAAACAATGTCTGTCCTCAAAAGACCCTATTTTGACAGGTTCTGCTTCAGAAACAGGGGCAGACACTTGTTTATTTGTGACTCCAACAACTTGGATTCTTTCTCCCAAAAGGGGTAGGTTATGGACCTCTGCTGTTCTTACAGTAGAGCGGGTAGCACCATTGTCAACAAGGAATGAGACAGGAGTCCCATTTACCTCACCGTCTACATAGGAACCACTCTGGTCTACCTCTAAGGCTGCGCCAAGCACACAGTCCTCCTTCCCCCTAAGGCACCGTCATGCTGATGAGTCTGGGTCAAAATCTTCTATTTGAATCAAATATTGTTGGGACGTACCCTGATTTGGAAAGGAATTTCTGTTTGCGTGATGAACCTGATTCACATTTTATCTCTCCATTTGGTCATCCTATTGTAGCATCGGGGCTTTGGGCATTTGCATTGTTTGGAGATTGAGGTACACTAGAAATTTGGACTCTGTCTTGGTAACTCTGGACCATGTTATTTCCTTGGGACTGTGCATACCTTCTATTCTGAACCTGATTTTCACCATTGTTTACATTAAACCTACACTTGTGCTTTAAATGCCCAAACTTGCCACAGATGTGACAAGGATTAGTTTTCTTTAAAGAAGACACATCAACACCCACTCTAGAATCAGATGGAACACCGCAACCTCTGCCTTGTGGCTGGAAATGTTGCTGCTGAAATCCATTGACACGCTGCATCATTGAAACCTGATTATAACCTCCCTGCTCTGGAACTGTGTTATCAAAACCCATTTGATTCTGTCCTTTCTGCACAGCTTTCATTTGAGCAATCATTACCTTTTCTTTCAATCTTTTAAGTTTCACTTCTATTTCATCTGCGCAATACTTGGCATAATGCAGGATCTTGTCAATCAACTTATTTTACCAGCATATTAAATGCTACTGACTCATGGAAGTGTTGTTCTGTCAATTTTTATCCAATCAGTCCCTTAAGGAGAGATTTTGGTTTTCAGGAAATTAATCACCTGGTCATACTTTTTAGATACCACTGGAGATGAGGCACCTGTTTTAGGATCCCTTTCTGGTTCTACATCAGGCCAATGTACAGACACCTTACATTCCATCCATATATCTCCAGGAACCACAATGTCAAACAAGGTATTCAAATCTGTCCACAAACCTTTGAAATTTTCACAAAATGTGTCTGTACTATTCTACTGGATTTTCTCTCAGTTTTGGGAATCATTTGTGAATGACAAAATATCAGCCCTACTCCAAGGTACATGTACATATCCTCCTCCAGGTACTTCTCTCATAAGGAGCATTTGCACTTCTTTTTCTCCTCCATCAATTACAAACCGAGGCATCTGCATTCTGGATTTTTTCGCTTCCTTCTTCTTTGACTATCTACCTTCCCACTTATTTAATTCACTGCATTTTCTGAGTAATGTCATTATTTCCTCAATCTGCAGTTTCAATCCTGCTGATCTCATGTTAGCTAAATCTCTCGGTAGGTTCTTTGTAACACTTTTGATATCTGCACATTGATCTCAGATTTTTATGCCAATTCAGTTAATCTTTCATGAGTTTGTTTAGCACATCTTGTAATGTCTTTACAGAAAAACAGTAGTTCCTCATCCTGATAGCTATTCAATCTCGATGGGCTAAGAGCACCAATGATCATTTCTTCTAATTCTACTTTTAATTTGGCCACGTCCAATTCCTTTTCTTTCTCTGAGACTTGTGTAGTCTCCAGATTTTTAATAGTAACTGGGGTACTCAACCCTTTAAGCCAGGCATCAAATTCTTAAGACTTAATTTCTCAATTGAATTGTTAGAACACAATTCTCCATTGGTCAAGTTTTTACTCCATTCACATGATGACTGTAATAAAAACACATCAGAGTTTGATGTTCCCATTGGCACTGTCATTTCAGAAGTAATTTATTAGTGGAGGTTCACCTGCTCTAGGCATGTAGAATGGTGGTGAACTCTGGACCATTCTGCTAGCTGTGCCAAAGTGTGTCTGGTTTAACACTGAATTCATACTTTCAGAATGCATAACATTTGTTTGATTCAGAATCATAGGAGTTTGGAGAACTTATCTCACAACTGAATCTATAGGAGTACTAAATGAGGTATTCATCCCAGTAGGAACAACTAATGGGTGAGCAGTATTACCCTGTAACCTAGATTTGTAATGAGATACAACACAACCAATTGTAACAGGAACAGTCAAAGCGTCTGGAGAGTTTGAAACACTTGGAGTCAAAGGAGCTGTCATTCTCGTACCTCCTGCTACAGGAGAAGCAAACGTTTGTTCATTTGGAATCACAGGTACAACAGGTGCATTTTGAATTTTCACTGAATCTACCTTTGTCAATTATTCCGGTTGTGATTCATTATATGGGGAGGGATTCAACAATAAATCACTTAAGAAATCATCATCTATGTCACTATCCTCAGCGTCAGTCATTGTGTCAGTTTTGTCTGTCTCTAAATTCTTTTTCTTTTCCTTTCGTTTACCTTTAACCTCTTCTCCTGCTGCTATAAGAGGGTACATTATTGTTCCAGCAGTAATATCAGCTCTCCAGGCTTTCTGTTGTGCATCCCACCTAGCGTCTACATATGCACTTATGGCTCTCCTACATCTCCCCTTATACTTCTCTTTCTCTCTCTCTCTCTGTTGGGCTTTGTAATCCCATACAGTAAGTGCTTCAAATTGTGCAGGTCTAGGAGGTGGTCTCATTTCATATAATTTCCTCCTTAAATTCTCAATAATTCTCAAATTAAATGTCCCATAACGAGGGAACAGTAAAACATCATCCTCTTCTGTAATTGTATGCCATTGTGCGAGCCATAAACATGTGTGTAATCCTTCATCCATCATGACAATGTATCCTGGTGCACTCTCAGGTTAGTTCACAAAGAGTAATTCAAATAGTAGCTTTCAGTGTGCTGAGGCCAAAAGTTCGAATTTGCACTGTAATGTCTGTATAGATGTATCAGAAAGTACGATCTTCCTTCAAGAATGCCATGTGAAGGTACAGAAATGTTACATGAGTGAGAAGCAAGGCAAGATTCCTTCTCACCAGTCCATGAGAATGTGCAGGCCTAAGAAATAAGGTAATCTATGATAGTCAAAGATATTGCTTCCTAATTAATAAATGAATGCACAAGGAAACTCAAGTATAGTGAAATCCCAAAAAGTATTTGTGTCAAAATAGTCGTGTCATAGTTGTTCAACATTATTGCATAGAAGTGTTCATTCTTAAATATGGCCTACTACCACAAATTCAAAATACGTACGTGTAAAATATTCTTAAAATGCTATTTACAATTTTTGTTTTAGGAAATCTAAGACACTTTTAGTATAAAGATTCTACTCAGCAAGTTTCATTCATGTAGATCAAATCATATAAGAATTGCACCACCTTTTATTTATCTATGGTGCATTACAATGGAAGCAATAAATGATGTTTCACATTCATCACAATAGCATATACGATTATAAATGAGACTCATTTGTTAAGCATGTTAAACACACAACATATGAATTCTCTCTATTTCAACAATTCTAAGCACTCTTTTACGGTGCTTGGACTATGTTTTTCTCAAAATCATTGTCATCTTCTAAAACTCAAGCAAAGTGCACATTCATCTTTATATGTATTTTTTGTTTTCAAGATTTAATTTTCATGTTGTGTAAAGAATGACCACTATTTACCATGTATCAACCGTAAGGATGCACCACTGGGCTTCACAGTTAAGTCCTACTTTATTCTTATTAAATTGTCTCTAGCTTGCACTCAGCCCTTCCTGGCCACTGTTCCATTCTCATTTCATATCCTAACATTCCATCTAATTCATTCTATATTCTCCTTGACCTGTACATGGCTAACATTCTATTCACTCTACATATCTCTCTCCTTTACATTAACAAAACAATAAAAATAAATACAAAAATCTAACAGAGAGGTATAATTACTACAGAAATGCATTTAACATTAATAAATAACTAACCAGGTGGCATAAACAACCTAATATAGTATATGCCAAGACTGAAAAGGAGTCTCTACAAGCCCTGATTATGCATTGTATCTAAAGGATGGCTGGCATCTTTACATACATTTCCCAAACTCCATACAAATCCATCTTCCAACATCACCACACTTTGTATTACTTTCATCACCATCTCGATTTCTGACTAAGCTTCCTTTCACTATCGCAACTCGATCACCAACTTCTACATTCATAGGGCCCGATTCACAGAACTAACTTACGTCAAAAACGTAAAGTTAGTACCTTTAGTATTCACAGAATACACTTACTCATTTTGGTATTCACAGAATACACTTACTCATTTTGGTATTCACAGAATACACTTACTCATACTAACTTTATGTCCGCACTCGGGCCGGAGATTCCGCCGTTTGTGGGAGATTCCGGCCCGGAGGTGGAGATTCCGGCCGTTTGTGGAGATTCCGGCCGTTTGTGGAGATTCCGCCACCGGCCGGAATCTCCACAACCGGCCGGAATCTCACAAACGGCCGGAATCTCCGGCCGGAATCTCCACAAACGGCCGGAATCTCCACCTCCGGGCCGGAATCTCCACCTCCGGGCCGGAATCTCCACAAACGGCCGGAATCTCCACCACCGGGCCGGAATCTCCGGCCCGAGTGCGGACATAAAGTTAGTATGAGTAAGTGTATTCTGTGAATACCAAATGAGTAAGTGTATTCTGTGAATACCAAAATGAGTAAGTGTATTCTGTGAATACCAAAAGGTACTAACTTTACGTTTTTGACGTAAGTTAGTTCTGTGAATCAGGCCCATAGTCTTCACCCTCTTCTTGATGACATGGTGTTTCTTAGCTTTTTCATGTCTCTCAGTAACTCTTTCCATAATTACTTAGCAATCAACCCGCACATAGTATTTACTCATCAGTCATGCAGGATATCCTTACTTCTCGCCTCTCTCCCATTGAGGGATACAAAAGGAGACACTCCTATTACAGAATGGGGCATCATCCTATGTGCCCATGCCAATTTTCCCAACTCTCTTTTCCATGGAAAACTGTTGCAAAGGGACAGTTGTATGTTGTCCATAACTAAGCGATTAACTCTTCCACCAGGCCATTGGCCGGAGGCCTAACTAGAGCCACTCTTTCATGCACAATTCCCATCATGGACAATAATTTTGTCATATGCTTGGAAACAAACTGCACTCTATTGTCCGAAACTAAAGTTTTGGGAATTCCCTCTTCCATGGAGATTTCTTGTAGGAATCTGATCACACTTCCTTTATCTGCGTATGCCAGAGTTTTGATCACAAATCACTTAGGGTGGTAATCTGCTAAATCATGTACTTTTTCTAGACCCCAACCTACCTATCAGGCCCATAAAGTATTGCTAGCCTTTCCCATAGTGTGTCAGGCAATTCTATGCACCATAGGGAAAGTTGTCTCACCATTTGTTTTTGCTATGCCTCTATCGGCATCCACATAACAATTTTTTACCACTTCCTCAACAGAATCATTCATCTTAGGCCACCAAAATGACTGTCTCACCCTATTTTTGGTCATGTTGTGACCTGGATGACCTTCATGTGCTATTTGAATTATATGCATGCAGACAGTTGCTGGTAGAATTATTTGACTCATTTTCATCAATTGTTCTTCAAATATGCTCAATTCATCCATCACTTTGTACTGTGCATTCATTTCCCTATTCTGACACATCTCACTCTTCCATCCCTACACGCTCTTGTATCGCCCTCAGCAAAGAATCTTCCTTCATAGCTATTTCCAATTCCTTTTTCTTGATCTCCACTTCTGCTTCATCTTCCACATTCCTTTCCAAAGTCTGCTCAATCTCATCCTGAAAAGGAATCCGCACTATATTCTTTAATCATTTCATATTCTCAATTTTGAGATTATACTCCTTCACTGAACACATCTACCTTAATATTCTTAGTGTCACATTACATTCTAAACCCTTGCCACCTTTAAACAAGTGTGTCAGTGGTTTGTAATCAGTTTGCACAACGGAATTATAACTTTTGATACCCCAGCAACATGAAAGAGGTTCTCTCTCTATCACTGAGTACGACGTATCTGCATTTGCAAGCGTCTTGATGCAAATCTTGCCACACATTCTTGTCCTTCTTTCACTTGTGTCTGTACTGCTCCAGTTCTGATATTGGTGGCATTACTGTCGTGATATAGTTTTTGCTGTTACTAAAAAAGTGTCCTAAAGTGGGAGCTTGTAATATGTTTTCATTAACATTCTCAAACGCATTTTCACACTTGCTGTCCCACTGAAAAACAGCATTTTTTTCATTGAGATTTTGAGGGGCTCGACATGTTCAATAAAGTTTATCACAAATTTAGAACAATATTCTACTAACCTCAAGAACGATTTTAGCTTTCCTTGTTCTCCGGTTTCGGTGCATCTCTGATTGCTGTTACTTTTCTTGGGTTTTATGCTATTTTTCAAAATTGCGTGGCCTAGCTAGATGACATGTTCTTTCTATAACTGACATTTTGTTTTCTTTTTATTGTCGATCACAGTTCTGTAGGAGTTTCATCGCTTCTTTAAATAATTAATCAGGGACGGCTCCTCCGTTAAGGTGCCCCACTGCCTTTCAGCACGGCAAAAAAGGATAAATAAAATGATAATAACGCAATGTTATATCATTTTATTTTTCTGTGCTGGGGCAGTTTTGTGGGGCGGGGCTGGGCTGCGCAGGGGTGAGGAGTGGTGACTGCCTCCTAAGTGCACATGAATGTTTGGCCTGCCCTCCAGGGCCGACCAAACATTCATGCACACTTAGCATGCTCTCCACCCAGGCTGCATTTAAGCCTGGGTGGATAACATGCCCAGCCTTCCATTTCCCTACTGAGCGCTGAACCATGGCGCTCAGACCAATCACAATGTTGCATTGCAGCATTGTGATTGGCTCAGGGAAGCCTATCCTGCCTCCTGCTTCCTGTTCCAGCAGAAGCCAGGAAACCGGCCGGCTGACAGGTAAGTGATTTTTTAAAAAGAAATGTATCCACCCCTTACCCCCCTCCCGCCCTCACCGCCCCCCTCCCCACTACTGATTTGCAGGACCAGCCGCGACTGTAATTCATCATGTTCAATTTCATTCTATTCAACAATGAAAAGATCATCCTGGAAGCATAAACATTTTTAAGTCCTTCAGATATTTGTATCATTATCCTTTGGAACATCATGCAGGCTGATGCTAGTCTAAATGGCATTCCTCAATGTCGGAAAGCACCCAGCGGTGTTACAAATGATGTGAGGTGTCTCAAATCTTCGTGCAAGTTAATCTGATTATACTTGGCAGACATGTCAATTACGCTAAATCTGACCTCCCCTTTCTTGGCAGTTAACATTTCGAATATGTTAGGGAGAGGTTATCTGTCCACCCTCAGGTTCCTGTATATGCACAACCAAATCTTCCTACCCTCCTTCATCGCCATGACCATTGGTGCTAGAGATTCTGAAGATTCACTTGATTCAATCATCTTATGCTTGAGTAATGTATCCAATTCTTTTTGTAGAGTCTCTCATTAAATGTGGAACATTCCTGACCTTATGAACTATGGGTATGGCATTCTTCTTCAATGTTCCTTAGTAAATACTTGTGGACATATTTTCATTATTGATTTTTCATATGTATCTGTAAATGTTTTTACTTCTAATAATTCAGTGATCATCACAGGTTTTTCAACATTCAGATTTAGGACTATTCCCAAATCTTTTTGATGACACCATCCACATAAGTTGGAGCCATAGCTTGTTTGTGGTGTGTGCTCATGCTACATGGTATGGCGATTTACTGTTAATATTTTTGCGTAGTGCATGTACTCATGATGAACATATACAGTTCAGAGTTTTAAAAATAAGAGGGACAGATTAATGATTAGTTTCCTGCTGGGTAAAAGCTATATTTAACAACAGCTCCTTGGTGCTGTTTCTTTAGCATGCATATCGGGAAGAAAATGCCGGTTTCCAAAACTAGGGTTGGTGGGACACTTACTGGGAAACAAAATGGCACAGATGATATGTGGAACTGCCCTTTCAATTAAAATGTTATGAGTCCCGTGAGCAGAGGGCACTTACCCTTGATTTGGGTCAAATAAAATTATCTCTGAAAATTCTGTTTTTTTCCAGGGGTGGAAGCAGGTTTTTTGTCTCCCCCCCCACATAGACTGTCAGCTGGTCACCAATTTGTGTAAGGAGTGCACCACAGACGTTCAAAGTTGAAGTTAGTATTTATTCTTAACAAGTCGACTCCAGCTTGGCTCAGCCCTCCCTGGCCACTATTCCTTTTTCATTTCATATCCTAACATTCCTTCTAATGCATTCTACATTCTTCTTGACCATTGCTTAGCTAACATTCTATTCACTCTACATAAGCTCAGAAGGGGGCCTTGGAAATCACCATCATTAACTTCATACCCAGATATACCATACTTTATCTTAATGAGAAGTTGCTCATCTTTGAATAATGGTGTGTCCCTCGTCCGTTGGAGGGCACATAACCTCCAATTGTTCCTACTTGAGTTAAAATTAGCTGAATGATCTCCTGATCAATATTGTTTACAATAGTAACTTAAAATATGAGGTTAAAAAAGGATCATTTGAATAAGACCTATGCAACTAAAATCTATAAGCACTTTTGTTTGTATGTTGTATACGCTACAAGTCACAAACATGAAATGTTTCAATTAGAAGCTTTATTGTTGTTTTAAGCCTACCTTGGTATTCCTGCGAATTTAACCTAAAGTGATTTTACCATATCAATGAATACATTCACATTTCTGTTGAAAACAATTTTATATCAACAATTGGAATGACATTAATAGCTGTATTTCCCAAAAAAGATTAGCTAATTATGGAATGCAAATTCTATTGCCCAAATTCCCTTTGTAATACAGTTGTTAAGATCTTTACGTAAAATATGGCCTCAAGATTACCACTGACTATGCATACTCTATAATTTCCATTCAAAGATGGGTTTGTATTTTGGTCTAGGGGCCAATTTAGATTTAACTTATCAACTCTTGTTGTATCTTCTCATAATTCACAGAATCCATCAAAGCCTCCCGTTTTCACCAGTACTCTTTGACTTTTAGTAGGAGCCTTTTGTATCCATAACTGAAACTAATGAGCTTAAAACTGCAGTAGTTTTTAATGATATGCACATGCATATTACTGCAAATGCAGATGATACAGTCATATAAACAACTGATCCATGCGGAGCACTGCCAGCCATTGGAGAGCTGGCAATGTAAAGCGGGCAACAACCCGGGTTTAAATTGAATGCTAACAGAAGGCAGATATTAGTAACAACAGGAAAGCAGTGCAAATGTTTTGAGGTGGTCTGAGAAACAGACTGCCTGGGGATTAAAATACAGGTTTATTTGAGTAGGATCTTTTTGAACAACAATGGGCCTTGTAAACAAATGTGCGGCCGAATATTTCTATAACCAATATTTAGGACCCAACATTTATATCAGACGGCATTCTGACAAACATATTCTGTTATCATACTATCATAAAATACCTCCCTTTCTATTACAGTTGGGTGATTAAACATTGTCAGAATATGAAAGGTAGCTACATATTCTGTATTCTGCATTTCTGAACTGGTTGAACAACTTTAGAGAGTGCCACATAGGCTGGAGAGAATTGCAGCTCATCAACCAGCTTTCAACGATTTTGCATAATATTTGATGTGTTCCTGTGTTAATAACAGTGATTCTGACAATTCTTCAAAAACCTTTTTAAAAAATCTGCCCTTTTTTAGAATAGATAAAGCCATTTGCCTGTAACAGCAGATTAATCTTATTCCAGTGCATTTAACAAATTATGGAAAAACAATAAATGTTTAATTTTTAAAAATTCATTTTGAACTAATGACTGATCATACCAGAGCCATGGTGTTTTTCACTTAATTGTCATCCTAATCATAGGGACTCCATAATTTCTCCACATCGTCATACTTTGTGTCACTATTTCATTACAAGGCCAGAGGCTACAATTATGCAATAACCTTTTGTTGCTGTCTCAACATGCAGCCCTTTAAAGAACACAAAGTACATCATAAATAAAACATTCCAGTTTAGAAATATTCAAAACAATATATAACTCTATCTCACTATGCATCTTCCTATTTTATTTGCTGCTCCTTCACAAGTTAAGTACTATGACATTGTTAATCCTTTTACTTCAATGTTTACTTAATATAATTATAATGTTTGCAAGTTGGACACATCCTTACTTACTCAGGTAAGTCGGTGTCGGTTTCTTTCTCACCCTTACAATTTATGGTTGGGTTTCCTTGTGTGTTTCTTTTATTTCGGGATATCGCTTCACGTGACTCTGAGGGACTGGGCAGCTTACTTCTGGGCTGAGTGTTTTTATTTTCCCAGTTGCTCCTGAGGCCGGGGCACTCCCTGTGGCCTCTGTATATTTTCTTCAAAGCCGCACATTTTTTAAAAGACGCGTGGGCTAAAGCTCTCATGCCTCGTGATGCGCTCCTGCATTTCGGGACGAGCACACAGTTGGAAGGCACCTGAGGCGCTCTCTCATATTTCGGGAGGAACGCCTCTGCCTCCAATGACCAGTCGCCTTCCCAAAGCCTTCAGGTTCAGCCGAGTCCTCCGTGAAGTGAAAAGAGGACTCAGCATTGTGGCTATCTTCCTTTGGGCTAAACCCTTCATTTAAGATGTGCTCACCGCACGTACAGCGTTGCCATAGCAACAAAAGCTCTTGCCAACGGTTCCCGTTTTGCAAGTGCGAACTAATGGGGAGTGTTTGTGTCGGCTGTTTAATACTTGGGATTTTATCTAAAATTTAAAAAAAAGGAAGAATGAATTACCAAGGGCAAGGCTAATACAAAATTATAGCCCTTTTGCTCATTCTTTTGTGAAGTAATTTGTGGCAATGTCTGAGACCGGTACCCTGGGGGCCCATAACCCTGCCCTCAGTGAGGATACTTTTAAAAGATTTTTTGATAGGGAATTCAAATCTTGCCTGAAGGAGACCATGTAAGCTGTTTTCGCTAAAAGGAAAAGGGATTCTCCCTCTGATGAAGAGCTTTTCTCTTTTTCAGAGCAAGAGACCCCTTTATTAGAAGGGAGGTAAGGCAAATAAAAAAAACTGAACACCTCATGAGTGAGGAACACTCCCTGGGTAGCCTGAGTGATAAAAAAGACTGTGGTGTCCATAGAGGCACAATTAGCAGGAATGACCATGTTGGTGCAATTGATATAGGTGTCCACTGCAGAACGAAGAGAATGAGTGGCCTTCATGGCACAAGAGACCGCATTGTTGATACTGATGATGGTTACTCATATGGTAATGAGGTAGACAACGAGATGGAACAATATGAGTTCGATCCTCTGGAGACATTGGAAGCTGATTGCCTTGATGAGATTTTAGACCAGCCGTCAAGTCCAAAGGATAGTAAAGACCCTTCGGGCATGGAAATGTTCAATCCTGCCCGCATTATGCACCCAGGGGGCTCGGACTGGTGGCCTATGGACCACGTGACCTCCTTTATTAAATTCTGGACCCCCAAGTCTCTTGATAAGGAGACGCGGAATCTGATGAGAGCTGTATGTCCCAGACCATTCCTGAATATCAAGTCAGGGTTAACACCCAATTTGGACCCGGAACTCCTAACTATCCTTTTTAAGTCGGGGAAAGATTCTAGGAAAGGTCTTGAATGCTGCCTTAAGCAGTGCCAAGACAGATTTTTAGACACTCTGGGACCACTGGCCAGGATTTTAGATATGGCTGAAGAAGCCTCCTTTAAGGGCATGCCTGTAGATGTGGAACTGCGCTGAGGCTGGAGCCAGTGGACTTTATGCCTGCTTGGCAATGCCAATGCTGGTTTAATTGCAGAGACAAGGAGAGCTATCCTGATGACGCTCAACCTAAAGTTGGGCAATCTTCCTTTTTGGGGAAACGTTCATTAAAACCCTGGGAAAATATGTCTGAACTTTCACTGCCTTCAATAAGGCCCACTAACATGAGATCAATGTTCAATAATAGAATTTTTGGAAGGGCTGACAGAAAGGGCCTGGCTACAAAGGTCCCAATATTACCATCAAGACCAGCGGGGATACGTAAGGAGTTTCTGTGCAAACAATAGTTTCTTCCCAGAAAGAGGACAAACCCCTCGCTCACGAGGCAGCAGGCAATGATCCCAGAGAGCTGGAGATCAAGGTAAGCTTCAATCCTCCAATTGGTTCTTCCCATTCAAAGGTAGGGGGAAGGTTATGTTTTTTCACCCAAAATTGGTCTGCCATAACAAAGGATTCTAGGGTGTTACAAACTGTGGAGGGTTTCAAAATAGTGTTTTGCCAGGTTCCTTACCAAAAGTGTCTGTCAAGGTTGTCCTTAGATCAGGAACAAATGACACTGGTAGATACAGAGGTTGCACAAATGTTGCTCAAAGGGGCAATTTGCAAGGTCACAGACTCAGAAAAGGGTTTTGTAAGTACTGTCTTCCCAGTGAAGAAGGACAAGGGCTGACGGCCTGTAATAGACTTGAAGGAATTGAACAGGTTTTTGATTTACAGGCATTTCAAGATGGAATGGATCCATCTTCTGCGGGACATTTTCCAAGAACGACTGGCTTGTGAAGTTGGATCTGAAAGACGCCTACTTCCCAATTCCTATGGATCTAAATTAGCAGAAGTATTTACAGTTCAGTAGGGAAGTTATTTTGTACCAGTTTTCCTGTCTTCCCTTTGGTCTGTGATCAACCCCTTGGTGCTTCAACAAGGTCCTGTGTCCAGTAGTTGCCTTCTTGAGAAAGAGGGGAGTACGCTACCTGATTTATCTAGACAACATGTTACTGATGTCTCAGGATTAGGGGGAATTGCTAAAGCATATGAAGTTGGCAACGGATCGCTTGCAAGCCTTAGGGTTCATTATCAATGTAGAAAAGTCAATCATGACTCCTTCACAGAATATGGAATTTCTGGGGTTTTACATGGATACCAATATGACACAGCTTTGTCTCCCTCAGAACAAATTATCAAAGATCAAGAAGGAGGTAGCTCATGTTCTAGCAAAGGAAGTGGCAACTTGGAAAGATCTAGCAAGAGTGGTAAGACTTTTGTCATCCTCCATTCAGGCCACTTCCCCAGGACCGTTGCATTACAGGACACTTCAGAGACTGGAATCCATGGGTTTGAGAAAAGGTCTGTGATATGCAGATACAATTCCCCTGTCCTAGGAGGCTCAGGAGGACCTTCAATGGTGGTTGAGCAACCTGGAGAGCTGGAATGGCAAGGCAATATTTGGGAATGTTCCAGATTTTACTGTAGAGTCAGATGCAAGCAACCTTGGTTAGGGTGCAAGATTAGAAGAGATATACACTGGAGGAAAATGGTCCAGGGAGGAACTATCCTTACACATAAATTGTTTGGAGATGTTGGCAGGGCTGAATGCTTTGATGAGTTTCAGGTCTATTCTAGTAAGCAGCTTGGTATTGATCCAGATGGACAATTTCACAGCAGTATCCTATATCAATCGACTAGGGGGAACATGATCAAACCAACTTGCAGATCTAGCCACGGAAATCTAGTACTTGTGTTGGAATCAGAAAATTATTTCAGAACAAGAGAGCAGACTGGAACTCGAGATATTTGAGAGACACCAGCGACTGAAAGCTGAGTCCAGCGTATTTCCAAAAGATTCAGAATCTGTGGGGTCCTTTTCAGATAGATCTGTTTGCCAGCAGATTGACATTTCAGGTAGATCAGTATTACAGCTGGAGGCCAGATCCCAGGGCATTGGCAGTGGGTGCTTTGCTACAGACTTGGAATGGGGAGAATTGCTATGCATTCCCTTCATTTGCACTGATCCACAAGGGTGTTATTAAAAGCTAAGAGGGAACGGTGCAGCATTGTTCCGGTAACTCCGTTTTGGAACTCACAAGTCTGGTTCCCTGGAGCAATGGAACTAGCTGTGGAAGTCCCCCGTTTGATATCAGGGAGTCCAGACCTTTTAGAAGGGCAGGAAGGGGAGAAGCATCCTTTAGTGTTAGAAGGAAACTTGAACCTTCTTGTCTGGAGGATTTCAGGAGATCTGGTAGATAATCTGGCCTTTTAGGAGAGGCTACGAACCTATTGGATGAGTCATGGGCACCAAGTGCCAGGAAATGATGCACATGAGTATGGAGAAAGTAGTGTAGTTGGTGCTTGGAAAGGAATTTTGATCCTGTAGAGGCTCCTACAGTAGAAGTAGAAAATTACATCACACAGTTGTTCAAATCAGGCCTGTGTTATTGAACTGTTAACTGTTACAGATCTGGTGTTTTGGCAGGGTATTCCTTGGTAAATGGTTTTGCTATTGGTATTGATCCTTTAATCCGCAGGGTAATGAGAGGAATAAAGCTTAGGCGTCCACCTAGGGCTAGGTATGATTCTTTATGGAATGTTAATCTTGTTTTTGACCTGTTTGTCTCCTGTCCTGATAATTCCTCTCTTTCCAGGAGACAGATTTCACAGAAATTGGCAACTTTACTCTGTCTAATTATTTTAGAAGGATCACTGACAGAATATCGAGGAGAAGAATATCGACCTGCCACAATATCGAGGTAAAAATATTGAATGACAGAATATCGACTTACAATCTACAAACAGGTAAGTACAAAAATATCGCATCCTAAATATCGTTGTTAATAATATAGTTTGCTAAAATATCGACTTTTTTAAATGTCTTAAAAGTAATATAAAATTAATGAAATAATAAATATAATTAAGTAAAACATACTTAAAAACGATTAAAAAAGGTTAAAATTAATAAATAATAAATGTAATGTAAAAAATAAAAATAAACATGCATTTAAAAAAAATATATATATTAACTTAATAATATTAAAAAATAAGTAATATTTTTAATTATAAAATGTTAAAAACATAATTTAAAATATAATTACATATATATATATAAATAAACCTATAATATAAATATAAAAATAAATTATATATAATAAATTAAAACATTAAAATAAATATTTTAAAAAAAGTAATATTTGACACTACATAAAATATAACAATACTGAAAACGTTGCATAGCGTAGGGGATAAAATTACTATTCCCACTCCAGCGAGTGGTACAGTAGGGAAAGTGTTGGATAGCGGGTGGATAAAAATTATTATTCCCACTCCAGCGAGTGGAACAGTAGGGAAAATGTTGGATAGCGGGTGGGTAAAAATTACTATTCCCACTCCAGCGAGTGCAACAGTAGGGAAAGTGTTAGATAGCGGGTGGGTAAAAATTACTATTCCCACTCCAATGAGTGCAACAGTAGGGAAAGTGTTGGATAGCGGGAGGGTAAACATTACTATTCCCACTCCAGCGAGTGCAACAGTAGGGAAAGTGTTAGATAGCGGGTGGGTAAAAATTACTATTCCCACTCCAATGAGTGCAACAGTAGGGAAAGTGTTGGATAGCGGGAGGGTAAACATTACTATTCCCACTCCAGTGAGTGCAACAGTAGGGAAAGTGTTGGATAGCGGTAGGGTAAACATTACTATTCCCACTCCAGTGAGTGCAACAGTAGGGAAAGTGTTGGATCGCGGGTGGGTAAAAATTATTATTCCCACTCCAGTGAGTGCAACAGTAGGGAAAGTGTTGGATAGCGGGTGGGAATAATGTACTATTCCCACTCCACCAAGTGTAACAGTAGAGAAAGTTTTGGATAGCGGGAGGGTAAAAATTACTATTCCCACTCCAGCAACTGGAACAGTAGGGAAAGTTTTGGATAGCGGGAGGGTAAAAATTACTATTCCCACTCCAGCGAGTGCAACAGTAGGGAAAGTGTTGGATAGCGGGAGGGTAAAAATTACTATTCCCACTCCAGCGAGTGCAACAGTAGGGAAAGTGTTGGATAGCGGGTGGGTAAAAATTACTATTCCCACTCCAGTGAGTGCAACAGTAGGGAAAGTGTTGGATAGCGGGTGGGAATAATATACTATTCCCACTCCACCAAGTGTAACAGTAGAGAAAGTTTTGGATAGCGGGAGGGTAAAAATTACTATTCCCACTCCAGCGAGTGGAACAGTAGGGAAAGTTTTGGATAGCGGGAGGGTAAAAATTACTATTCCCACTCCAAATAGTGCAACAGTAGGGAAAGTGTTGGATAGCGTAGGGGTAAAAATTACTGTTCCCACTCCAAAGAGTGCAACAGTAGGGAAAGTGTTGGACAGCGTAGGAGTAAAAATTACTATTCCAACTCCAGAGAGTGCAACAGTAGGGAAAGTGTTGGATAGCGTAGTGTTAAAAATTGCTATTCCCACTCCAAAGAATGCAACAGTAGGGAAAGCGTTGGATAGCGTAGGGGTTAAAAATAACATACTTGTAAATTAAATAATTTTTGTAATTAAATAATGAATTATTAATAAATTAACAATAAATATATTGAAAATACCAATAAATAAAAATTAATAATTACTCTAATAACATTAAATTACTTCCCACCCTATTCCCCAATAAACACACAACCCACTCCACATAAAATTTCTCATAATTAATATAATCAATTAAACAATTAATATAAATTAATTACCAATTAATAATTAATTAGCAATAAATTAATTATCAATACCAATAAATAATAATTAATATAAAAAATTACCAGATAATAATTAATTAACAATAAATTAATTATCAATACCCAAAAATAAAAATTAATAATTACTTCATTGCAATTAAATTACTTCCCACCCTATTCTCCTATAAACCCACAACGCGCTCCAATAATAATTAATACAATTGTTATAATCATTAATCAATTAATAA
The DNA here is from genome assembly GCA_963921515.1 of Calotriton arnoldi. Classification (NCBI taxonomy): domain Eukaryota; kingdom Metazoa; phylum Chordata; class Amphibia; order Caudata; family Salamandridae; genus Calotriton; species Calotriton arnoldi. The sequence goes on from CAWUFW010000339.1 coordinate 3,063,707, forward strand.
AAATTAATTACCAATTAATAATTAACAATAAATTAATTATTAATACCAATAAATAAAATTTAATAATTACTTAATTACAATTAAATTACTTCCCACCTTATTCCCCTATAAACCCACAACCCGCTACGGAATAAAATTACACAAAAATTAATTAACATATAAGTAATTAATTCAAAAAAATTCTTAATTAATATATTATAATTAAATTACTTCCCACCCTATTCCCCTATAAACCCACAACCCGCTACGGAACTAAAATACGCAAAAATAATTTAACATAAAAATGATTACTTTAAAAAAATTCCAACATACATTACAAACATAATATATACTTTTAACACATATACTAACACTTAAAACACTAAAAAAAAAAAATCGATAATTTTTACAACTATATTATGACTGTCGATATTACCAAATTCGATATTATAAAAAACGATATTTCTTACCTGCATTTCGATATTCTGCACCACTATATTTTTGTAAGTAGATATTTTGGCAACTCGATATTTAAAATTCGATATTTTGGCAACTCGATATTTAAAATTCGATATTTAGACTGTATACCATTTTAGAAGAGTATTGGATGTTAAGGCATTAGATTTTTGTAATAGGTTTTATCCCCCGGATGGGGTCCACTTTGAGATCTGGAAGAGGACCAAAACATGTATGAAAATATCTTTTATCTCTTTTTCAGTGACTGCAAGAAATTGTGTGTAGCGAGTTGCATGAGAGTTTATGAACAAAAAATGCTGGAATGTAGACCAGATGGTGAGTATCAGCTATTAATTTCCTATGTTAAACCCTATAGGGCAGTTTCAACAGCTACTATTTCCTGGTGGGTGAGAGCAGTGATGTCTGAAGCAGGAATTGATTTATCCAACTTTGGGGCTCATTGTTCTAGGGGTGCAATGGCCAGTAAAGTGTTTTGAGCAGGTGGTACACTTGCAGACATTCTGAAAGCGGCAGACTGGTCGTTCTCCTCTTTCTTTATCATCAACATATCTTCATCCACCCCTACAATTTCACTACTAAATATCGAGGCCTTGAATATCGTGAACAAAATATCAAAGACCAAAATATCGAAAAGTATAGATTTTCTATTCCTACCTAACCAGCTATGCACCATATATAAGTTGTATGTCTCCACTTCCTGAGTACAGCAATTGGTTTACTCTTTTATGGGTGGGTAACGTCCCTCCCTAAACCCCTCTTTCTCCTCTCTGACCCCATTCGATTTTGCACAAAATCTGTCCATTTTTAAAGCTACACCCCTGTGTCCCACTCGCTTTTACTACTAAAACACATACTAACGTGTGGAGTCTCCGCAGTCAGGGTAAAGAACTCCACACACATAAGTATAGGTAATTGAGGAGGTGTAAAGTCTGCATGTAGTTTCTAAATAGCACTTTGTCGTGCTACAAGACGTACTACAAAGTGCAGTTTGTGAATCAGGCCCCCAATATTTCAGTTGTCAAAGTTTTACCTAGTACCTGGTTTATAAATGAATGAGTGCCTTGGTGTTCTATTTTGTCAGAGACCCATAACATTTTAAGCTTGCTCCCTGCATTTGATCTTATAAATCATTAATTTTCTAAATTAGGGATTCTATCAGGTCTTGTTGCTGTTCAATAATGTTTAAAGAGTGAGGTTAAACCATTTCTACTGGATTATTAATTGCCACCTCGAGCGTTTGTACTTGTCCAGTAAACTAAAATTAATTTTAAAAAAGTATTTATGTACATTTTTGCCTTGATTTCTGCTGATTTAGCCAATTTAGGGGCCCATTACGATAACAGGTGGAAAAAAATCCGCCATCCACCATAGCCTGAAAAAACCGCCCGCCTGCACCATGGGAATAGCGACCGAGCAATCATGATGCCGCGAAGCAATCTACGCCCACTGCGGAAAAAACACACAAAATTCCGCCCGTCCAATCCAGAGTAGAAGATCATCCGTCCGCCACGGACGCAATCCCGCACGAAAACCCAAATCCGCCCGCCCCGCCGAGCGAGACAACAACCGTGAAATCATGATCGCCCAGACATGAGCGCGGTAAATCCACAGATTCCCCGCCCGCCACCGTGAACAACAGTGATGAATAAATGACACGGCGGAAGGCCTGGCGCACACGTCCGTGCACGGAAATCATTGGCGGAACAAAGAAACACACATGACATGGCCAACAAGTCCACACAGCAAACTACGCCAAAATACCCAAACACAGAACACATCTCAAAGATACCACCCCCCCTGGCAAAAACAAATAAACTACAAATCCCAGGACACCAGACACAACACACCTGAAAACGACAGCCCATCATGATACACCCACATAGGTAAGTACAAAAGCAGCCCCTTCACAGACCACAATCCCTTACCCCACTACAAAGCGAAGACGCCATCAGAGAACCCAGACAGCCCCAAAGGAAAGCAGCACACCACATGCACGCACGCACACATCACACTCATCACCAACACCACCACCACCACTCAAACAACGGCACCACGAACACCCTGCACATCACACACCACACACCACACACCACACACCCACCACACCAGCACCACATATACCAAACCGCACACCATGGCAACACAAAGAATGCCGAAGTACAATGCCACTGAGTTGACGGTCATGGTCGACGAGATCATCAAGGTGCACCCACAAATCTATGGCAACCAGGTCCAACAGACACCACTAGCCACCAGAAACAGAATGTGGAGAAGGATAGTAGACCAGGTGAATGCAGTTGGGAACGTGCCACGCAACAGGGGTGAAATCACAAAGAGGTGGCACGACCTGAAACGCGTGGTCAGGAAGAAGGAGGCCAAGAATCGTGAGCTGGCTGACAGGACTGGTGGCGGGAATCCAGCACCATTCAAGACCTTCAAGGCGTGGGAGGAGAAGGTGCGAGGCATCCTACATCCGGAGAGTCTCACCGGAATACCAGGGGGAGTGGAGGCTGGTAAGTACAAACAAATGTATACCAGCACACTGCTATGCACTGTCATGCACTACCAGAATGCCATAGCTCCGAGGCCCAAACACCCCCATGTCCAGCACACAACACACAAGACATCTCTCACACATGCAACAGACACCCCCACACACTCAGCCCAAAGGTACCAACAAACAAAACCATGGGGGCATGTGTACAGTCAGCCAGCACCACAACTCCCACCAGGTCACCTTGCACCCCAGATGCGCAGGAAGGAGCACTCCCCACACCCACACACATGTGTCAGCCATAGCTGCACTAACCAACAAGTAACAGGTAAGTAGCCCTACCACAAAGTCCGTGTATCGGATGTGGGACTGCAGAAGTACAACACCCAACAGGCCCCTAGTCCTACAGCGCACCAAGATGGACCACTCCCCACACCCATGTGTCAGCCATTGCAGTGCACACCTTCACCCGACAGGTAGATATGTTTCCCTACATGGAGGGGGTCTGTGGGTGCTAAGCCATCACCACAACTCACAACACGGCCCCCACTCCCACAGATCAGCAAGATGGAGCATCCCACCCTCCCATAACCATGTGGTAGCCATTGCATTGCACCCTCCAAACCAACAAGTAGGTAGACTACTGTACAGGGCGGGGTGTCTGTAGGCATGAGGACTGTACTACGACTAACATTTGGGACATGTCACGTAGCAGAGGAACAGGTAGCACTGCACCCTGTCATAACCATGTGACTAATGTGCACACGGACATGAATTACAGAGTCATAGCCCACATGAGCCATGTCAAATACACTAACACGTAAGGAGTCACGTCTGCATGCACAAGTCTCACTGGAGTACTGACCCACATGGCGTGCACTGTGCCAGTCATCACACACATCAGCAACACCATCGAAGTCTTGTCCATGTAGTCGTGTCTGCTTGTTCCCTTGACATTGTACAACATCACCCATGTAAGTCTATCTTGTCTCAATGTAACAGAGTGGGACCCCGGTAATGTCACATACACCACTGGACCCATGAACCACACAGCTACACAATGCACATTCAAAATCTCATCCATCTCATCCCTAAGCCCCAGTGTCATGTAAGGTATATCTTCTAAACAGTTGTCCCATATACAGTAGTACAGCAAAGATCCCTGCCGATGACCAAACATGTGTCTGCAGTGTCTGAAGCGCACGTCACACTGTGATTTACAACATACCTAAAATAGTCTACACACCAAGAGCACTGCATTGCCGCACATGGCTGAGGGTAGCACGCACACCAAGGAATTGTCCCATCTGCAATACGTTGTGTGGCACACAACCATCACTCACACACCACAATGCTTGCAGTGTAATGTCCCCAAATGATAACAGTGAGCAGATATGCTGGGTATGTCAGACATACACACACCTTTGTCTCTGCAGTGTCGTGTGGCCAAAACACGTCCCCTTCTGCACCCATATGTCACAGTATATACCCCAAAAACATATTTCATCTCAAAAGCGTTCATGGGGCTGTACCCCTTTTGCCATCTGCGTTTCTAAGCGTTTCATTTGAACCCCAAAAACATATATCAGCTCAAAAGCGTTCATGGGGCTGTACCCCGTTTCCACCAAAGCCACAAAATGTAGGGGTACTGCAACACACACCGATTGGCATTCCAAATCCGTCCCATGCCATATGCACCCATCACACTATTCCATTGCCTCGATCACGCACACACATTGCAGAGCCATACACACGCATCTGGGAAATCAGTGCACAACTGTGCACAAACTGTGAATGTCAGACATCTAACACAAACCTTGCAAGGTGCAAAACAATAACCTTTCGTCTCCGCCCCACAGGTGACGAACAGCATGATGCTGGAGAGGGAGACAGCAGCCATCACAGCCAGTCCACAAGCCCTCCACACGGACTCACGGATGTGGAAGACCTGGACACCTCTTCGGACGAGGACACCCGACCAGGCACATCTGGTGTGGCAGGGCGCAACCGCTCCCCAGGATCCCTCCTACCCACCAACCCATCTCCCAGGGCTGGTGACCAGTCCCAGGCCCCTGCTGCCATGGTCATTGCGGCCACCACCACCGCCGCAACCACCACCACCACCACCACCAGGGCCTCCCTGACCACTAACCCTGCGCAAGGTGTTGTACGCACGTCGACATCGACCCTGGGAGCGACAACGAGTCCCCGGGTGACCACTGTGGCGAGTGGGCAGGTCGGTGGCAGCAGTACAGGTGGGAGGAGCAGGGTCAGGCCAACGCCATCCGAGCCTGGGAGCCAAGCCCTGCCGCAAATCACCAGAGTCCTGGGGGCCTATGAAGAGGCCCAGGGACAATGGGCCCGCTCATCTGCCGATACGCGGGAAGTCCTTGGGGTGTTGAGGTCCATGGACGCCCATATGGGCCAATTCGTGACCCGTATGGGCCAACTAGTCGACCTCATGGGCCAGCTAGTGGTGGCGGTGAGGGCCCAATCAAGGCCAACCACACCACCTCCGCCACCACCTGCTGGGGCGCAGGGTCGTGCAGCATCCAGTTCCCCTGCGTCCACAGCGAGTGGGCAATCCTCAGCCACCACCAGCAGCCCACAACAACACCCCCCCCCCCAAACGTGGAAGGGGTCATCCGAAGAGGAAACAGCTGTCCAGAGAAGACTTTGCACGCTCCAAACGCCAGTGAGTCAGCCAACCACGGTGGCCATCTACTGCATTCACTTGGACTACTATCCTACCCCACACTGCCATGTGAATGGCATGTGTCTGTCGGACTGTGGACCCAGAACAACATGGGTACACCTTGACCATCACGCGGACATGTCCGTCAACTCATTGTTCCAGCATGCACCACTTGTGTGATCACCTTGCCCACAATCACATGTCACTGCTTTAAATAAATACACCTGGATCACATTCTGTCTTATCTGCTCTGTGTTTAATCAAAGATGTGCAACCATCCCCATGATCAGAAATGCATCTGTAGTGTGGTATGTCGATTGGCCAGGAGAGGCTGTAGGGACCTAGGGGGGAAAAACAGAACAAGAGTCCATTGAATGTGTGTGTCACACACTCATCACACAGTACTTGTCATCAAGTGCAAGCAATGTACACACATCTCACAGAGCAACAGGGCACAATGCTACAGCCACTGTCAGTGGCATACTACCCTGGACAGGGACCATTGCCACACAGCACTCAGTGAACAATAGGCCGCAGTGACAATGCACACATACACCTACACAACTACAGCAACATCAGCCGTCGTACATGGTCACTCACCGTCAAGTGAAGTAGCGGGCGATGAGCTGCAGACGCTCATTCACTGCTTCCTCCTCTCCACTGTCCTCGTCACTGGACACGGCTTGGTCTGCAGGCGGGGGCCCTGGCTGATCACCGTCATCCACTATCAGGGGGATCTGCCTACGAATCGCGAGATTGTGCAGCATGCAGCATGCCACAACTATCTGGCACACCTTCTGTGGGGAGTATGCCAGTGCACCCCCGGTGCGGTCCAGGCATCTGAATCTGGACTTCAGGAGTCCAAATGTCCGCTCCACCATATGTCTGGTCCTCCCATGTGCCTCATTGTATCTGACATCAGCTGGTGTCCTAGGATTACGGAGTGGGCCCAGCAGCCAAGGCCCGTTAGGATATGCAGAATCACCTGGGTGTGAGAAACACAGAGAATCGTTGCAATTCCAACAGGATACAAGACAGCATGTCACACCCAGCACGCTACACGAGTATGCATACCCACCAACAATCCATGCACGCTCCGGTTGAAGATTGGCCATCATTCGTGGGAGGATGCTGTGGCGCATGATGTGCGAGTCATGGACGGATCCGGGAAACTTCGCACACACGTGTGTGATTATCATGTCCGCCAGGCACACCACTTGCACATTCAGGGAGTGGAAATGTTTCCGATTCCTATAGATGTGCTCCATGGCCTGTGGTGCTACAAGGCCAACATGGGTGCAATCAATAGCACCAACAACGTGGGGGATGCGTCCAAGGGTATAGAAAGCACCCTTCACTGCCGCCAAATCACGAGCCCTGGTGAATCAGATGTACCCGTTCCTGTACAGCATCATAGCTGACAGGACATCTCGTAGCACCATGCTGAACATGGGCTGGGACATCCCACCTCCACTGCCCACCGTGTGTTGGAAAGATCCGGTGGTGAAAAAATGCAGTGCAGCCATCACCTTAGCCGTGGGGGTGAATGCTGTCAGATACACCCTGCGAGGACGAAGGTGGGGTTCCAACATTGCACATAAGTAAGTAAGTAAGTCCAGTATTTGTATAGCGCACGAATCACTCCCGAAGGGGTCTCTCGGCGCTGGGGGCCGTTGGGAAGATTAAGCGAGCTATTGCCCAGAGTCACATGGTGCTGCGCAGACCCTTGCCGCCGGAGCCAGGGATCAAACCGTGATCCCCAGCGTCCAGCGTCAGTCGCCCTAGCCGCGGCACCACACCTAGGTGCACACATAGGTGATGCAGGGTGGGTCGGTCCAGACGGAATTTCCTGATAACCTTCACATCCTCCATGTCTGCCAGCAATTGGTAGGGGCGATGTATGTTTGGTCTCCTCCTAGGACAGATGGAAGTGGACACATGTCAATGCGCCACACCACATGGCATTTCCACATACACAAAACTAAAATTACTGACAAAACTATGGAATCACAGTACAGCTGACAAGTAGGGACAGCACAGCTACAATACTCTTACACAGGCCCCCTTACCAATGGCAATGGCCACTGACACCAACCATTGCTATGAGCATGCACATGGGGATTTAGGCCACAATAGCTTGAAAGGCATGATGATCAATCCAGACTGCATATGTGTGAAGCGGCAACACCACGGCAATATACCTAGCTGCTGTGCCTGACACAGCTTCCGAGGCTGGGTGAGTATGGCACACACCAACAACACAATGTACACAGGCTGAGCGGCCCAAACAAGTGGGTCCTGTTGCACAACGGGATATGAGACAGTCAATGATGTCCCTAGTTCACCCAATGTACAGCACTGTACGCATCACGCCTCCAACACACATTGACAGGTGTACACATTGACAACTCCATGACAACACAGCTGTGTGAATGCAAACACACATCACAAGTGACACGTAACGTTGCACGTGCCAAGTGGGAGATGTACATTGAGAAATATGGCATGTGTGTGCACATGCACATACCATGCCACCATGCTAATGTGTACATGATGATGTGCCAACAGACATGTGGAGGCTGAGCACTGTCCGTCAATGCCAATTCACACAGCCTGAAGTGGCCCTGTCTAGTGTGGACATGCTCCCACACACAAATCATGGCCAGACCTGCAAATGCATGGCACACATTAAACTGTGGATTCCACATGGCACCAGCGGACTGTACCCGCAATGGACCATGCCCTTGAGGCCAACTCTAATAGCCCTCACGGTTACATCCTGCCTGTTTGACTATAGAGGTAAGCGTACCGGGACAGCTCGGAGCAGGACATTGTGTGCAATTGAAGTAGGCAGACATGGTACACCAATCGCAGCAGCTTGGACCCACTGAGACAGCCCCAGGGGGCTACATGAGTGTGGGAGGGAGACCGGCATTACCACAGCTCACAGGGACTGCTGCCTGGCATCCCTCAACAACACCTGCTGCTGCTGCCACCTGTCCACCTTCATGTCGACGACTCTGAAGATATGTCCAGCTCCACTCAACAGCGAGGAGCTGGAGATCCTGGATTCCGAGCTCCACGCACACTGCCCAAGGCTATGTCTTGCAGAAGTTGTGTGTGTAAGGCAACTACAGTGTGTGTGGGAGTGCATGTGGGGGACACACATGTCGCTGATCCGCAGCACTATGAGTCAGAGCCTGTGGGGTTCCAAAATGCACTGCTTACCATGCTTGCTACAGGTGGAAGGGGTATGTAGGCTCTCTGGCACTTTCCCATGCATGTCCCTCCCGAGTGGTGGTACATGGCATTTACATGTCAGACATCCAGTGACGCAGCCACTTGGCAATGCAGGACTCAGGGCAGTTATTGCTTGTGTGAATGGCTGGCTGGGGCCCTGCTGGCCTTCTCAGTCTCAGCAGACCTGGGCTGCACATTGACCGCCCAATACTAGAAGGAAACAACACTGACTGTACAGTGGGTTACATGTGTCTTCAGTTCACAACCCTCCGGAAATGCGCATACTCAGCCCTGTCGATTGTACACTCCAGGCCTTGTGATAGGGATGTGTGTGAGAGACAGTGGCACTGAATGTGACCTCCATTGCGGGGTGAGCCATTCACAGGGCGAGTACGTTGAGGGCTGCGCAGTGTTGGACACAGTGAGTCCACCCACAAAGATGTGTTGCCTTGTGATCTATGTGTTGGTTTACCTGACAATGGACAGTAGATGTGGGCAGACTACACATTGCTCGATGTGCTGGCATCCTGCATGTGAATGGGATGGACAGGTACTGTGTACACACTCCCACCAGCATGCATTAACGTGTGGTGTACACATGCTGTAATGACATGTCCGAGTACTTCTTGGCGCTGTCACACATCTCTGAGTATATTGGATGGGTTAGCATCATGCCACTGTGATTGCTGGATGTGGGTGATGATGAGAAGTGTATGAGTGATATTCCAACCCTCTTGTGTACCATCCCTGCAGTTGGAAGTCCTCCAGCCCAAGGCCTTGTGATGAGCCATTGCATCCAAGTTGATGCCTCTGTGTATGTGTAACCGACAGTGCAGCCAATTCCACAAAGGGTGTGACGTCTTCTGCCGGATGAGCGACTACGTGGCGTAGACGAATCGGGGGATGCCCCTTCGTATTGTCAGGTTAGCACGGCGCTGCATTCCACCACTAATGGTCTGTATCTTGACAGTCACACAGCCTGTGCCGGATGCACGTGTGTAGGGGCATCAGCAGCAAGCAAGTGTACAGTATAGTGGGATGGTGTCTTTTGGTGTGAGAGGCAGCATGTGTCCACAGCCTACCCATAATCTGGGTAATGTGATGTTTGCTGTGTGATGCAGTGGGTTGTAAGTGTACTCTGTGCTGGGTGCATCTGACATGCATATGCGATTCCTGAGGTCCAAGATGTAATTAGAGCACTCTGCAATGTCAATGCATTCAGAGTCGTAGCCCTCAGCAACAACCTGTAGTAGGCTGGAGTGGCAATTCACATGTATGTTTGAGGCACTGTGCCTACTCTGATTTTGTTCGGACATATGTGTGCGATGCCTCAGCTCATATTCCTGGTACTTACACATCCGGAACACTGTGCAACAGTAGTTGTGCTCGTGCGAACGACAGGTGGAAGGCATGGGCACATGACCATTGTGGACTGTCATGTAGCAGTCTGTGTGAGTGGTGTCCCATTCTGCTCCATGCAGGTATGTCCTTGGCCTAATTACGTAGTGGTCATCCTTGCCACCATCAGGACAGTCGGTGTGCACACAGCGATTTGTGGCTGTGGTGGCAGGGTGACACAGGCCAGGTGTTGTGCTATGTGCACAACACATGTGCCACTTATTAGCGGCTTCATTTTCTGTCCGCCAGCCATTACGTGTTGATTGTGGTGGCTGTATAATATTGCACAGGTATCGTGCAACATGTGGGTTTGGGAATGTTCTGTGCTGCTTCCCTTGCACATGTCTGTTTAATTGATGCCAAATGAGTGAGGCCACCTCGCTCTCTCACATGTGGCATCTCCCGTGGGTGCTGAGGGACAGGGGACGGTCAACAGTGGTGAGGCATGGGATGAAGCAGCTGCACAGGAGCTGAGTGAGACAGATGTGACCAGCGCCTCGGAGCGGGCCAGACGTGTGCTGGATGAATCACAGACCGAGACGGCAATTTCTGCGTCATCTGAGGACAGAGGTGATGCATCCATGTTTGCTAGCACAGGGGACGTGGACTCTGGCTCCTCTTCAGCCACGCGGAGGCCAATGCCCGCACTCCCATCTACTTCCACAGGTGCAACACGTGTCGGCACAAGGATGAAGGATAGAGTGTCCTTCACACCAGGCACAGCTGCCCCTGCACATGTGACCCCTGCTGCCCTCAGTGCTGGGTCTGTTGTGCTTGTGCGGCATCTCTGCGTGGGGCAGACGGCTGTCCTCAATTACTTCATTGCCCATGACATCACCTTGCCGCAGGTGACATAGTTCATGGAGGGCCTACATGTACGCGTGGGTGGGCTACACCAGACTGTCCAATGGTTGTCCTCCCCAGTCAAGGTGGTCCTTCAACTGGCCCAATATCAGGCTGACATTCCTGACCCTTTCTCAACCCCCTGGAAAGTGGCACATCTGACAACAGCAGGGCACGAGTCCTAAAAAGAAGTGGGGGACGCTGATGTCACGACAGGAAGTGACATCACGAAAGGTGGCTTACACCGTCAGACTCATTGCCTCCCCTCGCTCAGCCATTATATGCTATTGCATCAGAGAAGCCAGCGCGTGCACCAGCAGCTCCGATCTCGCCCCAGAGAGGCCAAAGAGTGGATGTGTGGCTCGATTTGCTCCAGTTATCGTGCTCGCGGTAGAATGAGTGGTGGGACGCCGTCCACCCGCGTGGTACCCGACTCTGGCCCTGGACAACAGTGACAATGCATGACAGTCTCCGGAGTCCGGATACACCACATGCAACACACAGAAGCCATAGCGGCCCTAGCGGTACAGGCCGCAAACACCATCCCAGATGAAACGTAGACCCACCCCGGCGCGCATAGTCATTACATCCGCTGCCATTGACAGGGGACCCATGGAGTGAGATATGGGCATCAGGGTGACGGGCCTCCGAGCCCTCCCCCGCCAACGAGTGTCATGCAACTCACACATATCGCAAGTCCAATAGGACACTTTGCCTGCACAGTCCAGGGCTCGAGTCAGGCTACCACGCGGGTGGACGGCGTCCCCACACTTGTTTTACCGTGAGCTCGATGACTGGAGCAAGTGGGGCCACACATTCACTCTTTGGACTCTCTGGGCGAGTTTGGAGCTGCTGCTCATGTGCTGGCGTCTCTGATGCAATCGCATCTAAGGGGTGAGCGAGGGGCGGCAATGAGTCTGATGGCGCAAGCCACATTTCGTGATGTCGCTTCCTGTCGTGACGTCAGCGTCCCCCCACTTCTCATTTCGGACTTGTGCCCTGCTGCACACTGAGAATGTGTTGCCTGCGAGATGTGACCAGGAGAAGGGCGCCATGACCTCCCACCCACCAAGCTCCACTGCCCTCCCGTGCCCTGGGTAGCCTGTGCAGGTGGACAATGTGGGGGATACACCTGGAGGACAGGGGATGTAAGTGCCTTGGCAAGAGCCGGGCAGACGCACAGCAGTATCCAGCATGTCCCCAGAGGGAGGGCTAACGCCTACACCTGATGCAGCATTGATCGTCTGCCCGCCTGTTGTGCCAACACGAGTTCACATTCATCCCCAGACAGGTAGGCTTTCCTAATTCCCAACACAGTGGAATTGTACCCCTCCGGGATCCTCCCCACACAGTCTGTTTCAACACTGCATGAGTGCACCTACCCGTGCCACCCACCCACCTGGGCCAAGCAGCCCTCCCACTTCACATGCCACATGTGTGTCTTCCACAGTTGTGCTCCTCTCTCAGGGGCGGACCTCAAACTGTCCCGTAGCACACAGGCAGCACCGAGTCGGACTGGCATCCTGTTTGAATGGTAGGCACCCTCACACAACTACCTGTGACACAGTGGTGGCTGTAATGGCTATTGTGACTGCCATGGCAGTGTTGCTGGCCATGGCAGGGTACACTCACACACAATGCATGCGCAGCTTTTCGTATCACTACTCTGCACATCGGACTGGCCACTGTCCCTGGTGTTGAACAATATTGCCGCCTGTCTATGTAATCTGTGACTGGATGCTGTTGTTCCTGTAGTCGGTTGTGTCTGTGTAGTTGCTGATTGCAGTTGTTACTGTGTGTGCATAGTTAAGTGAGGCACATGCCTTGTATGGTACCTCAACAATTGCAATGTCTGGTCTCACATTCCAATGTGTTTTACACGTGGCTGGGACTTCACTTCTTTCAGACTCTGCTACTTGTGTGTGTGATGAAGAAGAACTTTAGTGACACGGATTGTCTGCATGTATTTGCTGGTATTTCATGGGAAATGTATACGTGTCATGTTTGCGTGCAAGCAAAGCACGGGGTGTGAGTCTGGCCACAGGATGACAGGTAGCATGTGCATAGTGTGCGGGTATGTGTGAGCTTACTTTCTGGGTGGCCAGCAGTGTAGGTGTATGTTAATCTTGTGATGAACATTAAGCCTGGGCACATGGCTTACTTTCAAAGTGTGCATTTGGGAGGTGTAGGTGTGTGTGGTGTGATGTGTGTGACTTTGGGGTAGTGTTGGTGTGTGTGTGTGTGCACTCTGGCAATGTCGATTGCACACGTGTTACCCAGGGGCATGGTGGGTGTTTGTATCCGTGTTCAGGTCTGTGAATATGAGCGCATGTGTGTATTGTATGTTGCACAGTGTGCAGTGTGTGGGTGTGTCCTTGCAGTTCAGGATGGCTCCTACTTAATATGTTTTGGCCATTGTGCGTCTGCAGGGTGTGTGACTGTCGGGATTGTGCCTGGTTTAATTAAGCATGTATGTGAGTTTCAGCAGTTCGTACTCACTGTGCGGACCTGCCCACCCACACTGATATCCTGTGTGTGTTTTGTCATGCATTGCTGGAGCATGCTTCTTGCGTGGGTCCTACTTTTGCTTGATGAGTGTGATGTCCGACTGTGAAGGTAATTATACACATATGTAGGAATGTGCTTTGGAGTGACCAGCCCGTCAGTGTTACTGTGATGATCTGTTGGGCCACGTCAGTGTCCCACGACCTGTAGTATTTCACTAGGGCCACTGTGGCGGCAAATCATATGCATTGACATCCAATGTCACTGGACTACATGGTCATCTCATGACTCTCGTGTACTTCACACACTCTCATCCTCTCTCATTCGTACTTGTCTTCTGAAAATAATTCTACAGAGTCACATATTTGCTTCGAGGCATGTATTTGGACTTACTTCCTCTGTGATGCAGTATAGTGGACACTACTGGCAGCAAAATGCATGTGGAGGATATACTTAGCATGATTACACATACGAAAGGGGGTACAGGTAGATGTAATTAGTTGTTGACTGTGGAATGGAGGCTTCAGGGTTACAACTGCCTTGCCCTTGCTATGCTAAAGTACATTTGCTAATTACTGATGGTCTCTGGGCTTTGACACAGACAGTATTCATTTAGCCTACCAGACAGCTTGACATCATAGGGACAGTTCATCTCAGTTCCATCGTACCGGTTTAGTACAGTGGTGACTCCGACACACCTGCGTCAGGGGTGACATCAGGGCATGTGCCTACCTGCATGCAGCAGCGTCTCACCAGTTGTTGCTATGTGGTGGCTACTGAACATGACACTATGACTAGGCCCATGTTGTAGTGCGTTGCATTTGTTGTCCATGCAAAAGTCCTGGCACGGTACAGACAAAGGTGAGGTGACAGTTCTCACGTACTGCAGCAGACAGATAAGTGTGCACTGACAGGTGCATGTGTCCAGGTGCGCAGAATTCATATTATGGCATAGTTGTTCGTGCTGTATTGGCCATGTGGTTACTGTACACAAGTCCCATACCTCTGCCTCCCCCTGTTCATGCAGAGACACGGGATATGGTGAGGAACAGGGTGCATGTCCCAAAAATGTCAGATGTCATGGCAGTGGAGTTGATAGTAAGGTGTTAGTCGCAGATTATATGGTATAGTTCTTGTACAGCTAACTGCCCACTCCGTGCGAATGCCAAGCATGGGTACGGTGTTGTACATCAATGTTCAATTGGGGGTATTGAGTCGGGGACCCATGAATTGACAAGTTGACGTGTATGCGATACCTTCCAGCAGGGCATCCATCCCATTGATGGTAAACATGGATGTCATCCAATGAAGCAGATGGTGGTGAGCAACGTGTTCGTCGTAGCTTGTCCCTTGTAGAATCCTGATGGGACATGTTGGATGACATTCGATGAAACTGTGATCCAGAAGACGTTGTGTGGAGGCACACTGGTCCCATTGCAGTGTGTCCCCGATTGCAGCCACAAACGCCATGCCCCCATACACTGAACAGATCCTGTCGTGGTCGTCCAGGGGTGCAAACAAGTGTACCAAGTCCGCCTTTGGACATGCCGGGTTGGAGAGACATAAATCCACAGGCCAGTGGAACGGACACCTCCGACAGTAGAAAACGGGGATGACGCAGCTGAAGATTGCAATGCAGTAAGTTACTCGGTAACTTACATTCAGCATTGCCAGATTTGAACAGCCCACTATATGTAGCAAGCTGTCACTGTACAACTTGATCTGTCCGGCGTAGTTGAGGGTCACTGATGCAACAGCCATATTGCTACAGGGTGATGTGATGGCGTGCTCCGGCTGCCTGAGCAGTCAGCAGAGTGCAGCCTCCGACGATGCTAGCAAATTCTGGAATGGATGTACGGCGGCAGGACTTGGGGTATGGCTTGGGCGGAGGACACAGTCCCTCATCCCACATGCTTCTATGAATAGTCAAGGCCAGTGTTGTCTGACTCTTTCCGGATTACTTGCATTTGGTCCACATGGAGGAGTGGTATTATTGTATTTTGTGGTGTTATCTTTCTTTCATGTTGTGTGCTATCTGCCAGTGGACGTTTTACTCTGCATGGCTATGTTTTGCATCTTGTTGGTACAATGGCTCCATTCTCCTGCATGATTTTTTGCAATGTTATTTCGGAGTAGGAATGGAAGGCCATTCAGTGCTATCTGCTCTCCCGTGTGTGGGCGGGACACTCCGTTGCCGCTGTACATTGCGGCTTCTGTGTGGGTGTAGTGATTGGGCACACCTGTTCTCAGGCAGCAGGGCTTTTCTATTTTGCACATTGCATGTGTTGTTGCGAGCAGGATGGTATGGGTATTTCTTGTTGAGACTGGCGTGCCTTTTCCGGACATTGTCGATATTCTGCGCTGTTATGTAGCAGCCGCCGTGTGCTTCTCCATGTTTTCCACACAAGGGTGTGTCCTATTTTGCCATCACATTACTCCCCTGTTCGGGACACTTGTGTGACGTCAATTTGACAACTGTGAGTTGTCGGTTGGGGACATGAGTGATGCAGGAAGGCCACGTGACATGTGCCTTCAGGGTGGTGCTGGTGTGTGGGGTGTGTAGTTGTGTCCCTGTGGTGTTTGTGTGCAGCCCATGCATGGCGCTGTCGTTGGCCCCTGTGTTGTGCACATGTGTACCTGCGTCATCGCCGCTACGCTGCGGTGCCGTGACGGGGACATCACTTCCTGAGCCTGGGTAGTGGGTGCCCAGGATGTTGCGAGTTGTGTTATTTTGACAGGTGGGACATGTGTGGATACAGTGGTGGATGTGTCTTGTCCACACAGGGGTGCCTGGGGGGGCCATGTACAGTTTTTCCGCCCTTGCATTGTGTGCAGTGTTTGCGTGCCCTTGTTGTGTGTCTGCCTACCTGCGTCGTCGTGGCGCGTTCACTCCTAGGTGGTGCATCAGGTAGAGCATGGGGATGGCCTGGAGTGCAGGGTTCATATCTGGGTGGGCCGCCTTTTCGGTCTCCGTACTGAACAGTCGGTTTTCCGCCTTGGTATCTCGCGTGGTGTCTCTTTGCCGTTGAGGCTGTTTGGTTATGGCATCGTAATTTTGACGCCGGGCGGTACGTCATTTCGTCGGACAGTGTGTCTCCATTGGCTTGCGCCGCTACGTAGATGGGCGCACTTTGATGGCGGGCGGCGTCGCGGGCTTACGGGCGGTGTTTGCCTGAGTTTTCACATCCTAATTTGGCGGGCATGTGGGCCGTTGCTGGCGGACGATAACTAGCGGTTTTTGCATCCGCCAGCACGGCGGTGCTGCTTACGCCCGACATCGTAATGGGCCCCTTAGTGTGTACATCTCAGACCACAGACTTCAGAATGTTCCAAAGGAGGGGTAACGCCATTCTTAAATTTCTTACTCAAGACCCGGATGCTATGCTGATCGATTTTTTAACTATCTTTTGCTTTTGGACTACCTTGCTGAAGCTACAGTCTGTAGATGATGGACTGAACCTTCTTTGCCAAACCATTTCCATTTTTTCATTCCTTCATTTCTTTGTTTATAATAAGGGACTTGCCCTTAATGGACTATAAATCTGAACTTTTTTCTAATCTTTGCAGGACTTGAGCTGGTAGACAACAAACTATCCTTCTGCCTTAATGGTGGTAGGACTCT
This sequence comes from Calotriton arnoldi, assembly GCA_963921515.1. NCBI lineage: Eukaryota > Metazoa > Chordata > Amphibia > Caudata > Salamandridae > Calotriton > Calotriton arnoldi. The sequence goes on from CAWUFW010000339.1 coordinate 3,080,960, forward strand.
GTAACTCTATAGCTGATTCTGATTATAACCATCCGAGAAAGCCTGATTAAATGTTTGGCATTGTTATACAAGCTATTATATTCTTGACTGAACTTCTCAAGAAATTACTTGTGGCAATGAATTTTGAATCTTTAATACAATAACCAAATTAATCAAATATATGTATGAGTCTATTATTGAGTCCTATTGATTCTTCCATTTAAACTGTGCTGATTCCTAATGACTTAATATGTTGTAGGGAGAATCATCGAGCTCTGACAGAACATCAGCTGTTACTTGTCTTGTTTTGCGTCAGCATAATCCTAACTCGACTTAACTTCTTTAGTAGGTTGGGACTTCCTGTTGCTAACCCTTTATTTCTAGAGCATGGTTTTAAGAGTGGTGTACCTAAATTTGATCTCTAATTTGTGAGATTGCTCTCAATTAATGGTCCTCATTGGACAGCTAATGTGGAGTTTGGTCACCCTAATTTCCACCCCTCCTATCTGTGGAGAAAGAGGATCATTGCCTCTGTGATAAATGGAAGTGCTGCAGATTTTCTAATCGTAATGGGCCCAGTACAATTAGAGTAGTAAGAAGAGTAAACGTATAATAAATATTTTTTACCACGCTTTACACTGCAACAGAACTGTTCCTGTGGAATTGGTTGCGACGTACCTCAGGTTCCAGCCACCTTCCTGTCTTTCTTAATGCAAATGTGTGTTTTTTTGTTTGGTTTCTTGCAAGAATTGATTTCTCAAATTTGTAATCTAGCACAAAAATTGGGCTAAGTGTTTGAAAGGTTTTGCTCGCATTTCACACAAATTTTTAAAAGAGATTTAGGTAAATTTTGTAAATGAAATGGGTTTAAATATGATACCATACTTTGCATATAGTAGCTAAAAACGTATTAGGATGTTCTAAAATGTTCTCCTTTTAGACAGTTAGTTATGAACTGCTTTTGGGGCCTGATTAACAAGGTCATGGGTGAAAAAGTCAGAAATCTGCTTACACAAAATTAGCCCTAACACTGGTATAGATTTCTGGTTATTTTGGGGTAATCACAAACAATCCCAGGAGTAAACCTAGTGATCAACGAGAGATGTACCTTTACAGGAGCGCTACTGTGTTCTGCAGAATTTCCATTTGTGAAATTTTCAGTAGGGAAAAATTCCACATTAATGAACAATGCAAAAAATGGGAATTTCTACGTGTGAATATTTTTCTTCACCTTGAAATTATGTCTCCCCTTGGAAAAGGCAGTTTTCGTTAGACTTCCAATAAAAATGTGGGCAATTGTTCCACTAATGCTCCCTCAAAAGTATTTATTCGGCCTTTCACAGGAGCCATTTTATATGTGTTTCACGAGTAAGAAACTACCTTAACATTGTTTGTGAATACCCACAAAATCTATGATAGGTTTGTAGTTGTTCATTGCAATAAGGAGGCCACCATCTGAAACCTTCACAATCCGACCTCTTAACATATATTTACAAATGTACCAGTTTCACAAAACTGGTTGACTTTCTGCATTCTTAAGTGCACCTTGCGAGAATACATTTCCATCACGCTTGGTTATGTTAAAATGGATTTGATTTGGCTTAGGCAAATTGCTTAGTTGTGCATCTAAGTAGTATATAGCTGCGCATAAACTTTTGTAAATCAGATATATCGGGAAAGTCAAAACATCCTGAAGCTGTTCATCTAATATTGGAACTTAGAATTATTTTAAAAATCTACTATATGTATCAGATCTTTACCTCACCAGAACGACCCCCACGGTTGCTCAGGCCAAGTTTGACCTCACCAGATTCGCCGCCAGTTCTATCCACATCGGGTCTGCCAACCCTACAACAGGACATGGGGCTGATTGGGCGGGTGCATGTGCTTCTTCGCTTCTACCCTTGCACATACATTAGGAGAGAACAGAAGTGACAAGCACATACACGGAGACCAAGGGATTTGGTTTCCCAGAATTCCCACCATCACATGAATGGGTGTGATGACACTTCCGGATTATCTGGAAGTGACCATGCTTAGTCTCCTAAAAGACAGCCCATCCCAGGGGAACACTGATAACCAAACTGGACCATGCATAGAGTCCCTGGGGCAGTTTCTTCCTCCTAAATAGAAGAGTTATTTTTGGTACCTCCTCTTTTTGCTTCTGAATGTTGCTGATACCTTAGCTATTGGTCCATTGAAGTCACTTGAGGTATGATGCTTCCTTCACTCCAGCCATCAATAAAAGTAATAAGTATTTAGTTAGTGTAATTTAGGTTCGCTAGGTTTAGACAAAGACTGTTATATTGCCATGTCGTCTGCCCTAAGATTTATTGGATTTCTTAATGTCTGTTTTGTGGCACCTGCTTGACAGATTGGCCTAAACTTTTCCATGAAGGAGCCAAAGTAGATGAACGTACTTTTTTTGCATGGTTTGTGCAGATTCGTCAAACAGTGCCAAAGTGATGAAAGAAACAAAAAATGCAATTCATATGGAAACTCTGACCTAACTATAACTACACTGGCACTTCGACTGCCAGTGTGATATATATAATTGTGTAGCTATAATTAGGACATAGTTTCTATGGGAAGACGTTTTTTGCTTCGCTAATAACTTTGGTGCTGTTTGATGAATCTGCATGAATCTTTTCAAACAAAAGTTCATCTACCTCGGATCCTTCATGGAAAGTTTCACGATGATGTGTAAAGTGGTTGCCAATTGCATCAAATTTAGCAAAAAGTTGGAACTTTACTCAGAAAGCATGCTTTTTATGATTTGGTGTAAAGGCCCTTTTGAAGAAATTAGTGTTTAAAGAGGGGCTCGGGATGGCATGAAGGGGTTAAACATTTAGGTATAAATGGACCATTGGTGTCCAGATATGCTCTGATTTGCCAGTTTAAAGAGGACTACTCAATCCTGATTGGCTGGCCACAACATGAACAACATGTTGCCATAGCAATTACAGGATGCAGGGACATGGTCCATGCATCATTAAAATTAATAAAAAAAATATAAGGGGGCAGCGTGAGTCCACCCTGACACCCAGGGGTATGTGGGGTGGGAGGGGTGACCTGCTTTCAACTTCTAAAGGAATAAAATGAGACAGAATACCGCCGGCATTTGGTAGGCCACCACAATCCCACTGAAACATTGCTGGAACATTAAAGGATATTGCAGGACACTAATGCACCTGTGCATACACCCAGCATATAGGCAATGAATTAAATAGAGAAATGGAAAACTCTGGGGGTGGAGGTTCTTTTGATATTTTAACTTAAAATGGAGAAACAACAGTCACAAAAGTGGAGGACTTCGGTACAATGTTCACCAAAATGGGGGTGTTCAGGACAACATTCAATAAAATGAAGGAGTACTGGACACATTTGCAATATATAGTATGGTTGGATTGACATACAAAATAAAGAAGATGTCAGCTTGCCAAACACTAGATACGCTTAGAATGCGTCATTAACCCATCCCCACTGACAGTCATACTCACCATGTTTATGTTTATGTTTATGGGATTTGTAAAGCGCATGACTACCCATGTGCATCTCAGCGCTGGAGTGATACAGGACGGAGACTGTTTAGCACTTGGGTTTAAGGAAAGAGCCAAGTTTTCAGTCTTTTTTTAAATGCCACTTCATTGTCAATTAGTCGGAGTTCTGGGTCCATACTATTCCAGAGTTTTGGCACCAGATGGGTAAAAGACCTTCCACCCCATCTGGCTCTCTTAATTGTGGTGGAGTTCATCAGGAAGTTGGAACTTGACCTGAGTTGTCGACAGGGGGAATAGTGTGAGACCAACTTTTGAATCAGGGAGGGTCCTCTCCCATACATGGCTCTGTGGGCTAGGCTTAAGGACTTGAATTTGATTCTGGCTTGGACCGGGAGCCAGTGAAGCTCTCTGAGTGCAGGTCTAACTGAGTGATGTCTGGGTATGTTCAACAGCAGTCGGGCAGCTGCATTTTGGACGACCTGCAGTCTGTTAGTGACATATTTAGGGGAGCCCAGAAAGAGAGAGTTGCCGTAGTCCAGCCTTGATACCACCAGGGCTTGGACTACGGTTTTCCTAGACTCCTCTGGATGCAGGGACATTATTTTTTAATCATGCGGAGTATCCCAAAGCAGGTACCTGATAATTTTCTGGCCTGAACCTCCATTGTCAGGTTCTGGTCCAGCCACATACCTAAGTTTTTTATGGCTGTTTTTGGAGGAGGAGGCGATCCCCAATTAGAAGGCCAGGAAATCTCTGCGCGGGGTTAAAATTGTTCCCTAGGATCATTAGCTCCGTTTTGTCACCATTCAGTTTTAGGCTACAATCCGCCATCCAAGATCCGATTTTTTCCAGGCAGGGGACGAGTTGTCTATGGTCCGAGTTAAGCGAGTCTGAGATTGAGAACACTAGTTGAGTGTCATCGGCATATGACACGATGGAGAGACCAAATTCCTGTATTATATGTGCCAAGGGGCTAAGATAAATGTTAAAAAGTGTTGGACTCATGGAGGATCCCTGAGGGACTCCCCAAGATGCTGAGAGGGAGTCTGACTTAAATCCGGCCTCCATACATTGGAAGGATCTATCCCTCAGGAATGACGCAATCCATTGGTTGGCTGCTCCTCTGATTCCAACATTCTCCAGTCTATGGATTAGCACTGTATGGTCTACCGTATCAAACGCTGCGCTTAAATCCAAAAGTACTACGGCCGCGGTTCTCCCTTGGTCTAAGATGGATTTGAGTTTTTCAGTGACCACCAGCAGGGCTGACTCAGTGCTGTGGTTTGGTCGGAAACCCATCTGGGTCTGGTGTATAATGTTATTGTTTTCGAGGAAACTAGAGATCGTGCTGTTCGCGTGTTTCTCAGCAATCTTGCCTAAGATAGGCAATAGGGATATTGGGCGATAATTGGCCAAATCTGCGGGGTCGAGATGTGTTTTTTTAGCAAGGGTTTAATGATGGCGTGTTTCCACTCTTTAGGCACCTTGCCCTTTTCAAAGGAAAGATTGATAAGATTGGATAATTGGTTGAAAACAGCGTTCCCCCCTTGGGCTAGGATATGAGGTGGGGCTGGGTCAAGCGGGGAGCCTGATTTGATTTTCTGTAATATGGAGCATCCCTGATCTATCTTCATTTTCGGGAAGGACAAGAGGGCAGGTGTGGAGGGGTGGGGCAGTTCCAATTGTTCACTCTTCCTTGGGGGTTTAAAGTACTATGGGGGCCCTCTATAGCACCTGGCATCGTGGTGGAATTGGGGTGGAGGGAATTGTAGATGTTTTCCACTTTACTCTTGAAAAATGAGGCTAGCCCATTGCATCTTTCTTTGGAATATTGGGAACTGTTTGTTCCTGGGACTATTGTGGTGAGTGATTTGACAATTTTAAAAAGCTCCTTAGAGGAGTTAGAGGACCTTGCAATTTTTCCTTCAAAGAAGGCTGCTTGAGCTTTCCTAATGCTCTTGTGGTAGAGCTGTATGGCTAGTTTGTAAGCTCTTTTGAGCTCTGGATCATATGATTTCCTCCAATTACGTTCTAGTCTTTTACAGCTCTTTTTTTGAGCGACCAGCGTGGGGCAGAACCAGGACGATCTATTCGAGTGTTTATGCGTTAGTAGACCTGGCTTCCTAAAGTTCCGATCAATGGAGCTATTAATCCAGGTTCGCCAGTTGTCATAGGCCTCTTCCTGGTCCTTAGTGTCCGGTGGAGTGGAGGATTCCAGATCTTTAATCCACTCCTCCGGAACTTTCCTGGGCCATGTCTCTTTCACCATTGGAGGACCTGTATTGCAAGCCCTTCATCTACCTAGGAGACTATGATACTTGGGAACCTCTGTCGCGTGGTGAATTTCACAAGAAAAATGCTGGCTGTAGGTTCTGTGGGCATTCTTGTGACAATTTGGCTCACATTATGTGTTGCTGTCCACTTTTTAAAGAGAAACATATCTTATTTAAACTTCCTCTGAGACAAATTAGATTTTGAAAATACCATGATGCAATTTCGTACTGTTTCAATTGCTCTGTTATGCAATTTGTCAGTGGTCTTGTTAAATTCCTGAAATTAGATAACACTAGGCCTGTAAATGTAATTCACAGCACCAACTCATATGGTTGAACATCCTGATTATTATACACTACATTTTTGTAATGTAATTCAGATTACAAGCATCAGTTTGGATGATTTTGAGACCATTCCCTCTTGTTTGGTGTAATGTTTATTACAAGCAGTCCTAAGGATATATATTTGCCATAAAAACAATTACATTTATATCAAATGAATAAACGTAATCAACAGTATAAGCTGATGTGGCTCGCACGCCTTGAGTAATTTGTTTTTGGCTTCTGTAATGAAGGACAGACATGATACTCACACTGTAAATTATTTATATTTTATTGATACATTCTAATGCTCTCAATGAGTTGTTCATCCCTCACTAACATGTTATGTTCTACATTTTGCACTTCTAAAGGGCAAAATGTTTTTAAGAAACAAATTTATCATTAATATATATTGATATGATCATATTTGTTCGAATATTGTAATGATTTTTCATCATTTTTAATCATGCATTCACTCATTCATTCTCTGCCAAAACTAGTCTCCTGTGTGCCAACATTCATGGAGCCATGTGTTATGCGAAGTGTAAAAACAATATTTTTACTTAGGCTTCACATAACACCCTAGCCTAACAACAACATGCACATAACAGACACTGGAGTTCACGATGTATGAGCTATATTCACAGGCATGCTGCTGCTGAAGCGTGCCCATCTGCTGATGAAGGTCTGGCCACATCTTTTATAAGATCCTACTTTGCAGTGGGGTAAGACAGAGTTGAAAGGCATGAGGCATATGGGACCACACCAAGATGTCAATGGGCTTACTCTAGGCCCAGCGTTGAAGGTCCTCACAGTGCATGCAGCACCTCTGGCCTGTGTGGGTGGTAAAACCTGCTGCAGTGCACCTCCTGGTGATGTCTTCCCATATCATTCTTTGCCATCTGGGTATCTGCCCTCATCATAAAGCATATGTTGGAGCAACTTCCCTTTCATGACCTCCATTGAAGTCTTGAAGTTGGCGTCTTTGCTCCCTTGTCTCAACCATTTTGGGGCTTGTATAAATAGTTCATCAGCAGGATGGAGGTAAAATATTTTACCCTCGAAGGAAGGTGGAGGCATGGCTGTTTTAGAACTTCAATGACTTAACTTCCGGCTGCACACAGTGGACAGAGACCTCCTTCTACACTTGCACACACACATGGCATAGATTTAAAAAGAGGAAGGAAGAGAGAAAAAAAGGGATTAGGGACTTGTTGTAATGAGTGGTAGCCTAGTGGTGTCACACATCACTTACAGGTCAAATGACCACTGGGAAAAGGATTTTGTAGCAAGTGCAATTCTAATGCATGTAACTGTCTATGTATGCACATGCATTATATTCCTCGGTGTACATCTAATCTGGGTTGGTGTTGTGTTGGTACATTGAAAGTGTTTGTAATTAAATGTAATTATTGGGATTATCACTGTCAGGGAATGTTTTATTTTTTGAAAGGAGGTGGACATGTTAGTTTCATGTTTGCTGTTTGAGTTTTGTGTTAATGCATGTGTGTGGATTTTGGGATGTTAAGTGCCATAATGTGCCCTTCTGAGTGTGTTGACTTGTGATTGATATTACAAGAGCAATGTGCCCACTAATACATTTCAAATACTTTGCAAATTTTGCCTTTCGCGTAAAGCGCCTTTTGTGAATTCTGACGTTGTTATAATATTAATACCAATAAATAACAGGACTTAATAACATCATTCAATAAAGACTCATATCCAAACAGAAAAATAATACTGTATCCATAGTGATGCATCAATAATGACAATGTTAATATAGTATGTACTTTCACCAGTGATGTGATCTGTCATATCATGGATGAGGTCATAACTCAGGAGCATTGTATTTAGAATGAGAATTATGGTTTGCTGGTGGGGAAGTAAGTTATGGCTTGCTCAGCTAACCATAACTTGTTCTGTTTCATACCCATAACTTTACCTTTGAGGAAATATATATATATATATATATATATGTGTGTTTCTCCGTGTGTGTATACATGTGTGTGTGTCTGCGGGACCTATTGTTTCCAACAGAGTGGCCATTGGGTCAGCCTCCTTCAGCTATTGGCTTGTTTGGGTCACTCTCCCTCAGCCACTACTTTCAGACTTTTTAAATCACATCTTGGATCAGCGCCGAGGAGTACACATCTCTGACAAGACGCTATTGGCTGTTTTATCATGCCACCTCTGCAGAAGTGGTTCTGTTGCAATGTTATATTTCTTTCTTTTGCTTCAATTCACCTCTTGCTCTCACTCTTCTCACCTCTCACACTCCGCTATGCCATCTCTCTTCCTAATGTGTCACACACCCTCCTCCCTTCTAATCAAGGTGTGTCTTTTTGGAGGCCAAGATGGTACTGTCCACACACTTACAGTAGTGCTGCATGAGTCCCCAAAGGACACATGGCCATTGAGCGTTGTCACCATGATGGAATAGGGTCCACATGAAACAAGTCGTGTTCTTCAGTTTCTCTTGGTCTATGCTCCTGTGCTAGTGTCTTGGTGCCAACAGGAGCCACATTTCTTAGGAAGATGACACTATTGATATTAAATCACTGGGTATCTTTTAAATACCAGCGACCTCTGTAGTTATACAAAATATGTCCATCTTCAATGTTGAATTAATCATCTGTGGAGGTAGAAGATGAACCAAAGAGATCTGCAAGCATTTATGATTCTCCCACGAATTGGGATTATAAATAAAACGTCTTTATGCATCTACGTTTTTGTCCACCTCATCTGTTAAGTGGGACACTGCAGAATTTGAGCCATACTTTTTACCTCCAATTTTCTTTTTTGAAGGATAGTGTTCTGCTCTGTTTTTAGTTCGTGATACATGTTTACTTCTCTTGTTGCTTTTGTGCTGGTGCCCAAATAATGGAATCAACCAACAAAGTAGACCCAATTTTTGGAAACCAACTTGTGTTTCACTGTCACAGTCCCGACAGCTGTGTCATTGACTGGGAAGTGCAATTACATTTTCAAACTGGCACACAAGGCAATTTTTGATATTTTGTGTCTACATAAATGTAACAAAGCATAGCGAGGGCTACTGGAATTATGCGGCAGGAGAGGGTCAAATTATGTGGTAGGGTTGAGTAAATTGTGTGGCAGGAAAAGGCAAGTTATGTGGTATAATGCAGCACATTTTGTGATAGTATTACTTCATTATTTTGTCATTTTTACACTTGTGAACACTGTCTGGGCATTGGTTGTACCTCATAAGTATCAGTTTAACACCCAAATATAGCAACAGAAAGGTGACCATACAACCTTTGCAAAGGGTCTTTCTCTGCACGGTAACAAGTGTCTGCATTTTGAACCGTTTGAGCAAGAAACACTTTTTTTTGTTTGATTTTGCAGATCGTGCAGCAGTTGATGGATTATGTGGCAAATGCAGCAAATCTATAATTATGTGAAAAACGCTGAAGCTGCACAATCACATAATTCCAGTGGCCCTGAGGATTGCATATCACATGCACACAAATGATGGAAACTGCCATGAAAGCATGCCGACCAAGGAACAGTTGGCACAAGGATACCAATATTACATTCCCGAGCTGAGGACTCATCCAGTGTATCTGTGGCAGTCCACACACAAACTACAAAGAAACATAAATGCACCGGCGGCCAGGGAGGGGACAGGACATAGAATCCCTGAAGCCCACAGTGTGAACATACAAACCTAACATTACAAAATGAGCAAAATTAAGAATAGTACAGCATGCTCCACAACGGCCAAGTAGAATCACCTTATGAACTGGAAGGATGCATGTTAATGAATGAATATTTTATTTCCGTCAGTCACTGAATTCATTACTGCTTATTTCTTGCATGGAGATTTGGTTTGATGAAGTGTTGTCTTTCTAATGATGTTGCCACTGAGTGTGATGATTTCATTGATCTTTTGCACTGTGGTTATTTCTAAAGCTGTAATCGGTTCTCTCTGATTCTATCTGATCGAAAACACACAGGGGTCGATTCCGATCTCGGCCAGTAGGGCTCCGAATCGGATTCGGCTTTACCGGATCCGATTCGGACGCCCTGTTTCCGACCGAGTCGGACGTGCGTCCGGGTGAGCGAGTACGATGCGAACGTACGCGAATTCGCCGACCGACTCGTTCGCGGGACCCAACCGCTCCGACCGACTCGCACGGACACGACTCGCACCGCGCAATGGAGACGTTCCCCGGCTGGGTAAGTACGATGTGCGCCGCAAGCAGTCCGACCGACTCGCGCCGTCCGGCTCGAGAGAGCAGTCGGAGCCGCACTTTGGGGGTCCGTGTCGGATCCCCCTGTACGACTAGCCGCGCGAGTCGCACACAGGGGGGACCCATGGGTCCCCCCTACCTGTGCGTGTACGGCGCGACCCGCTTCGACGCGTACCTGCTATAGGGGCGCCCTTGTTCGCCTCGCACCCATTGAGTCAATGGGAGCCCGCGTACACGTTGTACGACCGGCTCCCATTGACTTCAATGGGAGTCCGACCGAATCGAGTCCGATAGCATGCGAACGCATCGTACTCGTTCGGTCGGACTGCTAGGGTCCGATTCGGTCGGAAATCTCTCCGGGTCCGGCTCGGTCGGAGAGATTTCCTGCCCGAATCGGAATCGGCCCCTTAGTCTGTTAATCCTATAAATTACAAAAAAAGTCATTGGAAAGAACAAGAATTAGCTAACCTATACACAAGCTGAATAAAATAATTCAATCGAACCCCAAAGGTGCCTTAAGATGTAAATGGCCTAATGGCCAGAGCTGCCGAGCTTGGAGCTGGGGAACCATGGTCGAGTCTCGGCATCGACTCAACATCCTGTGATTCTGGGCAAATCACTTAGGGCTCTATTACGATGTCGGTCGCAGTTGACACCGTCTTAGTGTGGGAACTGACTGACCGTAAGTCGGCAGTTCCAAACACCATATTACAATGCGACCGCACATGGTGCGGTCGCAAATACCCATTTCTCTATGGGAGCTTGTGCGATGGGCAGAAACTGCCTACAGCACAAGCTCCCATAGAGAAATGGAAGTTTGTGTAAATCCCTGCACCGAGTGGCAGGCACCTCACTTCACAGTGCCTGCCACATGGTGTAGGGACTTACAGGGGGGCACCTTAGGTGCCCCCCAGGCCAACAACCATAGGCTGTGGAGGGATGCGTGCCCTGCTAGGGGCCCCCAACGTCGCTTTCCGACAGCCTTTCCATGTCGGAATGCCCGACATGGAAATATTGTCAGAAACCGACATCATAATCCCGACGCCGTCCATAAGGGATTATATGATAGGTATCCAACTGGCCGACGGGCTCCTTGACTCAGTCGGAACACAGTTGGATTGACTGGCCGGTTTACACTCCAACCGCCGACATTGAAATTCAGCGGTCGGACTGTAAACCTACGGTGTCGGTTGGTAAGCCTTCGACGAGAAGTCAGAGGCTTACCGACCGACATCGTAATGAGGCCCGTAATCTCCCTGTGCCTATCAAAAATGAATGTGTCCTTGTGTAAGTAACTGATGCTCATGTAAAGCACTCCAATACCTTTGGGTCAAGTTCGCGCTATATAAAACTGCACAAAAAAAAACTTTTGATGAAATTAAACCAATTGATCAAGTGAATAACTTTGATATGAGGACTGTCTTTCCACCCTAAAAGTCTGCCATTTTATACAGGCATTGAAACCTATCCATTTCCCATATAATTTCGGAATATTTTAGGAGCAATTCCTGCAGCAGCTCCTGTAAGTGGGTCTTATTTATTTTACCTTTTGTATTGGTTCGTTGTTAGCAACCACTTTGGATGTGAGAAAAAAAAGCTTTTATTACCATTTACCCTTCTGTTCCCCTTCACCCACCCTCACAATATTTACCTGTACTTCTTCCCCTTGCTTAATCTGTGCCACAGCTTCAGTTGGTGGTAACAGGCATTAAGGTTTGGGGACCGGGACTTAATTTTTCTTCCTCGGACTTTGACCCAGAGCCTGTGGGAGAAAGGCAGAAAAGGGAGAAAGAAAGAAAAGAAATATTGGAAGAAACGACTAAGGGAGAAACAAGAGATTAAAAAGCCTCCAAGAGTAAGATAAGGACACAGGAAGTGTACGGTGGTGGAAGTAAGGGGCATGATGTGCAATCAAGAAAAGGATCCTTGATATTTGGAAACCTCAGCATTTGACAGCACCCACTATGGGCTCCTGAGAAAAACATTGGGCGCCTGCACTTATGTTTTTTTAAATATAAATTAAGCACTGCCTTTGCTTTATTTTCCTACTCTCTCTGTCTAGCTTCTGTTATCTCGACTTCCATTCCACATGCTATTTCCAACTCCACCTGCTCTTCTAGAAGGTCTTAAAGCGCCTTGAAATGGCAACAGGGCATCACAATGGTGCTATGCGATGCTCCGGCAATAAGTAGGTAAACAATATACATTGAAATGCATAACTTTTACTTCCCACCATTTCTCGAACACCTGACGAGATACTTGTTTTTTATTCAAAATATATGCTTTTCCTTTGTCTACAATTCTGACTTCCGGCTAGCACCAAAAATCTTTTCTATTGAACCAACATGATCAACATTATAGCCACCAGGCAGTGCTGGAAATTGAAAGAATTTACTTAGGGAATTCAAGTACATGGGAGAGTTAGGAGAGGAGAGGTGGGGAGTCTAGCTGGGGCAAGCACAAGACCAAACTTGGGCCTAAATTTTGTAAGGGTTGTGTGGGAGTTTGCTTGGCCCTGTGTAATTTTGCAATGCGCTCACATGTTTTTACAATGGTATCTAAATTTATGTAGTGATCAGTGGTCGCTTTGAGTCACCCAAGTATCAACACAAAACCTTAGTAAATAACCCCTTTAGTGTCAAGCCTCTAGTGGCCTAGAAACAGAAACATGAAAATTTACCGCTGACCGGTAGGCACAGCCGACCCTAGAGGGAGGGCGGCTAACAACCCTGTGGGCGGTAGACAAGGGGCACGGCAGCATCGGGCATGAGAGCGAGCCAAAGAAAGGGTCAGCGAATGACCAGGGGAGTTTGGGTTCAAAGGACCCAATCAAGAAAGAGGAGCGTGGTCACAAGCATTGCCAAAAAGGTGACCGGGACAATCAGTCCCCAGCTTTGTCGCTGGAGGAAATTGATGTTGCCACCATACGAAATGCTACACAAGAAGATGCTGCTAAGTTGTTTTACAAGTGTGATGTGCGAGCCTTTTTCGGAGGTGCTTCCCTATGAGGACGGTGGTGCCCAGGAGAGGGCTGACATCGACAGGGTGGTGAGGAGCAACATGGAGGCCACCCGCCATACCTGCACCTGCAGCCAGGATGGCAGAGCCTGGGACCGCAAGAGACATTGAGGTCACCAGCGCCTGAAGTGCGAATGGCTAATAGGTTGACATCGTGGTGATAAAGGTTGATGTATTGCGCTGACTTCAACTAAAGAAGAGTGCGGAGATAGGCCGCCTCGAAAACAAAAAGAGGCGGGCCTTGGGGGAGCGGTTTTAGGCAAAGGTGTCCTGCGGCTGGGAAAAAAAGGTTAGCCTTCCCCGAACACTCTTCCCAACTACTGCCATGTCCAGTATAAACGGGTGCGGGCGGGAAGCTTCACTGTGTTGACCACGAAGCGCGCAGGGATCTCGGTGGCAGAGGTTTGGGCATTGCGTCCGTTTTGGTAGGGCAAAGCGTGAAAATGAAAGAGCTTGCCTGGTTCCCAGCACAAAGCGGGCCTCGGGGTACGGCGTCTTAGGCGTTCGATGTTGAATTCGGCACTGAAATTGCCTACTTCCCTATGTGGCCAGAAGCAGCTGAGTTCTTTCGGCAAATTCTCTGCCCCCCTACCACCACTCCCTTTTCTTAAGGTGCAGGGTGGTCTAGGCTGCATAGCACCTAGAAATGTAAGCCGGCGCAGGAAACAATAATAATGAAACAGATCATGGCTCATTCAGCGACTGCATGTACCTTGTGTGAAGGGCCCGGGCTCCAAAGGTATCAGCGTGCACATAAACATGACTAAGAATTGACGCGAGGATTCAAGTGCCGGTGTTAAGAATGAGTTGACAGCACGGGGAAAGCGGTCTTAGCTTTGGGTCCAATTGTTCGCCTCTCTCGGCCAATAATCGGTCATCTGCCAGCCCAGCTCTCATTCTCTGTCTGTAAACACAAAGACCGCCTTTCTATTCAAATGAGGTAGTGACATTATAAATAGTGCAAATGGAAATGCGAACCAAGCTTTCTAGTGCGAGGTGTCTAGTTTCTTGTCTCCCGGTTGCATCCTGATACATCTAGTTTCCCTCCCATACCTCATCAGAAATGCAAAGCAAACAACATGCCGGGCAACTCAAAGGCGCATGCATGGCTGTGGCTGAGCTGTTCGCTTCAGTTGACACAATTGTACAGTTCTGCCGCAGTTTTGACTTAAAGAGGCGCATTTTACGTAACTGGGCTGAAGCAAGATGTGGCAACTTTGCTAACCATATGGCTAGCGCGGTATGAGCAAGTACTAGTAAAAATTCACAGATTTAAAGACGGGCAACACGGTATAGACAACACCCATTGGGGCAGTCCAACTAAACACATTCCAAAAGGTCTCAAGTCCAGCACAGGCTGCCCCTGCAAAGGGAGCGTGGATTAGCAAGACCAGTTTACAACTCTGCTTAGTAGTGTTTACCCACCGTGAAAGTCTGCCTGTAGCACAAGATTTCTTACCCAACACAGGGGCATATTCACAAGGAGCTATCGCCGAATTAACGGCACTTTATCGCAGCCAAAGTCATGATAAATTTACCCCCCATTCACAAGCCGGTGTTAACAGCCCACAGCACCAGTTTACCCGCGATAGCAGCTGCAAAAACATCGCAACAGAGGACCCTCGCAAATATCGCTAATGAGATGCAGAGTAGGCGTTCCCGTGACTAAAGCCGAGACAACAGCACACCTCAACATTCACAACGACCAGCCACATCCGCGATAAAAACACAAAACAGGCGATAAGGCGCGTTAGCACCAGGAAATCTACACCTGCTCTGACCTGGTGTAAACTCGGACGGCAGCCAGCACCACAAAAGGGAGCACAGCCCAGGGCCACATCCGTAGGGCAACAGATGCCATGGAGCCACCCATCATGCGTCCCGGACACCCAAGAGGGCCACAACACCCACCCCACCACCCCAGGACCACCCCTCCCTGGCACCCCCGACCAAAGACATGCCACATCAGCCACACCTGAACATGTACAAAATATTCCGCTTGATGCCGCACAGTCACAACTGGTGACATGGATGTGTCGTCACAGAAATGACCAGCACACATTCACTTTCGAAGCAACACATGAAACTTTATTAAAATGAACAACGAAATGAAATGAAGACACATTGCCGCTCCCCTCCGGACAATACGTAGGTCACAGCCTGTAAGACAAAAAACATGATGAGAAGGTGTGTCCTGCGCACATCAGAGGACAGAGAGAGAGCGAAGGAGAGAGCGAGGAAGAGAGGGAGAGAGAGAGAGAGGAAGAGAGGGAGAGAGAGAGAGAGAGAGAGAAGAGGAGAGGAGAGAGAGAGGAAGAGAGGGAGGGAGAGAGAGAGAGAAGAGGAGAGAGAGAGGAAGAGAGGGAGGGAGAGAGAGAGGAAGAGAGGGAGAGAGAGAGAGAGAGAGAGAGAAGAGGAGAGAGAGAGAGAGGAAGAGAGGGAGAGAGAGAGAGAGAGAGAGTGCCGCCCCTGCGCACCCAGGCCACACTGCTCACCTGCTGCCATCGGTGTGTCTCCAACCACGTGCCGGTATGTAGGGCAGTTCACCAGGTCACACATCTGATTCAGAGCCGTCAGTTGAAACAGAGCCCAGATACATGACTGGCACAGTACACACACTTGCACAAGACAACATCGCCTGCCCGCCCATGCACACCCAGGCAGAGGCACCCCAACCTCTCCCGCCGCCCATCGGAGCATGCCCGCCCATGCACACCCAGGCCTCAATGCTCACCTTCCGCCACCGGCGCATAGACAGGAGGTCCCACCATGTGCCGCTGAAAGCCACAAGCCCGGGGCCCACGGACATGGCACCCTCCACATCATGCAGCCCCGCTCCACAGGCCACCAGGTCTCACGTTTGGTGCTGGGTCTTGATTACTCCATGGCAGAGGACATACCAGTGCACCCGGCACCATCGCAGGCTGCACACCCGCTCAGCAGCTCAAGGTGCCACTGACTCAGTGCACCCAAAGTCACCGTCCCGTGGCGGGGTGCCTGTGCCATCCGCAAGGCCTCTGGTGCCACTAACCCTGTGCAACCCCAGTCTGCGCCATGTGGTGGTAGGCCCGTGCCATACTCACAGGCCTCGGATGCCACTAACCCTGTGCATCCCCAGTCTGCGCCACGTGGTGGTAGGCCCGTGCCGTACTCACAGGCCTCGGATGCCACTAACCCTGTGCGCAGCGACTCATGGGCCCTATATGAGTGCGAACCGTGGGGCGTCCGTCATCCAGTCACCACTGGAAGAGGGGAATGTGACGTCGTCGGACCCTTATGTTGGCGGAGTCACATGGCCTGTGACGCCTGTGCCGGATGGGTGTGGTGTGTGTGAAAACCTGCCCTCAGGGAGTGGCTGTGACATGCTGACGACTAGACCAGTGACCTGCACACCACCAGCGAGTACGGCTGCGACGGGTAGCAATGAGGGCCCCCCCTCGGGGCGTAAGCGGAGTGGACTGGCCTGCCGTACGACGGACCAGCGCAGGGCTTGCAACAATGACTCGTGGGCTCTGGGTGTGGTCCAGTCCATGTCCGGACAAGGAAGTGACTGATGCGTGTGTCCCTGCTGCAGTGTTCACGGAACCCGCTACACAAGATGCAATGTCGCACCCCCTTACTGGCATCCCACAGGATGAACATCATTGACGCAAGGGAAGGCACTGTCCCCACATTCATCCACACAGGAATGACGTAAGACATTACACAGCAGTGCGTCACTGGATGTTCATTTGCACATCCAGTGCAGTCATGCAGCTGGAGCGGTACAGGGCAATGCCGAGCACACCACACAATATGGGCCCATGGAGGGCCAGCCAGTGTCCATCCCGGGATGACCTGTACTGCGGAAGAGGAAGGGTACAGTCCGCAGTCTGTCTGCCGTGTCATTGGTCGTCAAACAGCATGTGGCAGTCCATGTCGCTGTCCAAGGTGAGTGCCTCAGAGTGTATCGGGGGTCAGTGGTAGGTCTTGAGGCCATGTGCTGCACCAAGCAGAAACATGCAAGGTGGCGGTAATGGATGCTAGTGCCTGGTCCTCCTGACCACAGTCCCATCCACGTCCTCATCCCCGGGTGTGTGCCCTGCCCCACCTGTGGGTGTTGCAGTGCCGGCTGCGGGACTGTGTGCCACTGACTCATCAGGGGCCGGAGGAGGATTGTCAGCCGCACTGTGTGGCAGTGACACATCAGGTGCCGGAGTGGATACGCCTGCCGCACTGGGAGGCACCGACACACCAGGGAGCTGAGATGTGGATGGTGTGGGGGCATGCAGCATTCATCATCGCCACGCCTTGTTGCAGCAATGCCATGACGAGGACCTGCAGGGCACGGTAGATCCCAGCTACATTTCACTGATGTGCAGCGGCTGCTGCCATCCTTTCCCCCTCCATCCGCACCATGTCCTCCATGAGCCTCCACATGTGTGCCAGCTCAAGGCTGGCATCGCTTGGGCCACTGTGAGCGGACAGGTATTCTTCCCTCCGCGTCATGACTCCAGAGATGTCAGTCAGGGCTCGCTGGAGACCATGGGGCAGATATAGACACCCAAGGATGGCGTCCAGTTTGTTAGCCATGAGCTCAAACTCCACCCGCACCTGCTCGGCCGTCTCCCTCTGGCCCTCCAGCACATGGCGTTGGAAGGCCATTTATTGTTCCTGGGGGACTTGGGAGGGTGCCGGGGCTGTGGGTGCCTCCTGCTGGGTGGTTCGGCTGGTGGGTGGGGTCTCATGGATGTAGCTGGGCTGCCCTGATCCTGGAGGTGAGTTGCGGAGGTGGTCAATGAGGTCCTGGATGGTTTGGATGTCGATGCTGGTGTTGTCCTCCTCCTCGTCATCAGTGAAGAGTGGCTGTGACTGCTCTGCAGGAGGTGTTGAAGATGCCCCTGCGATGTGAAGGGGAGATGGTGTATTACAATGTGTCCACATGTATGTAGCCGCATGGTACAGGTTGACATTCAGACAGCATGGCATTGTAGATTGTGACAGTGTGTGGGTCTGGGGAGGACCCAGAGTGATTGTGGGTGTGCACTGTGCCCTGCTTGCTTGTGCATGTGTGCCATTGTGGCCATCTCCCCCGTCCCCCAGTACCTGGTGGTCACTCACCCTGTTGCGGTTGTGTTGTGTCCTGTCGAGCAGTGTCCGGTCCCCCGACTCCGGCCACAGTCTCCACACTGATGACTGTCGACACCAGCTCCTCCATGTCATCCAGCTCCAGCTGTGGCGCTGGGCCCCCACCTCCGGTCTGCGTTGCTGCCTTCAGGTTGGCGGAGAGTTTATCCTTGGTCTTCCGCTTGATGTCATTCCATCGCCTCTTGACCTTGTCCATTGTCCGCTTGTGCTCTCCGACGGCATTCACCTTGTCGACGATGTCCCACCATATTCCATTTTTGGTGCCCAATGACACGTTGGAGGTGACGAAGAGTTGTTGATGGTGTTCCATCACCTCCGTGACTATGATCCTGTTCGCCTGCGGACTGAACTTGGTCTTCCTGGTCTTCTTGTCCTTGCCCTTCCCTGTCCCCGAGGTCCCAGGCTGGTCGTCCGGGGTGCTTGTGGGGTTGCGCTCGTCCTCTGCGCCTGCTCCGGCTGCCTCCATGGTGCTTGTGTTTTGGTCAGTTTGTATGTGGGTGTTTTTTTCTGCTTTTATGGAGGTTTTTGACACCTGCCAGGTGTGTGTTGCAGGCCTGGCGCTGCTTGTCGCTGGTTTCCTCATCGCGCTTTGGCCCATCGCGTGTTTTTTGGTGTTGTGGTTTGTGTTTTTATCTCCATCGTGGTGGTTGTATCGCGGACTTTGTCCGCGGTTTCGGCAGACTATCGCATGGTACCGCCTTGTTGTGAATTCCACGTCGACACGGGGTTATTTTCCCGTGATAGGCTGCGTTATTGAAAATTGCGTTACGCTACTCTTGCGGTAGTTATCACACGTTCTTGTGAATATACCCCACAGTGTCTTGAATAGAAAACTGCAGCATGTCCCACTTAATTCAATCCAGGACAAATGAGGCGGCATGCAAATTATGCGGTAGATTTAAACGAAGCAGCGGGGTTTTGTGGCCTGTGCGCATGCAAGCGTAGAGTGAGTTAAGCTGAAATCGAAGGTCTTAAACAGTGGCCGGCATCGTAGATATAAATGGCAGAATCCTGGCAAGTATGGCTTAGCAAGCAGTGTTGGCAGTTGTTGGGGCCAGGGACTTCTCCATGGCAAGCGAGATAACAAAATTAAATAGCCTGAGCACAGTAAGGAATGCAGGCCTCACAAGGAAAAACCTTACTCATGACCAGCCCCACCTGTGCCCTGCTCTCGGCCTCCACAATTTCAGGCAAAAAGAAAAGTCGAGATAACCTCAGTGATTAATATCCTGCCAGGGGAGGGACCTGAGTTTTTGTTGGATGGAACTTGTTATCTGATCGAGAGGCAGTACGGAAGGTTAATAGGCCTGCAGCAAAGATGGTAGCAGACAGATCACAAAGTTTATTGCAGTAAATAGGTCAGTGGGCTAGTGTTTTTGTCAAGATCCTGGTGTTACACGCAGTATGGATTAAAAGCTTAATTAGAACAGTGAGCCATTATCGTTTAGCAAGGAGCTGCATCCAACTGCGAGGTATAGAGCAGAGCGTTATGATTTCCCCAGTCTTTCATTATCCTAAGGCTGCAAAAAGGGTTCATTTGGGTAGAAACCATGGTGCTACGTTTAAGTTCGTGTTTCTCTATGCCAAGTTCTTGTACTTGGCTGTTTTATATAACATTACCTGTACACTGCTGTAAACACAGAGGATTGATTCTATCGGTGTAAGGTTGGTGGTGGGAGAAGGTGCTCTGCCACCCTACTCTGATATGAAGGGAAAAGTGCCAGGGCCTGCTCCAAGAGGCCACCGCAGCTTGAACCACCAATTGCCACTGCCAGCGTGGTAAATTGCGGTACCCACACAGGTACTATCACACTGCTACAAGTGTGACAATTTAGATTGTTCAACACTCCCTAAGCTACAAGAATGGCTCGGGTGACAGGTAATTAGCTGACATGTAGTTACATGGGCTCGGTTACCTTTCTCCCACCTGTGAAACTGTCTAAGAGACTGATTGAGGCACAGCTTAATGAATTCAACAAGCATAACTTTCAGGCATGTCAAATCATGCTCCAGTGCCCAGGCAGGGAGACAGCAAAGAATTTAAGTAAGGGAAGTGCAGTCGAATTCACTTAATTAGATGGTGACAATTGTGAAGGTGCGCTGCCTGTTGTAAGACTACCACCTATTGGCAGCCCACTTGGTGCTTGGGAGTAATAGTTGAATCAGTAGTTAGCATTTGCAGGTTAAAATCCCACCACTTTCCGCTACTGGGAGCAAGCGTTGTTATCTCCCACAACTGTCAGCAAGCACACTAGTGCATTGTGATGCCGGAACCTGGCATTATTAGGTAATATATGGGTTCGGTAGTTTTTCATCCCTGCACATGCTCTAGCAGGAAATGCACTGGTTCAATCCAGGGCTAGTTAAGTTGGTAGGAGAAGCCATAGGGCTTCATGGCTTCTACAGTGGTCACAGCTTATAGTTACCTACTTACTGCCCATGCAGGGCATTTCAGATGCACCAAATAGCACAGGGCCGGAATCGGTGGGAAGTAGTGCAGCATGTCTCCTGTGCATCCTCACCAATGTTAACCAATTAATTGTTGGCATTCCTATAGTGAAGAAATGTTTTCACTTAGCCACAAGGGTCACCGAAGACACACCGTGGCAACTCATCGGGGCATTCTTAAGGATTACACAAGTGCACCTTTCGATAGACAGAGTGCACAATAGTGGAAATTAGAGGCTAGTTCACAATTTCCTAATATGCCACGTTATTTCACGTGATTATCGCAATTCACATCCATTAACCTTATCAGACTGGAGTGCTCTGGTCGGCGGAATTCATTTAGCTCCTCTGCTGCTGTTTCAATGATACAGGATATTAGAATATTGCTTGATATTACTGAAAGCGGGCATGTTAGCGAAAAAGGAACAGGGGCAACGTGGTCGGTGGAATCCCCGACTTGCTGAAAAAGAAAGCGGGGACTTTTGATTGTTAAAGGGAGTTTAGGGTGGCTGAGAACCTAAACCTCGTCACAGCTGAAAGGCTTTGCTTTCACTCAAGAGGAGGTCAGGGAGACGGGTATCCAAGGGCTGGGTCACTAGTTTGAACCTCTACAGACGAGGGCGAGAAGAGTCAGCAGTGAAGTAATTGGGGCAACACTGGCACCAAGGTTGTGCACAAACAAAGCCATATGATCAGGGGCCAAGTGGAAATGCGTGTAGAGGAGCTCTTTCTTTGAGGAAGGGATAGATGGAAGCAAGCGGTAAGCTAGGTACTTGCAATACCCAAAAGGATAGCAGCAAGCCTTGGCATCATCAGACAACACCATCTGGTCCGGACCACATGGGCATAGTTTGTTGGGAGTGCAGGAAACACAATAAGGTATGTCAGGGCATGATCCATAGCATAAATTAATCTTGGCCATGAGCCAATCCATAGATAAATAAGGATTTCCGATTGGGTCATGGCATTGGGGTGAAGACACAAAATGGTAAAGAGAGCGGACAGTAGCTAAGCCTGGAGAAACGTTGGGGGCAGATGGGTCAGCTTGGTTTTCAGGACCAACCGGTGGGGGACCCCTGGGTGCACCACAAGGTTAAAAGGGGTCCACCTTCCCCCCAGAGTAATGTGCCTTTCCCTCTGGTTGCTTCCCTAGGATTACACAGATGACAGGATTCATCTGTCCAGCGAACCTTAGATAGCAGGAGTCCTTGAGATAGCACGTGGGCCAAGGAGGCGCAGCCGGACAGGGGAGGGGCCAGTGACAACCCGCTATCAGGGGGCGGTAACGAGAGCGGGCGGTGGCTAAACATGGGTAAATGCAGATTGGTCAGTGTGGTTTGAAGCGACCATTCGGCAGGCCCCCCCCCCCCCGGTGTGCCACAAGGTCAAAAGGACATGGGCCCCACCAAGAGTCATGTGCCTTCACCTCAGGTGGTTCAACCAGAGACTACACAGATGACAAAGTTCATATGTCCAGTGGAGTGAGCGACATGCTCCTCCCAAACGTTGTAACGACACTCGAGCAGCTCATTCTACTAGTTGTGGGGAAGCTGTCGGTGGTCGATAAACCACCCCAGCATGGCAGGGAGACAAGAGGTTTAACAATAAATATCTCCACATAAGGATGTAAAGGGGCAATTGCCCGAACAAGGTCCTTGGGATGCCTTAACGGCAGGGACTCTTGAGACAAGGGCCCAGACAAGGTCCTTGGGATGCCTCACGGTAGGGATACTTGAGGGCAGACAAAGGTAAAAATGGTCAGCGCAGACAGAGGGCACGGCAGCAGCAGGGCGCGAGAGCGCGCCAAAGAAAGAGTCAGCGAATGACCAGGGGAGTTTGGGTTCAAAGGACCCAATCAAGAAAGAGGGGCATGGTCACAAGCATGGCCAAAAAGGTGACCGAGACAATCAGTCCCCCGCTTTCGTGCCGGAGGAAATTGATCTCACCCACCCACACCAGAGAATGCGGGCATCGCAGCCGCAGTGAGACGAGGGGGCGGGGAGTCACGAGGTTTAACAATAAATATCTTCACATAAGGTTGTAAAAGGGCAATTGCCCGAACAAGATCTTTGGGATGCCTTAACGGCAGGGACTCTTCTGACAAGGGCCTGGACAAGGTCCTTAAGATGCCTCACAGCAGGGATACTTTAGGGCAGACAAAGGTAAAAATGGTCAGCGCTGGGCGGACACAGCACTTGCAGCCCAGGCATGGGCACAGGGCCATGAACGCCACACATTTGGTAGCAAGCTGAAGCCTCGAAGCCACACCCCGCTGGACCAAGTGACAGAACTAGAGCTGTCACAGCAGTTGAAAACGATTTATGACAACCTTGAAGGGACTGTAAGGTTGATGCATTGCAGGCTTAGGCAAGTTGTGATTGGTCTGAGCGCTGTAGTTCGGCGCTCAGCCAGGGACTGGGGGCCTGGGCATATTCTCCATGCAGGCTGTAATGCAGCCTGCATGGAGAACAGGGAAAGTGTGCATGACTGTTTTGAGCGGCCCGAGAGGGCTGACCAAACAGTCATTGCGCACTTAGGAGTGTTCTACCATTCCTCCCCTGCTCTACAGCCCTGCCCCGCCCCTTCGTGCAAAGCTGCCGCAGCAGGAGGACAAAATAAAATGATAATAACATTAGTTATTATCATTTTATTTTTTCCTTTTTTCACTGCTTCAAGGCAGTGGGGTGACGCTCCTCCACCTTAGCGGAGGAGCCGCCACTAAAAAAATAACCAAGTTACCATTGCTTAATGTAGTAGTCCCCAGTTTAAATCTGGGGACTAATACATTAAGCAATGGTAACTTTGGTTATTTTACAGTGCTCAAACGCTGCAACAACTAGGAAGCGCTATATAAAAATAAATTATTCTTGATTAAACTCATGGGTTTCAAAGTCTCACCGAAAATCGAGGCTTTGTGATATTGCTACTTTACTGCTCACGCTTTAAGTGAGGCCAGTTCCATACTGCGCGGCCCGAGTGGAGGAGGTATGCTAACGCGCTTCAAACATATTCAAATAAAAATGTTACATTATCAACACATGATAGTTTGATAGAACTAAATAGGAAAATGAAAATTATCTTTCCTTTACAATGCCTTTGATTTTGATCTCCCTAGCCTTTTCCTAATAGTTTTCTCTCTCGGGACATTATGGTGTATTTTGCTTCTGCAATGCACATAGCATGTGATTTACACACTGAATGGCACTGCTTCCCGAGCAACTTCGTGATATAATGTCCCCATTTATATTCAGAGCAGTCAACACTTTCCAACTCCCAGAATAATAAAACCACCTGCATTTAATATACACGGAAAAGAAGTGGGACAGCAAATAGCCGGCAAGGCACAATCAGGTAAGTGTAATCAGATAAAATACCACAATATTATCGCGGATCAGCACCTGGTAATGACAGGAATTTTAAAAGACTGACAAACAGCGCTGCCGACAGCGATCAGGCAGGCTCCTTCCCAGCTACTTCTCGCACATAGGATTCCTCTTCTATGCTTCTGGCAGATTTTATGTTCAAATCGATATCTTTTTTTCCTGTAGCTCATTGCCTTTGAAATAATACACGTGTGTATGATAGCATGTGTGCGTGGTTTTAATATCGCATAACTCCTCAATTGTTTTTTACCACTCTTTATGTGTGCTAATAGGTACATTTCCATAATTTGTGTCTAATTGGCACAGCATTTTTTCTTAACTGAATATGATGCGAAAATCCATTTACTAGCGTAAATTAGTGTGTTTAGGCTTTCATCAAGAAATGGCACAGATAAACTAGTGAGGGGACATTCATTTCCTAGTACACAGAATTCCTGACCTTGGGACTGAGTGAAATTTCTATATTATATTGGTGTCCCAACGCCAAAACATGCTGACCTTTAACTGCCCCATACCCTTTCCCAATGATTAGTCTTCCTTGAAAGAAAACTGTAGATATAAAATAAACCAACATATCAATCTTTTTTCCAACATAACCATAAGCTGTGATATGCCACAGTTCAAACTATAGTTATGGTTACAAATGAAAGAACTTCACAAGTTATGTTTAGCTCTACAATCTGTAACTCGCACAAGAGCAGTGCAGTGCAATACACCATAACCCTGTTTTTCATCGCCATGTTAGCGTGGTATTCTCAAGCCCGCGCTACATGGCGATAATAACAGTGAACGGCGGAGAAAACAGGCTACAACACCATCGCAATGGCGATAGTTATTCCTGCATTAGCAGGCGATACCTGTGGATCGCCACATCAGCGCCAGAAAACTCCCATCTCAACCAAGGCGATATCGCATTGCTGTGTAAACAGAGGCCCTTTCCCCGACCTCTGTACCCCGCTCTATTGAAAGACCCTGCCAGCCAGCACCTACAAGTGATAGATGAAAATGCATTCACGGGTGAATGCTGAGGGGTTGGCAGGTTATTAGAAAAAGATTAATATTCCGTTTTTCGGCAACAAACACCTAAAGCAGCTGTTTCTGAAACGTGGACTAGTTATGCACCAACGAGCACGGCATTGTTTACTCCTTCTGGGTCTGCCCTGGCTGGCATTGTGTATTCGGTTGGCAACAGAAGGCAAATATGGCGGGGGGGGGGGCTGGGGGTTGTGGCGGTGGGTGTTGTGACCCTCATGGGTATCGGAGCTGCATGATCATTGCCTCCATGGCAACTGTGGGTCTTATGGTGTGGCTCTTGGCTGGGCTCCCTTTCATGCTGTGGGTAGTCGTCCTGCTTAGCACCAGCAAAAGGCAGGTGTAAAATCCCTGGTGCTACCGCGGGTTATCCCCTGTTTTTGCTTCGCTTCGCAGATCTGGCAGTTCGTTGTGAATGTCGTGTTGTGGTTTTCTTGTGTGTTTTTGCACGGGAACGCCTCCTCTGCATCTCATTAGTGTTAGTTGGTGGTGTCCACCGTGGAGATAAATTTGGGGGCAGTTATCGCGGGAATACTGGTGTTGTCTGCAGTTTGCACCAGCTTGTGAATGGGGTGTTAAATTTATCTCCACTTTTGCTGCGTTAATGTGGAGATAAATCTGAGTTAACTCCTTGTGAATATGCCCCCAAATGCTTTGCTCGGACCTCATATTTGATGTGACGGGTGCAATTAGAAAATATATAAACAATGCTACAGGTCGGATTACTTATCACATTAGCATATGATTGAATATAGTGCTGTATATTTTTGGAGTAAATGTTATGCATTTATGTTGTGCTTTTTTATGTGTTGTTACTTATTGATGTTAGATTTCTAAGGTCATAAGCATTGCATGTGGTGTGGAAGTTATGGTTTGCATGTCTGTTGTGCACATTATGGATTGCTAACCATAACTTGCAATTTTCCATGTTTTTTGGTTTTAATTTGTAACAATAACTATACTTTTTTTATTTTATTTTTTTATTGCTCAATCCAGAACAAATAGCAGTCAACATACATTAAATACATGATTTTAACACAGGGTACTTGTAGCTTGAAAAAGCTCTATCCAAACAAACAATACAATTTATAGTTGGCCTTCCATTATATAATAACAAAAACTTCCTGCCTATGCACTTATTTCATATGCTCTACCATAGGCCCCCATATCTGAGCCCCTAATTTCTGTCGTCTTGCTGATTTCACTGAATAGAGACTGTACTCCAAATTAAGAATATTATAAAACTTAGCCCGCCACATCTCAAATGACGGGGCTAGTTGCTGCAGCCACACTGACGCCACACATAATCGTGCTACCGCCACGGCCATAAATATCAAATATCTATATGGATACCCGGGTTGTCCCTGCTGAAAAATATCCCCAACTCCGGTTAACATAACATCCATAGTTATATGTATATCCACCCCTGTGATCTCAGACAGAAATCTCTCAATCTGCCCTCTCAATTGCAATAAGTGATTACAAGCATAGAATATATGCGTAATATCAGCCTCATCCATTGCACATCCAAAGCACTTCCCATCATTACCTCCCACCCATTTCATCATCCTAGCTGGCGTATGATACAAGTTAAATATTGACTTGTAGTGCTGGGCATTCAGATTGGCTGACAACAAGATCTTACCCGCAACATAGATCGATTGTTGAACATATTCCCCCTCTTGACCTAACCTTGCACTCCATTTACCATCTTGTACTTCAAGATCATCCGGCTGCATTTCCATAATTAAATCATACAGAACCCCTATTTTTACTCCCTTTTTACAGCCTCAATCAGCGAGTTGGTCTTCATACATTTCTGCTTCTGATATTTCCATAGGTAATCTCTTATTTGAAGATATTTAAAAAAATCAGTCTTTTGCAGATTATATCTATCCATTAAGTATGCAAAAGACACTATCTCCTCATTCTCAACTACATCTTCAACTGGCCTGATCCCCTTAGCCCTCCACTGCTCGATTTTACGATCCCAAAAAATGGCGGGTAAAATCGCCACAGAATTTATGGGGGTATAAAATCATAGCGCCGATACTCCCAGCATTTTACGCATCGTCTTCCATACTTTATATGCTGCCCACACTACCTTAAATCGTGTTCGCTTGTAATAGCTTGGCTCCCAGTAGTTAAACATACAGTTCCTCGCTACCGAACTAAGCAGTAGCTGATATATTGAGGGGGCCTCAGCGGCTGTAGCCACCTCCTCTCCAGTAAACAATATCCTCATACTTTGCAAAAGACAAGCATAATAATAAAAAGTGAAATTTGGTTCAGCCCAACCTCCCCGTCTGTGCGATAGCATCATATATTTAAATGCCCTCCGTGATTTCCGTTGTCCCCATAAAAACCTATCGCACATATATTGTAATTTCTGTAGCTGTGAAGTTGTCAACTCTAATGGCACCGCCCCGAAAAAATACAGTACTCTAGGGAGTACATTCATCTTCAATACATTGCACCTTCCCACAAGTGAGAGGTGCAAACATTCTAGGCGGTCCAACTGTCTTTTAATCCCATCCAACAGCCCTCCCCAGTTAACCTCTATTAGATCTTGTAAACTCATCCTAATCTTTATACCTAAATACATAGCTTCCTTGGTTACCCAACTCTCCCCAGGACAGGCCATTTTAGTACACACTATTTGGGTTTTTGTTGAGTTTAACTTATAACCAGACACCACCCCAAACCTCAAAGCCA
This sequence comes from Calotriton arnoldi, assembly GCA_963921515.1. Lineage (NCBI taxonomy): Eukaryota > Metazoa > Chordata > Amphibia > Caudata > Salamandridae > Calotriton > Calotriton arnoldi. Next base: position 3,108,970 of record CAWUFW010000339.1, read on the forward strand.
ACCGCTCTATTTCTACAATCGCAGACTTTGGATCTGAGGTTGCCACCGCAATATCATCTGCATAAGCCAGAACCCGCGTCTGATATTGCCCACATGTCATAGAGCTGATCACATTGCTCTTTTCCAACATTGTCAAAAACGGATTAATGTACAGGGCAAACAAGAGCGGGGAGCAAGGACATCCCTGCCTTGTCCCCCGAGTTATATATACTAAATCTGATTCCTTGCCCATAGTGCAAATCCGAGCTGTAGGGTTTTGGTACATAACCTGAAGAGCCCTAATAAAATCCGGACCAAACCCCATCCTGCGTAAAACAGCCCATAAAAAAGGCCAGGAGACACGGTCGAACGCCTTTTCGGCATCCAAGAATATCAACCCTAATCTGCTTTGCTGTACATTAGCAGCATCTATCAGAGCAATAACTCTATTGATGTGGTTGACCGTGCTCCTGCCTGGTATGAATCCGTGCTGTTGTTTAGATACTAAAAAGATGATTACTTGTGCTAACCTAGTTGCCAATATTTTAGCATACACCTTGCCATCCGCATTCAAAAGCGAAATTGGCCGGTAAGACCCTGGCATCTCCACAGGCTTATCTTTCTTTTTAAATATAACTATGTTAGCCTCTGACCATGACAATGGAGGGTTTCCCAATTGCGCCGCTCAAAATGTGGCCAACATGTCCCTCCTTAAAGCCAAGAAGAATGTTCGATATACCTCGAGCGGTAGCTTATCTGGTCCTGCAGCTTTCCCCCTTGCTAATGACACTAATGCCGCCTCAAGCTCTTCCATTGTAATTGGGTCTTCAAGTACTGCAAGGTCTTCCTGTCCTCCACCTACTATCTCTACTTGCTGAACAAATTGTCGAATGGCTTGTTCACTCCATTCACCCTGTGTGTACAATTCCTTATAAAAATCGTGAAATACCTTCAATATACCCTCCAGTGTTTCAACCTTTCTCCCCTCATTATCAATCAGTGAGGTGATCCTTTGTGCTGATTGTTTAGCCCGTATCCTTTGTGCCAAACAGCGCCCTGTAGATTCCCCATATTCATATCTTTCCTCTTTAAAGATTTTATACTGGCTGGCAATTTCCTTACTCCATATCCTATTAATTTTAGCTTTGCAGCACGCTATCCTTGTTTGTATCCCCTTCAGATCTCCTCCCCTCCTTATTCCCAGCATCAACTCCAGCTCCCCTACTCTTATGTCATCCAGAAGGGCCTTCATAGTATTTTGCTGTAACTTCTGCCTCCTCCATCCATAACTAAGTATTTCACCCCTCAATCCGGCTTTCAAGGCGTCCCATACCATCGCCCTACTGGTAGACCCTCTATTAAAATCCAGAAATTGCATGATCCAATTTTCCATATGGTTTACAAAAGAGCTATCCAATAATAGCTTCCTATCAAAAGAAAAGGATCCCCCTACCCTCTCCCGAGCTATCGAGAAGACGTCCAGTAATAATGGTCCATGATCCGCCGTAATCCTAGGCCACACCTGTATTCTAGCCCCCACCATGAATAACCTAGATCCAAAGACATAATCTAGCCTAACTAATTTGTGATGGGGATACGAATAAAAAGTATATCCCGGATCTGGATAATTCAAGGTCTGCCAGCCATCAACCAACCCATGGTCCTCAATAAGTTGCCTTAATGCTTTAAAAACCTTGGGTTTGCGCCCACTATATTTGTTATTCTCTAGCACCCTTGCCTGGCACTCCAAGTGTATATTAAAATCCCCACATAAGAGTAAAGGAGTATCCCATAGGGCCAGCTCCACATTCAACCCTTCTAGAACTGCTTCTTCATCAAGGTTCGATCCATAAACTGTACATATGACTATCTTATTGCCCCCTACTTGACACTCTGCAATGGCCCACCTACCATAATTATCTGATAATGCCCACTCCAGAGATCCCTTGTCGAGCCAATATAGCCACCCCCCTATTCATAGTCGATTGCCGGGAAGCAGTGATTAGTGAAAATCCAAGCTCTTTTAAAACCATACGTTTGGCCCAGGGTATATGTGTTTCCTGCACACACAGAATATCCGGTATCATCACCCGCAGATCGGCCGCTACCCGCTGCCTTTTAATAACATTATTCAAGCCACATACATTAAACGAACAGATCCGTACCCCGGAGGCTACCTCCCTACTAGCCATAGCCAAACACCCAATCAAATACCTTACATATCAGTCTTTGCATACAAGTACTCATATCTTTTTTTTGTTCTGGATTGCTTCTTTATTTACTAACCCCACCCCCCTACCCCTCCCAACCTTCAACCTCACCCCCCAGTGCCCCTCCCCCATCCCACCCCTCACCCCAACCCCTGCCCCCCCTTCCCCCACCCTCTCCCAAATACACGGGCAATAGGGCTAATGGCCCTTGCGATGGGGAGTAATTTGCTTCCCAATGTCCCCCTTCCCTCTCAATACCTTTCATCACAAAAAAAGATACAACCCAAAACTTAAGCTATAAAACATCATTAGCAGACCTTTCAGGAGAAACCCAAGCTATTGCCTTACTCTGACTCTACTTTTAAATAGACTGAAGGTATTCCTTTGCTTGCACATCTGATATAAAAAAACGTGTTTGTCCCTTATAAATTATTTTCAACGTAACAGGGTTTAACAAAAAAGCTTGCGCCCCCTTGTCCTGAAACAGCGTTATTAATTGACGCAGCTGCCACCTTTTTTCCACAGTATAGTGACAATAATCAGGTCTGACAAAGAACTGTGCCCCCTTCCCCGCCCTCTTTTTATCAGGCCTTGCAAGGTCGTAGACAGCCTGAAGCGCCAAGAAATTATTTAAACAAATCAATATTGCCCTTGGCCTGACATCAGATCGCCCAGCTTTAGCCACCGCTTGTTTAAAGGGAAACCTATGAGCCCTTTGAACTTCACTAGCCCAGTTCCACATTGAAAGTTCAGGAAAAGCCTCCGTAAACAGTTCGACCACAAAGTTCCGAACGTCACGTCCCTCTGCTCCCTCCGGTATTCCAAGTATCCTTAGGTTATTTCTTCGTAGTCGATTTTCCAAATCCACTAGCTTAAGTTGGGTGTCGTCTTTATGAGAGCTCATAGCCTCCAACGTCGCCTTTTGAGCCACCACTTCGTCCTCTAACGTGGATATCCTTGCTTCCGCTTCATTCATCCTGTCCGTAAACTCATTACAAACCTTGGCAATCCTCCTCACTGTGTTCTGTAATTTCCGACATGCCGTATGTGTTTTTAAGTTTTCTATCCGGGTCTCAGCCCTGTGATCTACTATACTCTGGTAGATTGATTCCAGTGACACTGCTCCATCTTGTCTTTTTTCAATCCCTTCCAAACCCTGACCATCAGTTTTCAATACCTCAGCGGTTGTCTCCAATGAGGATGAGGTGTCCCACATCAGGTTATTCACTGCTTCAGCTAACAAGTTTTCCTCCTTTGCTAGCTCTTTCTTACGAACCGTAGACACATCGGCATTATCAATGTCCCAATTTAAGCTGTTTTGATCACTGCCAACACTCATTAATGAACTTTCCTGAGACCGTGACTTTTGCCCTAAGATACAGTCATCGTCCGAGGTGTCCGAAGGATCTGATATAGAAAAGAACTTTTCCCCCGAGTCACTCTCCCTACAGCCGTCATCCCCCCTACTCCAGTCTCAGCCTCCTCCAATCCGCCATCAGCCCCGTAATAGCAGCGTTTTTCATGGTTTTTAATTTCAAATCGCTCTCTGTTATATTCATTATTAGCACATTCTCTTCCAACACTGGCCCTGGCCCTCCAGCCTTTGCTCCACTCACCGGGATGTTTTGTAATAAGTCAGCCTTTTTTTTTATAACACCTTCTCCTAACATCGATTTTTCCAGTGTTTTTCCTTTTACTTCAGTGCTCATATCAGTACTAGCCAAGTGTTCTATTGGCCCATCCTTTTTAGTCTTAGTATCTGCTTTGACCATATGTGGGGTTAGGTTCTTTTTTTTATTTGCCGCCGCAAACATTTGGGGTACTTTTTTTTTTTCCCCTGTCAACCCCCTGCTCACCTCCTTGATCTACGTCGTCCAGGAATCCTGTCGATCCTTCCGCAGCTAGGGTCGCCTGCCGCCCGACAACAGCAGCTCTGCTCCCCACAGCCGACTCCACCGTTACTCTAGTTTTTCCTCCCCTAGCAGCTTTGGGAGGCATGTCGGCGTCTAGAGCTACAAGGAATCACCTCGCTCAGGTGTGTTCCACACTAATGAGCCACCCTCCTCCTGTAGCACTGTCGTTCTCTTTAGCGTTCTTTGCTACAAAGTTTCCTCCTGTCTTCCAGAATTTCTGTTTTTTAGTCCAAAAACACACTATCCTCGAATTTCCAAGGACTCCCATTAATCCATTAGAGTGCGGAGTGCACCACCGAGTTCCATGCTGAGGAATCGCCCCTTCTCCTGTAACGCTGCCGTTCTTAAGCACCGCCGCCGGTGATTATGTTTTTTCCCAGATGCTTTCGCCCAGCGTTTTCCACTAAACAATGGCGATTTTTCCACCACTTTTCTGCCTTCCGAAAAGCCTCTTTTTAATCCATTTTTAGTCCATGCACTATCCTCCGTCATTTTCGCCCAGATTTCTCTCCCGCTATCTATGCCGAGAGAGGTAAGGGGGAGAGACGCCGGGAGCTCACTACTCACTCGTCCGTGACGGACGCCATCTTGCCCCGAGGCAATAACTATACTTTAACTGTGGTTTTACAAATGAATTTCATTTTCACCTTAAGGTGCTAATACATTACTAACCATAACTCCAACTTAACTTTGTTTCTTCAGTGAATTTTGTGTATTTTGATCATACGTACCACATTCAACAGTTGGGCACAAGATCTAGCTCGCTGCCAAACCCTGCCCAAGCCCGCTGCAGCAGTTAGTCAAACCCCGCTGGGCAAAGTCTTCAACTGTGCTCTGTGGGAGTTGCCCATATGCCCAATCCAGGGTTTACAGACTGTTAGAAATCGGGTTACTGGTTGGCTGGGGTATGAGCCCTGGTCAATCAGCAACCACAATCCTAGTCCGGGTAAGGGACAAGCAAACCCTAAATTAACCTGTGCTCACCCTCGGGTAGCTTGGCACAATGCAGTCAGGCTTAACTTAGAGGCAATGTGTAAAGTATTTGTGCAATACGTCAAACAGTGAAACAGTGAAAACACCACAAAAAAGGATTTCACACCATGTTCGAAAAATAGTACTTAGTTGAATCAATAAAACAAGACCAGAGCAAAGAAAATCAAGAATAGAACTAGAGTTATTGAATTTTAAAGTTTATAGTTAGAAATATCGCTAAAAAGTACAAAGCACTATTGGGGATATCTGATCGCCCCAGACCGGGACAAAGTCACAAGTTCAGTTGGAGCATGCCCCGGCTAAAGGGACCCAGTTAGACTTACTGAACAGAGTATCTTAAATCCGGGTTGTGGAGTGTTGCATGGATCCGGGTCGAAAATGGGTGGAGCAGCCGAGGTGATGCATCGATTCTGAGATCCAAGAGAGAGTCAGGACAAGCCAAAAAGTTATCGTTTCGCACGGAGAAAGTTCCAATACAAGGTATGCAGGGTAGTGATTTTTATTTTTTGGTGTTTGTGACTCGTGCAAAGATTCCGAGTCAGTTTGTAAGAAAGAAGTAACAGCCTGTAAGAAAGAAGTAACAGCCAACACGTGTTTCGCCCCCTTTACAAGGCCATCCGGCCTGGGGCTTCCTCAGGGCTGTACGTATCAACATTACAGTGGACAAAATGACCCACAAAAACAAACAGAATATAAACCATTCATGGAAAACAAGAACGTGCAGTGTGCGGGGTGCAGAGTGGTCCACAAACACATATGTACAGTATTTATAGAATGATTATGGCATTAGCAATGATTAGAGGACAATCAAAAAACAGATATGCAATTTAGTGTGAACAGAGGACAAAATAAAGATATTGTAATGTGTTAGGAAAGCAATGAATTCGGATAGTCATGTTGGGAGGGGAGGATAGTAGGAAAAAGGGCAGCGAATGAGGAAAAGACCCCCGTGTGAGGAAAAGTAGAGGGTGGGGTAGGTCATGGTGGAGCCAGGACATTGCAAGAATATCAACAGACATGGATGTGGAGTTACGACAAGATTGGTCATTTGCATTCAAATTAATGGTTTACATGTATAATGATTATAATTTAGCGAAAAACAGAAATGTATAGTATGGATTCTCAATCAATCAATCAATCACAGAATTTGGAGAGCGCACTACTTACCCGCGAGGGTCTCAAGGCGCTGGGGAGAGGGAAGGGGGGGGGATGCTGCTACTGGTCGAACAGCCAGGTCTTGAGTAGCCTCCTGAAGGTCAGCAGGTCTTGGGTCTGTCGTAGGCTTAGTGGAAGGGTGTTCCAGGTCTTGGCGGCGAGGTGTGAGAAGGATCTGCCACCGGTGGTTGTTCTTCGAATGCGAGGGACGGTGGCGAGGGAGAGGTCGGCGGAGCGGAGCTGGCGGTTGGGGACGTAGAAGAAAAGTCGTCTGTTGAGGTAGGCTGGGCCAGTTTTGTGGAGTGCCTTGTGTGCGTGGATGAGGAGTTTGAAGGTGATCCTCCTGTCGACGGGGAGCCAGTGCAGGTTCCTCAAGTGGGGGGTGATGTGGCTGTGGCGTGGTACGTCGAGGATCAGGCGTGCGGAGGCGTTTTGTATGCGTTGCAGTCGCTTGATGAGCTTGGCCGGGGCTCCCGCGTAGAGGGCGTTCCCATAGTCCAGTCTGCTACTGACGAGGGCCTGGGTGACTGTTCTTCTTGTGTCTGTCGGGATCCACCTGTAGATCTTGCGAAGCATGCGGAGGGTGTTGAAGCAGGAGGAGGAGACTGCGTTGACTTGCTTGGCCATGGAGAGCGTTGAGTCGAGGATGACTCCCAGGTTGCGTGCGTGGTCGGTGGGTGTCGGGGCTGCTCCCAGCGTCGTTGGCCACCAGGAGTCGTCCCAGGCTGAGGGGTTGGAGCCGAGGATGAGGACCTCCGATTTGTCCGTGTTCAGCTTTAGTCGGCTGATCTTCATCCAATCGGCGACGGCCTTCATTCCTTCATGGAGATTGGCTTTGGCGGCGAGGGGGTCCTTGGTGAGGGAAAGGATCAGTTGAGTGTCGTCGGCGTAGGAGATAATGTTGAGGTCGTGTTGTCTGGCGATGCGTGCGAGCGGGGCCATGTAGATGTTGAACAGTGTTGGGCTGAGGGACGATCCCTGGGGTACGCCGCAGATGATCTCGGAAGCTTCGGATCGGAAAGGTGGGAGGCGGACTCTCTGGGTTCTGCCGTCGAGGAAGGAGGTGGTCCATTCCAGGGCCTTGTCTCGGATCCCTGCGTCGTGGAGGCGTGCGCGTAGAGTGCGGTGGCAGACAGTGTCGAAGGCGGCGGAGAGGTCCAGCAGGATGAGGGCTGCGGTCTCACCATTATCCAGCAGGATCCTGATGTCGTCGGTGGCGGCGATGAGGGCAGTCTCAGTGCTGTGGTTGCTGCGGAACCCTGATTGGGATGGGTCCAGGATGCTGTTTTCTTCGAGGTATCGGGTTAGCTGTTTGTTGACGATCTTCTCGATGACCTTGGCTGGGAACGGAAGCAGAGAGATGGGCCGGAAGTTCTTGAGGTCTCTCGGGTCCGCCTTGGGTTTTTTGAGTAGGGCGTTGATCTCTGCGTGTTTCCAGCTCTCTGGGAAGGTCGCGGTCTCGAAGGAGCGATTGATGATGTTGCACAGGTGGGGTGCGATGGAGCTGCTGGCTTTGTTGAAGATGTGGTGCGGGAAAGGGTCTGACGGGGAGCCGGAGTGTATTGTGCTCATGGTCTTGATGGTGTCCTCGATGTTCACGCTGGCCCAGGCTGGCAGGGGGTCGTGGTCGATGGTGTGTGGCGGGTCTGGTGCATCGATCTTAGTTGGGGCTGTCTGGGTGTTGAAGCTGTCGTGGATGTCGGCGATCTTGCGGTGAAAGAAGGTGGCGAGGGAATCGCACAGGGGTTGCGACGGCGGGATGTCGTTGGTGTTGGAGCTGGGATTGGAGAGTTCCTTCACGATGTTGAAAAGCTCCTTGCTGTTGTGTGCGTTGTTGTCGAGGCGGTCTTTGAAGGAGATTCTCTTGGCGGACCTGATGAGGTGGTGGTGGTTACGGATGGCGTCTTTGTGGGCTGTGTGGCTGTCCGGTGTCTTATCACTGTGCCATTTCTTCTCTAGTTTCCGGCAGGTACGCTTGGAAGCTAGGAGTTCCAAGGTGAACCAGCTGGCTCTTTTGGTGGTGTCGCTGTAGGTGAGCTTTTCAGCGGGGCGAGGGTGTTGGCACAGTCGTCCATCCATCGTCTGAGGTTGCAGGCAGCGTCGTCAGTGTTGGATGGGTCGGAGGGAGGGCTGAGAGCGAGGGTTGCCCGGAGTTGGTCTTCAGTGACTTTGCTCCAGCAGCGGCGTGGGATCTGTTGGGTGCGGTGGTGTGTGGTGGGTTTCTGGAAGGTGAAATGGATGCAGCGGTGGTCGGTCCAGAGGAGTTCCGTGGTGTGGCTGAAGGAGACGTGGGAGCTTGAGGAGAAGATGGGGTCAAGCGTGTGGCCGGCGGAGTGGGTCGGTGTTGTGACGAGCTGGCTCAGGCCGAGGTTGGCGAGGCTGTCGATCAGGGTGGTGGAGTTGCTGTCGTTGTTGTTCTCCAGGTGAAAGTTCAGGTCTCCGAGGAGGATGTAGTCGGTAGAGGTCAGGGAGTGCGTGCTGATGAAGTCGGCGATGGAGTCGCTGAACTGGGGTCGGGGCCCAGGGGGTCTGTAGACAAGGGTGCCTCTAAGGGTGGTGTTGGGGTCTGTGTGGATCTGGAAGTGCATGTGTTCGGCGGTGCTGAGAGTGTCGTCGGTGCTGGTCGAGACCCTGATGGTGTTCTTGTGGACGATGGCGATTCCTCCTCCTACTGCGTTGATACGGTCTCTGCGGGTGATCTTATAGCCGTCTGGGATGGCTATGGCGATGTCGGGGGCGGAGGAGTCGTTCATCCAGGTCTCTGTCAGGAAGGCGACGTCTGGTGATGATGAGTCGAGCAGGTCCCAGAGCTCGACGGCGTGTTTGCGTGCAGAGCGGGTGTTCAGTAGGATGCACCGGAGGTGGTTGAGGTCCTTCTTGGCGGGCGCCTCGGTGGCTCTGAGGCTGGTGTAGCTGCAGTTCCGGCAGGTGAAGGGACCATGGGTGCGTTTCGGGGCGGCCTTGAAGCAGTTGTGCGTCCGTCCGGGGTTGAGAGCGTGGAGTGTGGTGGCATCGTATCGGCGTCGGTCCTCGAGGCAGGAGCGGGGGGCGCGCGGTCCAGGGGTTCTGGCGCTGGGCGCTGTCCAGGCGCGGATGGGCGCAGACGGGCTTGCCTTAGGCGCGCCTTAGGCGCGCCTGCAACGCGGCCGCGCAGCGGCCGCCATATATGGGGAGGTGGGAGGGAGGAGCAGCTGGGAGGCAGGGGCAGCGAATGGGCAGTCTGGGGGGCGGGGCCGCAGGGACGCAGCGGCGGGAATGGAGAGAGGCAGCGAGGGGCACAGAAGGCAAAATGGAGAGAAAAAAACAAAGAAATACGGGCACAGTACAGTGGGGCAGCGGGGCACAGAAGGCAAAATGGAGAGAAAAAACAAAGAAATACGGGCACAGTACAGTGGGGCTTGCGGGGGCACAGAAGGCAAAATGGAGAGAAAAAACAAAGAAATACGGGCACAGTACAGTGGGGCAGCGGGGGCACAGAAGGCAAAATGGAGAGAAAAAACAGAAATACGGGCACAGTACAGTGGGGCAGCGGGGGCACAGAAGGCAAAATGGAGAGAAAAAACAAAGAAATACGGGCACAGTACAGTGGGGCAGTGGGGGCACAGAAGGCAAAATGGACAGAAAACAAAGAAATACGGGCACAGTACAATGGGGCAGCGGGGGCACAGAAGGCAAAATGGGCAGAAAACAAAGAAATACGGGCACCGAGGCCACAAGCGGAGGGGCGAGCTACCAGCAGCAGCAGCGGGCGGACAGCACAGGCGGAGCTGTGTGGTGGGGGAGCGACCTACCTGGCAAGGTCAAGGGTCGCTCTCCTCACGCGCAGCGGCCGCCATATATGGGGAGGTGGGAGGGAGGAGCAGCTGGGAGGCAGGGGCAGCGAATGGGCAGTCAGGGGGCGGGGCCGCAGGGACGCAGCGGCGGGAATGGAGAGAAGCAGCGAGGGGCACAGAAGGCAAAATGGAGAGAAAAAAACAAAGAAATACGGGCACAGTACAGTGGGGCAGCGGGGGCACAGAAGGCAAAATGGAGAGAAAAAACAAAGAAATACGGGCACAGTACAGTGGGGCAGCGGGGGCACAGAAGGCAAAATGGAGAGAAAAAAACAAAGAAATACGGGCACAGTACAGTGGGGCAGCGGGGGCACAGAAGGCAAAATGGAGAGAAAAAACAAAGAAATACGGGCACAGTACAGTGGGGCAGCGGGGGCACAGAAGGCAAAATGGAGAGAAAAAACAAAGAAATACGGGCACAGTACAGTGGGGCAGCGGGGGCACAGAAGGCAAAATGGACAGAAAACAAAGAAATACGGGCACAGTACAATGGGGCAGCGGGGGCACAGAAGGCAAAATGGGCAGAAAACAAAGAAATACGGGCACCGAGGCCACAAGTGGAGGGGCGAGCTTACCAGCAGCAGCAGCGGGCGGACAGCACAGGCGGAGCTGTGTGGTGGGGGAGCGACCTACCTGGCAAGGTCAAGGGTCGCTCTCCTCACCGCGCAGTGGCCGCCATATATGGGGAGGTGGGAGGGAGGAGCAGCTGGGAGGCAGGGGCAGCGAATGGGCAGTCAGGGGGGCGGGGCCGCAGGGGACGCAGCGGCGGGAATGGAGAGAGGCAGCGAGGGGCACAGAAGGCAAAATGGAGAGAAAAAAACAAAGAAATACGGGCACAGTACAGTGGGGCAGCGGGGGCACAGAAGGCAAAATGGAGAGAAAAAAACAAAGAAATACGGGCACAGTACAGTGGGGCAGCGGGGGCACAGAAGGCAAAATGGAGAGAAAAAACAAAGAAATACGGGCACAGTACAGTGGGGCAGCGGGGGCACAGAAGGCAAAATGGAGAGAAAAAACAAAGAAATACGGGCACAGTACAGTGGGGCAGCGGGGGCACAGAAGGCAAAATGGACAGAAAACAAAGAAATACGGGCACAGTACAATGGGGCAGCGGGGGCACAGAAGGCAAAATGGGCAGAAAACAAAGAAATCCGGGCACCGAGGCCACAAGCGGAGGGGCGAGCTTACCAGCAGCACCAGCGGGCGGACAGCACAGGCGGAGCTGTGTGGTGGGGGAGCGACCTACCTGGCAAGGTCAAGGGGATTCTGAGATGCAGTGAGGCTGCGGTGCGAGGCCCTGTTGCGTCGACGATCCTGTCGACGGGGGTTGTGATGTGAAGTCCAGTGTCGGGGATGCGATGTGCAGCTGAGGTCATGCAGCTATTCCGATGAATGGGGAAGCTGTGATACATAGTTTCAGCATAGTCATCAAGGCTGCCACCGAGAGATGCGAGGGCCAGCGCCGAGGAAAGCATTGCACAGTGGCAGTTCTGAAGGCAATGCGTAGGACCCAAGATGCGGGTTGTGGAGGCAATGCAAGTCTTTTGCGACGGATCCAATCCATGCAGCAGCAGCGGTGCATCAGTTCTGCTCAGGGATGCGCAACTCAGCTGAGGAGATACATTGGTTCTGCTCGGGGATGTGTTGCTCAGTAGAGAAGATGCGTCAGTTCGGCTGGCACAAGTACCGTAGGCCCACTTCTAAAGGTCCAGGACTGGGGTGGCACCACTTGGCAGGGTAGACTTACAGTTGGCAGAGTCCAGGTGCAGGGGTTGGAAGCCTGTTATGTCCTTAAGGCTTCAGATCAGAAGGCCAGCCAAGTAGCCCTTGAAGTCACTCTGGGTTCTGGGGTAAAGAGATGCAGGTCCAGACTTCCTCATCCTGGCAATATGCAGCAGGTAGCAGATCAGCACAGCAAAGCAGGAGTCCAGCAGAGTGCAATAGATATGTGTGGCAGTCCTTCAGCAGCACAACAGTCTTCTTTCTGACAGAGTAGTCACAGGTCCAGAGGTGTAGGGAAGTGGTAGTGTCTGAGGTACAATACTTATACTCAGTGGTGCCTTTGAAGTGGGGAGACTTCGAAGACATGCCTTTGAAGTGCACAGATATCCTTCCCGTCTGCCCTGGCTCCAGATTCACCACAGGGGGGGTATGCAGCCCTTTGTGTGTGGACAGGACACAGCCTATTCTGGTATAAGTGAGGCTGTGCCCAGCTCCTCCCTCCCATCCTGTTAGGATGGCCCATCAAGTCACAAACTGAGCTCTCATTGTGTGTGGTTGTCTAGGAGGAATACACAAAGCCCAACTACACCCAGCCATGTGATCAGATACAGGCTACAGGCACCAAATGGCTAAAGCAAGAAAATGACAACTTTCTAAAAGTGGCATTTTCAGAATTGGAGTTAGGATTTTAAATTAGGATTCCAGATACACCAAACTTGAATCAATCATATCTTCCATTTGGAACTTGCACTTATAAAATGTAATAAGGCAATCCCAATGTTATCCTATGGGAAATATAAGACTTGCTGTACTGAAAAACAAAATGAAGGTTTTTTCACTACCAGGACATGTACAACTTAAAAGTACATGTCCTGCCTTTTAAATACATTGCATTCAGGTGGAAGTGAGGCTGAGCCCAGCTCCTTCCTCTCATTCTTCCAGTGACACACCTAAGCTCCCATTGTATGTGGCTCCCACTGTATGTGGCAGTCTAGGAGGAATACACAAAGCCCAACTACCAACTACACCCAGCCATGTGACCAGAGACAGGCTACAGGCACCAAATGGCTAAAGCAAGAAAAGTACAAGAACATAGGGGGGTAGCTGTTCCTAAAGAAAAAGTAGTATCAGGGTGGATGGTGACGAGGGGGGAGCTTCCCTATAAGGAAGTGATGCCCTCACACACCCGTTAGGGTGTCATGCTTCATCATTGGGCTTTGCTCCTTGTGGGGTCAGCGCTGCAATGCCCTGCGGGCCCCGCGAGAGGGCTCTTTAGCGGAGATCTTTTTAATATAGCCGCAATGGTGAGTGCAAGTGTTTGGGATGAGTGGAGATGGTGAATTAAAAAATACCTCAGGGGTACTATAAGATAAGTTTAATCAGGGGTCCCCTTGGTATGAATAAAAAATGTGTGTAGATTCAGTAGCATAACAAAGGCCCCCACAGCCCCCGCAGTGTGGGGGGACCCGAGATCCAGGGGGCTCCCTCAGAGTAGTTGGCTGGCCTGAGAGCTCCGGAGTAAGTCTGGAAGGGGGCCCCTCCATGAACTTTGCGGGGGGCCCCCTCAAGTTTCAGTTTGGATTTTAAATTGTGATTCCACATACACCAGATTTGTCTCTTCTCAATTGGAAATTACACTTATAAAATGTAATAAGGTAACCCCAACATATCCTATGGGAGAGATAGACCTTGCAGTAGTAAAAAACAATTTTAAGAGTTTTTCACTACCAGGACATGTAAAACTTAAATGCACATGTCCTGCCTTTTAAATACATTGCACCCTGCCCTCTGGGTTGTCCAGGGCCTAACTTAGGTGAGATGTATTTGCATAAAAAGGGAGGTTTGGGCCTGGCAAAAGGTTTATTTTTCCAGGTCAACATGGCAGTGTAAACTGCACACACAGGTTCTGCAGTGGCAGGCCTGAGACATGGTTAATGGGCTACTTAAGTGGGTGGCACAATCAGTGCTTCAGGCCCACTAGTAGCATTTAATTTGCAGGCCCTGGACACAGGTAGTGCACTTTACCAGGGACTTATTAGTAAATTAAATATGCCATTTGGGGATGACCCAACATCCAAAACTCTGCCGGCAGAGTTTGCGGAGTTTTGCCACTCCGTGATTCGCTTGGAATTCAGACTTCAGCAAAAACTTTGCCAACCGGTGCATGGCAATGTTTACCAGCACCCACCCCTACCATCTTTCCATAATGTGGCCACTTTCAGGTTGCATAACAACCAATCACACAGTCAAACACATTTTGTGAGTCTTCTGAGAGTTGGAGGTACTGTTAATTAAGTAAGGTGATCTGTGATTGGAGCTCTGAGGCCACATTAGCCAATCGTAGTGTGCTACACAAATCATGATGCTGATTGGTTGTGAGTCCGCACATGCTGTTGTCCAAACCCCCTCTCACATGGCACTGGACTGACCCAACACATGGGCCTGGTAGATTAGGATAGGCTGCTGCTGACTGACATTCTAGATGGGAGAGAAGAATGGAGAGGAGTGAAAGGGATGGCAAGAGAGGGGGTTTCTGATAAAACTGGTGGAGTATGGTACCTAGTGGTGAGAGTGAGTTTGTCACGTCGTGTTTATGACAGACAGCTGCGCAGCTGACTTTTGGCTGCAGCTTACTTTGTTGCGACTCGGAGTGCCGGTGTTCCGTCGGTTGAAGATCCCCGTTATCAAATCTTCTCTGGCCGTAGGTTCTGAATACACAAGTAGTTGCAGCTGTCTGTGGGCAAGACAAAACAATAAACAATGTACACAAGGTATACTGGCCCCTTGCTTGTGCAGTTTGACTCAATAAACCTTTCTTTGGGAGACTACCATGACAACAGTGTAGGCACCAAAGAAAGTGAGGAAGGACTTGTGAACATGCTCCTGTCAGAGTGGTTCTTCCGCGCCCACTGACTGCATCCTCAGCTTAGAAAGTACTGGGTTAAAAATGTAGAAAGAGAAGAAGAAGGTAGCTAACACGGCTGGCCACGCTCTGATTCCTCAACATCCAGGAGTTCAGGTGAGTCCTCAGTAATACTAACCTCTCATAATGCAGCTTCTGTGACCACAGGATAGTCCTTAGTGACCCATAAATGACCCTTCCTCAGTTTTACACTTGTTTTAAGTAAGGAAACAGTTTTTCAGTGTAATCGATTAAATTATTTAGTCCAAACACTTTAATAAAAAAAATCCAGTTGTACTAGCATGTTTAGGATGCACAGCCTAATTAACACATTAAACGCTTGGTGCTAAGTGATTTTATACACTGAGACCCAAACTGATGTGAGAAGCTTAGATTCCTTGAACACCCAGGGCTGCCGAGGGATTGGTGGGGCTTGTGACTGAAAATGAACATAAGTAATACATTTTGCATCGCCTTGTTATATAATCGTGTATTTCCTATTCATCATCTCTTTGCGCTATTTTCTTTACAGTTATACCCTGTTGCAAAAAGTACTTGGTTAGAGCCATGCACGAGAATTTGCGGATGGTGTGTAAATGAAGTTCATAATGTACAAAAAAATCAATGCACTGTCTTCTACTTTCCATTTCTGCGAAAATAGAAGCCATTTAACTAAATAAAGAGCACGCTGTTTATTTTTTTTATTTTTTTTAAATGACACAGTGGCCTCTAGCGACGTTTTAGAGCCAAGTCTGGCATATATACTTGGTCACTCTGAGGTGGACTTTGCTCTGGCCCATTATTTAAGAATAAGAACAATGTACAGGCTGCTTTAAAGAGGAGGAAAATCACCAAAAGGCGGTACTTTGCTCTCTTGTCAGTGCACATTAAAATAGCGAATATATGACGTTACAACGCAAACGATTACAACGCATGCTTTTACAACACAGTTTTTACAACGCAAGTACTATTACATCGCATGTTTTTACCACGCATACCATTACAACGCAAAAGTATATTATTACATTGAATTTACCGTTACAACGCATTTTAACACAACGCATACAATTACAACGCATTTTTTTTTGTTGTATAATAAACCCCTGGAACGGGATGCAGGGAAAATAGGGGTTTTGGGTGGGGAAGTGTATTAAAACGTGGGTATTGAAAATCAACAACGTAGAATCAAAACTAATACCCGAGTACTAAAATTAATACTTGGGTACTAAAATTAATACTTGAGTACTAAAATTAATGCTCGGGTATTTAGTTAAGTTATTAAAAAATAAAAAAATAATTTATACAGATATTTGTATTATATATAACACCAATAAAATAATCACAAATTTTAAAATTATTAAATATAAATTATTTTTCACAATAATTTTAATACAAATACATCCATTTAAAACATAGGGGCCGATTCCGATTCGGGCCAGAAATCTCTCCGACCGAGCCGGACCCGGAGAGATTTCCGACCGAATCGGACTCTAGCAGTCCGACCGAACGAGTACGATGCGCACGTACGCTATCGGACTCGATTCGGTCGGACTCCCATTGAAGTCAATGGGAGCCAGTCGTACGATGCGTACACGGGCTCCCATTGACTCAATGGGCACGACGCGAACAAGGGCGCCCCCTACAGCGTGTGCGCGTCGATGCGGGTCGCGCCGTACATGCACGTGTAGGGGGGACCCATGTGTCCCCCCTGTGTGCGACTCGCGCGGCTAAGCGTACAGGGGGTCCGACACGGACCCCCAAAGTACGGCTCCGACTGCTCTTTCGAGCCGGAGTGCGCGGCTCGGTCGGACTGCTCGCGGCGCGCATCGTACTTACCCGGCCGGGGAACGTCTCCATTGCGCGGTGCGAGTCGAGTCCGAACGAGTTGGTCGGTGCGGTTAGACCCGGGAACGAGTCGGTCAGAGCGGTCGGGACGCCCGGACGAGTCGGTCGGCGATTTCGCATCGTACTCGCTCGCCCGGACGCGCGTACGAATCGGTCGGGAAATAGGGCTCCGAATCGGATCCGTTTAAGCCAAATCCGATTCGGAGCACTACCGGCCGAGATTGGAATCGGCCCCATAGTGTTTCCTTTTTTTCGTAACATTTTCTAACTGATCACAAGCCCCAAAAAAATAGCAATAACACACTCTAATTTACAAAAGTAACTATCATTAATTTTAATACAATTCTACATAATTATAAGTCAATAACACAAAACTAACTGGAATCGAAACAAACAAACCCCCATTTTAATATGCACAAAATGTTAAGTCCTACAACTCTTTCAATGAAATCAACTTGACCCGCAGGTCGGCAAAATGGCTGTCACAACATACATAAAAAAAATAACGAACATTAACATAACCAAAAAATTATTTACTGTTTTACACAGCATAAAAAACACGTTAAAAAACTATGCACAAAACATATTTTCTTTTCAAATAATGTTGTACACCACTAAACGTATAAAAGAAGCCGTCCATCATTTTAAAAGCAGTGGTTACCTGACTACCAGAGACACCACACACGTTCTGCTGCCCGAAACTTTGACTAAACAAAGTATCCCAACGAACATACCAAGTAAGTAATATATATAAGAATTGTAAAATATATGCTATTTAAAACAAATAGAAATATACTTCAATAACGCATGTTTTAATTTTTCTCAGCTTCTCCTCAAAAATATTCTGCAGTATCTAAACGAGGTTTCCATATATTTTTTCCGTCAAAATTTAAAATGTAAGTGAACAAAAAGATATTCTTTGTTTTACTCATTTTAAATATAATGTAAGATTTATTAACATAAAAAGAAAGCAGAAAAACAAATTTTGCATTTTGTCTAAAATGTTGTTTTAATAATGCTTGCCTCAAGGTAAATAAAAGATAGTGATTGTATTTAAATTACTATTCCTACACCAAGGTGTGCTTAATTCACAGAAAATGCAGGATAGTGGTGGGGTTACATTTACTATTCCAACTCCAAAAGGTGCTTGCTACAGACCAAACGCATAATAGTGATTGGGTTCAAAGTGTGCTTGCTTGTGGGAAAGTGCAGGATAGTGGACGTATTAAAATTACTATTCCTACTCCAAAGGGTGCATGCCTCAAGGTAAATGCTGGATAGTTGTTCTAATGAAATTACTATTCCTACTCCAAGGGGTGCTTAAGTCAGATAACGCCGGATAGTGGTGGGATTAAAATTACTATTCCAACACAAAAGGGTGCTTACCTCAGGGAAAGCGCAGGATACTGGTGGGGTTTAATTTACTATTCCTACTCAAAAGGGTGCTTGCCTCAGGGAAAGTGCAAGATAGTGGTGAAGTTTAATTTACTATTCCTACTCCAATGCGTGCTTGCCTCCGAGAATGTGCAGGATAGTGGTAGGCTTAAAATTACTATTCCTAATCCATTATGTGCCTATATCTAGGAAACTGGAAAATGTTGTTTACTAATTGTTAAAATATTTTTAAAACATTAATTATTTGTTTAATATCTCCTCAGATAACTACACTTAATAGCCCTCTTGGAAATAAAATCCATAATTTTTCTATTTGGAACAAAAGGACATCAAGAAATCATTATTAAAGGTAAATTATTATAAAAAATATACCAAAATTTCAGTGAAATAAGGGAAATATTAAAGAAAAGCTGTAAATATACATACTTATCATGTTTTTTTTTTCTACAGAATTTCCATCAAAAAACAAGTTATCTTTTCATAAAGCATCTAAAGGTAAATATTATATTTTTAAAATATGCCTTTTAAATTGTTTAATTAAATAATAATATTTCCAAAAATCTCGTATCCTAAGCATTTAAACATTATGATGGTAAATTAATATTCTTTTGTCTATAAAATAATAATACCAAAAGAAGTCAAATGTGTGAAAATTAATAGATGTATTTCAATAAGCAATTCCTTTTCCTGTTATTCCATAACCATTATTCACTTAATCTATTTCAGGTGAAACTTTTTTCAAATATAAACAACACTTAACAAAATTAATTTTTCAAATTTTTCAGACAATAAATAAATCACACGTGGTCAACAAACAGAAAATCACTTTTTGAATCAACCATAAAAGGTAAGACAAATTAAAAAATAAACCTATACTATTAATTAACCATATTTTTTTCCCTAGCAACAATCCTTCAAAAAATTTAAAACTAATAATACGTTATAATTTTTTTCCCTTCCAGATTCCACAAATAGTCCAAAGACAGCTCCAAACAAAAAGCAGCAAAAAAACTCATCTCAAAAGGTAAAACTCAACAAAACTGTATCAAACCTATCAATTAACTATTTTTCCCTCCCAATACAGCATTTTTATAGTAACATAACAATTATTTTTAAAACACAAACGTTTTGAAACTTTTGTTCAATGCTGAAACAGCTTTTACTTAGAACATTCGTTCATTATAAAAATATTGTTCAATATATTTTTTCTTCTGCACAGGTAAACACATTAATTATATAAAGACTAAAATTTTTTGTTTTCTTTTTCATTTCATTGCAGAAAATGTCTTCAAATCAAAAAGCAACATACATAACCTCCAGCAGGGGAAACAGACTCCTAAAACATAGTGGGTATATTTATTGTAATGAGAGACTCACTGAACCCAGGTGTCATTGGAGGTGTGTGCAATACTACTCATCCCATTGCACAGGCAGAGCGGTTACTCTTGGTGACTCTGTTTTAAGAACCACAGATCATAACCACTCTGCCTCTGCAATGGAGATTGAGGTTAGATAAACCATTAATGAGATTAAAGAGATTGCATCCACCTCCAATGAACCCTGTGGTGCAATTTTGAGGGAGGTAGCCCAACACGTTCCACCACATGTTGCCAGCAGTATGCCCACAATTCCTAATTTGAGACGTATTGTTCAACGACAAAAACAGGCAAGTAACCCACAAAGAGTAACACCCCAAACCTATTCTGACATAATCATTCCTCCTGAACTCTCTGTTACTGTTTCTAATGAACCTTTCCTTTTGCATGACAACCAAAACCCTCAAAAGAGAATCCTAATCTTTAGCACACCCCATAATCTTGTAAGGTTGGAGAACAGTGATATTTGGATGATGGATGGTACGTTTAAAAGCACGCCCCATCCATTCACCCAAATATACACCATTCACGCATACATTAACAACACAGTAGTTCCCTTAGTTTACAGTTTACTCCCTGATAAACAATCCTCAACATACACTGAACTTTTGTCAGTGATAAAATCTAAAACATCAAACAAAAGTCCTAGAAAAGTACTAATTGACTTTGAATTACCAATGATTAATACTATTACCAAATTGTACACGGATACCCAAATTCAAGGATGTTTTTTTCACTTTTCTCAGGCGTATTGGCGAAAAATTCAAAAAACATCCTTAATTGAGGATTATATATCAGATAGCAAACTACAGTTTGAACTTAAAAAACTAACTGCCCTTTGCTTTGTTCCTCCTGACAGTGTAGACGAGTACTACACTTCCATTACAGAATCTGATTACTTTACCACAAACGAAGAAAAATTGGCACCTATTCTAAATTATTTTGAAGATACATGGATTGGCCATCTAAGCAGGTCGGGTCGCAGAAGGAAGCCACGTTTCCATGTGGAGTGGTGGAACTGCTACTCGACCTGTTTAGAGGGAGGAGCAAAAACAAACAATGCCATAGAGGGATGGCACAACTCCTTCAATAAATCAATTGGCAAACCTCATCCTAATTTCTATCATTTCTTGGAAATTTTGAGGAAGGAGCAAAGTTTCCAAGAAATGAGAATGTCGCAATCTTTAACAGGTAGTCTGAATCCACATATTTCAAAAAGAAGAAAGGAAATGTCAGACAGACTATTGGGGCAATACAACAGTTTACGTTGTGTGTGGCTTCAGACTACCTTGATAATCTTGCACACATCCTCCATTTCTAACCCACACTATCTTTTTACTTGCCTGTTTTGCCCTAAAAAACTTTTCCTAAATAAATTGGCATTTTTTTTATGATTGTTTTTTTTAAAAGTCGGGTTTCCTTACCTTCTGATGTTTTCTTTTTTCAACTCTTGGTCTTTTCTTCCTTCCATCTCTTCACCAAGAGTCCTTTTTCCATTATTGTAATCCATAACCAATAATCCACATTCCATTTTCGAAATCCATCTCCTGTTTTTAATTAAAAAAATGCACAAATATATTTTGTCAAAATATGTGCATATTATTAAAAAACGCACCTAAAATAAATTCCCGAAAAATGTATATTTTTTAGGGCAAAAAACGCAACAAATTCCAACGTTGCAATCCAATCTTTTTGCGATAGCAATCCCTTTTTTATTCCATGTTCCATAAGCCATCGATCAAAATCCATCTCGATAACTTCGAAATCACTTATCGTAAAACCGCATTCTAAGTATAGTTTGATATAAAAATATCAAATCTTCTAATTGCTTTTTTGCAACTTTTCTCTTTTAAGCATATTAAAAATTCATCTAACCGCGACCATGAAAAAGTCTTCTTTTTTTCAAAAACTCGTCGCAAAATGAAAAAAGCATACCTTTCAAAATACTATTGTTTATTTAAGTTCATAACTTATATCTTGTTATTAACTTAAATAAACAGTAATACTTTTAAAAAACGAGACCCGACGTGGGCCTACTATGGCAACCTGTAATGGAGTAAAATAGTTGGTTAACACACATCAAAATTACCTAAAACACATTTCCTAGATCTATCTACCTCTCTCCTCTCTCCTTACAATAAATTTTACCACTACACTATGCTTTTTAATAATTTTAATTTGTCTTACCTTAACGGAGCTCTCCCTTGCTTCTGGTCTCTTCCGCGATGATCTCCGTAATGACGATACTCACGTTTACGCGTCAACGTCATCTCTTTCAGTAAAAATGAAAAACAGACATTTCCTCCCATAGACTTCAATGTTAAAGCGTGGGAAAGTTTATTTAAAAATGTATATTTAATAGTAATTGTACATAATAAATTACAAATATATTTTTTAAATGAATGTATGATTTTTTTCTTTTTGAATGACTTTTTCTAAATAAAATTGTATCGTTGTATATTTTTTTTAATAAAAATTCAAATCTGTTATAAATACTTTATGGGCCTCATTAGGATGGCGAGCGGACTTCAGTCCGCCCGCCACCCTAGCGGTGCTGGGACTGGCCACCAGCCGTGTGGCGGTCCCGCACCACTGATTAGGATGCGACCGCCACCCTGGCGGTCGCATCCTGCATATTTGACATTGGCATGCACAACGTGGCAGGCACCGCGCAGTGCCTGCCACCTTGTGCATGGCAATGCAGGGGGATACCATAAGTACCCCCCAAGTGCAGCCCCCCATCCCCCCACCCCCGGGGGCCAGCAACTGGCCCCCTAAGCGATTCCTGCCAGCCTTTCCATGGTGGCATCGCCACCATGGAAAGGCTCTGTAAACCACACATCCTAATATGGATGGCGGTGCCTGCTAGGCACCACCACCATATTAGGCCCCCAGTCCGCCCGGCCGGCAATCGTAATGATTGCCGGCCGTGCGGAAAAGCGGCGGACGCACTTTGCGTCCGCCGCAATACCCCTGCCATAATAATATGGCGGGGAGTAATTCTGGTTACGATGGCGGGCGGATTGCCACCGCCGGGCCGGCAGTGGCGATCCATCCGCCATCGTAATCAGCCCCTATGTCTTCTATTCTTTCTTTATAACAATATTTTTTGTCATTATGTTTTATTTTGCTTATAAATATATTTAATATTTTACCCATTTTTAGTGTTAATAGCTTAGTATTAACACCTCATTATATATTTTTTATCTATTATTTTTTAAAATGTAATGTAAATTATTTTTATTAATACAAACTTATTACTATTAATACCTGAGTATTTTTTTCAAAACAAATTACAATGCTTCTAAAAATAAATTTTATTTAAATTTTATTCCCCCAAATTAATACTCAGATATTAATAATAATACTTTTTATTAATATTTTTTTAAATTAATGTATTAATTATTTAAGATCATTAATACCCGAGTATTAATTAGTAAAATGTAACCGTTAATACATTTTATTTTTCCGAACTAATACTCAAGTATTATTAATATGAATATCAAAATAATATTAATAATAGCATTGTAATTTAATTTCATTAATACCTGAGTATTAATTTGAAACAATACATTGTTAAATACATATTATCTTTTCAAATTAATACTCTTGTTTTATTAATATTACCTAAATATTAATTTTATTACTATTAAAATAACTATCAATAATAAAATATTTATATTAATATTTTTATTGATATAAAATATTAATAATAAAATGTTACTTTTAATATTAATGCATATTAATATTTAGACCTGCGTATTAATTTTTTTAAACCTATCACACCAAAAGATACTTACAGATACTTACCATACATTGTAATAGCATGCGTTGTAAAAGTATATGCGTTGTAATAGCATGCGTTGTAAACACATGCGATGTAACGGAGTCTGCGTTGTAAAAGTTGCGTTGTAAAGGCATTGCGATGTAATGCCCGCGTTGTAATGGATGTCTCCCTAAAATAGCAATTATAAGTGGAGAAGCACTTTAGAATGCATTCTAGAGCTCCCGTAACTATCCATGACTGATAGTGAAGGTAAACAAAGACAGCACAGCCATGTTTAGAATGAATGCAGAGGATTATTAGGGGTGGGTAGAGTTTTTTGTAACCCTGCGGAATTCCACAGAGTAAAAGTCAGCGAGCTCCTCACACCCCTACCATGGATACTCAGGGGCCGATTCACATTCGGGCCGGAAAAAGTACCGACCGACTCGGATCGGGAATTTATTCTGACCGACACGTACCGGTGCAGCCCGACCCGCAAAGTACGATGAAATGCGTGCAAAATCCGACCGACTCGTACGGAACACAAGCCGAACGACCGAACCGCGCGGAAAACAGCTATCCGGCCGGAAAACCACGCGAATCGAACCGACCGACACGCACCAGGAATGAACCCGAACGAAATGTACCCGCGAAGTCCGACCCGCGCAGGACGATGCAACGCGTGGAAAACCCGACCGAGTCGCACGGAGTACAAGCCGTACGAACGACACGCATACAAAACAGCGAGCCGAAGCAACCCAATACTCCGCGACCCACGCGTACGCCGCACATGAAACAGCACAAACACAGCGTGAACGACTCGGAGAAGCTCGCACGAGACAACTGCAGGGTCCGACTCGGTCAGAAGAACGTCTCCTACATGCACAAAAAGTACAAAGGGAAAAACACACAAAAAAAGGCCAAACAAGCAATTACAAAGCCAATAAATACTGGGGGGAAACAGGGAACAAAGACACACCCACAACTCCACCCATATAAAGGACACAAATCCCTACCATGATCCTTTGCAAATTCAAATGACCTGCCAGCACAGAACACCAACAGACAGCAACCACACACACACTCACAGCTCATCCATCACACAAGCCACACACCATCAGCACCTCAACAAATAGCACCCTCACATACACCCAGCAAAACACACACTCACACACCCTCAGTTGCACACCAACACACACATCACTCACCACCACCACCCATCACCATGCCCCCAAAGAAGAATCCAAAGTTCCTAGATAGTGAATTGGAAGTCCTGGTAGATGAGATCCTCAGGGTAGAGCCACAGCTGTTAGGTACACTGGTCCAACAGACCCCCATGTCGCAGAAAACCAAGATGTGGGAGAGGATCGTCGACAGGGTGAACGCACAATCACCATGTTTGCGCACAAAGGAAGACATCCAGAACAGGTGGTATGACGTGCGCAGGAGGGTCAGGGACCTACTGAAGAAGGATTACATCTTGAGCCAACACACCGGCAGTGGCCCTCCTGCCAAACCAGTATACCTCAGGCCCTGGGAGGAGAAGGTGCGGGCCATCCTACCACCAGTGAGCGTATATGGACTATCAAACATCCCAGAGCCTGGTGAGTACACAACAAATATACCCAATATCATGTGACAACATACACACATCACTGTCAAGGGGATAGTCAACCCATGCACACTTAGCAAATCCACAGCAACAAAACCAGAATCATCCCAAGATATGTATGTCAGTCAGATAAACACAATACATGCCATCTCATAGTGATATGTAACTGTGTCATGACATGTACAAACCCTACAACAAATAAAGCTAGGCAGTGGCACACATTTAACCAACAAACACAGTCAGATATGTAGCCACCACTAGAACACCACCACACAGGGAATCCCACAGAAAGGAAGGAATACTGTGTATGCTGGTCAAGTCAGTGTAGCCAATAGCATCATGGGAGTTGTAGTCACAGATATTGCCCACCCTCACAATACACCCATCAACACCACTATGAACCATGCTCACATCACAGGGAGTGGAAAACAACTGACAAGATGGCTGACACTGGCTACTGCTGTGGGGAGCACAAGGCCCTGCTGGGAACTGTGCACCAACCAACAGCAGGACACCATTGACTGACATCCTGAAAGACAACTTGCACTCCTTGCAATGGAAGCACGTTCCATGGTGGGATATCTGGCTGGGTGGGAAGGAGGACTGACAGCTCTGACTATAGTTACCAGCAGCTCTTCTCACACACACCCCTAACACAAACTACACACAACTCACCTGGGAAAATGCATTGCCTCACACTAAATTTAATTATCCCACAAAGAACCACCACCCTGGGTTATGCTGTGGGAAGCACAGTGACACACATGGGACTTGTAGCCAAACAAATGCCAGGACAACACTGTCAGCCATCCATTCAGCACAGGCACACTACCCCACAGGGAAGCAGAGTCAGAAGGAAGGAAGTATGGGCAAGCTGGGAAGGGGTGTGTAGGCAATAGCATGATGGGAGTGGTAGTCACAGCTCAACATCCCCCACCCACATGGCCCAGCAAGCTCACACTGAAGCATGCACACCCCACAGGGAGTGGAAAGCCCATCAAAGATGTCTGACACTGGTGCTCTGTTGTGGGGAGCACAAGGCCATGCTGGGAACTGGCCACCAACCAACAGCAGGACACCACTGTCAGCCATCTTGCCATTGCTGTCACACACACAGTGAAGTCCACTCAAAAGGAAGGAAGTATGGGCATGCTGGGAAGGGGGGTGGAGGCAATAGCATGATGGGAGTGGCAGTCGCAGATATTGGTCACCCTCACAATTGGCCCATCAACACCACTCTGAACCATGCTCACATCACAGGGAGTGGCAAAGAGCTGACAAGATGGCTGACACTGGGTACTGCTGTGGGGAGCACAAGGCCCTGCTGGTAACTGGGCACCAACAAACAGCAGGACACCACTGTCAGCCATCTTGCCATTGCTGTCACACTCACACACAGTGAAGTACACTCAAAAGGAAGGAAGTATGGGCATGCTGGGAAGGGGGGTGGAGGCAATAGCATGATGGGAGTGGTAGTCACAGCTCAACATCCCCCACCCACATGGCCCAGCAAGCTCACACTGAAGCATGCACACCTCACAGGGAGTCAAAAGCCACATCAAAGATGTCTGACAGTGGCCTCAGCTGTGGGGAGCACAAGGCCATGCTGGGAACTGGGCACCAACAAACAACAGGACCACACTGTCAGCCATCTTGCCATTGCTGTCACACTCACACACAGTGAAGTACACTCAAAAGGAAGGAAGTATGGGCATGCTGGGAAGGGGGTGGGGGCAATAGCATGATGGGAGTGGTAGTCACAGCTCAACATCCCCCACCCACATGGCCCAGCAAGCTCACACTGAAGCATGCACACCTCACAGGGAGTCAAAAGCCACATCAAAGATGTCTGACAGTGGCCTCAGCTGTGGGGAGCACAAGGCCCTGCTGGGAACTGGGCACCAACAAACAGCAGGACACCACTGTCAGCCATCTTGCCATTGCTGTCACACTCACACACAGTGAAGTACACTCAAAAGGAAGGAAGTATGGGCATGCTGGGAAGGGGGGTGGAGGCAATAGCATGATGGGAGTGGTAGTCACAGCTCAACATCCCCCACCCACATGGCCCAGCAAGCTCACACTGAAGCATGCACACATCACAGGGAGTCAAAAGCCACATCAAAGATGTCTGACAGTGGCCTCAGCTGTGGGGAGCACAAGGCCATGATGGGAACTGGGCACCAACAAACAACAGGACCACACTGTCAGCCATCTTGCCATTGCTGTCACACTCACACACAGTGAAGTACACTCAAAAGGAAGGAAGTATGGGCATGCTGGGAAGGGGGGTGGAGGCAATAGCATGATGGGAGTGGTAGTCACAGCTCAACATCCCCCACCCACAT
The DNA here is from genome assembly GCA_963921515.1 of Calotriton arnoldi. NCBI lineage: Eukaryota > Metazoa > Chordata > Amphibia > Caudata > Salamandridae > Calotriton > Calotriton arnoldi. The sequence continues at coordinate 3,136,019 of CAWUFW010000339.1, forward strand.
GGCCCAGCAAGCTCACACTGAAGCATGCACACCTCACAGGGAGTCAAAAGCCATATCAAAGATGTCTGACAGTGGCCTCAGCTGTGGGGAGCACAAGGCCCTGCTGGGAACTGGGCACCAACAAACAGCAGGACACCACTGTCAGCCATCTTGCCATTGCTGTCACACTCACACACAGTGAAGTACACTCAAAAGGAAGGAAGTATGGGCATGCTGGGAAGGGGGTGGAGGCAATAGCATGATGGGAGTGGTAGTCACAGCTCAACATCCCCCACCCACATGGCCCAGCAAGCTCACACTGAAGCATGCACACCTCACAGGGAGTCAAAAGCCCCATCAAAGATGTCTGACAGTGGCCTCAGCTGTGGAGAGCACAAGGCCCTGCTGGGAACTGGGCACCAACAAACAGCAAGACACCACTGTCAGCCATCTTGCCATTGCTGTCACACTCACACACAGTGAAGTACACTCAAAAGGAAGGAAGTATGGGCATGCTGGGAAGGGGGGTGGAGGCAATAGCATGATGGGAGTGGTAGTCACAGCTCAACATCCCCCACCCACATGGCCCAGCAAGCTCACACTGAAGCATGCACACCTCACAGGGAGTCAAAAGCCACATCAAAGATGTCTGACAGTGGCCTCAGCTGTGGGGAGCACAAGGCCATGCTGGGAACTGGCCACCAACCAACAGCAGGACACCAGTGACTGACATCCTGAGAGTCAACCTGCACCCACTGCAAGGGTGGCATGCTTCATGGTGGGATAACTGGACTGGAGGGAGAAGGATGTCCGGATGTCAACCAAATACCACCAATGCTGGCCATGCACACACCTCAACATTCACATTGAAATGCTTCATGTTGTCAGGACAATGCGCTACACCAATATCAACAGCTGACTGTGACAACTTAGGACAATGCAATGTACAGGCCCGCATCCAGAGGTACAGTCACAACTGTCAGGTGTTTGAACCATTGATGCCTGTAGAAACATTACATACATTGTGTGTCTCTTCCAAATACAGGTGATGATGGGGACACAGCAGCAGATGCTGAGGAGTCCCTGTCCCAGGCTCCGGGGGACACTGAGCTCACTGGTGTGGAACAGCCTCTGCCCACCTCGGATGATGAAGACCTACCTGGCACCTCCGGAGTGAGTCATCATGCAGCACCAGCAGGACCACCAGCTGCACCCCCTGCACCCACCCCTCCAACAACTGCCAACACACAGACCACCCCTGCCGACACGGACAGACCAAGGACCACCACCACCACCAGCACACGGACCCCGGCCCAACGTGGAGCTACGGACACCAACACCAGCAACAACCCCCAAGGGGGCCCAGGGTCACCTGTGCGTGCCACCGCAGGTCCTTCATGTGTCGCCAGGGGTGGTGGGAGGGGTGGTAGACATAGGTCGCTGCTTGCAGAGGGGTCTGGACTGCATGATGACCCACAACTGGTACGCATAGCTGATGCGTACCAGACTAGCACCGGAGAGTTCAGCCAGGTAGTGGGGATCCTCAGGGACATTCAACAGCAGCAGGCTGCCCATCATGCCCGCTTGGACTTACACATGTCCCACATGGAGTCCAAGTGGGATACATTGCAAGAACTTACGGCGGTGCATAGGGACATATTACAATGCCTCCGCCAGATTTGCACCAACATGTCAACACCTCCCTGTGTGCCCACAACATCTGGTGCTGCAACAACTGCCACAGGGAGGGAGGATGACTCTGGCGGAGAGTCCCCTGCACCGCAGCAGCCTGCACTTGAGGGTCCCCCCCCAAAGAAGAGGGGTCGTCCGAGGAAGGGCGACTGAGAGGCCGATGGCCATGCACAACCCCCAGGAAGCCAACACCTGTTCTGGAAAATCACCTTTGTGCGCAAACTGTTCACCCTGTCGAATGCAACACAACTCTCCCACATGACATGGGGAGTTCAAGTTGGACCAATGTATCAGATGACTGTGGACTTTACTCTGGACATTTCTGCTACCAGGACTTCCAAATCATCTAGGAACTTTGGATTACAATCACAATGTACAGCACCCACCATCCTGTGCACTATACTCACACATGTATGTCAATAAACTCACTAATACACCATACTTGCCTCTGTTGTGATTCCAACGTTGTTTCTGTCATGGAGATGATGATCTGCGAAATGACACTGTGCATGCTAACTGCTACAGCAAGTACAACACCGGCATGTGAGTCATGGCGACGTGACACATATGAGGGAGACACACCACCAGGGCTACACAACACATACACACCAGGGCCATCTGACTCATCGCCTACACTGATGTTGCCAGGAAATACGGTGCAATGCACAGACACAACACCTATTCACAGTCTGTGTTAACTAGCCCACTGGTGCAGTAAGCTAATGTCAGTCAGATGTGTGACCACAGACAACGCACATCACAAAGTGAAGCACAGGTTTATTACACATTTGCAACATGTGGTAACCACTACAGATGCAAGGTAATCCCACCTGGCAGTTGGGCACACAGTCAACAAGTGTAGAAGAAAGGAAGTCCATGGGTGTGGCGCACATCACCTGTAGGGAAACGACAGCTACCACCCTGGAAGTTGATTCACGGTGTCGGGGGATCACAGTTGACCAAACAACCCTGAAAGTACCCTGTGAAGGACAGAAATGACACACAGTCAAAAGCACTGAAGAACAGGACAGAACTGCAATACTCATGCCCAATACATGTCACAAGATACCCACCCAGAACCAAGTTAGCATGTCAACACTGTTGGGGAGTACAGACTACCTGTGAGGACACATCGCTGCACGCATACAGTCATGTAGCACATGGACACACTCAAACAGCACCAGAGCACCACCAACACATATCATGCAAACTCACAACATTGACATGACATCTCCAGATACTCACATTCAGCTGAAGAAGTTGGTGATGAGCTGTGTGCGGACATCACCCTCATCATCATCATCACTGGCATTGTGATCCAGGCCAGGATCCTCCACAGGTGGCGGATGTTGGTCATCGTCATCCAGGATGAGAGGCAACTCCTTCCACACTGCCAGGTTGTGTAGCATGCAGCAGACGATGACAATCTTGCACACCTTTGCTGGGGCATATGGGAGGGCCCCTCCTGTCTTGTCCAGGCAGCGGAAGCGGCTCTTCAGGAGACCAAATGTCCGCTCAATCACTCTCCTGGTCCGACCATGTGCCTCATTGTAGTGCATCTGGGCTGGTGTCACAGGGTTCCTGAGGGGTGTCAGCAACCACGGCATGTTGGGGTATCCGGAGTCACCTACATACGGACAATTGCACATTAGCTGAGTTGGAAAAGAGGGTGGAATACACACAATGGTACAAAGTCAGTACACACCGACAAGCCAGGCACGCTGGTTCCGCATCTGTGACATCATCCTCGGGATGCGACTACTCCTCATCATGTAGGCATCGTGTGCAGAACCGGGGAAACGGGCACACACGTGTGAGATGCTCATATCTGCAAGACATACCACCAGTGCATTGACCGAATGGTAATGTTTGCGGTTCCTGTATGCCTGCTCATGTGCCTGTGGTGGTATCAAAGCCACATGTGTCCCATCAATGGAGCCAATGACATGCAGCATCCTCCCCAGGGCATAGAAGTCACTCTTCGTGTCAGTGAGTTGTTGACGTTTAGGGAAATAGATGTACTGGTTCAGGTATCCCAACATTGCCTCCAAAACATCGCGGAGCACACGGCTGAACATGGTCTGTGACATCCCACCAGCAGACGCCACAGTGTGTTGAAAGGTACCGGTGGCAAAGAAGTGTAGGGCTGCCATCACTTTCACCTTGGGGGTCAGCGCTGTAGGGTATGTCCGGCCAGGTTGCAAATGTGGGGCCAACCCCACCGTCAATTCCTCAATCAGTGGCCTGGTGAAGCGGTACCGTCGGATGCAGTCCCGTTCAAACACTGTTGCAAGGTCAGGGAATGGCCGATGGACAGCTGGTGCCCTGCAGTGCATAGGTGAAGGAAGAAAGATTGTCAGTCACCCCACATATGTAGCATAGACCAGACTCAATATCACATGATACATCATTACGAGACACAAGTACATGATGCGTGTGCCGTTCCGTAAGGACATGTATGGCACCTACATGGCTAACAACTAACATCACAGTTCAACATGTGTCCTCAACAAGTCCCAGGTTGTGCTATGGGATATCATTAGGCTGTGTCACAGTACCCATGCACTGCTCTCACGTTCCAAACACACACCACAGTGACATGTGAGGACAGATGTGCCCCAGGCATCACAGCTGATCGACAGGTAGATACCCAGGGACCCTGTATTGCCACATGGACACTGGCATGACATGGTGCATCATGAATACACCACAGCTAAACAACCATGACCCCCACAGGTAGTGGTCCCTGTTGCCTCGGCAGGACAGACATGGCCATCTGTGACACACACACGCACAACATCAAAGTCCATGCACAAACAACGTGGATGTGGAGACTGTCTCCCATTGTGCACATGGAATCAGAGACATTGTAAACACAACATGCACACAGACTGTGGAGGGCCATCACAATTGTGGCAATGGGTCACCTTGTGACGTACATACCGTCCCACATGGGACTCAGGGGGTATGTGACATGACATACACATACACAACCGTGAAATGTGACCATGCCACATGCTCTGAAATGAACAGTTGCACACCACAGTGTTCATGTTCACAACACACCAAGGATACTGTCCCCATGAACACGTGCACAGCCTGGGAGTGGCTGCCCCCAAGTGCCACCCACAAAACGACATGTTGACCCCCATACACGGAACAGGTGATGCAGCCTTACATGCCTTAGGATACAGTGTGGACAGGCTGTGGTGTTGTAGGTGTGCCCCTCACTCCCTGGGAAGTAAATGTGGCTGGCATACGTTCACCTGTGACAGGCATGGTGACATATGCCAGTGACTTGTACAGGGAGGCGTTGTACAGCAATGGACCGATCGGTGCGCACGCATTGGCCATTGCATACAATGTGAGCAGGTACGCGTTGTACAGCAATGGACCGATCTGTGCGCACGCATTGGCCATTGCATACAATGTGAGCGGGTACGCGTTGCATTCGCAATACGCGTTGTACAGCAATGGACCGATTGGTGCGCACGCATTGGCCATTGCATACAATGTGAGCCGGTACGCGTTGTACAGCAATGGACCGATCGGTGTGCACACATTGGCCATTGCATACAATGTGAGCGGGTACGCGTTGTACAGCAATGGACCGATCGGTGCGCACGCATTGGCCATTGCATACAATGTGAGCGGGCACGCGTTGTACAGCAATGGACCGATCGGTGCGCACGCATTGGCCATTGCATACAATGTGAGCGGGTACACGTTGTATTCGCAATACGCGTTGTACAGCAATGGACCGATCGGTGCACACGCATTGGCCATTGCATACAATGTGAGCAGGTACGCGTTGTACAGCAATGGACAGATCGGTGCGCACGCATTGGCCATTGCATACAATGTGAGCGGGTACGCGTTGTATTCCCAATACGCGTTGTACAGCAATGGACCGATCGGTGCGCACGCATTGGCCATTGCATACAATGTGAGCAGGTACGCGTTGTACAGCAATGGACCGATCGGTGTGCACGCATTGGCCATTGCATACAATGTGAGCGGGTACGCGTTGTACAGCAATGGACCGATCGGTGCGCACGCATTGGCCATTGCATACAATGTGAGCGGGTACGCGTTGTACAGCAATGGACCGATCGGTGCGCACGCATTGGCCATTGCATACAATGTGAGCGGGTACGCGTTGTATTCGCAATACGCGTTGTACAGCAATGGACCAATCGGTGCGCACGCATTGGCCATTGCATACAATGTGAGCAGGTACGCGTTGTACAGCAATGGACCGATCGGTGCGCACGCATTGGCCATTGCATACAATGTGAGCGGGTACGCGTTGTATTCGCAATACGCGTTGTACAGCAATGGACCGATCGGTGCGCACGCATTGGCCATTGCATACAATGTGAGCGGGTACGCGTTGTACAGCAATGGACCGATCGGTGAGCACGCATTGGCCATTGCATACAATGTGAGCGGGTACGCGTTGTACAGCAATGGACCGATCAGTGCGCACGCATTGGCCATTGCATACAATGTGAGCGGGTACGCGTTGTACAGCAATGGACCGATCGGTGCGCACGCATTGGTCTTTGCATACAATGTGAGCGGGTACGCGTTGTACAGCAATGGACCGATCGGTGCGCACGCATTGGCCATTGCATACAATGAGAGCAGGTACGCGTTGTACAGCAATGGACCGATCGGTGTGCACGCATTGGCCATTGCATACAATGTGAGCGGGTACGCGTTGTACAGCAATGGACCGATCGGTGCGCACGCATTGGCCATTGCATACAATGTGAGCGGGTACGCGTTGTACAGCAATGGACCGATCGGTGCGCACGCATTGGCCATTGCATACAATGTGAGCGGGTATGCGTTGTACAGCAATGGACCGATCGGTGCGCACGCATTGGCCATTGCATACAATGTGAGCGGGTACGCGTTGTATCCGCAATACGCGTTGTACAGCAATGGACCGATCGGTGCGCACGCATTGGCCATTGCATAGAATATGAGCAGGTATGCGTTGTACAGCAATGGACCGATCGGTGCGCACGCATTGGCCATTGCATACAATGTGAGCGGGTACGCGTTGTATTCGCAATACGCGTTGTACAGCAATGGACCGATCGGTGCGCACGCATTGGCTATGGCCTGGCATGGCAACGGACGCGTTTTCAAACCTTCAACGAGTCTGATGCTGTAAATTCAGTTGGCCAGCCACAACAATGTTGCAAATTCATGGATGTCTTGAAGTTGAACTTTTGAAGGATGCTGTGGGCATGTGTAAGTGGTGCAAATCCATGGATTGGCCAGATTCAGAAGATGCAAACGACTTGGACCTATCACTTTGGACACATGGGACAGTATCTGCCTCAGCAGCACACCTATAATGCTGGCTGTTCCCCTGAGAGCTCACTTGCCTGCACTACATGCTCCAGGACGACATCTGCCACCACCACTGCTGCTGTATCTGCATCCTCTGGATCCTGCAATGGCACGTACTGTGGAGAGAGCCCCAGCCTTCAGCACTCAGGAGAACCAGGCCCTGCTGGACAGCCTCCTTCCACAGTACAGCAAGCTGTATGGGAAACCAGGGGAGCAGGTGAGTGTGCTGTCCACTGCCTGACTAAATGTGCATGTTGTCTGACTAGCAAGACCTACAGTCTGCACGCCACTGGCTAGCAGGCTCACTGAGTAGTTGTCACCCCCCATAGTGTGTAGTTACATGCACTGAACAGGTATAGTGCAGTAACAGTGCATTTAAACGAGGTTTTACTTCCCAGGCAATGATACCATGTAGTAACTGCTGGCAAACTGTTCATAGCCATCGTTGCACTGCCTGTGTACATCATGTGCCCCTGTGATTTTGACATGTATATCCAAATGTGTGATGCACGGAAATGTTGTATGTGTAGTAATGGGCTTTTCACTTTGTCATCCTCACAGGTTGATGCCCACCAGAAGCAGAAGATATGGCTGACCATCGTCCGGGCAGTGAGATCCGCGGGGACTACAAGCGCCGGATCCGCAACTGCCAGAAGAGGTGGCAGGACCTTCGGGGCTGGACCCGGAGGATCGCACGGGTCCAGCTGAAGCTGTCGCCTCCTCGCAGGAGGGGCGGACACCGGACCCTGACCCCCACATGCTCAGGATCCTGGCGGTGGTCTTCCCTGATCTGGATGGGCAGCTGAAGGCCAGACAGCAGCAAGGAGGGGGTGAGTCCATGACTGCATTGTGAACTTTGTCTGCCATGCTATGTGCCCTCCTCTGGGCTGGTTAAGCTTCCACAGTACATCAGTCATGTGGTCCAGGACCCATGTCCCTCAATTGTGCACTGCCCACTCCCCATCTGATACCCAGGTGTGGCCCTTACAGTCAGGGAATTGTGTCACTTGGGTACTGTGTCCTTGCATTTTGCTTAGCTCAAGGTGGGGGACAGCATTTGTTCCCCTAACTCTGTGGTGGGCATCATGTGTGGGTCCATTGCTTACACAATGCCTGTGTTCTGACATGTAATCTGCGTGTTACTTTGATATGTGGTCCAATTGCTGAGCTGATCCACCACATGTGCCTGGGGTATTTGGCACACACCCATGCTGCGGGTGGGAACAATGTTTGGGCCTCAGGAGTATGTATATCAAGTGTGTCACACATACTTAGCCACCTGCCTACTGTCCAGGGCTCATCCCTCATTCATGTGGGGCAGGACAGTCATGCCTACTCCAGGCCATACAATACACTCTGTACTCCCACTGCCGTGTATCAGCTGACACGTTGTGCTCAGTGATATGTCCCCTCAGGTGTCTGCCTCTGTGTCATTGTGCTGTGGCTTCATTGTCAGGACTACTGGGGTGTTTCTCGGTTGGGGCTCAGCATGCCACCGGAGATGTGACTATAGGAGACGATACTTGTGTGACACATAGGTGTTTGATCACTTGACCATGCAGACTGGGGTATGCGAATGTGAAGTTCAGGCAGCTGTTTCCCATTCACAGCAGATTGTGAGGTGCTCAGGTTCCGAGGGTTGTGTTACAGGTCTCCCATATGTCCAATTGGTATGACGTGGACAAATAAGAGTTCAGATGATGATGTGTGTGGGGGATGGACATGTGCACTTGTTCAGCTCCAGGACTTGCATTCCCCATGACCTAGGATTGTGACACAGTGCAGACTGCTGTTGTCTGGCTGCCTTTTCCATGTGACTGGAGACAGTGATGTATGACTTAGCAGGCATGCCTGTGCCATGGCATGAAACTTCCAATGAGTGATCCTGCAGGGGAGTGACATGTGCTACATGCACCCCATTGTGGCAATGACTATCAGGACATGGGTGCATCATGGTGTCTGGTGCTGGTATGCATCACATGCATTTCAAAATTGACTCTGGCCATCCCTTTATCCGGACATCTGTACTGACTCAGTGGCAAGAGTTGTGATGTGTGCATGTTCACATACTTCACCGTGTTCTCTGCACTGTCCAACTACTGTGTAGGTAGTGCATGTGTCCACACTGGGGTATTGCCATCCCACAGACACCAGACAGATGGGTGCAAGGCCAGGAGGGATGTGAGTGCCATGGTTGACCATCAGACTGTCAATTGGCTTCTCCTACTCTGTTTGGGCACTTCTGGCAGTGTTCAACTAAGGATGCCAGGGCTTGGTCTGTAATGTGCTGTACTTACTGTGGTGTGTGCGGTCGGTGCAGGTGACTGATGTTTGTCTGTTTCCCTATTGTTTGCAGATACATCTACGGCCACAGGAGGGGACAGCTCCATGGACCAGGAGGAGCCGCAGAGCCAGACTGGGTCAGTAGCCGAGGAGTTGTCGGAGGGACCCAGTGGCACGGAGGGCGAGGGGAGCCACACCGAGGAGTCCTCAGCAGCATCCACCTCAGCTGAGGACCACAGCAGCTCGGAGGATGACTCCCTTGTGGAGGCGGGTGTCAGCAGCCACCACACCCCAGCTAGTGTTGCTATCCCCGCCACCACCACCACCACCACCACCACCGCCCTCCCATCGGCTCCCATTCCAGAGGTCCGTGGAGGCTCCCGTGTTCGGGAGCGTGTCTCCTTCGTGCCAGGCACCGCACCCCCTGCGTCCCCTGCTGCCCTGAGTGAGGAGTCTGTGTACCTCCTTCACCAGCTCCATGTAGGGCAGACAGCAATGCTGAGTGTCCTCCATGCCCACACCACTCTATTGACTCAGCTGGTGTCGTTCATGGAGGGCATCTCATCGGGCATGTCTGCCCTACAGAGGAGCAATAGGTCCATGGACTCCTCCCTGACGGCAGCAGTGTCCCTCCTCCAACAGTCCCTCACACCTCCTACCTCTGCCCCATCCACACTCCCCAGCACCCTACCTGTCCCAAGCACACACACACCGGCACAGGCACACACCAGCACAGACACAAGCAGCACACAGACAAACACGCCAAAATCCAGACGCACACGCACGCACAGTCAGGGGACTGAAACCACACTCACAGGGGATGGGGCCCAGGCACACACACACGCATCCACAGTCACTCCGCAGTCCTCCGATACCTCTCCCTCCAAGGCCCCTTCCCTTGCCTCACCTGCAACCCCACATACACAGCGGGTCTTCCTCTGTGACCTCGGCCTCTTCCCCTCCGATCCAGCTGATCCAGCATATCGGGGGAAGAGGAAGTCCACCCACACAGAGGGGAGTGCCCCTCGCCCCCGGACACCCTCCCCCAGGCGCAGACAGACTGTGGACCCCATCCGCAAGTCCCCCGGACCCGGAAGAGCAAGACCCCGCCACCGCCCTGCAGCTCAACCACCAAGTCTCCTTCCTCCATCCCTCAGGCCCCCACTCCACAGGTGCCCCCACCACACCATGCCCCAGGTTCCCCCACCCACAGATACACCATCCCCAAAATGATCCGGCCTTCTCCCCCTGCCACTTGCTCTTCCAGCACCACACCCCCGCTGCGCATGTCTGTGCCACTGGTGTGGAGACGGTGTCCACCCCCTCTGTCCTGCCCACCTTACCTGAACCCCATTCTCCTCCCCTGGAGATAGGCACTGCAGTGGAGTCCACTACCACCCCGTCTGACTTGGGCACTGCAGTGGGGAACCTGTCCACTCCATCTGCACGGCCCACTGCAGTCGTGCCAGCACCCACACCATCTGAGTCATGCCCCCCAGTTGTGCCGGCACACACCATGTCAGACACCTCCACTGTAGTTGTCAGTGACTCTCCAGCACCCACCACCCCTTCCCTGCCTCCTTCTGGTGAGCCCTGATCCTGTCCCTGCGGTGCCTGGCCTGCCCCCGTATGCCCCTCAGAGGGGATTGTCCCTGGTGTGTAGCAGTGCAGGCATGCGAAGGGTGACATCTGGCACTGTCACCCTGTTTGGACTAATGTTATGGACTGGCCATTGGCCTTTGTTATATATTTTCTTTCACTTCTCTCACCCAAATGCTGAATAAAGCAACTTTATGTTCTCTAGTTGTTTTGCTTCTGATGTACATGTTGTTGATGATGCTAACCGTGCCCTTGCTGCAGTGATGCTGATTTTTGGTCTCATGAAAATGAAGTGTTACTGTGCAGGAACCCATGTGGTCCACGGGGAATGTATCCTATCCTGTAGTGTATCCATGTCATCCTTTGCAGCATATGAGGGTGTCATGTTTCCAAGATATGGGAATTCCGAGGTTTTATTGGCAATATAACATCTGTGGCTTATAGCCCTGCACATCTGTTGTGCTTGCCATTGTTCAATTAGTCTACTTCCCTGACCGTGTGGCCATCTCCACTGGACATGCAAGTTTGGGCATCAATGGGGAAGGACTCATCTGTGTTATCAGTGCAACTTGCTATACATGTGTGTTGGATCTGTGCTGATGATTTCGGTGACAGTCCCATGACCAGGCTGATATGACGGGAGCCTTCATTTGGTGCTAATTGTTGACTGTGTGACCAAGTGTTCTGTTGACATGATGGAGCCCTACTGAGGCAACGTATGGGCCAGCTTTCCTCACACAGGAGGGGGGTCCCCTCATGGCAGTGTGTAATTCTGTGACATTGCCTGAGCCCAAGGTGTGTGTTGTGTGAGCATGTCTGTGTGTGTTCACTTCCATGTTGCTGGGCATGCTGGGATCCCTAGTGATGTTCCTGTTTGTGATGCTTGCTGAGTTGACCTATGTTCCCCCAAAGTCTTCTCCCTGGGTTCTCTGGGATGTGGGTGCATGGCACATTACTGGTCATCAGGGTGTCACCCATAGGTGTGTTTGCTGTCAGGGCTGAGTTTGTGGGCAAACGCAGATGGGACACAGTCAGGATTCCCCTTGGCACTTGTTGGTTACACCTGTCATGTAATTTCCAGTTTGTGTTATCTTTCAGTGATTGTGACACGTTGTGTGTGTGACTGCTGGCACTCCTCAGGGTCAGGGCTGCAATGTTGGAAGTTGTCTATGTGTGTTCTTTGTGGGTGACCTTGGCTTCTTCATTGGTGTGTGACTGTGGCCGGGATCCCATTGGTTGGTGTGGTATTGCCGTCATGTCCATGTACAGTGTACTGTGCAGTGTGTCAGACATTCAGGAGTCTTGTTGACTGGCCATGTGTGATGGGTTTCTGCACCTTAGTTGCCACTGCCACCCCTGGGATTGTCATGGGTGCATGTGCAATGTCACCAGTGCATGTGATCTTCACTGCTGCACATTGTTGGAGGTCGAGGTGTGTGGTGTTGAGTGTGTGCAGATGAGAGTTGTTGGCCGGCTATGCCCCTGCCTCCATGTTGGCCTTGGCTGACTGGCCGTGCTGATTGATTTGTGCTTGTGTAGGTGTGATGGTAGGTTGTTGCTCAGGACACATGACTGTGGTTCACAGTGTGAACGACATCAAGCTTTGTCATCACAGTGGGATTCTCATGCAGTCCAGGGTCACCACATTGTGGGGACCCTGGGGGTAGTGCTGTGGTGTGTCTGTGTCTTGCTGTGTTAGTTGCTGTTCCTACATGCTTGTGTGATTTGTGCTCCCTCTCATCTAACAATGCCTGATTGCCCACATAGGGGATTTGGATCCATGAGTTACTTTTGTGTGGCACTGTATGCGCATCTGTGTAATTGGTATTCAGGCCTCCTCATGTGTTGTGTGGTTGCCTGGGGACACTGGCACACCCCCCCCTCACCTGTTGTGTTTGATGTGCAGTGTGGGGCTGCCTGTTTGTGTTTGTGCATCTGCACCACTGCATTGGAATATCTTCGGTGTGCCATTGGCTGTATGTTGTTTAGTGGGTTCCCCCTGCTGTCCCTGGGACTCCTAGGTCATCAGTCAGCACGATGATCATGGTTTGTGTGTCCCATTGCTGCCATGGTATGGTATCTGTTCACCTCACATCTACAGTCTCCACAGGATATCTCCATTTGTGTGCCCATTGGTGCAAATATGTGGGTCTGCATTATGATGGTCACTTCTGTCATTGATGAATGTTGACAGTGTCAGCCCCCATGGGTGATGTTTGTCTGCACATGGTCAAAGGTATGTCTTCTTTGCACTGCACTGTTTGCCTCACCCAATCTATGTTGCTATGGGACACAACCACTACTTTGCCACTGATGTGTTTGTTGTTCTGTGACCAGGAATCATCCATGCAGTTTGGCAGTTGCAGCTTTTTCAATGTCAACACATACCTTTTGATCACTGTGATGATGGGGGTTTAGACCCCATTACCACAATGTTCAGGATGTGCTTCAGCTATGGACCACACACTTGCCTTTTGGTCACTGTGATGATGGGGGTTTAGTCCCCATTGCCACAATGTTCAGGATGTGCTTCAGCTATGGACCACACACTTGCCTTTTGGTCACTGTGATGATGGGGGTTTAGTCCCCATTGCCACAATGTTCAAAATGTGCTTCAGCTATGGACCCCAAACTTACCTTTTGGTCACTGTGATGATGGGGGTTTAGACCCCATTGCCACAATGTTCAGAATGTGCTTCAGCTATGGAGCCCACACTTGCCTTTTGGTCACTGTGATGATGGGGGGTTAGTCCCCATTGCCACAATGTTCAGAATGTGCTTCAGCTATGGACCCCACACTTACCTTTTGGTCACTGTGATGATGGGGGCTTAGACCCCATTGCCACAATGTTCAAAATGTGCTTCAGCTATGGACCCCACACTTACCTTTTGGTCACTGTGATGATGGGGGCTTAGACCCCATTGCCACAATGTTCAAAATGTGCTTCAGCTATGGACCCCACACTTACCTTTTGGTCACTGTGATGATGGGGGCTTAGACCCCATTGCCACAATGTTCAAAATGTGCTTCAGCTATGGACCCCACACTTACCTTTTGGTCACTGTGATGATGGGGGCTTAGACCCCATTGCCACAATGTTCAAAATGTGCTTCAGCTATGGACCCCACACTTACCTTTTGGTCACTGTGATGATGGGGGCTTAGACCCCATTGCCACAATGTTCAAAATGTGCTTCAGCTATGGACCCCACACTTACCTTTTGGTCACTGTGATGATGGGGGCTTAGACCCCATTGCCACAATGTTCAAAATGTGCTTCAGCTATGGACCCCACACTTACCTTTTGGTCACTGTGATGATGGGGGCTTGGACCCCATTGCCACAGTGGTCATGGTCTGCTTGCATTGTGGAGGCCATACACATTTATGTGTGACACATGTGATAGGGGGTCACATTGTATGTTCAATGTCATGTTCAGTGTTGTAGGCATTTGACACAGTCTACACACGCTTGTCATGGTGTTGGGAGGCTGTTTTTGTCTTACATTCCTTATGTTGGAGTATGCTGGTTGTGTCATGCATTACCCATCCTATGAGTAGGGGTGGTGTGGGTGGTAGGCATCCAGCCCCCCATGGCTAGGGGTGGTAGTAGTGGTAGGCATCCAGCCCCCCATGGGTAGGGGTGGTGGTGGTGGTAGGCATCCAGCCCCCCCTGAGTAGGGGTGGTGGTAGTGGTAGGCATCCAGCCCCCCATGGGTAGGGGTGGTAGTAGTGGTAGGCATCCAGCCCCCCATGGGTGGGGTGGTGGTAGTGACAGGCATCCAGCCCCCTGAGTAGGGGTGGTGGTAGTGGTAGGCATCCAGGCCCCCATGGGTAGGGGTGGTGGTAGTGGTAGGCATCCAGCCCCCCATGGGTAGGGGTGGTAGTAGTGGTAGGCATCCAGCCCCCCATGGGTAGGGGTGGTGTTATTGGTAGGCATCCAGCTCCCCATGGGTAGGGGTGGTAGTGGTGACAGGCATCCAGCCCCCCCTGAGTTGGGGTGGTGGTAGTGGTAGGCATCCAGCCCCCCATGGGTAGGGGTGGTAGTAGTGGTAGGCATCCAGCTCCCCATGGGTAGGGGTGGTAGTAGTGACAGGCATCCAGCCCCCCCTGAGTAGGGGTGGTAGTCGTGGTAGGCATCCAGCCCCCCCTGAGTAGGGGTGGTAGTAGTGGTAGGCATCCAGCCCCCCATGGGTAGGGGTGGTGGTAGTGACAGGCATCCAGCCCCCCCTGAGTAGGGGTGGTGGTAGTGGTAGGCATCCAGCCCCCCATGGGTAGGGGTGGTGGTAGTGACAGGCATCCAGCCCCCCCTGAGTAGGGGTGGTGGTAGTGGTAGGCATCCAGCTCCCCATGGGTAGGGGTGGTAGTAGTGACAGGCATCCAGCCCCCCCTGAGTAGGGGTGGTAGTAGTGGTAGGCATCCAGCCCTCCATGGGTAGGGGTGGTGGTAGTGACAGGCATCCAGCCCCCCCTGAGTAGGGGTGGTAGTAGTGGTAGGCATCCAGCCCCCCATGGGTAGGGGTGGTGGTAGTGACAGGCATCCAGCCCCCCCTGAGTAGGGGTGGTGGTAGTGGTAGGCATCCAGCCCCCCATGGGTAGGGGTGGTAGTAGTGGTAGGCATCCAGCCCCCCCTGAGTAGGGGTGGTGGTAGTGGTAGGCATCCAGCTCCCCATGGGTAGGGGTGGTAGTGGTGACAGGCATCCAGCCCCCCCTGAGTTGGGGTGGTGGTGGTGGTAGGCATCCAGCCCCCCTGTGTAGGGGTGGTGGTAGTGGTAGGCATCCAGCCCCCCATGGGTAGGGGTGGTAGTAGTGGTAGGCATCCGGCCCCCCATGGGTAGGGGTGGTGGTAGTGGTAGGCATCCAGCCCCCCTGAGTAGGGGTGGTGGTAGTGGTAGGCATCCAGCTCCCCATGGGTAGGGGTGGTAGTAGTGACAGGCATCCAGCCCCCTGAGTAGGGGTGGTAGTAGTGGTAGGCATCCAGCCCCCCTGAGTAGTGGTGGTAGTAGTGGTAGGCATCCAGCCCCCATGGGTAGGGGTGGTGGTAGTGACAGGCATCCAGCCCCCTGAGTAGGGGTGGTGGTAGTGGTAGGCATCCAGCCCCCCATGGGTAGGGGTGGTAGTAGTGGTAGGCATCCAGCCCCCCCTGAGTAGGGGTGGTGGTAGGCATCCAGCCCCCCATGGGTAGGGGTGGTAGTAGTGGTAGGCATCCAGCCCCCCATGGGTAGTGGTGGTAGTAGTGGTAGGCATCCGGCCCCCCATGGGTAGGGGTGGTGGTAGTGGTAGGCATCCAGCCCCCCATGGGTAGGGGTGGTAGTGGTGACAGGCATCCAGCCCCCCATGGGTAGGGGTGGTAGTAGTGACAGGCATCCAGCCCCCCCTGAGTAGGGGTGGTAGTAGTGGTAGGCATCCAGCCCCCCCTGAGTAGGGGTGGTAGTAGTGGTAGGCATCCAGCCCCCCATGGGTAGGGGTGGTGGTAGTGACAGGCATCCAGCCCCCCCTGAGTAGGGGTGGTGGTAGTGGTAGGCATCCAGCCCCCCATGGGTAGGGGTGGTGGTAGTGGTAGGCATCCAGCCCCCCATGGGTAGGGGTGGTAGTAGTGGTAGGCATCCAGCCCCCCATGGGTAGGGGTGGTAGTAGTGGTAGGCATCCAGCTCCCCATGGGTAGGGGTGGTAGTGGTGACAGGCATCCAGCCCCCCCTGAGTTGGGGTGGTGGTAGTGGTAGGCATCCAGCCCCCCATGGGTAGGGGTGGTAGTAGTGGTAGGCATCCGGCCCCCCATGGGTAGGGGTGGTGGTAGTGGTAGGCATCCAGCCCCCCCTGAGTAGGGGTGGTGGTAGTGGTAGGCATCCAGCTCCCCATGGGTAGGGGTGGTAGTAGTGACAGGCATCCAGCCCCCCCTGAGTAGGGGTGGTAGTAGTGGTAGGCATCCAGCCCCCCCTGAGTAGGGGTGGTAGTAGTGGTAGGCATCCAGCCCCCCATGGGTAGGGGTGGTGGTAGTGACAGACATCCAGCCCCCCCTGAGTAGGGGTGGAGCTAGTGGTAGGCATCCAGCCCCCCATGGGTAGGGGTGGTAGTAGTGGTAGGCATCCAGCCCCCCCTGAGTAGGGGTGGTGGTAGTGGTAGGCATCCAGCTCCCCATGGGTAGGGGTGGTAGTGGTGACAGGCATCCAGCCCCCCTTGAGTAGGGGTGGTGGTGGTGGTAGGCATCCAGCCCCCCTGTGTAGGGGTGGTGGTAGTGGTAGGCATCCAGCCCCCCATGGGTAGGGGTGGTAGTAGTGGTAGGCATCCAGCCCCCCATGGGTAGGGGTGGTGGTAGGCATCCAGCCCCCCCTGAGTAGGGGTGGTGGTAGTGGTAGGCATCCAGCTCCCCATGGGTAGGGGTGGTAGTAGTGACAGGCATCCAGCCCCCCCTGAGTAGGGGTGGTAGTGGTGGTAGGCATCCAGCCCCCCCTGAGTAGGTCTGGTAGTAGTGGTAGGCATCCAGCCCCCCATGGGTAGGGGTGGTGGTAGTGACAGGCATCCAGCCCCCCCTGAGTAGGGGTGGTGGTAGTGGTAGGCATCCAGCCCCCCATGGGTAGGGGTGGTAGTAGTGGTAGGCATCCAGCCCCCCCTGAGTAGGGGTGGTGGTAGTGGTAGGCATCCAGCCCCCTATGGGTAGGGGTGGTAGTGGTGGTAGGCATCCAGCCCCCCATGGGTAGGGGTGGTAGTAGTGGTAGGCATCCGGCCCCCCATGGGTAGGGGTGGTGGTAGTGGTAGGCATCCAGCCCCCCCTGAGTAGGGGTGGTGGTAGTGGTAGGCATCCAGCTCCCCATGGGTAGGGGTGGTAGTAGTGACAGGCATCCAGCCCCCCTGAGTAGGGGTGGTAGTAGTGGTAGGCATCCAGCCCCCCCTGAGTAGGGGTGGTAGTAGTGGTAGGCATCCAGCCCCCCATGGGTAGGGGTGGTGGTAGTGACAGGCATCCAGCCCCCCCTGAGTAGGGGTGGTGGTAGTGGTAGGCATCCAGCCCCCATGGGTAGGGGTGGTAGTAGTGGTTGGCATCCAGCCCCCCCTGAGTAGGGGTGGTGGTAGTGGTAGGCATCCAGCCCCCCATGGGTAGGGGTGGTAGTAGTGGTAGGCATCCAGCCCCCCATGGGTAGTGGTGGTAGTAGTGGTAGGCATCCGGCCCCCCATGGGTAGGGGTGGTGGTAGTGGTAGGCATCCAGCCCCCCATGGGTAGGGGTTGTAGTGGTGACAGGCATCCAGCCCCCCATGGGTAGGGGTGGTAGTAGTGACAGGCATCCAGCCCCCCCTGAGTAGGGGTGGTAGTAGTGGTAGGCATCCAGCCCCCATGGGTAGGGGAGGTGGTAGTGACAGGCATCCAGCCCCCGAGTAGGGGTGGTGGTAGTGGTAGGCATCCAGCCCCCATGGGTAGGGGTGGTAGTAGTGGTAGACATCCAGCCCCCTGAGTAGGGGTGGTGGTAGTGGTAGGCATCCAGCCCTTCATGGGTAGGGGTGGTAGTAGTGGTAGGCATCCAGCCCCCCATGGGTAGGGGTGGTAGTAGTGGTAGGCATCCGGCCCCCCATGGGTAGGGGTGGTGGTAGTGGTAGGCATCCAGCCCCCCATGGGTAGGGGTGGTAGTGGTGACAGGCATCCAGCTCCCCATGGGTAGGGGTGGTAGTAGTGACAGGCATCCAGCCCCCCCTGAGTAGGGGTGGTAGTAGTGGTAGGCATCCAGCCCCCCATGGGTAGGGGTGGTGGTAGTGACAGGCATCCAGCCCCCCCTGAGTAGGGGTGGTGGTAGTGGTAGGCATCCAGCCCCCCATGGGTAGGGGTGGTAGTAGTGGTAGGCATCCAGCCCCCCCTGAGTAGGGGTGGTGGTAGTGGTAGGCATCCAGCCCCCCATGGGTAGGGGTGGTAGTAGTGGTAGGCATCCAGCCCCCCATGGGTAGGGGTGGTAGTAGTGGTAGGCATCTGGCCCCCCATGGGTAGGGGTGGTGGTAGTGGTAGGCATCCATCCCCCCATGGGTAGGGGTGGTAGTGGTGACAGGCATCCAGCCCCCCATGGGTACCGGTGGTAGTGGTGACAGGCATCCAGCCCCCCCTGAGTAGGGGTGGTAGTAGTGGTAGGCATCCAGCCCCCCCTGAGTAGGGGTGGTAGTAGTGGTAGGCATCCAGCCCCCCATGGGTAGAGGTGGTGTTAGTGGTTGGCATCCAGGCCCCCATGGGTAGGGGTGGTGGTAGTGGTAGGCATCCAGCCCCCCATGGGTAGGGGTGGTGGTAGTGGTAGGCATCTAGCTCCCCATGGGTAGGGGTGGTAGTAGTGGTAGGCATCCAGCCCCCATGGGTAGGGGTGGTAGTAGTGACAGGCATCCAGCCCCCTGAGTAGGGGTGGTGGTAGTGGTAGGCATCCAGCCCCCATGGGTAGGGGTGGTAGTAGTGGTAGGCATCCAGCCCCCCATGGGTAGAGGTGGTGTTAGTGGTTGGCATCCAGGCCCCTATGTGTGTATATGGCATTGGTGATAGCCATCCCGCCCCTATGGTGCTGCTGTGGCTGGTGTAAGTAATTTCTGCATCCCTATGTGTGTGTGTTGTCTGTCGGGTACGTGTGGTTTGTTTGTGTGGTGGGTGTCTGACTTACCTTCTGCGCCGTACGCATCCGTACCAGTTCCGGTAATAGATATAGAGTATTGGTAGGATCTGCGCGATTGGATTCATGGTTGGTTCGTCTCGTTCGTCTTTGTCGTTGCTTCGCCTCGTACTCGTGGTTGGCGTGTTCGTCTCGTAGCCGTGGATCGTCTTGTGGCGCAAATCGGAGCTTATGTGCGCCTCTCCCGGATGCTTTGACGTGCCGTGCGTAGCGACGGGTTCGGCGCGTACGGGGTGCGCATCGTACTAGTCCGGCCGGACGGGGCTGCATTTTGGCTTCCGTGCGACTCGATTCTGCGTTTCCGGATCAGGCTCGGTCGGAGAACAGGAGCTGGATTGGGTGAGTGAGACT
Source organism: Calotriton arnoldi (assembly GCA_963921515.1). Lineage (NCBI taxonomy): Eukaryota > Metazoa > Chordata > Amphibia > Caudata > Salamandridae > Calotriton > Calotriton arnoldi. The sequence goes on from CAWUFW010000339.1 coordinate 3,155,915, forward strand.
GGGTCGGGATCTGGGCAGTTATGCGCATCGTACTTGCTCGTTCGGACGTATGTACGAATCGGTCGGGAAACACGCATTCGCCTGGTTTTTTTCCCGGGCGAATGGTGTTAGGTGCGCCTCCGACCGGGATCGGAATCGACCCCTCAGTCTCTTTCTCAGTCAATGCTTACATTTGGCAACAAGGTAATTTAGTCTGACAAATTAAGTCAATAGGACAATCGTATTCACAATGTGGAAGTAAGGTTTCAGCTCCCTTCTTAACAAAACATGATTATAGTCATGGTATTGAGCAGGAATTATATCTGAATAATTCACATCTTCCTGGCTAACATGTATTTCTGCTAATGCTTATTCCTTGTCTTGAGCCTTCCTGTACATTATTTGCTTTACAATCACAAGAGAAACATATTTTTCTGTGTTCCAATTAATTCTTGGATTATGTTTCCTCAACCAGGGTAACCCTAATATGATGTCAAATTGTTGAGCATTGATTAAATAAAATTTTTTTGTTTCAGAATGTTCCTGATCACTTGTCATGATGAATGGAAGGGTGCAATGAGTAATGGATCCTTGCATTAGTGTTATCTCATCAATTTCTCTAACAGAATATTTTTTTTCCTTTTTTAGTATAGAGCACTTCAACCTTTGAGCTATTCCCCAATCAGTAAATACACCTGTTGCACCTCAATCAAGCAAGGCTTTTACTTCATATATAATTCCATCTTTAGACATTAAGGATACTTTTAAATAGAGATGGGAAACAGTTCAAGAAATTGATGTAATCTCTGTAGTTTCTTCCAGCACTTGGATTCCTGTCAGTGCTGGATTGCTCTGTTTACAACCACTGGTTGACTGGTTTTTTGGGAGTTCCAGTCCCTTACACAATGCTTGTCAGACCCACAATACAGACATAAGTGAGTTTTTCTTCTTCTTTCTCTTTCATCTCTAGTTAGAGGGGGCCTAACTGCACCGATTTGCATAGGTGAAGGGGAATTTGAGCGAACCTTATTCTCAACCTTTTCTGAAATTTGAAAATACGTTTTGATATCACTTTTCCTGTACTCCCCTTTTTTCTCACACTTCTTATGATCTATATGTGAAACCAATTCTTCTAACCCCTTTAAAGTGGTTGGACGATTAGGAATTTGTGACAAAGCATCCTGTAATTCATCACTGAGCCCTCGATAAAACAGGGCACTCCTTTTCTCCACTTTCCAAATATGCTTCTAGAATTAACCTGTTAAACTGAGTCAGATAACTCAAAAGATCCTTCCTTCCCTGTTTTAACTCCAACAACTCACTATCAACTGATTGTGTGACTGTCCGTCTGTCAAATATTTTCTTCAGTCCCTTACATAAGTTATCGTAGGTCTGCAAAAGTGGTCTGTCTTGCGACACTAACGGCATAGACCATGCTGCCACATCCCTGTTAGATAAAACAGAATAAAAGCTGCTTTAGTCTCAGTTAAAGGAAAATATTGTGGTTTACATAAAAGGTGTAAACTACATTGTGTGAGAACATTTTTGAACTTTTGGGGCTCACCTGAGTACCTCTCAGGTGGGGCTAAGCGGATTGTTGCTAAGGGCAAAAATAATTGATTCGCTACTCCTGAGACAACACCTGTGACGTCTCCTGAAGTGTCCCCTGCACTGGTGGATGAACCAGGGAGAAGACTTTGTGAAGCAGATAACCTATCCACTTTGTGGGACAACTCTGCTATTTCCCTTTGCATCCTTTATAATACCTGTCCTCAATCTTTCAGAGGCGAATTCTCAGCTTCCATGATTCCCGGGTGGTAAGAATTCGAGGGCTTCCCAATACTGTCACAAATTCAAACAAATACCTGAGCTACAGCACAGGGGGATTCCCTTAGCACATGTATCAAGCATTTCCTAAATGCAAACTGTGCATTTAGGAAAATGCTGTTACCATCAACTTCAAGTTGATGGTAACAATGTGCAAATTTAGAAAAATGCTCAAAAGGGCATGTGTGCACTTTACCTGTGTACATTTTCATTTTTTGGGTGCTTCACTGGGGCCTTAGGCCACCGGGCACCCTTGGCTTTGCATTAGCTAATTAATAGCAAATTAGCTTGCAAATGCAAAACCATTCATACCTATGGGCCTTTAGGCCCATAGGAACGAATGGAGAAGTACTACCTAATAGCGATTCGCTAAATAGCGAATCGCTATTTGGTTATATTAAATCTTTTGCGATTCCTTACATACATAGCATTTTGTGATTACCAAATAGCGATTCAGTAAAAATCTCTATTTTGTAATTGCAAAATTCTATTTTGATACATGTGGCCCTGAGTGTTGCAATTGCACATTAACAATTTTCACCTCCTGCCATCTTTACCATTTGTTGTTTTTATAAGTGCAACAAAAATAAACTTTGGTGACTTGCCAGGCATTCAAAAAATACTCATACAGGAAATTCAACTTGTCCCATGTTGTACTCACTTTAAAACAAACATGCCATGCTTTTAAATAATCACCAAAGCAAAGGATATGCTCCTGAAGTGTTTGAAAAGAAGAAAACAAAGCTTTCAAAGTTATTTTTTCATTTTACATTGCTAGCTCGTAAATACCTTTGTTTTAAGTCTTCAAACTGGACCTATGTGAACTCCCCAAGTCAGGCAACATAGACACTTGTAAATCCAGAGGTGACCTTTGCAAACTCACTTTTAGTAAGGAAATTAAAACTTGTAATGCAAAGGAAAAAATAAACACTGTTGGAAATCTTCTTACTTGACCTCCAGGAACTCTTCAAGTCAAGCAGCTGAATTTATTCACCCTTAATGTCTTCATACAGAATGATACATTGGAGGAATGGATAGTTTGGGAATGGATGTGTTTACATTCCCAAGAGCCTTTAATGACTACAGTTCCAAAAAGAACTTCAATATGGCACTTGAACCTGTGCAGTAGTTCAGTGCTGCAATTCCTTTTAATTCCAATTTGGCTACTTCTCTGAAGGCAATCCTTGAGCTGGTCTTTGAGAATTAGTTTGTTTCTGGAAAGTTTCATTAAGGAAATTATCTTAACTAAAACAACAAATGAGTTTCAGTAAACTTTTTCAAAACATAGGGGCCCAATTCGATGGCGGGCGGACAAAGTCCGCCCGCCACCGTAACGGTAAACGGGACCGACCGACTGAGGTGCGGCGGTCCCGCTGTGCCTATTAGGATGCGACTGCCACCATGGCGGTCGCATCCCGCATTGTTTACATTGCGGCGGGCGGTGCTGTCAGCAGCACCCTCCGCAATGTAAAAATGCATGCAGTGCATTGGCATGCACAACGTGACAGGCACCGCGCGGTGCCTGCCACCTTGTGCATGCCAATGTAGAGGGTACCATAGGTACCCCCCAAGTGCAGCCACCCACCCTCCCACCCCCCGGGGCCCCGCAACGGGCCCCCAAAGCAATTCCCGCATGCCTTTCCATGGCGGCGATGCCGCCATGGAAAGGCCTTCACCGCCAGGCACCCTAATATGGATGGCAGTGTCTTCCAGACACGCCACCATATTAGGCCCGAGTTCCGCCCGGCAGGCAATCGGAACGATTGCCTGCCTGCTGAAATGCGGCGGACGGTCTTTCCGTCTGCCGCTGTCCCCCCGCCATTGTAATATGGCGGGGGGTAAATGGAGGGCGGGCGGGGAAAGATGTCGTGTGGATCGCCACCGCCGGTCAGGCGGTGGCGATCCGCCCGACATCATAATGACCCCCATAATTTCTAAAAACAACCAATACAGAATCTTTATTTTTGACATATAATTGGTGAATTTCTGTTGTTTTGTTCTTCTAAAACAGTATACTTTAGTGGACATTTTTATATAATGTTCCTTGAACCTTTGTTTTTTTCAGTTGGTAGCTATAGTTAGGATCGTGTTTACATAGATATGCATGTTTTGGTTTGCTTATATCTTTGGTGCCGCTTGACCAATCTTCATGAATTTTTCGAAAGCAAAATTGTTTTCTCCTAAGCTTCTCCCTAGAAAGTTTTGGGGTGATATGTTAAATTGGGGCTGCGAAAAAAGTTTGTCCCAAAACGCTTTTTCTTCATTCATTTTACCATAAGAATTTTAGATAGAGCTACAGCCCAAACCACTCAATGGATTTATACCAAATTCAGCAGAAATCTAGATCTTGGTCTGGAAAGAGTGCTTTTTGTTATTTGGTGTAAATCCATTCAGTAGTTTTTGAGCAATAAATGCTCAAAAACTTTGTATATTTCACGCCACAGAGAATTCGCAGGCCAACAGATCTGATGATGAGATCTGAGTGGCTGGCACTACATCAACAAGGATGTGGAAGTAGCCATCTTAGGACTCAGGAATCAGTCAGGATGAAGTTCTGGGGCCCAAGAAGCTCATGGAGAGGGGCCGCGCTCTCCTCCCCAATTAAAAAATAAAGGCCCCTGTGTACGGGTTCCCTTGGCTCAAAGTGGCTTGGGGATGACTGTAATATATTTTACTCCTAGTCCCTCTGAAACTCCTACCCAATGCTAGCCAGGTGCCCCCTCCCTTTAAATAAAAAGAACGGCCCAAGGGGGTGGGGTCCCAGGGCCGTTAAGGCTCAGGGAGGGGGCGGCGCGCTTCCTCCCCATTAATTTCTTCACAAATGGTTGTCCCGGGAAGGCATCAGGACACCAAAGTGAATAATAAATAAGCGTCAGGAACCGCTCATTTATTATTCACTGCTCCAGCATGAAGTGCTCCATAATGACTTGCGAGAGCTTTTTTGTTTATTCATTTTTTAAGCTTGTGGTGCCCCTAGAACAGGGAGGGGCATCACCAATCTTTTTTTTTATGTTGTCGAGGGGCTGCAGGAAGGGAAGCAGCCACACAGCAACATTAAAAAAAAGTAAGTCTCCCGGGCCATTAAAACCATGACCCCTGGAGAGCTAACAATATTTATTTAAATCACTCCTGGATGGAACTTTATGCCCTTCAGCTGGAGTAGAAAGCCCTCTTGTGGTTGTCCATTTTGAAGGCCAAAGCATATCAAAACTAGGGACCTCATTACGATGTCAGTCTGAAAGCAATCCTACCGACTCCTTGTTGGAATCATTTCTGACCGACTCGGGTTCATGAGTCCGACCAACCAATTACGATGTCTCCGAACACAGTTCGGTCTGACTGCCATTGACTTCAAAGGGGGACTGTGTTCTGACCGACAACACAGGTTCCCATTGAAAAAACGGGTGGTTGCGGAAAACCTTGCACCCTGTGGCGGGCACCCCATAGTGCCTGCTACACTGTCCATGGTTGTAAAGAGGGGTCCCATGGGTACCCCCATGGGCCTCAACCGGAGGCCTCCTGGTGAAGGGGGGCCTGCTACGGGCCCCCAAAGTCAGTTTCCAACAGCCGTTCCGTGTTGGACAGACCGATTCGGAAAGGCTGTCCGAATCCAACATCATAATACGTCGGTCGGCAACGCGGTCCGTAGAGATGTACGATTCGGCTCTGACCAACTCGGAGTCTCCGAATGCCGGTCGGAACCGAGTCGGAAAGACCAAACGGTTAACTTCTATCCTAATCGGTCAGTTGGAAATGTGTCCGAGTCGGTTGGAAACATGAGTTCCGACATGGGTTAGGAAAATCTGAATGCCGTTCGGAGCCTTTCCGACCGACATCGTAATGAGGCCCAAAGTCTCAAACACATGTTGTTTTCATTTTTTTAAAACAATATGTCTGAGTTTTTCTTTTTACATTTTTCAGCCCACAAACTACAATACTAAAAACTATGTTAAAACTCACAGACATGTTTATTTCTTAATATAACTTTATTAAACCTTTTCATAATAATCACCATTATTAAAAGATTGCACTGTGTGAATTACTGAAATGTACACTAGATTAAAAATGTTAGGGATTTTTTTTGAGAGATAATAATAGGGTCACTTGTTATATTTTGATGTTGTGATTCTTTGACAAAGTCAGTACGTTTACCAGAGTGCAGCAAGGAGCTGCGCATGCCAGAAGGCTGTGCGTGGGGTTGGCTGCTTGCAAGTGGTTGGACAGAAGGCCTTGTGGCAAAACCCATGCCACACAAAAGTCGTGTGTAGTGTGGGGTTGGGGAGAGTTGGATGCAGGAGCTGTCCGCAGTCAACCGCCTGCTGTGCGTGGCTGAAGCCACAGCCGGGGTTTGGCTTTATGTATGGTAAGAAAATATTACTTTACATTAAGAAAAATCTAGAAATTCACTGAAAAAAGCAACATGCTATTTTAAAATTACGAAACCACTGTTATAGCTGTCTCAAGTAACTATAACGCATTCCCTAAGGTAACTATAACTCACTAAATACCCCACATATTGCATCACTTGTCATCTATGACATCATTGATAATATCACAGCAATATGTGCAATTAAATTATTGATGACAAAACTGTGCATGGCAAGGGTGTGAGCTAGAGTTAACTTAGGGCATGAGGTGTTGAAACGATATAATAACAAATTTTCAATAAACGAAAACCACTGAGATTCAACAGTTAAAGTACAGTAAACTAACTATAACTTGCACCCTCATCATCCACTGCTTGTGACCTCACATATTACCTCACTCATAACATACTAAATTGCAACATTGATGACATTACTGATGACATCTCAAATTACATCGTTGATGACATCTATGATGTCTTTTTAAATCGCATTTTGCACTCTGCACTTGTACTGCCACATTGAATTTAGGCACTCTGTTTTACTGTTCACTCGATCGTGTGCAGGCTTTTACCTGACGCACTTGACTCCTGATAGACTCCGGGAGGGGGAAACTAAGCCGGACAGGAAGTCACTGTGAGACCGGAAGCAGCGCATTGTTGGTCAGCGCTCTAGCTTCCCACTCATGGGTGACCTCTTAAACGGGGCTGTGGCGTTGCGCAAGTAAGGCTGACGCTTTTGTTACGGCTGCACAGAATTGTTCCTATCTGTTTTACGCTCTTTTAAAATTTGTATAACTTTTACGCTCCTTTAAATTGTATTACTATGAATTTGAAGCACTCACCTGAATAGACTTTTTAAATCGCATTTTGCACTCTGCACTTGTACTGCCGCAGTGAATTTGGGCACTCTGTTTAACTGTTCACTCGATCGTGTGCAGGCTTTTACCTGATGCACTTGACTCCTGATAGACTTCGGGAGGGGGAAACTAAGCAGACAGGAAGTCACCGTGAGACCAGAAGCAGCGCATTGTTGGTCAGCACTCTAGTTTCCCGCTCATGGGTGACGTCTTAAATGGGGCCGTGGTGCGGGCGCGTCAAAGGCAAGCCCGTCTACGCCTGTCCGCATCCGGCTCGCGGCCAGCGCCAGCCACGCTGCCTGTTGCTCCCCCGGTGGACGTTTATGCTGGTCAAGGGAACAACTCCTAAGCATGAACACTAAGGCTTGTAAATTTACATTCACACAAGATAGCCTGGTGGCTAACCAGCATACGGTCGGCAGCTCGTGCACTTATATTTTAGAGACAGGCCCCTTGAAACACGAGGACGCCTCACCGCCAAGCACCGCCAAGCACCTCCCTAACTGCCGATGCTCAGGGAAACACCGCCCCTATTAGGGCCTGCCTGCTCAACTGCAGATCCCTCCCCAAACACGCAGATGACATCTGGCTCTCCCTGGAGGTAAACTCTTGGGACCTAATGTTTCTAACCAAAACTTGGCTCAGGGAGAGCTCTAATCCTGACCTCACACTTGCTATTCCGGCTGGTGGGTGCAAATAGAGGTGGCAATAAGATTGGAGGTGGGGTAGCTATTATTCTGAGGGAGGGCTGGGAAATCTCTTATAGGAAGAATGAACACACAGGGATCCTAGAGGCCATGTTCTTCTGCATTAAGATTGCATTTGATCTATCGCTGGCCGGGATCCTAGTCTACAGACCCCCTAACACTCCGGCATGCCACCTAGCTGAACTCTGCGATATAGCGTCTGACCTCTCCATTAAACACGCCAGGTTCACGATCCTGGGGGACTTCAACGTCCATATGGATAATGACAAATGCACTACTGCTAATCAGTTGGCCGAAACGCTGGGCGGACTCAACCTGGCACAGCTGGTCACCGCTCCCACACATATTGCCAGGCTTACACTGGACCTCATCATTTCTAATGACCCCAACCTGAGAGTAGAGGTTCCCTTACCACTCACATGGTCGAACCACCTTTTTACTACCCTTAAGCTTCAAGCTGACTCACCACGGTTCCAGACAGCATCAAGCCCCTGAGAAAAAGAGTAACTGGCGCAATGTCACTAGAGATAGCATGATACCTGCACTCTTAACGCTCCCGCTCAGGTTATCAGGGAACCCAGACCAGGATGCAGTGAGTTTCAACAGCTGGGTAGCTAAGGCTCTAGACATGGTTGCCCCCTCCAGATTAGTTACCTCTTCCAGGAAGAGACCATCAGCCCCATGGTACTTCCTCGAGCTCCGAGCGGAGAAAAGCCTTTGCAAAAAATTAGAGCGCACCTGGAGACAATGTTACAACCCCGAAGCCAAGCTTGTATACAGAAAAGCCCTAAAAAACTTCCACAAGCTTAAACGCAGCACCATGAAGGATTACTTCGCCCACAAGATCAAACTAGCGGAAAATTCGTTGAAAACACATTTTAAAATTGTTCAAGACTTTGCTAATCCTGCTGCTCTTGTTAGTACAGTACGGCCTACTGCCGCCCTCTGTGCTGGGTTATCGGATTTTTACCAGGACAAAATCCAATCTATCTATGACACCTTCCCTTCCAACCTGACCCCGACCGAGCATGATGCCTATTCAGATAACTCCGAGGTGCTGACTGAATTTCTTCCTCTTTCTAAATGACTCCTTAAAACATCTATTAGCTTGTAAATCTGGCTCACCGGGTGATCCCTGCCCTGCCCAGATTTTTCAACTCCTGGCTACCTGCCTTAAAACCCCTCTGAATCAGATCTGGAATGCCTCCCTAAGTTCAGGCATCTTCCCTGCAGTATGGAAACAGGCTTTCCTACTGCCAATCCTTAAGAAACCGGATGCTGACCCCGCAGAATATAAACACTTCTGACCTATCTCTCTTGTGCCGGCTCCAGCAAAAATTCTTGAGAAACTAGTCCAGAGTCAACTGTCGGAATTTCTGGAATCGCAAAATTGATTCCACGACTCCCAATCCGGCTTTAGAGGACGCTATAGCACGGAAATCGCCCTCCTAGAAGTATCCGAGAGTGTTCGCGAGACTATCGACCAGGGCAACACAGCTATGCTTGTGCTACTGGACCTGTCCTTGGCCTTCGACACGGTGTCCTACTCGATTCTTTTGGAGCGATTAAAGTGCCTGGGCATTCAGGGCACGGTTTTGTCCTGGATCCGGTCCTTTCTTAAGAACCGGACACAGCAAGTCTTCCTCCGGCCCTACATGTCTCCACAGAAACCCTTGTTATGCGGGGTCCCCTCCTCTTCAACACCTACCTCCTGCCACTCGCCGCCCTGGTTAAATCTTGCGGAGTAAAGGTGATCTCCTATGCGGATGACACCCAATTGCTGTTCTCTTTCAAAGATCAATCAGAGGCTGTGTTTGCCAATTTTAGAAGGTGTCTGAGTAACATCTCGGCTTGGATGACTCATAACTGTCTCATGCTGAACTCGGATAAAACCGAGGTGTTCTTCTTTAACCAGCAGGCCCCCCCTCCCCCGGCACTCCGGTGGCCTCAAGAACTGAACCCCCCTCCTGAGCCAGTGGACTCGGTGAGAATCTTGGGGTTCAGATTCGACAATGAGCTCCCTTGTAAATCTCAGATTAGGCAAGTCTCCTCCTCCTGTTTTGGGAAGCTTCGAACTCTGAGGAAATTCCTCCACTTCCTTCCTTTTGACTGCAGAAGGACGGTAATCCACGCCCTCATCACTTCTCACCTGGACTACGCCAATGGCCTCTATTTGGGACTCCCCGCGTATCTGACCCACAGACTCCAAATGATCCAGAACGCGGCAGCCAGATTGATATGCAAGGTACCTTATCGCCATTCTATCTCCCCCCACTTGAGAGACCTCCATTGGCTGCCCGTCATCAGGCACATAGAATTCAAGGCACTCACCCTGGCGCACAGAGCCACCAGGGGCCTAGGCCCGGCATACCTGAGAGCCAGACTTCAACATTACCATCATGACAGGGCCCTGAGATCCAACCATCTGCGGCTCCTCACCACTCCTCACTTTCGTAAGGCTAGGACAGGAGGCAGAGCTTTCGCTGTCAGGACCGCGAAACTATGGAATGCCTTGCCACTCTCCCTCCGCCTGACTGAATCAGAATCTGCTTTCCGTCGAGCTCTAAAACCTGGCTCTTCAACTGCCCCTAAAACTACTCACTGTGCTCCCGTACCAGTCGTCCGCCTTAGCGCCGGGACACCTCCGTTGGGGGTAGCCGTGCGCTCTACAAATGTCCAAATAATTAATAATAATAATAATATGATGACATCACTGATGACATCATCCAATGGTGTTTTACCAAAATATCGAGTTGGGAATATTCTGTGACCATAATATTGTTGCAGTTATGTTATCACCAAAATATAATAATTTTGAATATTCTTTTTTACTGTTTTATTTAATATTGTTTCAAAAATATCTTTTACATTATATTGATGTATGTAATATTTGTTTTTTATAATTTTGCATTATTTTATGTTTAATTTTTATTATATCCATTTTTTGTTTAAAAGGGTTAAATATTTTATGTGTGGGATGTTGATTGTCTGCATGTAGTGGGTAGTTATTTACATTTTCTAAAATGTTATTCTGAATTTTTTTAATTGTATAGTCGAAAATTGTAATTTTATTAAAAATTATTTACAGTACTTATTCATATTATTCATATTTTTCTGGATTGTTTTGTGTGTGAATGTTTTATTTTAAAGGAGTGGTTTTTTTAATGCTGGATGTAGGGCTTATATAAGAAAAAGATAGGTACTGTTTTATAATATCATTTTTGTTAATGTCTTAAACAAATTTTAAGGGCCTGATTATGATTTTGGAGGTGTGGGAACGGGGCCACCATGCTGTCACCCTGCTCCCACACCGCCAAAGCCGTGTGAAGCCTGCCTGCCAGATTATGAGTTTGTAAATGCAATATAGTTTTTGGAAATAATTGTTGTAATTATTACATTTCATAATGATAAAATTACTAAGTGCATTTATTTTTTTTAGATTCTAAAAAAAAGTATTTAAATTACTAATTGAAAAAAAATGTCAATGGGGTTTATGTTGGAATTGTAATAGTAAATTTGCCCCATCCCCTCAAAGTTCAACCCTTTCCTCAGTGTATCTTAGATTGGATTGGGAATAGTAATTCTACCCCCTTCAAAGTTCAACCCTTTCTCCAAAGTAGCTTATATTCCATTGGGAATAGTACATCTATCCCTCTCAAAGTCCATCTTTTTGACCAATGTAGTGGGAATAATAAATAAACCCTTCTCAAAGTCCAATGCTTTCCCCAATTTGTCTTAAATTGGAATGAGAATTATAAGTCTAACCCTTATCTAAGTCGAATGCTTTCAGCAGTGTATCTTAGATTGGAGTGGGAATAGTAAATATACCCTCTAATGACCATTGCTTAAACCAATGTAGCTTTGAATGGAGTGGGAATAGTAAATCTAACCCCTTCAAATTATACCACTTTCCCCAGGTTAACTTAGATTGGAGTGGGGATATTAAATCACACCTCTCAAAGTCCAGCGCTTTTCTCAAGGAAGCTTAGATTAGAGTGGAAATAGTAAATCTAACCTCTTCAAAATTAAGCCCTTTCCCCAATGTGGTTTAGATTGGAAATAAAAAATGTGATATTGCGCTTTATTTAAAATAATGCGACATTGGCTTGGTATCAACAGTTTGAGTTTTACAGTAGAACCACTTTTTCTGCACACCGCATTAAATTTGTGTTTTATGTGATTTTTAATCTATTTTTTTGCTGATATTCATTATTATAAACAAACATTGTTACATATTTTACAATTTTTATAACTTCATATTTTTACAAATTGTATCACTGTTTGCACATGTTTACAATTTTCACATATTTTACAATTTGTATTATATTTATGCAATATTTTTTATAAACAGAAGACCCCAAATGTATGGTTAGTTTTTTTTATATGTTAAGCATTGTAAAATAATAATTGCAACATATTAAGCTATTTTTAATGTATTTTAACTTTTTTATTTTGTACATTTTGATTACTTTAACAAAACTTTTACATAATGTTCATACTTTTTTCATACAAAATTAAATGCAAAACAATAATTTATTATTTTTTAATTTACTATGGAGTGTTTTTTTAAGATCATTTAGCAGCCATTTTTTAAATCACTATTTTAATTTTTAAGGCTTATTACCCCATTCTGAGTTGTTCAATCTTCCACGTCATTCTCCGGATCAGGCAAGAATAATTTAAAAACATTTTGGGGGATTTAGTAGTTGGGGTGTTCATTTAGGGTTAGTACATTTAGTAAAGGTTAGTGTTTTGTGGTTTCTTAGTGGCTAAATGTTAGTTTGTAGCTTTAGTTTGATAATCTAGTGCAGTAGGCCTTAATGTATTATGTTTTTAAATATAATGTTTTTTATTGAAATGCATTATATGTCTGTGTTTTTGAATTTGCTGTTATTTGATGTGCTATATTGGAGTTATTTGTGTTGTCTGCGAAGATATATTGTTTTTTTTACAGGTCCTTTGTTAGATGCGTGGATTTTTCCCTGCTTTTGGATGAGTTATTTTTTTCAAAGGGAATAAGATTGGTTAGATATTAACCAACCTTACTTTTTAATTTTGTCATTTTTTGTTTTTTCTGGTCATTTTATTTGTGTGGATTACTTCAAGATCATGGACTTCAGCTACAGAAATGTGTTACATTTTTATGAATGGGAAAGGTTTATTTGTGTTAAAGTTCTTTCTGTTATTATATTGTTCAGTAATGTGTTATGCATTCTATTTATTGTTTGGTAATTTATATTAGGGGTTGTGATTCGAACAGGTGGCATTTTTAATACTTCTTTATTTCAACAGTTATTTTCTTGACCCCTTGCTGAATTTGGAATTTTGTCTACTTTTCAGAAATCTATAGGTTTTCTGGATCACCCATGGGTTTCACACTGGATCCCACCACAAACTGGAAGTAGGTTGAGAGCACAAAAAAAATAGGGAAAATAGGCTACCTCTTAGAAAAATGCCAAAACTGTGGTACAAAATTATGTTTTCAGATTCAGCTCTGCATGTTCCTGAAAGCTGGAAAGATAGTGACTGTAGTACAGTAAACCGTTAATGGATGCCATTTTTAGGAAAAATACCAGACTCTATTATCTGTAGCACTTGTCCCCTATTTTTTTAAAAACTCAACATTTTGTTATATTTTGCCCATTTTTTCAGTCCCCTCCAGGGAAATCCATAAAACCTTGGTACCATTAGAATCCCCATGATGCTGGAAAAACAGGCTACAATTTTGGCGTGTATACCTTATGTGAAAAGAAAGTTATGGAGCCCTAAGCGTGAACTACTCCAAGTAGCCAAACAAGGGCTCAGCACTGGGGGGAGGTTGGACGGGGGATGGCCCAGCAGGTAAGGGGTTAACTAAAGAGAAAATATATCCTATTGTGTGTTATTTTATCAACTTGCCATAAAACAGATATAGTTCTTCTATTATAATTTCCAATACAGGGTCTAAGACATCCGATTTGTTTATTTTAAATTCCACTTACTTTAGAGATTTATTTGGTATTCCCTTATGGATAGTGTAAGCCAGATGTAGGAAAAGAGAGCTGAAAGTTGTATCGCCAGAAGTTCCTAAAAAATACATAAAAGCAATATTATTTCTATAACGAGTTCTAAAATACTATTGTAGGCACAATCTATCACTTAGCTAAGGTCGAGTCACATTGGGCAATGAAGAACATGATCCCAAAGGTGTCACCCTAAAGCATGGCCTATTTAGATAGCACAGTTCATTTCTCGCTTGTAAGAATTCCTTATTGATTCTTTCTGGAAATGTGTAATCCAGAAAACCGAGAAGGCTGAGTATCAGTATCCACAGTGGGACCTAGAAAATAAAGTATTTCCAAAGCTGTGTTATAATCAGTCCCCTCAAGTAAACACCAAGAGGGGTGCGGCAGTCCCACCATGGGTATTAGGATGCCACCGCCACGGTGGCCTCCCGTATTGTTCGCATTGCGGCGGGCGGTGCTGTCACCAGCACCCGCCGCAATGCGAAAAACGCATGTTGTGCATTTGAATGCACAACATGACAGGCACCGTGCGGTGCCTGCCACCTTGTGCATTCAAATGTAGGGGGGTACCATAGGTACCCCCCATGGGCACCCCCCACCTCCCCCAATCCTGGGGGCCCGCAACGGGCCCCCAGAAGCAAAGACCACATGCCTTTCCATGGCGGTAACACCGCCATGGAAAGGCTGCTTTCCGCCGACATCCTAATATGGATGGCGGTGTCTTGCAGACACCGCCACCATGTTAGGGTCCTTTACCGCCCGGTCCCCTGTGGGACCGGCGGAAAACCGGCGGACAGTCTTTCCGTCCGCCGGGCTCTCCACCGCCATCGTAATACGGCGGGGGGGAAATAACATGCGGGCGGTGGGAAATGGCGGGCGGATCGCCACCGCCATACGGGCGGTGGCGATCCGCCCATCATTGTAATGACCCCCCAAGTATTTTAAAATCATATCCAATGTGAATGTTTATTTTATGTCAAGAAACCGCTAAAATGCTTCATAGTCACATTCAATTAATGAAAAATACCTATGCTACTCTGTTAGTATCCATCATTAAAATATCACCCTGGCATTATCTTGTATCAAATGTACTAAGCAATGAAACCTTTCATTAAAGCTAAAACCATTGTCTCTTAATAAAATCAATAATCTATCAATTAAATTCTCAGTTAATTTAAATAGAAGCCCATAGTTCCTGGTCTACTGACCTGCAAGATTAAGCAGAAAAACGCAGCATCTCATCCAGCTGAAGCCCTCTAGTGCTTCCATTTTTCGTATTTATAGAGCACTGTGACCAGTCACTGTTACCAAAAGTATACCAATCATTGTCCTTGTCTTGCTTGGCTATTTTTTCCCTTGAACGCACTGTTTAAGAGGGTATGATTGGACCAGGAATTCCTCCATTCACACGCCTATGTCCCATTTGTCGTACGGTGCATAATTATTACACCCGGACCAGAAAGGAAACAAGTATGCAAGCACAATCATAGGGAGGCCGCCATCAAATCTCAACTCACATTTGGAAAGAAATGCTGATAAGGTGTTTCTAACCCATTTCAGAACCTCAATGTTGCAGCAATCCTCTTGCAGTTCAGTATTTCTATCACTGATTTACTTTTATACCCCGGAGCAGAGAGGAAACCATTAGGAGATTATACTCATGATTTTCAGAAATTGAAATCCACCAAACAATGTCCTTGTCTTACTTCACTATTAATCACATGGACCTTAATGTACAAGCAAATGTGGTTGCAGCAAAAAGCCCCCAGTCACATGCCTATCTACCGTCCCTCCTGCAGGGCATAACAATTCAGCCCGGACCACAGAAGAGACAAGAAGGGAGGCACAGTCATTGGATGGCCACCCTCCAATCACTGATCACATATTCAAAAGCCGTTTCTAATCTTTCTTGATTACCCCTAGTATTCAAACTCAATTCTTGTTCTTGGTTTGGTTTCGGGTCACCATCCCTGTACCTCCTATGTTTCGTCCTTACTCTCCTTGTTTGCCTGTGGTCCTTCTCGTGCCCATCCTGCTCCTTTGTACTTCCTGAGAAGTCTCCTCTCCGGTCCAGGCTAAATTATTATGTAAGTAAGACAAGGACATTGTTTGGTGGATTTGAATTTCTGAAAATCATGCGTGTGCTCTTCTAATGGTTTCCTCTCTGGTCTGGGGTGCAATAGCAAATCAGTCATAGAAACGACGAACTGTAAGAGGATTGCAGCAACATTGGGGTTTCGAAATGGATTAGAAACACCCTATCAGCAATCCTTTGCAAATTTGAGTTGAGATTTGATGGTGGCCTCCCTGTGATTGTGCTTGCATGCTTGTCTCCTCTCTTGTCTGGGTGTAATATTATGCACCATATTATGAATGGCACATAGGCATGTGATTGGAGAGTTCCTCGTCCAACTATACCCTCTTAAACATTCAGGTCTAAGGAATAAATAGCGACGCAAGACAAGGACACTGATTGGTATATTTGAACTTTTGGGGACAGTGATTGGTCACTGAAGTAACTGAAGTAACAAAAATGTAATCACAAGAAGGCTTCGCATGGATGGGATGTCGTGTTTTTCTACTTAACCTTACAGGCTGGTAGACCAGGAACTACAGGCTTCTATTTAGATTAATTGAGAAGTTAGTTGATAGATTATTGATTTTGTTAGGAGACAATGGTTTTAGCTTTAATGAAAGGTTTGATTGTTTAGTAAGTTAGATATAAGATAATGCCAGAGTGATATAAATATTGAGGTGAGGGCAACAGCCTTGCATGTTTTTTAACGATGTATAGTAAAGAGAATAGCGTATGTATTTTTCATTAATTGAATGTGACTAATAAACATTTTAGCGGTTTCTTGACCTAAAATAAATTGGATATGATTTTAGTATATTTGGTGTTGACTTGATGGCACTGATTACAACACAGCTTTGGAACTACTTTATTTTCTAGGTCCCACTGGGGCTACTGATAATCAGCCCTCTTGGTTTTCTGGATCACACATTTCCAGAAAGAATCAATAAGGAATTCTTAATGTGAGTAACAAGCGAGAAATGAATTGTGCTATCCAAATAGGTCATGCTTTAGGGTGACACTTTGGGATTGTATTTTTCATTTCCTAATGTGACTTGACCTTAGCTAAGTGATAGATTGTGCCTACAATAGTATTTTAGAACTAGTTATGGAAAAAATATTATATTTATATGTTTCTTCGGAACTTCTGCCGACACAACGTTTTAGTCCTCTTTTCCTATCTCTGCCTTACACTATCCATAAGGGAATACCAAGAAATCTGTAAAGTAAGTGGAATTTAATATAAACAAATTGGAGGTTTTAGACTGTATATTGGAAATCATAATTGGAGAACTTCATCTCTCTTATGGCACACTGATAAGATAACACACAATAGGATATATTTCCCCTTTAGTTGAGCTCGGATAGAATTCTACAAAGGGAAACTGCGTTGATACTCTATGGTGGGATATGTGATTATATTGTTTTGATTTGTACTATTTGATGTAATAATATCTGTATGATTTTGTGGAATTGTGTTGAATTAAATGTGGATGTAGGGAGCCAGGTATGTTTTAGAATGTAATTTCAGTATACACTTGCTGATTAGTTTTATTAAATATTTGTTATAAAGCTTTATAAATGTATGTATTATTCATTCACAGCCCTGATGAAGTCCCTTGCCGGGATGAAATGCGCTGGCTGGGCTGCAGTTTCATGTTGTCAAGAATAAAGAAAAAAAAAATTTGAATACCATTTCATGGCTCTTGCATTATATTCGGGGGCAGATTTACAAGAAACTGACGCATCTGTATAGATGCGTCAGTTTCCCTGCGCCTGCGTGAAAAAGCCTTGCGCCACCAAAGATGCGCCGCCGTATTTACAATACGGTGCACTATGGCGCAAGGATTGACAGATGCGTCAGAAATTCTGACGCATCTGTTGGCGGAAAAGTCACGCATTGCTGGAGTCGTGTCGCAAGCACGACGCAACTCCAGCAATGCGTGTTGCGGCCTATTCCCAATACAATGCGTCACTCCTTACGCCTGCTTCAAGCAGGCGTAAGGTTTTGACGCAGTGGCGTCCTAAAAGTCACGCAGTGAAATCTTGTAGATTTCACTGCGTCACTTTTACGAGGCTTTCCTGCATGGGAACGCCTACCCTGCATACATTATACCTCACGCAGGTATAATGTCACGCAGGGCTTTACAACGTGACGCATCTCTCTAGATGCATCACGCTGTAAATTTGCCGCATTTTTTACGCTGCCGCTGCATCACAAAAGTGACGCAACGGCAGCGCAAAAGTGTCGCAAGGGGCTTGTAAATCTGCCCCTCGGTCTTTAAGAAGAGTTGATGTTTTTGAACAATTCGGATTAATATTGGACTAAATGAACTCTCAGTTAAAATATTGGACTTCCTAAGCAATCCCTTTTGTATATTGTTTTTTACTTTAATCTGATGGAATGTTTGTGTTATGGAACTCACAGGGCATTGTGTAGATTTTTGAGAATTTTGAGAGCATGATTTAAAGGTTGTTTTCTATTGCATAAATAATTATTCTCCTGTCATTATTGGTATTATCATAATACAAAAGAAAAGGTGTGTTGCTGTATGTTACAATTAGTTTATGAATTCTTTTTGGAGCAGCAGTGGTTTCAGTTATTGCTTTTCCAGCTCTGGCTGAATCTTTTTAAATGTAGGATACCCAGGAGTTGGCCCGTAGTCAGAAACGTTTGACATTGTTCCTGTAGGCTCTTGTGAGCTCATGCTAATTTCCCTGAGATCTTATAATACATTTCTGACTAGAATTTCTGTAGTTCTTAATTTGAGCTGGTGGTTGCTGTGAAGGCGCCAACACCTATCTTTGGGGGCTGGCACTTATTTCTCCCCATCAGACATTTCCTAAGAGCAATAGGGGGGACAACACACAAATGGGACAGAAGGAGGAAGAAAAAGACTGCAAAACCGTCACCAAGGGAGAAAACAGGGACCAACAAGATTAAGATACAAATGCAGGGAGAATCTGATAGTGGAGTAAAGAGACCTGAGGTGGATTCAGGACCAAGCAGCCTTGGTATTCAGTGAGCTGACATTTAATAGCTCTGAATGGGCTTTGAGAACCAGCACTCATTATTTTACAAATTAAGCACTGGATTTCCTTAATATTTGGGGGGGTAAACAACGTTTACCAGGAAACTTTTTCCCCGCAGGAAATTACAACACGGTTGTTACAACGACCGCGTTGTAATTCCGCATACCATTACTCCGCAAGTCGGAACAACGACTTGCGGAGGGGGGAGAAGGTGTTGGATTTAAAATCCAACACCTTCCCTACTGTCCGCACAGACTGGAGTTGGAATAGTAAATTATACTATTCCAACATCCAGCATCCCTCTCCGCAGAGTCGTTGTTACGACTTGCGGAGTAATGGTATGCGTGATTACAACGTGGTCGTTGTAACTGACTGCGTTGTAATTCTCTATGAGAAAAGACTGCGTGATAACGAGGTATATTCATTTGGGGGTGATTAAGGTCTCTAATGTTTTCAACAATTTTGTTTTCATGTTAGCCCTCCCATAGCATGCCTTTGAATAATATACTTTGTACATTTGTAGTGCATTTTCTCACTTCTTGTACTTTCTTGACTGTAAGTATAACTCATTAGAGTCAGTAAAATTTTACCTTTCTCCAATTTCATATATATGGCTCTTGCTGACATTTTCCTCTGTGACTTTTAGAATTATACATTAATTATTTCATTTAAATATCATTATTGTTTAATACCATATTTATTTAAACATGCATTACCTTTTTTAAATTTATGCTTTCTTTGTGGAGAATCCCAATCCCGTATATTTTCTTCCTTTTCTTATCCTATAAAAGCAATTTTTAGAGGTGGAGTTTTAGGTGTGTTTTCAAGGTGGGACACAATGGGCCTGAGTTCTTACACCACCTGTGCGTCACTTTTTGTGACGCACCGGCGGCGCATTTTGCTGCCCCATATTTACAAGGACAGGAAAAGCCATCCTGCGTGGCATTTCCTGTCCTTGTAAATACAGCCCCTTTACACGCAGCACTTTGGTGAAAGGGGCGGTCCATGGGTATTGCTGTGGGTGGTCCCACGCAACACCCATGGGACCTGACACATTTCCAGATTTACGAGAAATTGTAAACCTGGAAATGCATCTGAATGCTACACCTCCCCAGGGGAGGCGCAACGAGGAGAAATGTATTCCTTTCTCCTCGTTTGTTTCCTCTTTCTATGCGTGCTGCATTCTGCAGTACACATAGAACGAGGAAACCATCTCTTGTGATTGTTTATGTACAGGAAGGACATAAACAATCATCTCCGTGATGCAGGCATCCTTGCATCATGTAGCAAGGGTGCCTGCACTGGTGCATGGCAGCAAATTGTGTGCCAGCGAAGGGGAGAGCAAAGGGATCTGTCATATCCTTGTAGGTATGACGAATCCCTGTGCTTTGAAAGTGCTGCAGTGTGGCGCAGCCAAAGGGCTTGCGGTGCCACGCTGCGGCACTTTCTTGTAAATGAGACCCCAAGTATTTTGCTATGAGCAGGTGTGATTTACTCTTATATTACCGTGGGTATACTACTGAATTTTAGTCAAAAGCACTCTTGGTGTACTCCTGCAATTCAGGAGTCAGCTAGTAATACTACTTGAGTAAGTCAAAGCAAAATCTGTGTGCATGTTTGTTCCACATAGGTGCGTCAAAAAAGTTTGTGAATCCGGTCCCTAGTTTTCATTTATTGATGAGGTGATGTTTAAATCGCACACAGAGCACACCAAAGAGACAAGTGTAATAATATCAGATTTAATAAAGACACAAATATTTTAAAACACGTATTGCCAAATTGCATAGGTTGGTCGATTTGCAAAATGTAATTTGTAATGGAAAATAGTTGGTAGATCTGAATAATGAGTGACAATTAACATATTCAACAAATTCATTCATATCATGGGTAAGCATGTCTGCGTCTCTCTTTGAAATTAGTGATGACAGGTACAGAGGCCCTATTAATATCCTAATAGTCTCAAAGGTACTTGAAAGCATGCAGCAAATAACCTCATGAATCACTTTGTCACATCTTAGTGATGTTCCCCCAGTCCGCCAGCCTATTATTGAGCGTACATGTCATGTATCCATCTTTTCCACGCTTTATGAATGGCTTTGTTTTTAATCATGAAGAAAGTGAAAATATTCAGACAATCATGCAACTTGTATAGATCAGACAGGAACACCGCAATATTTTTCGGGGTTCCAGCAAAAATATATTTGGGCTGTTAAAGTGCTCCGTGTCCCAAAAAGACAATTATATGGCTTGTAATTTGGTGCCATATCCTGCTGGCACCCAAACACACTTGCCTATCTCGTCTATTGTATGCGTGGGTGGGCCATGTTTCATAGGCATAAACTTAATCCTTCCCAGGGGACTTGTCCTATTTATCTGTGAAATGTGAGTGGATGTTCAATCAATGAACATATCATGAACAGCTCTGCATGCAAGTTTATGCAATTCCGCTCCTAAAGCCTGGAACAACCTGCCGCTACACATCAGATCCTACTCCTTACTTCTTGAGTTCCGCAGGAAACTGAAGACCTGGCCCTCAAACTGCCCCTCCACCCGAATCAAGCAACCTGCTCAGCGGCAGGACATCCCCGTCAGGTGATAGAACGCTTTACAAATAAACATAACATAACATTGCATTGTTAAAGCACATACATGTCCCTCGGAGTTTCTTAGAGTTAGTGCATGAACTGCAGACAGTAATCCTCGGAAACAAAGATGCAACAACTGTTCACTGAGCCCCGAGTTGTGCTACGAACAGCTCATGGACAAACTCAGAGAAGTTGTGAGTTAAATATATGCACTTAAGACAGTGCTGTCACAAAAAAACCAGGCGCACACCTGTGTGAGCGTACCTGTTCATGATACGGCCCAAGGGTTTCTTGTACATGAAACAGCATAGCTGATCATGACCTGACTCCTAGAGCCTTTCTGTCACAGGTACACAGATTTGATCTCAAACTGTGCCGTATATACTCCATTTGAAAATCTGAAATGAGTTAAATTATGTCAGTACTGCTCTTGGAGGGTGTACTATTCTTGATTAGGGTGTGAATGCACTCAGGGCCGGACTGAGAACCAAAACCGGCCCTGGCAAAGTGCTCGGCCGGGCCCCCAGGGGCTTGGGGGGGTGCGGCCGAGCTGTTTGCCAGGGCCGGTTTCGGCCGATTTTGTTGCAGGGGCCGATATTGCAGCTATGGTGCAAAAACGGCCCTGAAACAAAAACGGCCCCCAGGGGCCCAAAATCGGCCCCCACCCTAGCGGCCCACCGGGGAAACGCCCGGTGCCCGCTATGGCCAGTCCTGAATGCACTGGACAACATTATAACTACCTTAAATAGAATGTGAAAAGAATACTGCATTTTTTACAGCAGTTTCCTTTCTATCCATTTTATGAAGGTTCCTCCTCATTACTAGGGTGTGTGCAAGATTAACATACTTCGCTTTTGCATAATTATGCCAAATTTCAAACAAACTAGATAAAATTACAAGAAATAGAAATCTGGCACTTAGTGCTATATATTAGTGTGAAATGTTGGGTCCATTTTGGATGTTAGGATGCATTTCCGCTGAAAAGACAACAATAGTCTCTTGCGTTTTCTTCACTCGTGTTCTTCCTGTGCTCCTGAGATAGGCGTTTTCCTGAATGGATTTGAAATTACATGATGGGCGTAACACCACAATTTCAGGATTTTTACATAACAAGTATAAAGGAAAATCTCAGAAAATATGCGAGATTATATCGGCGTAGCAAAAATTACAGGCAGGCCGACTCATTACTAAGGGCCTGATTTAGATCTTGGTGGACATGTTACTCCGTCACAATGGTGGCAGATATCCTGTACACCAAAATATAAATCCCATAGGATATAATGAGATTTAAAATTCGGCGGATGGGATTTCTGTTATTGTTGTGATGGAGTAACCCATCTGCCAAGATCTAAATCAGGCCCTAATTCTTTCAAGGAGAAGAAAGTGGAACAAAGTGAAGGGTGATTTGACACTGCCAGTGCAGATAGGTGGAAAAAAATGTGCCTAATTCCATATTGAAGAATTAACTATTTAGCTCCTCTCCTGTGTGTGTATTACATTTCATACACTCTACCATATTGCCCCTCCCAAAATGCTTTTCTTCAGTAATCCCATCATGCAGAGAGATTTTGCCAGGAATATGTCAACTTGTCTTTCTATTTTTATCCTCACAAGTGTTACTTTATGCAGGCCTGGATTGGTGCTACTGGGCACCAGGTGTTTTCCTGGTGGGCCAGCAGAGTGGGGGCTGGTTTCAATTCCGCTGGGGGCCTGTTTTGTTGCTGGGGATGGGCTGGCTGTGTTTCCTGCCTGCCTCGCTTCAGCTCTGGGCTTCAGATCTGTAAAAATAAAAAATGCAAAACAAATGGTTTTAAAGGATGCTTCAAAACCATTTGTTTTTGCATGTGTGTGGTCCCTGTCTCCTGCTTGATCACCACGAGCAGTGCTGACCTTCATGGCTTTGGGAGGCAGAGCATGTAATGGATCTGCTGTTGCTTGGCTCAGAGAGTCCAGTACATATATGATAAAGACTTTTCAAAATTCAAAATGATGTATTTCTTTATAATGTGATCTTTGCAAAGCATTTCAGTTTGCAATATTAAATTATACCATTGCATTGAGTGACAGTTGTTAGAAGTGACAGATTTTAATTAGGAACTTATAAACATTCAAGGCCCCACCACTACCCTGACGACGATGCAATTAGTGAACTAAGAGAAAAGCTATATTTTGTCCCCTCCCTATTTGTGGCCTAGGTTGTTACTGTAGATGGGGTAAAATTATAGACTCCTGCTTTTGTGCTTCACTGATGTATTTCAAGGCACTCCTAGGTAATGATGAAGAAAACAAGGCACTGTGGAAAGAGTAATTGATTAGGATCACACAATATGGTGTAAGTGGAAGCCTGGATTGATGCAAGGTTGTTGTGCAATTTAGCCACTACCCTGCTATCTCATTCTCACTTACATTTTAGATCCAATCCTAATTATTTATGTTTAATTCTCTGAGACGCTAAATCAGTGTACCATGTCAAATACATCCAGGCAATGCATATTTCATAAGGATTGGTGGTGATAGTGTTTGGGGAGTTGAAGTTTTAATGTTGAAGCAAAAATGAAACCCAGAGCATCTTGGTCAGTGCATTGAGGCCATTTGCTCCACGTAGCTAAAAGTCTTTATTCATTGTCTTCCATTTTTTATTAATTCACCCACCCACTCCTCACCATTAACTACTCAATCATTGACCCACACAACCCTAACTCCAGTCTCCATGTATCCATTCAATGATTGGATGAGGATCGATACTAAACAAGTGTGTGTTGTAAAATGCACCCCATTTGCAATGCTTTTCAAATATTTCTTGGGGGACAAACCGCCAACTCCTCTTGCAGTGGTTGTGCTCACTCGCTGTGCTTGCTTGCTTCATGCAGTATGGGGGCTGGTCTGACAGAATTTGCCTGGGCTGCTTTTGGTTCCCAGTCTCACCCTGGCTTTGTCAAAGTTACACCTTCTTCTAAGAAATGTAAGCTGAGCATACACTGTGGACCTTCTGCCTGTCTCAAATCATTTACCTCGATCTGTAGAAGAGATAGAGTATCTCCAGTATAGCTGGAGTAGTGTTGTCATCTGAGGCAACCTTCTCCTCCAAGTGACACCAGTTCTGCTATCCGTGCAGTAGGATGCTGATCAGTGCTTAATATGAGCCAGTGGTTTCCGGTGCTCAGCACTGGCACTTAATTGTCAACACCAGCGCTTGTGACTGTGTGCCACAAGGTGGTGCTGTCTGGCTAATTTATAGATGACCACAACAACAGGTAATATTCATTCAATTTACATTAAAAATTACTATTACCTGCCACTCAAGCCATTTTTATAGCTTTGGGGCTTGAAATAGTCCGAATTGTCACACTTGTAGGAGTGTGATGGTTTGTAGTTGTGTTGTTACTATCATTGGCAGCATTGCAGGGGCAATGTGTGGGGCAAGCTGCAGTGGCCTTCTGACGAGAGCCCTGGCACTTATTTCTTTTTACAAATTAAGCACTGCTGCTGATCTGTGCAAATAGTTTGAATTAAAGTAATGTTCCTGTTCACTGCATCTGATGTTCATTTTGATCTTTGCACACTGCTACACTTGCAAAGAGTCAGGCATTCACCCAAGCATCTTCCTGTGCCCGCACAAAGTATGCTGATTGTCACTGTTGCTGATTCTTCAGTGATAATAGGAATAATCATGCAGGACTCATTAAGCTAATTACCACTAGGTTAAATCGTTGGTAATGAAATCAATCAACTCAGTATTAAAATGTGACAGCAGTTCATTGTATCACTAAATGACTGCATGAGCCTCTATTTTTCTTTTTCACAGAAATTGTTTTCCAATCAAATATAGTGATGCTGTACACAAAGTGATTAAAGTGCAGTCGACACAGTACTCTATGAAGTGTGATATTACATACAAAAGTCACATAAAAAAAAAATCATTCCTATCCCCGGTTGTTATGATGCTTCTGAACAACAAACATTCTGTTGAAAGTTTTTAAAGGTATCCCAGATGAGTCAATCACATTATAACCATGGATATATTGTCGACCTTTCAACCCATTAGGCAATTGATGGGTCCTATCAGGACTAATTTCTTCTGTCTATGCACCTAAAAAGGAAAGAAAAAACAGAGAAAACGGGGCTTTTAATCTAGTTCATAACCACAGTGTATAGGCTCTCATTCAAAGTGTTAATACTGTGTGAATACTGTGAATATTTCAAAATGTGAATACGAAGTTTTAATACTCTCTTCAAGAATTTCAGGGCTTGTGTGTCTACTGCCAACTCATGTCATTCAATGTACATATGTGTGTCCACAACTGCAACGAAAACAATATTGGTAAGCCAGTGTATTGAACGTACTCCATATGTTAGAATTGAACTTCAATTATATACCCATAGGGTCACTTACTCATAATCGATAAAGTGATGTGTAGAATGAACTGTACTAAAGCTTGTAATGACTGTATTAGTGTGATAGGAGTCATGATCACTCAATGTGTGCACGTGTTACCACGGATCCGCTGTAGGTAGAAAATCACATTTCAAGCACCCCAAACAAAAGTCAAAGTGACAGGCGTGTGTCAAAGTTATTCATACTACAATACTATGCAGAACGCTGTCAGTCACTCCATATTGGGCCTCTCCTTGTCCAGTATTCAGATAAAGCCAATCTAGAAAAGTATCCATATCAGGTCTTCAACCCCATTTGTACACAGCAGGGTCCTTGTTTCTGTGTGTGTGATGCTGCATTATATGTCAGTCCGGAATAAAAGAACCCAGGTAATACTAGCCATTGTAAGAGGCATGGGTTCATATATTATTAGACTATCACAGCACCGTGTGTACATTCCGAATGCAATCATTGCTAAAGCACCATGGGGCATATTATCAAGAACGGCGTTAAAATTATCGCCGCTTTAGCGGCAGAAAACTGCCGCTAAAGCGGCGATAATGGGCTTGATAATATGCCCTGGAGAATTCCAATAGAAGCCCATGTTCTGGTGTGAACATGGGCTTCTATTGGAATTCTCCAGGGCATATTATCAAGCCCATTATCGCCGCTTTAGCGGCAGTTTTCTGCCGCTAAAGCGGCGATAATTTTAACGCCGTTTCTTGATAATATGCCCCATATCCGCTTCAATATGGAGAAACTGATACAAGAGAAAGAGGAACACTGTTCAAAGAAAATAAAAGAGACCAACCTCACTCTAGAGGGGAGAGCCTTGTAAATGCTGTTTTTTCAGAGTGGAATCCCAGCTTCCCAATACAATGTATACATTTTGGGGCTACATTAAAATAATCACCTCAATCCATTATTCAATCTTAGACTGATCCAAAAAATTGGAGACAAAATATCTTTCTATGAAGCGTGCGTGAAGATCCGATTCACACTATCGTGAAGTGCAACTCAGTGTAGCCAAATTCTCCACATTAAGCTAGAGAAGAGCAGAAAGAAGCCCTCATGTAGTTAACAGCTAGTGTGCCTCCCTAGAGCACATCCCTCAGTACGGAGTGGCTATATTGGGAACCAATAGAAACAGAACCACTGTCACCTATGTTGTGTGTGTACCACGCATGTCCCGAAACTACTTGCCACACTTGCGGAGGGAAAAATCTCTGCAGAAATAACACAATTATTGATGCTGTGTGCCTGTACCTAGCTATGGATATATTCATAAGTATAATAGTAGGATTAGGTATCAAAAGTTGCGTAATTGTGTGCAATTTAAACTCAAGCCAAAAATGGTCATAAGAGCATGAGTAATCCTGAAACTCTGATAGTGTGAGGGCTGTGGACAAGCAGTTGCTCTTAATAACCAATCTGTGGATTGACAAGGACTACTTAGTAATAGCTCTAGGTCTAAATAAGGAGTTAGGAAAAATAATTTAGTAAAAATGAAGGCTGAAATTGTGGTGTTTGAACATGTGGTATTAAAACAAGGCAATCAACTTGAGAAGCAGAAAATATTTGTCCTGTACAACATCTCTAGAGCAACATGAGATGCCTTAACAACATTAAGACAGAGGGCCTTGATTAGATTGTGGCGGATGGAATACTCTGTCACAAAGGTGACGGATATCCCATCCGCCGTATTACGATCTCTATAGGATATAATGGGATCAATGTGCCCCTGGCAAAGGCCGAATATGTGGTATAGTGTGCCTGACCTCTCCAGCATTTATGAAGTGCTGCCCCTTCTTTCGCCTTTAGGTGTCTCTTGTAGTAGTGCAATGTGGATCCCCCTCCTATGTAAGTAAGAGAACACTTTGTATCGCTTTCCCATCAAGTGAATCCCCCTGACATTCCAAGTTAACAGTTTATAGTTTGCAGGCGTGTTCATTACCTGCGATTACTGTCACCCAGCCATATCCTCCCTTAATGTCAGATGGAGCATAATTCTATAGCGGCCCATTGTCGCCCGCCCTAATATATAATCAGATAGGATTTGACTCATGTGTCCCCGTGCAAACAACTTAAAACATTCACTCTAGCTCCCAATCCCCAGGACAAGCAGGCAACTACCTCTCATCCAAACAATCAAACAACAATCCCTCATAGGAGAACCCACGGGCCGCTCAACTATACGGGTGTGGTACTGTTGTGCGATCCGCTTGGGTTCCCCCCCATCCAGCATTCATTGGGAAGTAATCAATCATGCTCCCAAGAACCAGGCCTGTAAAGCCCCCTCCCACTCATTCCTCAGCTCAAACAGTTTACCATGCAGTCAATCTTGAACCACAGGCGCAATAGGCTGGTAAGTTCAAATGTTCTCATCCTATGTCCTTGGCGTTACCTTTGGTAGTTAAGTGACCAATTCGCTGCAGGAGCTGTGTCCGCGGTCTGACCTCGGGCTTCTAGTCCCCCCTCCTCTTCAGCCCTGGACTTGGGGCCACCCCCGCCACTGTTCAATGATGCTACTACTTCCCCCGCTCTCTGTCATTCTTGTTTTGCTTCGGCCTGAGTTGGAGCTGCTGTGTTGTGTTTATAAGTTCTTTGCTACAAGTTAGTTCTGCCAGAGCGGAGGTCCCTGGTCCGTCGATCTGATCCCCACTTCGGTTGTTGTTCAATCCAGTACCATACTTCTTCGGGGTCTGGAAAAACGTAGTTCCATCCTGAGTCACTATTCGGAGCCGGACCGGAAACAGCATGGCACATTCATCACTTGGAGTTTGGCCCTAGCTTCCCAAAAAGTGGATCGTGTCGCTGCACTTCATGTTAAAAACCCAGAAAGATTCGGACTGCGCTATTTTCAACTGAAAGTTTTTCATTCAGTCCGGCATGGTGCAGTATATAGTTGTGACCTTTATAGTAAAGCAATCTGCCCACTAAAGGTCACTGCGGAGTCCCATATTGCGGAGGGTGAGATGGGACTATGTGCCCTCGTACTAGGGCAAAATATTGGGAGAGGCCCTCTGCTGCGACCTCCGTTCGAATCCAATTCTCTAGGTAATCAACCATGTCCTTTCCCTCAACATGCTCTGGAAGACCCACGACATGTATATTATTGTGGTACGATCTATTCTCCGCGTCTTCCACGTGGGCTTTCAGTATCCGGATTTTGGACTTCAACGTAGCCATACGCCCAGTCATGTCGGTCAACACTGGAAGGATCTCTGTCAATGTATTCTTAGTCGTGGAGTCCTGCTTTGCTAAATGGTGAGGATCTGCTCTCATTAGGCTCATATCTACAATCAGCGTGTCCATCTTGGCTTCCAATGCCTCCCTCGAGGCAGTAATGGCATGCATATTATCTTGTAGAGAGGGGTTCTCTAGAGGGCCAGTCTTCCCAGTTGCCCATTTTGCTCTTTCTGGGGGTCATTCCCCTCCTCCGATGTTGCTCCTCCCATCTCAGGGTCTTTTCACGTGGTGGACTTCCCCATCACATCCACCAGTTGTGGGAGGGTATTTCTCACAGTTCTCTTAATGCAGGGTTATAGTACTTGTATGGGGACCGGGGAGCCAACAGACCCAATCTCATGCCAGCAGTCGGGAACAAGGGATCAGAAGCCATTTAGTCACTGCAGGTAATTTTTCTCTCTCCCAGGGCACGCAGGGGTCATGCACATGGTCAAATGATGCCTGCCAGCTCCACCCAGCTTCCTTAGTGGGGCCCCCCACTCTGTCGTTCACCAAGGTGTCAGTAGTTGTTGTTCTGACGGCAGTTGTACAGCCTTTCCCCAATAATGGTTCACACAGCTCTCCTCGCTCCAGATACCCTCTCATCACAAGGCCCTTCTATGGCTCCCCCTGTAACATGTAGGGCAGGAGCAGGTGAGGGGAAATCTTAAAGGACCCTCTCAGCAAGGCTCAGGTTTGTCGTTCAGTGCCCCACTAGGCCTCAGTCCTCTCAGTAGCTAATGGAATGTCAGTATTGTAGATGGTGGAGTGGGGGCCTGAGCTTATTTCATTCTTTCACCCGCACCCGCATCTGTTCTCCCAGGGGATTCTTCCCAGACGCTCCGGATCCATGGGGGGCTTCAACCAGTGCGGCATGCAAATTTAGTCTCTAGGCCGCGCCCCTGGTCTCTTTGGTGTCCCCAATGGGGCCATACAGGTCCCCCCACCGGAATCCTAGTGCAGATATGTCTCTCTCGGTGGGGGAAGGGACTCTCAAGAGTGCCCCTGGGCCCAGCAGCACCAGGTACCCTAAGCGGGCAGTTCTCGCCTTTAGTGGTCTCCGCCCCGCTACATGCCTTAGTCACCGCTGTGGCGCAGGGTTTCTTCTCCATGTAGTTGTGGTTACCACCGGAGTCCCTCCTTGGTCTGCCGACTTTCAATCGCCGCTGGAGCAGAGTTCCTCATCTGTGCTCCGCAGTGGTAGGATTCAGGCAGCACCGGAGTGGTCTTCCCTCCTGGCTGCACAACCACGCCTCCTTCGGTCCGGCTGTCTCTGCCGGGCTTTAGGCACCACGACTGACAACACACTGCTTTCTGGGTCTTGGCAAAGGTCTCTGTCCCAGCAGCGATTCGCACAGGTGAAGCCCCGGGTTTCCCCGGTCAGTTTCCCACGCATGCTTCCGATGCAAAGCCCTGTCGCCTGCTGGGGAAGCCCCACACCTGTGGCCGCCATTTTAAAATAGCGATCTCGCCGCTATGATAGGGCCAGATTATGGGCCAATTTCATTCTGCTTGGGCCCTCGGCAGACGGCAAGGTGGGTGCCTGTATATTATTGAACTGGGCCTGTCAATCTGCCGGTTCCAGGGCTAGGATTGTGACAGGATGGTGCTGGGTGGTCGTGATTCCCCGCAGGAATGCCAGAACTTGCTGCCTACTCCATCAGCAGTTAGCCACGCCCCCCACCATGCAGCGAGATTTTGCCAGGAATATGTCAACTTGCCTTTCTATTTCTATCCTTAAAAGTTTTTCTTTATTCAGGCGTGGATTGGCACTACTGGGCACCAGGCGTTTTCCTGGTGGGCCAGCAGAGTGGGGGCTGGTTTCAATGCCGCTGGGGCCTCTTTTGTTGCTGTGGACGGGCTGGCTGTGTTTACTTCCTGCAGTGCTTCAGCTCTGTGCTTTGGCTCTGTAAAAATACAAAAATGGAAAACAAATGGTTTTAAAGCATATTTCAAAACCATTTGTATTTGCATTTGTGTGGTTCTTGTCTCCTGCATGGTCACCACGAGCAGTGCTGACCTTCATGGCTTTGGGAGGAGGAACATGGGAGGGATCTGCTGCTGCTTGGCTCAGGGAGTCCAGTACATATATGATAAAGACTCTTCAAAATAAAAATCGTAAGGATTTATGTTTAATTCTCTGAGGCGCTAAATCAGTGCACCATGTCAAATACATCCATGCACTGCATATTTTATAAGGATTGGTGAGAGTAGTGTTTGAGGAAGGTAATGTTTTAATGTTAAAGCAAAAGTGAAAACCAGAACACCCACCCTTGGTCATTGCATTGAGGCCATTTGCTTCACATAGCTAAAAGTCCTTATTCATTGTCTTCCATTTTTTATTAATTCACCCACCCACTCCTCACCATCAACTACTCAATCTTTGACCCACACAACCCTAACTCCAGCCTCCATGTATCCATTCAATGATTGGATATGGTCTGATACTAAACAAGTGTGTGCTGTAAAACGCACCCTATTTGCAATGCTTTTCAACAATTTCTTGGGGGAGAAACCGCCAACTCCTCTTGCAGTGGTTGTGCTCACTCGCTGTGCCTGCTTGCTTCATGCAGTATGGGGGCTGGTCTGACAGAATTTGCCTGGGCTGCTTTTGGTTCCCACTCTCACCCTGACTTTGTGAAAATGACACTTTATTCTAAGAAATGTAAGCTGAGCATACACTGTGGACCCTCTGCCTGTCTCAAATCATTTACCTCGATCTGTAGAAGAGATAGCACTCTAGCTGGAGTAGTGTTGTCATCTGAGGCAACCTTCTCCTCTGAGCAGTAGCGGTCGGTGGTGGGAGTGCCGCCGGGTGCTGACGTGGGACGGGGGAGGGGCAGGGTGGGGGTAGTAAACTACGGATTACGACGGATTACAGGTAAGTAAACATATAAATAAATAAAACGAATTTCGTTTCTCGCGCTGCATCGCCAAATGCGATGAAGCGCGAGAAACGAAATTCGTTTTATTTATTTATATGTTTACTTACCTGTAATCCATCGACATCCGTAGTTTACTACCCCCTCCCTGCCCCTCCCCCGCCCACATCAGCGCCCGGCGGCACTCCCACCACCGACCGCTACTGCCTCTGAGTAGCATCAGTTCTGCTAACCGCGCAGTAGGCTGCTGATCTGTGCAAATAGTTTGACTTAAAGTAATGTTCCTGATCATTATACATGCAACACATTTTCCTTCATTGCACTGTGTGCAGCTTTTAAAAGGTGCACCCAGTGCAATGAAGGAAAATGAGCCGTATTATAATCAATGCGCTGCGCTCAGGGCAGCCGCAAATTGGCGCTGCCCTGGGAGCAGCGCATTCACGTCAAAAATAGGACCCCTTTTGCCCCCTCCAGAGGGCTGATCTCAGGGGGCTCACTGACAGTGTACCATCTTTTAGGTGGTGCACTGTCAGTGCGCCTCCTGAGAGCTTCTTTGCCCCTGCGCCAGCATCTGTAATACGCACTGGCGTAGCAAGGGGGGGGCGGAGGGGGCGGTATGAGTTTTGGGGGCGGCGGCTAAATTAATCGCCAGCACCCCCCCCGGGCGACAGAGTCCTTAGCTACGCCACTGGTAATACGGCACGGGTGCAGAGGCAAACGGATTCCCTCATTTGCATGGATCACACCCCCATGCAAATAAGGCAACCCCCCGTGAAGATAGCGCTAGTGCTTTATGTGTGCAAGCGCTATCTGTATTACAGAAGGGACAGCCCCTTCCGTAATACCAAAGTGCCCCAGGGCGCGCAATGCGGGCGCAAACGACCGATACACTTTGTGTAATACAGCCCCTGATGTTCATGTTGATCTTTGCACAATGCTGCACTGGCAAAGAGTCAGGCATTCACCCAAGCTTACTCCTGTAACCACACAAAGTATGCTGACTGTCACTGGTGCTGATTCTTCAATGATAATAAGTATAATCATGCAGGACTCATTAAGCTAATTGCCAGTAAGTTAAATCTTTGGTAATGAAATCTTTCAAACCAGCATTAAAATGTGACAGCAATTCATTGTATCAATAAATGACTGCATCAGCCTCTTTTTATTGTTTTCACACAGAGATATAGTTTTCCAATCAAATATAGTGGTGCTGTACACAAAGTGAATAAAGTGCAGACGACACAGTGCTCTATGAAGTGTGATATTACAGACAAAAATAACAATAAAAAAAATCATTCAGATCCCCTTTTGTTATGATACCTCTGAACAACAGCAATTCTGTTGAAAGTTTTTAGAGGTATCCCAGATGAGTCAATCACGTTATAACCATGGATATATTGTTGTTGTTGCAACCTGATAGCCAATTGATGGATGCTATCAGATCTAAGGTCTTCTGTCTATGCTCCTAAAAAGGAAAGGAAAAAATGGAGAAAAAAGGGGCCTGTTAGAAATGGGGTTTCTGGTTGGCTAGGGTATGCACCTAAGCCAGGCAGAACCCACAACTCTAGTCAGGGCAAGGGAGTTACATGCTGAAGATAACCTCTGCTCACCCCCTTGGTAGCTTGGCAGAGCAGTCATGCTTATCCCAGAGGCAATGTGTAAAGCGTTTGCGCAACACACTCGCACAGCAGCGACACACTAGGCACACCACAAAAGAAACTCCACACAAGGATATATAAAATAGCCTTTGTATTATCCATAAAAACACATTTGAACATAATCACATATATTACACTGTGCCACTGGCACTAGTCATGACTTCACAAGGATTACATGAATCACTGGGCCAATCGGGCCACTGTCATAAAAATCACACACATTACTAGGCCAATCGGGCCACTGTCATGATCATTACATCTGGGGCGACCAGTAAGTACTGGTAGGATGGCCCCTAGCACAAAGCATTAGGCATAAACCACATCAACATGGGTACTAGAGTACACCCTCGTAAGCTTCACACGTTATGGTAACACCATGCCAACATTAGGCCTACCACTATTACATCACTATACCCGTGGGGCAGAATCCTGGCAATAGGACATCATCTACCTGTTCACATCCGGGCATCTAGTGTGCAGCGACAACCTAGGACCGCTCTCCTGAGCTCCTTGCACACGTTATTGGGCAAGACCCACTAGGGTGCCGGTATCACTGGTGATTCCTCCGAATCTGTGGGCCAGGGGCCTCTGTCGAGGTCTCACCCTGCCCTCACATCGAGAACTGGTGCGCCTCTACTAATATCCACCCACCACAGTGAGGGGGCAACAACAGATCCTGTGCACACGCATATGAGTGGATAGACAATATACAGTGTAATAGGTATTACAGATGAAAACAAATGTTCTTTCTTGATGTGTTGATTTTTAATGGTGTGTTACTTCACAGGCCAGCCAACACGTGTTTCGTCAATGGGGTGTACATCCCCTTAACTTCTTCAGGGCTGTACTAGAGTAAAGTAAATCTTTGGACCTTGCTACTGGTGATACTTCCGACCCAGCGGGTCCTAAATAAATTTTGCTCTCGGTGTTGAAAAGGATCCCCTTAGATTCTGTGTGTCTCAAATATAGGGTAATGCAAATGAGTCCCCAAGACAAAATCTTATTCCTGGCAATATGAGCCACGTTTCTTATCCCTTAACGCAGTGTCTGTACACCTCGTAAAGGCAAGACCAAATCAATTTGGCGCCAACCGCCATAAACAAACAGCTCAGGCGAGTACGTCCTGTCTGTCTCTCTGTGATCCCGGGACCGCGTTACACCGGAAACAAGTGAGGGGGCACACAGCGCTGCGGAGACACTTCGCCGTTCCGTCTCCCCTGGTATCCACAACCAAGGCGGAGGTCTGCAGTCATGCAGTGCAGCTGCTAACACACCAGGAGCAAATGCAGCACATGCGGGAGGCGGGCACAGGAGCCCTCCTCTAGCCCACACCTATAGAATCCCACGGAGGCTGCTGCCCGCGACCGTGCGGTGCAGCGGCGGAACTAGGACGGACTTTCTTGGAGCGCCTCTTGGCCTGAGCCCCTAGCAATGCGACGGGACATCCTCTTCCAGCACTGCCGATGATGCACTGTCATCATACGCTGCTGGGGGCGTGGCTAGGCAAACGCTGGGAACTCTGGTTGCCCAGCAACACTGCAGACTCAGACGACACGTGGGGCTCTCCTCTTCCTCTCGAGAGCCCCGTCCACAGCCAGGCTTTCTCCCCCTGACTTCCGACCGCCACGGAGCGAAGTCTCCGTCGGTGCAGGCACACAGGAAGGCAAAGTGCCCACCGCGCCGATTGGAAGGTGCGCCAACACGCGCACCGGCAGCCTCCTTCCCCTCCCAAGGAAACACAGCGCTCACCACGCGCTTCCCCAGCAGAGGACAACCAAAAAGAAAGTGCTCAACCTGTCTCCCACCAGAAGCCACAAAGAGGGAACAGGCAGCGCTCTTCTCCAAGAACTGCCAAGGGCAGAGCTGGGCACAGGCAGGCCATTACAAAGGCTTTTGTGGTAGAAGTTGCAGTCCTTCCCTGAACAGTAAGTCCAATGGCGGTTCCGCCTGGTGCACTGCAGTCCATGCAGTGTTTTAGTTCCACAAGTTCAAGTAAGCTCACCAGACATGGGGTCACAGCCCCAGTACTTATAGCACTAACAGTCTTTGTTCAGCCGTGGCACAGGGCCCTGAGCCCTGTCCAAACCAATTCTGGGGGGCACCTTGCAAGTGCACAACAACCTCCGATGTCAGTGTAAGCCCTGGCCCCAGACACACCACAGGGGGGCAGAGCCATCAATGTGGAAGGCAGGCACAGCCCTATTCAGGTGCAGGTGCTACTCCTCCCACCACTACAAATGCAGACTAGGCCAATTCAGCCTAGCACGGACTCATCCAGACTCTCTAGAGCCACTGCACATCCACAACCCCTGCCACTCCAAAGCAAGACAGTCAATAGACATCCTAGCAGAGGACCAAAGACACATAGCACCCAGAAATGCCCACTTCTAAAAGTGCAAAAACAATTGATGGACAGAATGCAGAACAATGTCGTACATTCACCCCAGTACAGTGATCTGGGCCTAAATCCATCGTTTTTTTGCTCACCATGCCATTCCAGTTTGGACCCAGCCATATGCAAATCAGTCTTGACCCTGCGCCTAATGGGAACAGTCCAGCCCGAACTGCCAGGCCAGGTCCACCCTGGACTGGAAACAAGCATCCTAGGACCGGTTTTGGGCTTTCAGCCCTCATCAGCCAGGATAGCTTGACTCCAGTGGCATGGAGAGCACGGGACCCACGTCTGGGCATACCCGTCCCACTCGGGGTGACAAATGCAAAAACAATTGATGGACAGAATGCAGAACAATGTCGTACATTCACCCCAGTACAGTGATCTGGGCCTAAATCCATCGTTTTTTTGCTCACCATGCCATTCCAGTTTGGACCCAGCCATATGCAAATCAGTCTTGACCCTGCGCCCAATGGGAACAGTCCAGCCCGAACTGCCAGGCCAGGTCCTCCCTGGACTGGAAACAAGCATCCTAGGACCGGTTTCGGGCTTTCAGCCCTCATCAGCCAGGATAGCTTGACTCCAGTGGCATGGAGAGCATGGGACCCACGACTGGGCATACCCGTCCCACTCGGGGTGACAAATGCAAAAACAATTGATGGACAGAATGCAGAACAATGTCGTACATTCACCCCAGGACAGTAATCTGGGCCTAAATCCATCATTTTTTTGCTCACCATGCCATTCCAGTTTGGACCAAGCCATATGCAAATCAGTCTTGACCCTGCGCCCAATGGGAACAGTCCAGCCCGAACTGCCAGGCTAGGTCCTCCCTGGACTGGAAACAAGCATCCTAGGACCGGTTTCGGGCTTTCAGCCCTCATCAGCCAGGATAGCTTGACTCCAGTGGCATGGAGAGCACGGGACCCACGTCTGGGCATACCCGTCCCACTCGGGGTGACAAATGCAAAAACAATTGATGGACAGAATGCAGAACAATGTAGTACATTCACCCCAGTACAGTGATCTGGGCCTAAATCCATCGTTTTTTTGCTCACCATGCCATTCCAGTTTGGACCCAGCCATATGCAAATCAGTCTTGACCCTGCGCCCGATGGGAACAGTCCAGCCGAACTGCCAGGCCAGGTCCTCCCTGGACTGGAAACAAGCATCCTGGGACCGGTTTCGGGCTTTCAGCCCTCATCAGCCAGGATAGCTTGACTCCAGTGGCATTTAGAGCACGGGACCCACGTCTGGACATACCCGTCCCACTCGGGGTGACAAATGCAAAAACAATTGATGGACAGAATGCAGAACAATGTCGTACATTCACCCCAGTACAGTGATCTGGGCCTAAATCCATCGTTTTTTTGCTCACCATGCCATTCCAGTTTGGACCCAGCCATATGCAAATCAGTCTTGACCCTGCGCCCAATGGGAACAGTCCAGCCCGAACTGCCAGGCCAGGTCCTCCCTGGACTGGAAACAAGCATCCTAGGACCGGTTTCGGGCTTTCAGCCCTCATCAGCCAGGATAGCTTGACTCCAGTGGCATGGAGAGCACGGGACCCACGTCTGGGCATACCCGTCCCACTCGGGGTGACAAATGCAAAAACAATTGATGGACAGAATGCAGAACAATGTCGTACATTCACCCCAGTACAGTGATCTGGGCCTAAATCCATCGTTTTTTTGCTCACAATGCCATTCCAGTTTGGACCCAGCCATATGCAAATCAGTCTTGACCCTGCGCCCAATGGGAACAGTCCAGCCCGAACTGCCAGGCCGGGTCCTCCCTGGACTGGAAACAAGCATCCTAGGACCGGTTTCGGGCTTTCAGCCCTCATCAGCCAGGATAGCTTGACTCCAGTGGCATGGAGAGCACGGGATCCACGTCTGGGCATACCCGTCCCACTCGGGGTGACAAATGCAAAAACAATTGATGGACAGAATGCAGAACAATGTCGAACATTCATCCCAGTACAGTGATATGGGCCTAAATCCATCGTTTTTTTGCTCACCATGCCATTCCAGTTTGGACCCAGCCAAATGCAAATCAGTCTTGACCCTGCGCCCAATGGGAACAGTCCAGCCCGAACTGCCAGGCCAGGTCCTCCCTGGACTGGAAACAAGCATCCTAGGACCGGTTTCGGGCTTTCAGCCCTCATCAGCCAGGATAGCTTGACTCCAGTGGCATGGAGAGCACGGGACCCACGTCTGGGCATACCGGTCCCACTCGGGTGACAAATGCAAAAACAATTGATGGACAGAATGCAGAACAATGTCGTACATTCACCCCAGTACAGTGATCTGGGCCTAAATCCATCGTTTTTTTGCTCACCATGCCATTCCAGTTTGGACCCAGCCATATGCAAATCAGTCTTGACCCTGCGCCCAATGGGAACAGTCCGCCCCGAACTGCCAGGCCAGGTCCTCCACGGACTGGAAACAAGCATCCTAGGACCGGTTTCGGGCTTTCAGCCCTCATCAGCCAGGATAGCTTGACTCCAGTGGCATGGAGAGCACGGGACCCACGTCTGGGCATACCCGTCCCACTCGGGGTGACAAATGCAAAAACAATTGATGGACAGAATGCAGAACAATGTCGTACATTCACCCCAGTACAGTGATCTGGCCCTAAATCCATCGTTTTTTTGCTCACCATGCCATTACAGTTTGGACCCAGCCATATGCAAATCAGTCTTGACCCTGCGCCCAATGGGAACAGTCCAGCCCGACCTGCCAGGCCAGGTCCTCCCTGGACTGGAAACAAGCATCCTAGGACCGGTTTCGGGCTTTCAGCCCTCATCAGCCAGGATAGCTTGACTCCAGTGGCATGGAGAGCACGGGACCCACGTCTGGGCATACCCGTCCCACTCGGGGTGACAAATGCAAAAACAATTGATGGACAGAATGCAGAACAATGTCGTACATTCACCTCAGTACAGTGATCTGGGCCTAAATCCATCGTTTTTTGCTCACCATGCCATTCCAGTTTGGACCCAGCCATATGCAAATCAGTCTTGACCCTGCGCCCAATGGGAACAGTCCGGCCCGAACTGCCAGGCCAGGTCCTCCCTGGACTGGAAACAAGCATCCTAGGACCGGTTTCGGGCTTTCAGCCCTCATCAGCCAGGATAGCTTGACTCCAGTGGCATGGAGAGCACGGGACCCACGTCTGGGCATACCCGTCCCACTCGGGGTGACAAATGCAAAAACAATTGATGGACAGAATGCAGAACAATGTTGTACATTCACCCCAGTACAGTGATCTGGTCCTAAATCCATCGTTTTTTTGCTCACCATGCCATTCCAGTTTGGACCCAGCCATATGCAAATCAGTCTTGACCCTGCGCCCAATGGGAACATTCCAGCACGAACTGCCAGGCCAGGTCCTCCCTGGACTGGAAACAAGCATCCTAGGACCGGTTTCGGGCTTTCAGCCCTCATCAGCCAGGATAGCTTGACTCCAGTGGCATGGAGAGCACGGGACCCACGTCTGGGCATACCTGTCCCACTCGGGGTGACAAATGCAAAAACAATTGATGGACAGAATGCAGAACAATGTCGTACATTCACCCCAGTACAGTGATCTGGGCCTAAATCCATCATTTTTTTGCTCACCATGCCATTCCAGTTTGGACCCAGCCATATGCAAATCAGTCTTGACCCTGCGCCCAATGGGAACAGTCCAGCCCGAACTGCCAGGCCAGGTCCTCCCTGGACTGGAAACAAGCATCCTAGGACCGGTTTCGGGCTTTCAGCCCTCATCAGCCAGGATAATTTGACTCCAGTGGCATGGAGAGCACGGGACCCACGTCTGGGCATACCCGTCCCACTCGGGGTGACAAATGCAAAAACAATTGATGGACAGAATGCAGAACAATGTCATACATTCACCCCAGTACAGTGATCTGGGCCTAAATCCATAGTTTTTTTGCCCACCATGCCATTCCAGTTTGGACCCAGCCATATGCAAATCAGTCTTGACCCTGCGCCCAATGGGAACAGTCCAGCCCGAACTGTCAGGTCAGGTCCTCCCTGGACTGGAAACAAGCATCCTAGGACCGGTTTCGGGCTTTCAGCCCTCATCAGCCAGGATAGCTTGACTCCAGTGGCATGGAGAGCACGGGACCCACGTATGGGCATACCCGTCCCACTCGGGGTGACAAATGCAAAAACAATTGATGGACAGAATGCAGAACAATGTCGTACATTCACCCCAGTACAGTGATCTGGGCCTAAATCCATCGTTTTTTTGCTCACAATGCCATTCCAGTTTGGACCCAGCCATATGCAAATCAGTCTTGACCCTGCGCCCAATGGGAACAGTCCGGCCCGAACTGCCAGGCCAGGTCCTCCCTGGACTGGAAACAAATATCCTAGGACCGGTTTCGGGCTTTCAGCCCTCATCAGCCAGGATAGCTTGACTCCAGTGGCATGGAGAGCACGGGACCCACGTCTGGACATACCCGTCCCACTCGGGGTGACAAATGCAAAAACAATTGATGGACAGAATGCAGAACAATGTCGTACATTCACCCCAGTACAGTGATCTGGGCCTAAATCCATTGTTTTTTTGCTCACCATGCCATTCCAGTTTGGACCCAGCCATATGCAAATCAGTCTTGACCCTGCGCCCAATGGGAATAGTCCAGCCCGAACTGCCAGGCCAGGTCCTCCACGGACTGGAAACAAGCATCCTAGGACCGGTTTCGGGCTTTCAGCCCTCATCAGCCAGGATAGCTTGACTCCAGTGGCATGGAGAGCACGGGACCCACGTCTGGGCATACCCGTCCCACTCGGGGTGACAAATGCAAAA
Source organism: Calotriton arnoldi (assembly GCA_963921515.1). Taxonomy (NCBI): domain Eukaryota; kingdom Metazoa; phylum Chordata; class Amphibia; order Caudata; family Salamandridae; genus Calotriton; species Calotriton arnoldi. Next base: position 3,196,704 of record CAWUFW010000339.1, read on the forward strand.
ACAATTGATGGACAGAATGCAGAACAATGTCGTACATTCACCCCAGTACAGTGATCTGGGCCTAAATCCATCGTTTTTTTACTCACCATGCCATTACAGTTTGGACCCAGCCATATGCAAATCAGTCTTGACCCTGCGCCCAATGGGAACAGTCCAGCCCGAACTGCCAGGCCAGGTCCTCCCTGGACTGGAAACAAGCATCCTAGGACCGGTTTCGGGCTTTCAGCCCTCATCAGCCAGGATAGCTTGACTCCAGTGGCATGGAGAGCACGGGACCCACGTCTGGGCATACCGGTCCCACTCGGGGTGACAAATGCAAAAACAATTGATGGACAGAATGCAGAACAATGTCGTACATTCACCTCAGTACAGTGATCTGGGCCTAAATCCATCGTTTTTTTGCTCACCATGCCATTCCAGTTTGGACCCAGCCATATGCAAATCAGTCTTGACCCTGCGCCCAATGGGAACAGTCCGGCCCGAACTGCCAGGCCAGGTCCTCCCTGGACTGGAAACAAATATCCTAGGACCGGTTTCGGGCTTTCAGCCCTCATCAGCCAGGATAGCTTGACTCCAGTGGCATGGAGAGCACGGGACCCACGTCTGGGCATACCCGTCCCACTCGGGGTGACAAATGCAAAAACAATTGATGGACAGAATGCAGAACAATGTTGTACATTCACCCCAGTACAGTGATCTGGTCCTAAATCCATCGTTTTTTTGCTCACCATGCCATTCCAGTTTGGACCCAGCCATATGCAAATCAGTCTTGACCCTGCGCCCAATGGGAACAGTCCAGCACGAACTGCCAGGCCAGGTCCTCCCTGGACTGGAAACAAGCATCCTAGGACCGGTTTCGGGCTTTCAGCCCTCATCAGCCAGGATAGCTTGACTCCAGTGGCATGGAGAGCACGGGACCCACGTCTGGGCATACCTGTCCCACTCGGGGTGACAAATGCAAAAACAATTGATGGACAGAATGCAGAACAATGTCGTACATTCACCCCAGTACAGTGATCTGGGCCTAAATCCATCATTTTTTTGCTCACCATGCCATTCCAGTTTGGACCCAGCCATATGCAAATCAGTCTTGACCCTGCGCCCAATGGGAACAGTCCAGCCCGAACTGCCAGGCCAGGTCCTCCCTGGACTGGAAACAAGCATCCTAGGACCGGTTTCGGGCTTTCAGCCCTCATCAGCCAGGATAATTTGACTCCAGTGGCATGGAGAGCACGGGACCCACGTCTGGGCATACCCGTCCCACTCGGGGTGACAAATGCAAAAACAATTGATGGACAGAATGCAGAACAATGTCGTACATTCACCCCAGTACAGTGATCTGGGCCTAAATCCATCGTTTTTTTGCTCACCATGCCATTACAGTTTGGACCCAGCCATATGCAAATCAGTCTTGACCCTGCGCCCAATGGGAACAGTCCAGTCCGAACTGCCAGGACAGGTCCTCCCTGGACTGGAAACAAGCATCCTAGGACCGGTTTCGGGCTTTCAGCCCTCATCAGCCAGGATAGCTTGACTCCAGTGGCATGGAGAGCACGGGACCCACGTCTGGGCATACCCGTCCCACTCGGGGTGACAAATGCAAAAACAATTGATGGACAGAATGCAGAACAATGTCGTACATTCACCCCAGTACAGTGATCTGGACCTAAATCCATCGTTTTTTTGCTCACCATGCCATTACAGTTTGGACACAGCCATATGCAAATCAGTCTTGACCCTGCGCCCAATGGGAACAGTCCAGCCCGAACTGCCAGGCCAGGTCCTCCCTGGACTGGAAACAAGCATCCTAGGACCGTTTGCTTTGTTCGCCCTAAGTTGGCAGGGTATGCCCAGACGTGGGTCCCTTGCTCACTTTGCCACTGGATTCAAGCTAGCCTGGCTGATGAGGGCTGTTAGCCCGAAACTGGTCCCAGGATGCTTGTTTCTGGTCCAGGGAAGACATGGCTTGGCAGTTCGGGCTGGACTGTTCCCATGAGGCACAAGGTCAAGACTGATTTGCATATAGCTGTGTCTGAACTGGGGTGGCAAAGTGAGCTAAAGAATGATGATGGATTCAACCCAGATCTGTGACTGGGGGTGAGTGTTTGAAAAGTTTCAGCACTCCGTCCATCATCTCCTTGTGTTTTCTTTGTTCGCCCTAAGTTGGCAGGGTATACCCAGACGTGGGTCCCTTGCTCACTTTGCCACTGGATTCAAGCTAGCCTGGCTGATGAGGGCTGTTAGCCCGAAACCGGTCCCAGGATGCTTGTTTCCGGTCCAGGGAAGACATGGCTTGGCAGTTCAGGCTGGACTGTTCCCATGAGGCACAGGGTCAAGACTGATTTGCATATAGCTGTGTCTGAACAGGGGTGGCAAAGTGAGCTAAAGAATGATGATGGATTCAACCCAGATCTGTGACTGGGGGTGAGTGTTTGAATAGTTTCAGCACTCAGTCCATCATCTCCTTGTGTTTGCTTTGTTCGCCCTAAGTTGGCAGGGTATGCCCAGACGTGGGTCCCTTGCTCACTTTGCCACTGGATTCAAGCTAGCCTGGCTGATGAGGGCTGTTAGCCCGAAACCGGTCCCAGAATGCTTGTTTCCAGTCCAGGGAAGACATAGCTTGGCAGTTCGGGCTGGACTGTTCCCATGAGGCACAGGGTCAAGACTGATTTGCATATAGCTGTGTCTGAACTGGGGTGGCAAAGTGAGCTAAAGAATGATGATGGATTCAACCCAGATCTGTCACTGGGGGTGAGTGTTTGAAAAGTTTCAGCACTCCGTTCATCATCTCCTTGTGTTTGCTTTGTTCGCCCTAAGTTGGCAAGCTATGCCCAGACGTGGGTCCCTTGCTCAATTTGCCACTGGAGTCAAGCTAGTCTGGCTGATGAGGGCTGTTAGCCCGAAACCGGTCCCAGGATGCTTGTTTCCGGTCCAGGGAAGACATGGCTTGGCAGTTCGGGCTGGACTGTTCCCATGAGGCACAGGGTCAAGACTGATTTGCATATAGCTGTGTCTGAACTGGGGTGGCAAAGTGAGCTAAAGAATGATGATGGATTCAACCCTGATCTGTGACTGGGGGTGAGTGTTTGAAAAATTTCAGCACTCTGTCCATCATCTCTTTGTGTTTGCTTTGTTCGCCCTAAGTTGGCAGGGTATGCCCAGACGTGGGTCCCTTGCTCACTTTGCCACTGGATTCAAGATAGCCTGGCTGATGAGGGCTGTTAGCCTGAAACTGGTCCCAGGATGCTTGTTTCCGGTCCAGGTAAGACATGGCTTGGCAGTTCGGGCTGGACTTTTCCCATGAGGCACAGGGTCATTACTGATTTGCATATAGCTGTGTCTGAACTGGGGTGGCAAAGTGAGCTAAAGAATGATGATGGATTCAACCCAGATCCGTGACTTTGGGTGAGTGTTTGAAAAGTTTCAGCACTCCATCCATCATCTCCTTGTGTTTGCTTTGTTCACCCTAAGTTGGCAGGGTATGCCCAGATGTGGGTCCCTTGCTCACTTTGGGGCCTATTACGATGGCGGTCGGAAAACCACCCTGACCGCCATGGTTGTGGAAAACAACCGCCCGCAGGTACCGCGGTAAAACCAGCGGCCAGATTAGGATGTCCCGCCACAAAATACTCACCGCAGCGGTAAGAGCCACCGATAAACCGCCCGTAGCTGGCGGAGAATGCGAAAACCCGTCCGCGGCGGTCGGATCCTCGAAGGAAAAAAATCAAATGGCCGCCACGACAGCGGAGACACCGCACGGAACATTAGGATCTCCCCGATGTGACCGCGGTACGTTCCGCTGAATCTGACCACCGAAAACGCCAACAGTGATGAATGGGAGAGCCGCCAGAAGAACTGCAGCACATCCACCGCGGCGGACGCTCCGTGACAAATATGGCGGTCGACAGAAAAAACACACAACAAGCCCATAAAGTGCACACAGCAAACTAGACATGCACCCAAAAATATATAACACACCCCAATGACAGAACCACATGGCAACTACAAAAATACAAATCCCAGGACAACCCACACAACACACCTGACAGCAATACCCCATTTGGACACACCCACATAGCTGAGTATAAAACCAGCCCCTTCCCTGACCACAATCCTTTGCAAAACTCCACAACTGAAGGGCCCAACACCAGAACACAAAGAAGAGGCAAATCTGCATACCATCACTACTCACACCACACACAGCACCACCACCACATCCACACCTGTACCTCTAATCCCTGTGCACATCACAACCATACACATCACCCCCACACCCACCACTCACACACCTGCACCTCAAACCCCTTAGCACATCACACACCATGGCACCACAGAAAATGCCAAAATTCACAGACAGTGAGTTGACAGTCATGGTAGATGAGATAGTCCGAGTTGAACCACAACTGTTTGGTAACCTGGTCCAACAGACACCATTAGCCAGAAGAAATCAAATGTGGGCAAGGATAGTCGATAAGGTCAATGCCGTAGGGACTGTGAGAAGTTGGCCTGGTATATGCTGTTCACTAATTAAAGTGGACACCTTGCACCAGGGCAAATCGACTCTTATGGTAGATAGGTTTAAGACAACCTTTTAAAGAAAGCTATCCTAGTGGTAGCTGTGGAGAGCAGCCTTCAGGCTAAGTCTCGGAGGAATGTAAAGCAGCTTGTTTTACCATATAATCTCTTGAATCACCAAATGAAAAGACACCACACAGGTATATATATCAAATATATATGTATTTATTTCTAAATAACTCTCTACTAATCTCTTTATGAGATTAGAAGACAAACATATGCACAAATCAACGTTTCACAATAAGTTAAGCACAAAATATGGCTGGGGCCCTAGGGGCGTACCAGACCATATACTAAAAAGGGACTTAGCAACAACGACTTGCAGGGAGACAAGGCCTAGGGCCTTCAGAAGTGCAGGGGCCTCACGAAACCACCCAAGGCAGGTAAGTAAAGGACCCACGGGGGACGCGTGCAGTGTGGATACACAGGCGCGGATCGCCGTTAACTTCAATGGGGCAAGTCGCGGTTGGAAATTAAGAGTTCTAGGAGACTTCGGGAGAACCTACAAGCAAGTCACTTACAGGGTAAGTAGTTCTAGGGCCCACACCCACAGGAGCACCGTAGTGCTGGAGTTACCTCACCCAGGGAAGCCGGGTGCATAGGTGTCCTTTGGTGTCGGGTCGCGGCGTCGTTTTCAATGGCGAACAAAGAAGACTTGCTGCTTGCGGGAGCTGAAGAAGTGTCCGGTGGAATCCAAGCCTGGATTCTGAAGAAGGATGACCTGAAAGCAGAGGGGACAGTGTTCAAAGTCACTTGGCAGTGACTCGGGGCAAGGAAGATGGATGCCCACCGTCGTCGGTTGATTCAGGTCGGTTGCGGGTGCCTTGACTCTTCAGCCACGTGGTCCAGGAGGTGTCGACGACGACCAGGAGCTGGATTCGGTGTGTCCCTCGACGTCTGCAGCTGACTGCGGTGTCGGCAACTCGATAGGAGCCAACAAGCCTTGGCAGCAGCAAGTCTTGGGGAGATAAAGAAAAGTCGATGGCGCAGACCAGCAAGGTCTGAGGGACTCACCCAGCGAGGGTAAGTCAGGGCAGGCCTGGAGCAATCAGGGGAGCCCTTTGGTTTCTTTAAGAAGTCTTCTGGGGACCCACAAGCCGGCGGGCAAGGGATCGCGAAGACACCTCGGGCAGAATCACTCAACAGGGGCCCACGGTCACTCGGGATGGTGTAGGCCTCTGATCTTCGGAGGGAGTTCTGCTGGAGGTCGGGACCACACGTGGTCCAAAGCACAAGTTCGTAGAACGTTGTGAAGGGGTTGCACTTGACAATAGTGCACGGTACCCAGGGGTCGCGGTTCCTCGTTACTCGTGGGGTCCACTTGCCTTAGCTTCACTGGGAACTCACGATGGCCTGGGAGAGGTCAGGAAATCCACTTCTTGGGCTGCAGGGACTTCGGACTCCGGCGGGAGCGGCGTAGTTTGCGACCGTCGTTGTCGTTTTTGGTGCCTGCCAAGCAGGGGAGTCACTCCTTGACTCCAAGGGAGATTCTTCTGTCTTCCAAAGGTAGTGGAACGTCGAAGGGCCAGGATTCTTCTGTAGAGCGTCGTCCAGGGGTTATCTGCTTTGCAATGGCAAGGTTCCCCCTCTTATACTAAAAAGAGGGGATGGACTAGCTCTATGACCCCACCTATGGGAGGGTCAAGGGAGGGGTGGCTACACCCACTTCCCTTTGTCCAGTTTCGCGCCAGAGCAGGGGCAGGTAGCCCCTGAGCTGGTTTGAACTGGCATATGCACAGAGGAGCCTTCTGCTCCCCCAGTGCAGGACTTCAAAGCACTCTAAGAGTGCACCCACCCAGCCCCAATACACTAAACCCTGTCTGGAAGGTGGTTACACCTCCCTGTGACAGGATGCCTATTGTTGGGCTTCCTCCACTGTGAGTTTCGGTCATCAGCAGGAGGGCAGCCCAGTGTCTGTGACTGGTGGCATCCATTTTGTGATGCCAGGGCTCTTTAGGATTCTACCGCGTTTCCACAGCAGGTACATGTCTTATCCCTCTAGAAGGGTGGAATGCTACCCCCGCCGCCAAGATTGGCGGGGGGTAGTATTCCAAGATGTTTGACACCAAACACGACATGTTTTGATGCAGCCATTCCAAAGTTAGCATTTACCGCGAGGATATAATGCACTTAAGAGTTTATGGTTTAACCGCATCCACAAACAGCACCAGAGAATAGACTCTGAGAGCTGCAGAGGGGCCCTGCTCAGGCAGAGGCACCCCCTCACATAGAAGCCAAGCACCCTGCCCTCAGGATTGATAGGGCCTGCCTTAGGGGTGACTGATAGGTTTATATGTGTGTGCAGGAGAGATATAGGAAACCTATATCTCAGTGAGGGGTGCTAGCACCACCTCACCCAGGCTGCAGTAGCAGGCCTGTGGTGTCAGATTTAGACTGCTTCCCAGGGGTGGCATAACACATGCTGCAGCCCCTGGTAGGCCTGTGAAGTACCTATGCCCTTGGCACCTAAGGTACCATATACTAGGGACTCATAAGGCACCACAGTATCCAATCACTAGTGCACCTAGAGTGCACTCCATGTCGTTTAGAGAGAACAGAGAGGCTGGGGCCCTGATTGGCAGGGACCCAGCCAGACTATAGCCAGAAACCAGTGCTAACATCAGAAAAAAAGTGGGGGCAACATAAGAGGCAGATCCTACTCTCCTACAGGGACCATCCCACGCAACAGACAGGAAATCATGAGGCGGTGGCATGACCTGAAGAGTGTTGTCAAAAAGAAGAGGAGCAAGAACCATGAGCTGGCTCAGAGGACTGGCGGTGGCCCTCCCATTCCACCAAGAACATTCACTGCATGGGAGGAGAAGGTGCTTGCCATACTGCATCCAGAGAGTCACACAGGAATACCCGGTGGAGTGGAGGCTGGTAAGTACAAACAAATGTAGAGCATTATACAGCAATGTACTGTCTAGCACAACTACAAAGCTACATCTCAGATGCACAAGTATATCCATATGCACCACAATATCCAACACATGTCCCACAGATGTAATATCCACTACATCTGAATCACCCCAAAAGGTATCCAACATTTACAGGGTTGTATGTGCCCAGGCAAATACTACAGGCATTGACTACAACTCCCACCATGCCCCCTGTCCCACCCCTGAGCAGGATGGAGCACTCCACACCCAGAAGCATTGGGAAGCCATTGTCTCACTACAAACAAACTAACAGGTAGGTAGCCATCTTAAAAGAGAGGGCTGTTTGGGGGGGAGACCCGCAGTACTACTCCCACCAGGCCCCCTGTCACACCCCTGAGCAGGATGGAGCACTCCACACCCAGAAGCATTGGGAAGCCATTGTCTCACTACAAATAAACTAACAGGTAGGTAGCCATCTTAAAAGGGAGGGCTGTGGGGGGGGGCTGCAGTACTACTCCCACCAGGCCCCCTGTCACACCCCTGAGCAGGATGGAGCACAGTCATTGTGAAGCCATTGTCTCACTACAAACAAACTAACAGGTAGGTAGCCATCTTAAAAGGGAGGGCTGTTTGGGGGTGGGAGACCTACAGTACTACTCCCACCAGGCCCCCTGTCCCATACCTGAGCAGGATGGAGCACTCCCCCCACACCCAGAAGCATTGGGAAGCCATTGTCTCACTACAAACAAACTAAAAGGTAGGTAGCCATCTTAAAAGGGAGGGCTGTTTGGGGGTGGGAGACCTGCAGTACTACTCCCACCAGGCCCCCTGTCACACCCCTGAGCAGGATGGAGCACTCCACATCCAGAAGCATTGTGAAGCCATTGTCTCACTACAAACAAACTAACAGGTAGGTAGCCATCTTAAAAGGGAGGGCTGTTTGGGGGTGGGAGACCTGCAGTACTACTCCCACCAGGCCCCCTGTCCCACACCTGAGCAGGATGGAGCACTCCCCCCACACCCAGAAGCATTGTGAAGCCATTGTCTCACTACAAACAAACTAACAGGTAGGTAGCATCTTAAAAGGGAGGGCTGTTTGGGGGGTGGGAGACCTGCAGGACTACTCCCACCAGGCCCCCTGTCCCACACCTGAGCAAGATGGAGCACTCCCCCCACACCCAGAAGCATTGGGAAGCCATTGTCTCACTACAAACAAACAGGTAGGTAGCCATCTTAAAAGGGAGGGCTGTGGGGGGGAGGCCTGCAGTACTACTCCCACCAGGCCCCCTGTCACACCCCTGAGCAGGATGGAGCATTCCACACCCAGAAGCATTGTGAAGCCATTGTCTCACTACAAACAAACTAACAGGTAGGTAGCCATCTTAAAAGGGAGGGCTGTTTCGGGGTGGGAGACCTACAGTACTACTCCCACCAGGCCCCCTGTCCCACACCTGAGCAGGATGTAGCACTGCCCCCACACCCAGAAGCATTGTGAAGCCATTGTCTCACTACAAACAAACTAACAGGTAGGTAGCCATCTTAAAAGGGAGGGCTGTTTGGGGGTGTGAGACCTGCAGAACTACTCCCACCAGGCCCCCTGTCACACCCCTGAGCAGGATGGAGCACTCCACACCCAGAAGCATTGGGAAGCCATTGTCTCACTACAAACAAACTAACAGGTAGGTAGCCATCTTAAAAGGGAGGGCTGTGGGGGGGGGGGCCTGCAGTACTACCCCCACCATAACCCTCTGTCCCCTAGTGCATCAAGATGGAGCATTCCCTCCCACCCAGATGCATGTGTCAGTCATTGCACTGTCCACTTCAAACTAACATGTAGGTAGACATCTCATGCCCTCTTGTTCCATCCCTGAGCAGGATGGAAGCCTCCACCACACACACACAAAGACGTGACACAAATCCAACCCAAATGTGTAAACAGAACAGGTAAGTAGCCAGTACATGCACCCAGCCATTCCTCCCAAAACAGCATGGTGCCATATGACAACACCAGTCCCTCATCACACTAAAATACCCAAAGATCCAATTGCCACTCACAGTGTCCAGACAGCCAAGCAAATGTAACAGCCACAGCAACAAAAGTGTGACAAACCAATTCACATGTAGAAGAAAGTCTGTGCACAATCATGCACAGCACTGACTGCCATGTGTAAGTGCCATGTGGCCAGAGCAGCAAGGACCATATGTAAACAAAGAAAGCATGGTTGGTGGTACAAATTCTGATTTGCACATGACATGACAAAGGTATGCATGAGATGACAATGGCCAGTTCATGCTCAGATGTAACGTCTGCCAGGGCAGAGTAATCAACAAAGAGGTGTCACAGAAAATCTTTTTTGCGCTTGTCCCTAGATGGCAACATGTCCCTGTAATCACAAAACATGAACGTGGCGCATGGTATGTCTTGACACCTCACACCATGGACAAGTAATGCACGTACCTCAACATCATCTCAGGAGGCACAGTAGTGCGCATACAAACAATGTGATGATTAGTCAACTGTGTGGTGTACAAACAGTGAATAATACACAGCTAACACAAAGCTTGCGGGGTGCACTACAATGACCATTTCTCATCTGTCCCACAGGTGACCAAGAACTGACTGCAGAGGACAACACCAGCAACCTTCAGAGCCAGTCACCCGCCCCCCCGGAACATGGACTCACGGATGTTGACTCCCGGGATTCAGAGGACGAGGAGCTCGTAGCCGGACCATCTGGTGTGCCAGGGCGCAACCGGTCCCAGGAACCCATTGTCCCCCCCACCACATCTGCAGCAACACCAACAGCTATGCAGACCCCTGCTGTCATGGCCTGTGCGTCCACCACCACCACCAGTGCTGCCTGCAACACTCTTCCTGTCCCAGAGGATGACCACCCCACACCAACAACTGAGGAGGGCAGGGAGAGGATGCGGGTGCCTACAGTGGTGAGGCAACAGGTCCGTGGCAGCAGGGCAGGTGGGAGGGGCAGGGTCACTCAGAGACAACCGGAGCCTGGGACCGAAGCCCTGGACAACATAAACAGAGTCCTTGGGGCATATGAACAGGCCCAGGGATGAATGGCCCGGGCAGAAGAAGATTCCCGCGAGCTCCTCCTGCTGATGAGGTCCATGGACACCCGCATGGGACAAATTGTGGACCTCTTGGGCCAGCTAGTGGCGGTACTGAGGAACAGGCCTGCGCCACAGACAACACCTCCACCTCCCCCTGCTGTGCCGCAGGATGACAGTTCTACATCCTCCCCTGCGGCCACAGAGAGGGGTCAGTCCTCAGACCCCACTGGCCCTACAGCAGAGGCCCTCCCTACCAAGCGACGAAGGGGCCATCCCAAGAAATCCCTGGGAGTATCCCGTGGCAAAGCACCTGCCAAACGTCAGTCACGGAGCCAGCCATGATGGCAACACTCTCCACTACTGCATTGACTTTCTGGACTGTCCTTCCCCACACTGCCTTGTGAATGACATCTGTCTGTTGGACTGGGTCACCACATCAATGTGGTGACTACTCGATTCTCTCATTTACCATAACTGTCAAATCACTACTTCACTGATCACCTCAATGTAAACGTTCACCCCCTCACATGTCACCATTGTAAATAAATACTCCTTACACACATGTCGTTGTCACTGCTCCGTCTTTATTCCAGGATGTGCAGTCTTCACCATGATTACAATGTACCAGGAGCATGGAATGTATGTAGGCAAGGAGAGGCTAAAGGGACCTAGGAAAACACAACAGAACAAGATTCACTAGTCTGGATGGCATCACAGACATCACACAACACTTACCATCAAGCAAATACAACATGAACACATCACAATGAGCAACAAGTGCCAACATACACATCCTGTAGATGCTCCAAACCACCCTGTCCCATAAACATTGTCAGCCACCACTGAGTCAACAACCGGCTGCAGTCACAAAGCTCACATACAGCTTCACAACAACAGCAACATCATCAGACAATGGGTCCATTGTACATTGTCACTCACCTTCAAGTGAAGTAGCGGGTGATGAGCTGTTGACGCAGGTCAACACCTTCCTCCTCTCCTCTGTCCTCATCACTGGACACGGGTTGGTTTGCAGGTGGGGGCCTTGGCTGCTCATCATCATCCAGGATCAGGGGGATCTCCTTGCGAATGGCTAGGTTGTGGAGCATGCAGCATGCCACAGCAATCTGACACACCTTCCTGGGCGAGTACATGAGTGCACCTCCCGTCTTGTTAAGGCAGCGAAATCGTGACTTGAGGAGACCAAAAGTCCGCTCCACCACACGACGTGTCCTCCCATGGGCATCATTGTAGCGTACATCAGCTGGTGTCCTGGGATTACGCAGTGGGCTCAGCAACCACGGATGGTTGGGATATGCAGAGTCACCTAGGTGTGAGAGACACAGATAAACCTTGAAATTATTCTGTGGCAGAGGACAGCATGTCACACACACAGCACGCTACTGGACTCTTCGTACTCACCCACAATCCATGCACGCTCAGGAAGCAGATTAGCCATGAGCTGGGGTACAATGCTGTAGCCGCAAGATGTAGGAGTCATGGGCTGAGCTTGGATATCTGGCACACACGTGCGTGATGATCATGTCCGCCTGGCACACCACTTGCACATTTACGGAGTGGAAATGTTTGCGATTCCTATAAATGTGCTCCCGTGCCTGTGGTGGAACAAGCCCAACATGGGTGCAATCAATGGCCCCAACAACATGGGGGATGTGTCCAAGGGCATAAAAGTCTCCCTTTACAGCCGCCAATTCCGGCACCCTGGGGAAATGGATGTACCTGTCCTTGTAAATCATCATTGCGGACAGGACATCATGCAGCACCATGCTGAACATGGGTTGCGACATCCCACCTGCGCTGGACACCGTGTGCTGGAATGACCCAGAGGCAAAAAAATGCAGAGCCGCCATCACCTTGGATGTTGGGGTGAAAGCTGTTGGATCTGTCCTGCGAGGCTGCAGGTGGGGCTCCAACATAGCACAGAGGTTTTGTAGGGTGGCTCTGTCCAGACGGAACTTCCGGATGACCTCCTCATCCTCCATGTCTGCCAGCACGGTGTAGGGACGATGCAGATTTGGTCTCCTCCTAGTTGAGATGAAAGTGGACACATGTCAATGCAATACACCATGAGATGTGTACAACATCTTACGTTTTGACTGACACAACACCAACAATGACTGTCATCACAATTGAGTTAGAGCAGCCTACATGTAGGGACACCTTCAGCTACACTACTCGTACACTTGTCCCCTCTCACACAGTAAGTACCTCCGAAACAACATCTGACTATGCGAATGCACATAGGGATATGGCCACATCTAGCATGAGCAGGCCTGAGAGTATTTCATACAGCATATGTGTAAAACTGCAACACTACTGTCTCATACCCAGCTGCTGTACCTGACACACCTTCAGGCGTAAGTTGAACATGGCACACATCAACAACACAATGACCACAGGCTGAGCGTAAACAACAAGTATGTGCATGATCCAAAAAAACAAGACAGTCAAATCTGCACATTCTTCATTAAGACATACATCACTGGGATGTGCACAGCACTTTCACACATTGACATGTGTACACATTGGAGAGTCCATTACAACACCGTTCTGTGTACATGCCCATCAATATCACAAGTGACATGTGAGGGAGTACATGCCAATGTACTAAATTACATACACAAACATGGCATGTGTAGTCAGCAGTGTGTTAAATGTCACATTGGCATTGTGTGCACAATGAGGTGCCATTAATCATGTGGACACCGTGCACTGTTGATGACTGCCCATTGGCCATTGACCCAGCATCATGTGTCCATAGGTGCTGACAAACTGTCCCGCCACCCAAATCACGGTCACAGGCACCAATGTATGGCACCCAAATCGCGGAAGCTACCGCCTGCCACCAGCGGTGTGTCACCACCAATCCCTGGAACACAATCGCGGCAGTGAGAGATACATATGTACTGACAAATGGCGGTTGGCATGCTCCGCCACCCAAATCACGGTCACAGGCACCAATGTATGGCACCCAAATCGCGGAAGCTACCGCCTGCCACCAGCGGTGTGTCACCACCAATCCCTGGAACACAATCGCGGTAGTGAGAGATACATATGTACTGACAAATGGCGGTTGGCATGCTCCGCCACCCAAATCACGGTCACAGGCACCAATGTATGGCACCCAAATCGCGGAAGCTACCGCCTGCCACCAGCGGTGTGTCACCACCAATCCCTGGAACACAATTACGGTAGTGAGAGATACATATGTACTGACAAATGGCGGTTGGCATGCTCCGCCACCCATATCCAGGTCACTCATTGCAATGTATGGCCCCAGAATTGCGGTAGCGCCCGCCTGTCCCCTGCGGTGTATCACCGCCATGAACCATGCCCTTACAGCCAATGGGAACCGCAATCGCGGTGGCCTAATGCAATTTTGAAAATCGCGGTAGGCGTGCTCCGCCAACGCGGAGCCAGTCATTGGATACACTTGAAAGATGCACCACCGCGGTAGCACCCGCCGGTCCCCTGCGGTTTGTCACCGCCATATACCATGCCCTTACAGCCAATGGGAAGCGCAATCGCGGTAGCCTAATGCAATTTTGAAAATCGCGGTAGGCGTGCTCCGCCAACGCGGAGCCGGTCATTGGATGTATTTGAATAAGGCAGACCTTGAACACCAATTGCAGCAGCTTAGACCACTGAAACGAGCCCAGGGGCCTATATATGTGTGAGAGCCACAGATTTACACAGCTCACAGAGCCTGCTGCCTGCCACCCCTCACCAGCAACTGCTTCTGCTGCTGCTGTCTCCAGAGCCTGCTACCTGCCACCCCTCACCAGCAACTGCTTCTGCTGCTGCTGTCTCCAGGGCCTGCTGCCTGCCACCCTTCACCAGCAACTGCTTCTGCTGCTGCTGTCTCCAGGGCCTGCTGCCTGCCACCCTTCACCAGCAACTGCTTCTGCTGCTGCTGTCTCCAGGGCCTGCTGCCTGCCACCCTTCGCCAGCAACTGCTTCTGCTGCTGCTGTCTCCAGGGCCTGCTGCCTGCCACCCTTCGCCAGCAACTGCTTCTGCTGCTGCTGTCTCCAGGGCCTGCTGCCTGCCACCCTTCGCCAGCAACTGCTTCTGCTGACTCCTGCACACAGTGATGGCGAGGACAGAGAAGATCCGTGCCACTCCCTTCACCACCGAGGAGCTGGAGGTCCTGGTGGACGAGGTTATCACCCAGTATCCGATGCTATATGGTGGGCCAGATGTCGTGGTAAGTCTCTCAGAGTGGGAGTGAGAGTGCAGGGGGGGCACACATGAAGTTGATCTGCTGCAGTACGTGCGTGAGAGTGTGGGGTTGTGTCATGCACTGCCTAGCATGCTGTCCCCAGGGGGAAGGGGTGTTTAGCCAATTCCACACGTTTCCCTGCCTGCACATCCTGATTTGTGTGACATGTTTTGTGTTGTCAGTCATACAGTGATGCAGATAGTTTCGAATGCAGGACTCAAGACAGTGATTGCTAGTGTGAATGTCTGTGTGGGTCCCTGCTGTCCTTCACAGGCCCACCTGTGGCAATATCTAGGGTTGTTGTCCAGAGGGTTGTGATGGAATTGTATATGACTCAATATGTGCCTCATCTCTAGTTATGCACTATGCTCAGGACCTCATTCCCCGAGGGTGACACTCTTGTTGACCATTCACCTATAACACTGTAGATTTCCACATTGTTGTGCACAGACCCTTCCATCACCACCAACATGTGCACATACTCGCATGTGTTGGCACTGTTTGTGCATCCAGATTGTCCCTTCATGTAACAGTTCCGATGCCCCACGTTGGACCTCTGTGTGACCCCACCTGGCCTGCACATTCACCGCACAAACTGACAGGGACACATCACTGAATGTACAGAGTGTCAAATTTCCGATTATAATCTTGACTCTCCATCAATGATCCATATCAGCCATGTAGTTCAGACACAACAGGCCTTGTGATGAGGGGTTGCGTTTGTGAGACCATGTCCCTCAATGTGGCCTCCATGACACAGTGAGCCAGTTAAAGTGCAAGTGCATTGAGGGCTGTGCAGTGTTCGACACAGTGAGTCTACCCACATACATATGTTTATATGTGATGTATGTCTTGCTCGGCATGAAAATGGATAGTAGATGTGGACAGACTACACATGGCTTAATGTGCTGGCATCCTGCATGTGTATGAGATGGGCAGGTACTGTGTCCACCCTCACACCTGCATGCATTTACGTGTGGTTCTCCCATGCTGATGTCCCATGTGTGATGCATTCTTGTCTCTGTTAGACATATCTGTGGATTTTGGATGAGTGAGTATCATGCTCCTGTACTGAGAGATATTGGTACATAACACTGTGTCATTGATGTTTGCCCCCTCTTGTCTCCCATGCCTGCAGCTCAAAGTACACCAGCGTAAGGCCGTGTGGAGGGCCATTGCATGCAAGGTGCGGGCTCTGGGTGTCTCAAACCGCAGGCGCACCCACTGTCACAAGAGGTGGGACGACATCTGTCGGCTCAGCAAGAACGTGGCCGAGATGCCACTGGGGCTGATCCCTTGGGCCGGAAGGTTGGCGCGGCGCAGCATGACACCACTCATGGCACGCATCTTAGCTGTGACGCAGCATGTCTGAAGGAGCATCAGCAGCAAGCTGGGGGTGAGTATTCTGGGAGTGTGACTTTGGGTGGTGAGTGGCTGCATGTTTTCCAAGCCTGGGCCAGTGCAGGGCTCTGATGTTGCTAGTCTGATGCAATGGCTTGTAAGTGGCCTGGGTTTTGGGTGCAGCTGTCATGCATTCTCCCTACATGTACTTTCCAATGTCATTGGTGTGATGGCCCTTGGATTCGCATTTGTAGTTGTGGCCTTCTGGTACCATCTTCATTGGGGTAGTCAGGGACATCCCATGGCAGGGAACAGCAGAGTGCTTCATCGGAGTGTGCCATCATCAATGTGTGCATTTCCTGACGTCAGATGTGTGAGGACTACACATCTGGCACCAATGTGCAACTGTAGTTGTGCCCCAAGGTAGAACATGGTGTATGGCATGTGCTCATGGCCATTGTGGACTGATATTTTGGAGCCTGTCCCTGTGTTGGCCACTTCTGCTGGCTCAGGATGTGACAGTGGCAACATGTTGTGAGGAACATCTTTTCCACCCTCAGGGCCCTAGGTGTGCACAGGTGGGATCTGTGTGTCTGGTTACACGGAGCCAACAACAGGCTATTTGTCTGTGTGTTCATCACATGGGTGACTTATGCCAAGTATGCATGATGCCACGGAAGATTCGGCTTTTGGATTGAGGTTGCAGGATGTTACTGCACATGGTGTTGTGCAACATGGAGAATTCTTTATCTTTTGTGCTGCTTTGATTGCATATATATTTAATGTTGATGCCACTGTACTGATCCTACATCTCTCTCTCTATCATGCAGCATCTCCCGTGGGCACGGAAGGACAGGGGACGGACACCGGGGATGAGGGATCCAGCACAACTGCTACACACGAGCATAGTGACACGGATGTCACCAGCGCATCAGAGGGGGACAGGAGTCTTCAAGAGGAGTCGCAGCCAGAGACGCAGACCTCAACGTCATCTGACGACGGTTTAGACGCATCTATGTTTTCGGGCACAGGGAACAGGGACTCTGCCTCCTCTTCAACCACACAGCATCCAGTGCCCACCCTCCCAGCTACTCCCACTGTTGCTGCCCGTGTCCGCACCACCAAAAAGGGAAGGGTGTCCTTCACCCCAGGCACTGCTGCCCCTGCCCCTGTCCCCCCTGCTGCCATCGGTGCGGAGTCAGTGGAGCTTTTGTGCCAGCTGTGTGTGGGGCAGACAACTCTCCTCAATGCCTTCATAGACCACGACAAAAAATTGGCACAGCTGGTTGCTTACGTGGAGGGCGTCCATTCAGACGTGGGTGGGCTACACCGTACTGTACAGTCTCTGTCCTCTGCGGTGACAGCAGCTATTCAACTGGCCCAATCTCATGCTCCACCTCCAGTCCCTAGGTCCACCACCCTGCCAGTTGCCACGTCTGATGATAGTGACCAGACACCCCACACATCAAGGGAAAGATACAGCACACGCAGCACACAACAACAGCATCCCAAGCATTCCAGGGCGCAGACACCATCCCCACAGAAAGCTAAAGCCACCCCAGAACGCAGAGGCAAAAGCCCTTCAGGCAACACCCAGGGCAAGGAAGCAAAGAAGCATGCCTCAGAGGCATCCCCAGCCAAGGACTCACCTGTCCCAAGAGTGTCTCGCAAAGTCAAGCAGACAGTTTCCGTGCCCAGTGAGAAACAGGTGCCTGTTAAGAGTACACGTAAAAAGAGCTCCAAGGCAGGTACACCCACAACATCAACTCCCATCCAGAGCCCTGTGAAGCAGGGAAAGGAGCCCACTGTAGGGGGTACACCTGGTGCACAGGGGATGCAGGGGAAGAGGCAATCCCGGGGCAAGCGCACCGCAGAGTCCAGCACATCCCCAGAGGGAGGGCCACTGTCTGCACATGATCCTGCTTTTGTGGTGAGTGTGCCTGTTGTGTACACGCCACCTGGCATTAATCCCAAGACAGGGGAGCCATTTTGAATCCCAAAGAAGTGGAAGGGCACCCCTCCAGTATCTCCCACACACACTGTGTCTCAGGGCAGCATGAGTCCACCTCCACGTGCCACCACCCCACTTGGTCCTAGCAGCCCTCAGGCTTCCCAAACCACTGATGGCTCAACCCCAGCTGGGCCTCTCTCTCCCCGGTCCAGTCCCCCAACTGTCCCCGACACACAGCCACCTCCCAGTCAGACTGTCAGCCAAGTCTGAGTGTTAGTCCCCCTCACACACATGTCTCTCCCACAGTGGTGCCATGGACTTCCCATTGTTGACGCCCTGAGTGTGTTGCTGCCCATGGCAGGGTACGGTACCACCCATTCCCAGTGCTGGATCTCATGTACTTACTCTGCACTTTGTACTGGCCACTGATCTTGTTGCAACTGGCTGTGTTCATCATTCCCTGTGCAGCTTCTCATGTACCTCACCAGCACTTTCTCCTGGCCACTGGCCTTGTTGTTCACTGGTGTTTGAGCCTTGCCTGTGCAGCTTCTCATGTACCTCACCTGCACTTTCTCCTGGCCACTGGCCTTGTTGTTCACTGATGTTTGAGCCTTGCCTGTGCAGCTTCTCATGTACCTCACCTGCACTTTCTCCTGGCCACTGGCCTTGTTGTTCACTGATGTTTGAGCCTTGCCTGTGCAGCTTCTCATGTACCTCACCTGCACTTTCTCCTGGCCACTGGCCTTGTTGTTCGCTGGTGTTTGGGCCTTGCCTGTGCAGCTTCTCATGTACCTCACCTGCTCTTTCTCCTGGCCACTGGCCTTGCTGTTTACCCCTTCCCTGTGCAGGATCTCATGGACACAGTCTGCACCTTGGACTGGCCACTGGCCTTGCTGTTTACCCCTTCCCTGTGCAGGATCTCATGGACACAGTCTGCACCTTGGACTGGCCACTGGCCTTGCTGTTTAGCCCTTCCCTGTGCAGGTTCTCATGGACACAGTCTGCACCTTGGACTGGCCACTGGCCTTGCTGTTTACCCCTTCCCTGTGCAGGATCTCATGGACACAGTCTGCACCTTGGACTGGCCACTGGCCTTGCTGTTTACCCCTTCCCTGTGCAGGATCTCATGGACACAGTCTGCACCTTGGACTGGCCACTGGCCTTGCTGTTTACCCCTTCCCTGTGCAGGTTCTCATGGACAGAGTCTGAACATTGTCGTAGCCACTGGCCTTGCTGTTTACCCCTTCCCTGTGCAGGTTCTCATGGACAGAGTCTGAACATTGTCATAGCCACTGGCCTTGCTCTTGTCCACTTCTTGTGCCTATCACTGTGATATGTGAATAAAACCAGTTACTCCTGTTGTCTGCATTGTCAGTGTCCTTCATGACTAAAGCGTTATTCTATGCGTGTATGGTTTACTGTGACACATGCTCTATGTGCCACTTCAACATTGCCAATGGTTTGGGTCACTTCATTCTAGGTTTTACAGAGGTGACATGCACTTAAGTTCTTCTTGACTCAGAAGTTTGGTGGTGCAATGATGTTGGTTTGTGATGGAGTACTGTTGTAATGGTCACTCTTTGGTCAGCTTAGCTATATTGGACACATGTCATGTCTGCATGCAGTGTCAGTACAAGGTGGGACTCTATACACAGTATTGCAGGCTGGCAGGCCAGGGTAATCATGTCTGTGTGTGCTTTCTTGATGTGTGCACAGCAGTGTTGGTGTATGCTCATCTAGTGATGTCCAGGCGTCCGAGTCACATGTGTTAATGTCAATGTGTGCACTTGGGTGTTCATGAAGTGTGCAGTGTGAAGGGGTGGCTTTGTCAGTGGTGTTGGTGTGTGTGTGCCCCTGCATTGTCAACTGCACACATGTGTCACCCTGGAGTTGGGTGCCTGTTGTTTGTATTGTTCAGCCCTGTGCTTGTGACTGTGTGCACATGTGTGAGTTGTCGGTTGTGCACTATGCAGTGTGTTGGTGTGTCCTTGCACTTGTGGGGGATAACTACTTGTTGTTGGTAGGAATTGTGAGTATGCAGAGTGTGTATCTGGCACGTCAGTGTTGTGTTTTGTTGATCATCCATGTGTCTTGTAACTGTTTGTGCTCGTTGTGCATCCCTCCTCAGCCACTCTGACATTGTGGGTGTGTTTTCTCATGCATTGCTGTCACTTAGGTCTGATTTGGAGCCATTATGGCATGTGGGGTGTGGAGTGAGACCATTGCCTATCTGTGCTTCTGATGCCTAGCCGTTGTGTGTGTGCCCTGCTTCTATATTTGTATGGGGCACTCCTCACCTGATCACTACTGGCGTACACGCCACTTCACTCTCATGTCAGGTGTTCCCTTGGGTTGCCTGTGTGTGTGCCTCCCCATCAGTTCATTGGCTTCACTATGCTTTGTGGTGCGGATCTGTGCACAGGACCAATGTGCCACTGAGGACAGTTGACCAATTGGTTATATGTGTTTTCTTGTTTTGTTTTGCAGCCCTGTTTGCTCCTTTGCAGTTCTGCTGTTTGTGCTGCACAGTCCTCTGGTCATGGTGTTGTCACCTGGGAGTCCCATACTTCTGCATGTGTGGGTGTTGTATTGGCTGTGTGTGTGTTTGATGTGGTACTGCTTCACTTTCTGAGTGTGATGTTGTGTCAGTGCTGTGCTGATTGGTGGTGTGTGTGTTCATGTTGTGTCACTCATATCTGTGTGGTACTGGTATGTTTGTTGTGCACACACTGCTTGTCGTGCATGCTGTGCTGTGTGTGTATGTTGCCTTGTCCTTGCCTGGTGTGCACCCCCTGATGACCTGCTGTGTTAGCAATGTGATGTATTGACATGTGCATCTGTTGTGTGTTTGATGTGGATGTGTGCAGTGTTTGGGCTGTGTTGTCTGTTGCAGCTGACAGATGCTCTGTGTGTGATGTTCTTTTGACATGTCAGTGTGTGTGTTTTGTTGGTGTGTTGTGATTCATTCAGATGTGTGTTTCTAGTGTGGTGTGCATTACTTGTGTGTCTGTCACATGCACTTAGGGCTATTCTTCTACCTGGGCTTGTTTTGTGTGCATCCTGGGGGTTTTCGCCGCTCATGTGGGAGCTGTCATTTGTCTAGATTGTGCATGTGCATGCAGGTGGTACACTATGACACCATGTGGACTTGATGGGTGGTGTGGTATGTCTGTCTGTGTTTCATTGTAGGCCCCTTGGTCCCAGTTTGTGTCCATGATTGTTTTGAGATGATGCACTTCTTGTCTGTGTTGGGGTATGTTGTCTGTGCAGTGTTGCTGGGTGATGATGTTGAGTTCTCCTGTTCTGTCTGTGCTCCCATTGCCTTTCTACAGTTTTGCTACACAGGTCAGATCTGGTCTTGTTGTACTCCTGTGTGTGTTGTTATTGTTGTTGGTGTATGGCTGTTGTTTTGGTGTCAGCATTGGTTCAGGCATCCCTGAGTGTGTGTGATGTTTGTGTCTGCCCCCCAGGAAGTGTGATTGTTTGACAATGTATTGACTGGACATTATTGCCCCCCTTATGTGTGTTTGACACTGGTGTTGTGTGATGTGGGTGTGGTTTGGGTGGGGATATGTGTGGGGGATCCTACTTGTGTTTGTCAGTTGTGGAGTTTGTGAATGGGCCCTGTGTGTGGTGCTGCTGACCGACACCTATCAAGTAGTTTGATGCAGATGTGTGGCTGTTGACTGTTTGAATTCTGAGACTTCCTTTCATTCCTGGCCCTATACATGTTTTGCCTTGCTGTCTCCCTGATTTGTTGCAAGTGGGGTGGCTGTGGTTTAATTTCACTCACTGTGGCAGCCATGTGTGGTTTGATGGGGTAAGTGTGTCGTCAAATGTTTCTTATCTTGCATGTGATGTACAAATGCTTGGTGGTTGTCTTCTTGGCCTTCCATTGGTGTGCACCTCACTTTTGCTTTCCTATTTGTGTTCCTCCATTGCTGCTGACATGTGGTCTGTGTATGTGGCTGTGTGTCAGTGTGGGGTATGTCTGTGTGACTTGACAGGCTGTGTGTCCAGTTCAGTGTTTGTTCCTATTCTGTATGAGTGTTCATTTTGTGCTTGGACTCAGTCTTGCTGCCATGAGTGTGGTAAAGGTGTGGTGTGAGGGTTGCCCTGGCCATGTGTTTCTGTGCTGTGTGTTCCTCTGCAGCCCTACCTGATGGGACTGTCTCCCTAGTTGTTTGGAGTGAGTGGTGCAGGCTGTGGGGTCACCTGGGTGGTTGTTGTACATGGGGTGGCACAGGTGAGGCACATGGCATGTCCCTTGAGGGGGGGGCCTAGGGTGTGTAGGGTGGAGGTGTGGCCCTGTGATCTTTGTGCACAGCCCATGCCTGGCGCAGGCCCTGCCTTCCTGCATTGTGCGCATGTTTTCCCGCGTCTTCACCGCTGCGGTGACGTGACCGGGACATTACAGCAAGATTGCGGTAGATGGTTGGCCTGGATGCGGAGGGGTGATTTACTGACAGGTAGGACATGTGTGGGGGCACTTGTGGTTGTGTTCCTGTCCCCACCAGGGTGTCTGGTGTGGACAGGGACCCTATGTCATCCCGGGAGTTGTGTGTTGTGTTTGTGGGCGGAGTTGTGTCATTGCGTACCTGCGGCGGCGTCCGCGACGGTTCATGACTTGCTGGTGGTGTATCAGGTACAGCGCCGGGAAAACATGTAAGGCTGGGTCCATTGCCGTCGTGACCGGGTGGTAGGGACTGTGGATCTGGTTGCGCTCGCTCCGCTGTGGTGTTTCCTCCGTCTCTGGTTAGCCGGTTTCTCCACTGCGGTGCGGCTGGCTGTTTGGGGCATCCTGATTTGTAAGGCGGACGGGACGTCATTCCGCACGGCGGTGAGTCTCCATTGGCTCCCACCTCCGCGGTTGCGGGCGCTTTTAGATGGCGGTTCACGTCGCACCACGGCGGACGGGAAATGGGCTATGTTTGCCCATGCTAATATGGCGGATGTGGGGACCGCTGTTCGCGGGTGGAAAAGTGCATTTTCCACCCCCGCCAGCACCGCGGTGGTGCCTCCGCCCGCCATCCTACTAGACCCCCAAGCCACTGGATTCAAGCTAGCCTGGCTGATGAGGGCTGTTAGCCCGAAACCGGTCCCAGGATGCTTGTTTCCGGTCCAGGGAAGACATGGCTTGGCAATTCAGGCTGGACTGTTCCCATGAGGCACAGGGTCAAGACTGATTTGCATATAGCTGTGTCTGAACTGGGGTGGCAAAGTGAGCTAAAGAATGATGATGGATTCAACCCAGATCTGTGACTGGGGGTGAGTGTTTGAAAAGTTTCAGCACTCCGTCCATCATCTCCTTGTGTTCACTTCTTAAAGTGGCATTTCTAAAATAGTAATAATAGATCTGCTAACACCAATATGCAGCATTTATCACCACTATTCCAAACATACCAAACTTGATCACGCTACCCCTCTCATGTCAGGAATTACCACTGAAGTACATATCAGGGAATCCCCAATGCATCCCTATGAGAGGGCAGCCTCACATCAGTGAGAAAACAAATAGGCTGTTTGTCACTACCAGGACATACCACACACGTAAGGCACATGTCCTACCTTTTACCTACAATGCACCCTGCCCATAGGGCTAGTTAGGGCCTATCTTAGGGGTGACTGATATGTAGTAAAAGGGGAGTCACAGATGTGGCAACCACGTTATGTGCCACATCACAGCGGCAGTAAACTGTGCGCACAGGCCCTGCAGTGGCAGAGGCCTGAGACAGGTTTGAAGGGCTACTTAGGTGGGTGGCGCAAGCAGCGCTGAAAGCCCACCAGTAGCATTTAATTTACAGGCCCTGGGTATATGGGATACCACTGTACAGTAGGGAAAGTGTTGGATAGGGGAGGGGTAAAAATTACTATTCCCACTCCAGTGAGTGCAACAGTAGGGAAAGTGTTGGATAGCTGAGGGGTAAAAATGACTATTCCCACTCCAGTGAGTGCAGCAGTAGGGAAAGTGTTGGATAGTGGAGGGGTAAAAATGACTATTCCCACTCCAGTGAATGCAACAGTAGGGAAAGTGTTGTATAGCGGAGGGGTACAAATTACTATTCACACTCCAGTTAGTGCAACAGTAGGGGAACTGTTGGATAGCGGAGGAATAAAAATGACTATTCCCACTCCAGTGAGTGCAACAGTAGGGAAAATGTTGGATAGGGGAGGGGTAAAAATTACTATTCCCACTCCAGTTAGTGCAACACTAGGGAAAGTGTTGGATAGTGGAGGGGTAAAAATTAGTATTCCCACTCAACTCAGTTCAAAATTAAAAACAAACAAAATATCACCAACACAAAATATATTTAAAAAAAAGAAAAATATATACAAATATTTAAAAAATCTAAAAAATAGAAACATATTATAATATTAAATAGATATGACAAATACGTAAAATATTATATTAAATAAATTTAAAATTAATTTACAAACAAATAACTATTTTTAATTGGAAAATATTTATAAACAAAAACATTCATTATTAAATACATTTAATCTTTTTTATTTCCTACCCTATAACAGCGCACAATTCACAACACACATCTAAATTTAAAAAAATGTACCTCCATAATTAACATAATTAACTATCAACTAAAGAAATATTATTAATTAAAAAACAAATTAAAACAAATAAAAATTAATTTACTCCCCAAACGTTACCCCTATAAAACCAAAAGTCCCACACAAAAAAAAAACCAATTACCCTAATTAATTATCAATTGCTGAATTAATATTAGTGATCAACTAATTATTAATTTCATTAAACATAAATCACTTTCCACCCTCTACCCCTATAAACCCCACAACCCACACCTAAAAATCATTACACAATTTCCATAATTAATTTTAAAATAATAAATTAATAGCAATTAACAACTACTTAATTAAAAATACTTCCCACTCTTTACCACTATAAACCCCACAACTCACATCTAAAATTAATTACACAATTGCCATATTTCAATTTCAATTAATTGATTAGCATTAATTAACAAATTATGAGTTAATTAAAAATAAATTACTTCCCACCCTTTACCCCTATAAACCCCACAATCCACTCCTAAATAATGACACAATTAACATAATTAATTAATTAATAATAAACAACCAATTCATAATTACTAAATAATAAATTACTTCCTACAATTAGCACTATAAAATCTAAATTAAATAAATAATAATACATTTAAAAAAAATCATTAATTTATAAGTAAATTACTTCCCACCCTTTACCTCTATAAACCCCACAACCCACTCCTAAAAAATAACACGATTACCATAATTAATTACCAATTAATTAATATTAATTAACAACCAATTAATAATTAATTAATAATAAATTACTTCCCACAATTAACACTATAAAATCTAAATTAAATAAATATTACTAAATAAAAAATAATCATTAATTTACTATAAATAAATTACTTCCCACCCTATTTCCCTATAAACCTACAACCCGCTACGGAACTAAAAACGCAAAATGTAATTAAAATAAAATTGATAACTACTAAAAAATTAACACATATATTAAAAAACAAAAACAATACTTATACAAAAAAATAGATCACATACATTTAAAATACATA
The DNA here is from genome assembly GCA_963921515.1 of Calotriton arnoldi. Lineage (NCBI taxonomy): Eukaryota > Metazoa > Chordata > Amphibia > Caudata > Salamandridae > Calotriton > Calotriton arnoldi. The sequence continues at coordinate 3,222,358 of CAWUFW010000339.1, forward strand.
CTAAAATACATAACACTCGTTAAAAAATCAATATTTTGAACAACTATATTTTTGCAAACGATATTAATGACTTCAATAGTTTTAAAAACAATATTTCTTACCTTAAAGTCGATATTCTTGACCACGATATTCTTGCTGTCGATATTTCTGTGTCACAATATTTCCAACTCGATATTTGTGTAAGTCGACATTTCCAAATCGATATTATGTCTGCATACCCTCAATGCTTGCAAATGTTACAGCGGAACCGCTGTAGGTACAAAATCACATTTCCTAATGAATGACCATGAAACTCATGTTTATTCTAAGGTAAGCAACCTAAGCAAAAGTGAAAGTGAAAGGCATGTGTCAAAGTTATTCATACTACAATACTATGCAGAACGCTGTCATTCTGTCCATATTGGGCCTCTCCTTGTCCAGTAATCAGATAAAGTCAATGTAGAAAAGTATGCATATCAGATCTTCACCCCCATTTGTACACAGCAGGGACCTTGTCTCTCTGTGCGATGCTGCATTGTATGTCAGTCCGGAATAAAAGAACCCAGGAAATACTAGCCATAGTAAGAGGCATGGGTTCATATATTATCAGACTACCACAGCACTGTGTGTACATTCCGAATGCTGTCATTGCTAAAGCACCATATCCGCTTCAATACGGAGAAACTGATATAAGCGAAAAAGAAGCACTGTTCAAAGAAAATTAGAGACCAAACTCACTCTAGAGGGGGGAGCATTGTAAATGTTGCTTTTTCAGAGTGGAATCCCAGTTGCCAATACAATGTATTCATTTTGGGCCTATAATAAAATAATCACCACAGTCCAATATTCAATCTTAGATAGATCCCAAAAATTGGAGACAAAATGTCTCTCTATGAAGTGTGGGCGAAGATCAGATACTTATAAAATAAAATTCACACTATATCGAAGTGCAGCTCAATGTAGCCAGTTTCCACATTAAGGGGTCTATTACGATGGCGGTTGGATGTCCACCGCCGGGCCGGCGGTGGTGCCCGCCGGACCGGCGGTGGACATCCGACCGCGATCGCAAGCCAGAAATTTGCCGGTCAAATTAGGATGGCGGTGGTGACCGCGGCGGTGGGAAATTCCGACTGCCGCTTTTCCGCCGGTTGCCATCCGCACTCCTGCCTGGCAGACGGAGCAGGACCGGGATAATGGTAGCGGTGCAGAGCAGGCTCCGCCGGCAGAATTATGATGCCGGCGGTAGCCTGCCTTTCCTCAGCGGTCAGACTGCCATAGAAAGGCATGCGGAGATTGTCTTCCGGGGGCCCGTTGCGGGCCCCCAATGTTTTGGAGGGGGTGTGGGTGCACTGGGGGGGTACCCATGGTCCCCCCCTACATTTCCCTGTACCAGGTGGCAGGCACTGTGCAGTACCTGCCACGCAGTGCAGGGAAATGCAGGACATGCTCCTTTGGACATCGTGGCGGTGCTGCGGGCAGCAGCAACTGCCGCAATGTTAAGGCCCGCGATCCGACCGCCGCAGTCGGAGTTCGACCGCGGGTCATCGTAATTCGACCGGCGGTGATGTCGCGGTCCATGCGGGAGGTCTTTACCCGCTACCATGGCGGTCGGGGAGGTTTTCTGACCGCCATCGTAATAGGCCCCTTAGCTAGAGAAGAGCAGAAAGAAGCCCTCATGTAGTTAACAGCTAGTGTGCCTCCCTAGAGCACATTCCTCAGTATGGGGTGGCTCTATTGGAAACCAATGGAAACAGAACCACTGTTACCTATGTTGTCTGTGTACCACGCATGTCCCGAAACTACTGCCACACTCACAGAGTGATAAATATCTGTAGAAACAACATAATTATTGATGCTGTGTGCCTGTACCTAACAATAGATATATTCATAAGCATAATAGTAGGATTAGGTATCAAAAGTTGCGTAATTTTCTGCAATTTAAACTCAAGACAAAAATGGTCATAAGAGCATGAGTAATCCTGAAACTCTGATAGTGTGAGGGCTGTGGACAAGCAGTTGCTCTTAATAATCAATGTGCGGATTGAAAAGTGCCACCCAGCAATAGTTCTAGCTCTAAAAAAGGAGTTAGGAAAAATGATTTAGGAAAAATGAAGGCTGAAATTGTGGTATTTGAAATTGTTGTATTAAAACAGGCCAATCAACTTGAGAAGCAGAAAAGTGTTGTCCTGTACAACATCTCTAGAGCAACATGATATGCCTTGACAACATTAATAATAATAACCCGGTATTTGTAAAGTGCGAACTAATCACCCCCAAGGGTCTCAAGGCGGTGGGGGCCGTCGGGAAGATTAAGCGAGCTATTGCCCAGAGTCACATGGTGCTGAGCTAACCTGCCGCCGACGATCGAACCGTGAGCCCCGTGTGTTGGAGTCAGCCTCACTGGCCGCTGTGCCACACCTCTTCCTCTTAAGACAGACATTAAGACAGAGGGCCTTATTTAGATCTCGGTGGATGGAATGCTCCATCACAAACATGATAGATATCCCCTCCGCCATATTACGATCTTCATCCATATATTGGGATGATAATACCGTGGACAGGATATTCGTCATGTTTGTGATGGAGTATTCCCTCCTGCCAAGATAATAATCAGGTCCAGAATCCGAATATCACTATTAAACCCTCTGGCAAAGGGTGAGCCATAATTATTCAGGACACTAGCAAATATGAAGAAGAGATTTAGACAACTCAATAATGTGGAACTTTATAAAAAAAACTACTAAGTAACCCAAAAAGGAAGAGCCAAGATGAGATCTGCATAACAACAGAGGTAGGATTTCAGTCTGGGCTCATTAGTGAAAGAAAACATGCATACCCAACAGACCATACAGAGAACACTAGTCATTTACACGCTCCCTAAAGTATACAATAATTTACAAGAGGCACCAGGGAGACCCTTAGGGGCCGATTCCGATCTCGGTCGGAGGCGCACCCAATACCATTCGGTCGGGAAAAAAGCCATGCGAAAGCCTGTTTCCCGACCGAACCGTACGCGGGTCCGGCCGAGCGAGTACGATGCGAATTCGCCGACCGACTCGTCCGGGCGACCCGACCGCTCCGACCGACTCGTACCCGGATCGTACCGCTCCGACCGACTCGGTCGGACCCGATTCGCACCGCGCAATGGAGACGTTTTCCGGCCGGGTAAGTACGATGCGCACCTCGACCGCTCCGACCGACTCGCGCCGTCCGACTCGAACTCGCTGTCGGAGCCGTACTTTGGGGGTCCGTGTCGGACCCCCCTGTACGCGTACCCGTGCGAGGCGCACACAGGGGGGACCCATGGGTCCCCCCTACCTGTGCGTGTACGCCGCGAAGCGCTTCGCGGCGTACTCGCTGTAGGGGGCGCCCTTGTCCGCCTCGCACCCATTGAGGCAATGGGAGCCCGCGTACGCGTTGTACGACCGGCTCCCATTGAGTTCAATGGGAGTCCGACCGACTCGTGTCCGATAACATACGGACGCATCGTACTCGTTCGGTCGGACTGCACGGGTCCGATTCGGTCGGAAATCTCTCCGGGTCCGGCTCGGTCGGAGAAATTTCCGGCCCGAATCGGAATCGACCCCTTTGTTTTAGGGTGTGACTCTGTTTTGGAACCACTCTGCAAATTTGTGGATTTTTTAATAAAAGATGAAGTCCCCAAAATTGCCTTGAAGTATGGACTTCATAAACATTGTGGATGGGCTGAAATATGGCCACCAACAAGAGTCCCTGTAACTTTAGTTGTGGGTTCTCTGTTCACCAACATCCCGCAAACAGCTGAGCTTGGGAAACCATAAAGAGGGTACTGATCCAGAGTAGGAATAACAACAACACTCCATCAGAATTTTTTTACAACTCACTGCAATTGCTTTGAGCAAAAACTACTTCATGTTCAGAAATGAATTTTGCATGCAAACCAATATAGTGGCTATGGGAGTATGTTTTGCATCAGACATATCTAGCATGTTTGTTGCTGAATTTGAATTTACAGAGTAATCAATGACTACAACCCTCTAGGTTTTAGCCAATCCCAACATGTTTTAGGGGTTAGGGCAAATGCACTGGGGCCTGGTTAGTAGTGTACCTGTTCACAGAGTCAAAAAACAGCTGGATAAGTCCAGAAAAAATGGAGGTGAGCACACAAAAAGAGGCCCTTTCTCACACAGACATCTATAAAAGATGCCCTAAGAAAAAAAGAAACTTAGGAAGAACTTGTGGCAGAAATGTGGCACATGATAGGATGGGATGGGACAGGATGAGAGGTGGCGTTAGGTGTGGGTTGACTCTGGGAAACACACCCCTTCTACCCATTAATTTAAATGTCAGCAAAGGAGTGACAGAAACGAAGGTTGATAATTTTAAATGGATTGGGGACCGAGCTTTGAAGCAAGGAAGGAATACTTTAACAAATACAGCAGATGGTATTGAGAAAGGAAATTGACTTACCACCATTCGCCCCAGCAATTGCTACATCCGCCTGTTCCCTCCCAAAGTTAGAACTGGACCTTGTCTTCCTCCATGGTGTGGGCTTAGGTGGATTCCAGACAAAAACAGAAGGCATTTGCTTAGTAATATCACCACCAACCGCAGTCTATGCAAAAGTTGAAAAACAACACCTAAAAAATGTGAAAATATTGCTAGCTGAAGTTTGGAATGTTTACATCTACATTTAAAAAACCAAATAGTCAACAATTCAATGCTATAAAACAAAGTTTTTATATTGGGTGGAAATACCTAGGAAAGGGTCAGGAAAACAATGATTTAAGTAATGGACAGGGGAAATGTAAAATACAAGTAAGGGAGAGTTTGCTGCTACGGCAACAAAAAGGAGGAAAGAAGGGGAAAAACATGAGAAAGTAGGCTGCAAAAACAGAAGGGAATATAAAAGGAAACACTGGGAGGTATGCAGCTAAAGGAGAAGTTAGGGAAAAGAGTAACAAAAATACCAAAAATGAAAAATGCAGAAGGCCATGCTGCATATTAGGTAGGAATAATTGTTAAATCTAAGAACAGTAAACAAATAAATATGATTTACCAACAGCAGAGCACCCATGTGAGCAAGGGTTATTTCTGAGTCACAACGCATTGGTGCCATCCACATAAGATAATGCACTTTTCGTGCCAGAGTGGAGTGCCTGCGTCCACTGTCTTTGTTGCCAATAAGTACAAATTTTAAAAAGACTTAGGGGCCGATTCCGATCTCGGCCGGTAGTGCTCCGAATCGGATTTGGATTCACCGGATCCGATTCGGAGCCCTGTTTCCCGACCGAACCGTACGCGGGTCCGGCCGAGCGAGTACGATGCAAGCACCCCGAAATCGCCGACCGACTCGAACGCGGCTTCAACACGCTCCGACCGACTCGCATGGACACGACTCGCACCGCGCTATGGAGACGTTTCCCGGCCGGGTAAGTACGATGCGCGCCGCGAGCAGTCCGACCGACTCGCGCCGTCCGGCTTGAAAAAGCTGTCGGAGCCGGACTTTGGGGTCCGCGTCGGACCCCCTGTATGCGTAGGCGCGCGAGTCGCACACAGGGGGGACCCATGGGTCCCCCTACCTGTGCATGTATGCCGCGATGCGCATGGATGCGTACCCGCTGTAGGGGGCGCCCTTGTTTGCCTCGCACCCATTGAGTCAATGGGAGCCCGCGTACGCGTTGTACGACAGGCTCCCATTGACTTCAATGCATGCTATCGGACTCGAGTCGGTCGGACTCCCATTGACTTCAATGGGAGTCCGACCGACTCGAGTCCGATAGCATGCGTGCGCATCGTACTCGCTCGGTCGGACTGCTAGGGTCCGATTCGGTCGGAATTCTCTCCGGGTCCGGCTCGGTCGGAGAGATTTCCGGCCCGAATCGGAATCGGCCCTTTTTGTTTTAAAACCTCCTGTAAAGTAACTAAAATAACATTAAAAAAAGTTAATCATCAGTCACCTGTTGGTGCCACAGCCTCAATCCCAAGTGGGTTCAGCAGGTCCTGCTCCCGATGCAACATGTTGGCCCAGCGGTGCATCCCCTGCCACTGGATGCATGTGACACCAATGAGGCAGCGCATCCTGCTCTGCACCATCCCCTTGCATACCTTCCTCTGGGAAGAAGTATAGCCCTTACCAGGCCTGCTGCCAACATGAAAGTGAAGTTGTGCTGCACTAAAATGACAAGAGCTACCACTTCCTCCTCTGATCAAATGTCTATGTTGGGACAGAAAGTGGGTGTCCTGGGGCTCACTGACTGCTTCTACCATGACTGATGGTACGGGGGTTGAAAAACAAAACCAAAATGCAATTAAAAATAAAAGCACAGGGGCATGACAAACAGACAAAAAGAGAAAATAAAGGTGGAAAATAGGAAAAGTAGACAGGAATGGATGTAGCGAGATGGCATGGGGAAACGTGAGAGAACAGCTATGCAGGAGTAGGCTGGAGTGCCCGACCCTAATTAAAATGGCCATGCGTGCATTGCATGTCGTACCATTTTGCACTATTTTTTATCACGAAATGCATCTTTGTTTCATTATTGTGCTTGAGATACATTTTGCATAATTATGCATCATTTTTGGGGAATTTTGCATAATTACATTTGCCTAAATAATGAGAATTTTGCTCATCTTCTTGATGGGTGACTCTCAAAAGTAGGAGAGCTGGTTCAAGGATGGATTACTTACTCACAAGTCTTCAAACCACCGTACACATCATCTTTTCCAATTCCTGGGATAGTAGACACACACACACCCCGATCCTCCACCACTACCTGGTGACAAGAAAAACGGGAAGGTATCAATTGATCACTACATGGTCAATTTTGTTCAACTGCCCACTGCCGATGTCAAAGACCTTCAGATTAGTACAGTACACCCTCTTCCTGTTCTGAAATTTCCTCAAGAAGAGTACAATTGAGTTGAAATCATTAATCCCATTCCTTGGACTGAGGAGCCTGCTGTGTCTTGAGCTTTAAACCCATCATCAAGTACCTATCTGGATGTTGTGCAAGCAACATCTTCAACAATTGATCCTGCTGCAAAATCAACTATAATAGCTACAATTACATGCTTATGTGCACCACAGAAAGAATCTCCACCAAATGATGCCAATAATCACATTATTTTGGATCAGCCCAATCCAAATCCTGAAACAGTAGCTGTTTTTCTTCCGTCTCTCCAAGAGGGATGAGAAATGTCAACTTCTTAAATTATTTGATCCTACTAATGCATTCTTCCCTGTTGCTGGGGCAGTGACAGGTATATCCACCCATCATGGTTCTATTTTTGGATATTTGCCACAATGTCATCATGTCTGTTGAGTATTAGCATGCCAATTATTATTTTGTTGATGGTGCATGAGCACTATCTTCCTGAAAGTATGACACCATCACCTGTGATACAAAAGTGTAACCACACTACTCATCGCGCAGAGCTAAAAGAGACATTCACGCTACTAACATCAGTGCATATTCACTAGCTACCTAATCTATGCCCTACAGAAATTATTCTAATTCCCTACAATTTTGAGATTTTATTGAATGGCATTGTCACTCCAACTCCATTTACAAGTTCATGGGACATCAATGTTGTTAAACAACTGACTGTTTATTTAAGTTCATATGGTTCATTGGACAATGACGATCCTTGTCTTGATGCAGCTAACCATCAGGACCTGTTCTGTTGTCATCATTATGGTCACAACTACATTCACTGATTAAACACTCATGGAGGTCTGTGGTACTCCCCCAATTAATAGTGCTAAACGTTTTCAAAACAAGCTTTACTATTTTAATAATAAAAACAGACCAACCCCATCTGCTTTTTATTATTTACATGAAACTGAAAGGTTTCAAAAGATTTTGATCACTCATCTTAGGGGTAAATATTCACCACAATTTATAGATTCATTTCTAGAACAAGGCTATAAGTGGTTTTATTCATACTAGGCCCCCCTGCTATGACTTTCTATTTGGCGGACTGAGGAGGCATCATTGGCACGGGCCATAATCACCGATTGCTTGGAATGTGATAAGGGCTCCTCTATCCCTTGGATAGCATATTTTAAAGAATCATTTGATGGGGGTTGATTGTCTCATGTATTTCTGACACAGCTTCTTGATGTGCCATTGACAAAAAAACAGATGTCTGCATTATTTAAAGCCAAGTTGCATGCGAAGAGGGTTAGGGATGAATCTCAGAAAACAACCATTATAAACTACCTATCTATAAATATGGGGGATAACTCAGATAGTTATTTATGGAAAACAAGAGGGAATTGGGAGCGCTCCCTTCTATTTGGGTTTAGAGCAGATACGGTTAAGTACCTACTTTGTTTTCCTATAGGGTACCAATCAAATTAGCCATAAGAGTCTGTCTATGTAACAATGTCTCAAAACATTCAATGGTTCACTTTCTCTTTTTGTAACTTTTATAAATTGTATACTAAAAGTTTTTGGTCCCCCTTATGAGATTTAGGCATCTAAGGCACTGTGTAGCAGCATATCACTTTGTCCAGCAACTTTTAGACGAAGACACACGTACAGTTGTACGCCTATTTCTTTTTTGCTGCTGTACACTCACAGGGCACTATACACTTTACTTGAACTGTGAGAACTGCTATAAACTTAGAATTTAAGTGTTACATTTTCATAAATTCTGTTAATCGAGGATGTATTTAATCCCTCGTATTTTAATATATTTTATCTGATTTCATGTGTATTTATGTATACTTTTATGTTTGTGCTCTCAGCTGAATAAAGCTTGTTTATTCATTCATTCATTCATCAAGGATATATAGATTAAAAGAATAATATTGATGAGAAGAGTGTAGGAGAACTAAAGTTTGGCAAATTTATGGGACTGCCACCTTATCTCCAGCATTTATGACCTTTAGAGAAATTATCTTTTTGAATGAAACTGTGAAGAAAACTGCCTGCATTAGCGTTCCTTTTCTTTCAGATTTAAAGACATACTCAAGTGTGGAAATTAAATTGTTGCATTTTGCAGATTGGAAAATATTGCTCATAGCGATTTGAATGGCAAGGTTCAGAACGGCGCTAATATGATAAAATATAACATTGTATGGTTCCAATAGGATAGACTTATGGCCAATAATTACTAATATGTGTATATAGAGGTTTCTATGTAAAGCTAAATGCCCATTGGCAAATAGACAAGATGCTAGCTACAATACATATGGTCTTCTGACAGTGACTACCTAAAGGTGTGGGTGAGCTTTGTCAGAGTTGGTTGTCATGATCTAGTATGAAAGATGGGAAAAAAACGTATTTGAAAGATAAGTGAAGAATGGACTTGAGCAATTTTCTTTTAGGACCATGTACTGTGAAAAGAATTAGCAGTTCAAAGCTACAATCATCCATGCAACTGTGATATCAAATCGTATAGAATTGGGAACTGGTTTCTTCTTGGTTTACCATGTCATACACAGATTTTGGGGCATCTGCGATTATCATACTGGCTTCTAGTGGAAAATATGCAATGTGACTACCCTCCGGAAACTTCTCAGGACATGCATGCTCAGACTATAGGTGAGTTAGGCCATTAGCATGCGTTCCCAGCAGCTGGAGGACACTTACTGGCAATCGGGCACTTAGAAATACTTAACAAAATGAATGAATATAACATATTAGTAACAGGTTTCAATCAAAGTATTTCACAGTGACAAAACTAGTAAGTTAGCTGACTAACAGTGTAATCTTCTACATTTTGTAGATGTGTATAAATGTCAATGCTCTTTTCTTGAAATATTAAAACACCTTTACCTATCGGTCAAGCTTCTAGGTGGTGGTTCAAACTTTTATATGCAGTGACCTGTAGGTGAAAAGCATAGGAAATAGTTGAAGGAAATGTTTCTGTTTTTAGCCACACTTCTGCCTATTAACAAAGGTAAATTTAACCTGTCGATTTACTCATGTGCAAATTTACTACTGGACCTAGTAGTAACTTTACACTTTTTTGCTATTCACCACTTCAGAATGTACATTTACTACTAGGTGCAGACTTACATATCTCCACCTGCTCAGAACTAGGAGGGGAGCCTGCTTGAACAAGATTTATGAGTTTAAAGGTACTTCTGGTACGTTTTCGCACATAGGCAGAAGTCCTATGAAAGGAAAAATAATAAAGATTATTAATTGTTTTAATAAAATACAAATATTTTAATGTAAAATAAAGTTATAAATTAACTTAAAAGAAGTAGTATTAACAAAGAACTAAGGAAATAAGATGCTACAGTTCATTAACTCACCAAAATAAAGGTTTAATAAATAATTAAATAAATAAAATATATTAAAACTATTTAAAATTATGATTTAGAATAATATTAAAAACTACTGTCAATATCATTTTTATATTTATTATTAAATACATTGTATTTAAATGTATTCCTTTCATTATTTTTAATTCATTTTTATTTATTATTAAACTACCTGTAAACAAAGATGTAAATATGAATTTATTTATGAAAAAAATATTGTAAATTGAATAAATCTTTAAAAATATTAAATTGCACAGACACACACACATATACATACACACACGACGTATGCAGATATATAAATATATATATATATATATATATATATATATATATATATATATATATATATATATATATATATATATATATATATTCACTGAAAAAACCATAGGTTTTAGGGACAGTTATAGTTAGTTGGACATTTCACTCGTACAAAACCATAGAAATTCCCCGTTATAGTTAGTTCAGCTAACTATAACTCGCGCCCCGCAATGCACTGCTGATGACGTCACATATTACATCACTCATGACATGGTCAGTGACATCACTGATGACATCACTGATGACATCACTGATGACATCATCCAGTGTCTGTGTGTTTCTGTAAAGTTTAAATATGTTTAATATATATAGGGAAAGGCGTATTGAAGAATGAGTGGGTGTATAAGTGTCTGAATGGATGATTTAGTACGTGAGTGACTGACTCTACAAGTGAGTGATTAAATGTATCTTACTGAATGCATGGGTTAGTGACTAAACTGTGTGAATGTCTGTATCCGTCTGTCTGTTGGTTTGTAAGCGGCTGCATGGCTTTCTGAATAGCTACATGAGTGTCTACATGGGTTATTGATTGATTGTCTGAGTATCTGTATGGGTGCCTGAGTGTTTGTGTGGGTGGGGTGTGTGTGACACTGTGCATAGATGTGTGAGTTGGTGATTCACTGGGTGCATGGTTTCAAGAGTGCATCTGTGATGGACTGTATGGGTGGGTGAGTGTGTGTATGGGTGTGTTAGTGATTGAATGTATATCTCAGTGGTACATGTGTGAGTAACTACATATGTGAAAGGCAGTATATATATGTGTTGGAGTATATAAATGGCTATAAGTGAGAGTGTGTGATTGTGAGAGTGGCTGTATGGATGAGTGTGTACTTGTATCAGTGATTGTATAAGAGCGTAAGAATGTGCTAGTATTTGTATGAGTAAGTGAGCTGGTGTGTGTATAACTGTATAGGTGAGTAAATGGGTGTGTGATTACGTTTTTGCATGACTGACTAGGTGTGTGAGTACCTCTATGGATGAGTGGCGGTGTGTGAGTGTTTATATAGGTGTATGAGTGCATATGATAGTCCTGTACTGAGTGACTAAGTATGAGTGACTGTACGGGTGAGTGAGTGGATGTGTGTGTAGACCTAAGAATCAGTGAGTGGGTATGTAGTTTTTGGTGTTGGAGTGTCTATGTTTTTGAGAATGGCAGTCTGTAATTTAGAGTGGGTGTATCAAAAGTTATATTAGGGTGTGAGAAGATGCATGAAATTATCACATGGATGATGTCATCAGTGATGTCATTTGAGATGTCATCAGTGATGTCACTGACCATGTCATGAGTGATGTAATATGTGACGTCATCAGCAGTGCATTGCGAGGCGCGAGTTATAGTTAGCTGAACTAACTATAACGGGGAATTTCTATGGTTTTGTACGAGTGAAATGTCCAACTAACTATAACTGTCCCTAAAACCTATGGTTTTTTCAGTGAATTTCAAAGGTTTTTAAATGCTAATTTCTAACTATAACGTGTCTGAAACCTATGGTTTTTTCAGTGAATTTCAAAGGTTTTTTAAATGCTAATTTCTAACTATAACGTGGCTGAAACCTATGATTTTTAAGTGAATTTCAAAGGTTTTTTTAAATGCTAGTTTCTAACTATGCCTACAGAGGTAGGACATGTGAAGAAAGAAGAAAAAACGCACAGAAAGAAGCAAAAGATGTGCAGAAAGAACCAACAGAGGAGCAGAAAGAGGCCTTGTTGCAAAATCATCCTGTGCCCACAACTTTTTCAGACGGGTACTGGTGGTAACTGACTCTGACTAACCAGAGCCAGTGCTATGCTAAAAGACACTTAGAATACAGTGAAAACACCTAGATACACTAGGGAACACTATGCGTTGGGGTACCCCTGTGATTAGCATGACCTCCTCTGCAAGTCCCTAGTACATAATAGGGCAGGGGATTAAAACTACCTCTTAAAACGCGCTACAGGGTGCACAGTGGTGAAGGAGGGGGCCTGAGGTGACATGTGTGCAAACGCACCCCGTGGTGCGTTTTAAGTTGCGGGATTAAGTCCCCTTGAATTCTGAGGGTCCCTGGGGCCCAACTAGCCCCCAGGTACCTACAGTTAGGACCACAGAGCTGAGTTGCAGAGAGGCGTTCCGAGGCCACGCACCTTTTTTCACCTCTCTGCAACGCAACTCTGTTGTGCTTACTGAAGGTACCTGGTGGGCTAGTTGGCCCCAGGGTCCCTCAGGATTCAAAAGGAATGAATTCCCCAACTTAAAACGCACCACAGGGCGTGTTTGCGCACATGTCACCTGAGGCCCCGCCCCTCCCTTCACCACTGTGCAAACGCGCCCGTGGTGCGTTTTATGTTGGGGGATTAGGTCACCTTGAATCCTGAGGGTCCCTGGGGCCCAACTAGCCCACTAGGTACTTCCAGTAAGCACCACAGGCCTGCGTTGCAACGCCTGTAACAAATTGTGCAGTTGTGTTTAGGTAGTGAAGAGGGTCGTGCTGGGGGTAGTGTTTTAGGGTTTAGGGTAGTGTAGGGTTTAGGGTAGTGCAGTGGTGTTTGTGTAGTGTAGGGGGTCATGCTGGGGGTAGATTTAGGGTTTAGGGTAGTGCAGTGGTGTTTGGGTAGTGTAGGGAGTCGTGCTGGGGGAGTGTTTTAGGGTTTAGGGTAGTGCAGTGGTGTTTGGGTAGTGTAGGGGGTCGTGCTGGGGGTAGTGTTTTAGGGTTTAGGGTAGTGCAGTGGTGTTTGGGTAGTGTAGGGGGTCATGCTGGGGGTAGTGATTTAGGGTAGTGCAGTGGTGTTTGGGTAGTGTAGGGGTACTGTTGGGGGTAGTGTTTTAGGGTTTAGGGTAGTGCAGTGGTGTTTGGGTAGTGTAGGGATACTGCTGGGGGTAGTTTTTTAGGGTTTAGGGTAGTGCAGTGGTGTTTGGGTAGTGTAGTGGTTCGTGCTGGGGGTAGTTTTTAGGGTTTAGGGTTGTGCAGTGGTGTTTGTGTAGTGTAGGGGGTAGTGTTTTAGGGTTTAGGGTAGTGCAGTGGTGTTTGTGTAGTGTAGGAGGTCGTGTTTTAGGGTTTAGGGTAGTGCAGTGGTCTTTGGGTAGTGTAGGGAGTCGTGCGGGGGTAGTGTTTTAGGGTTTAGGGTAGTGTAGTGTAGGGGTCATGCGGGGGGTAGTGTTTTAGGGATTAGGGTAGTGCATTGGTGTTTGGGTAGTGTAGGGGGTCATGCGGGGGGAGTGTTTTAGGGTTTAGGGCAGTGCAGTGGTGTTCGGGTAGTGTAGTGGGTCGTGCTGGGGGAGTGTTTTAGGGTTTAGGGCAGTGCAGTGGTGTTCGGGTAGTGTAGGGGGTCGTGCTGGGGGAGTGTTTGAGGGTTTAGGGCAGTGCAGTCGTGTTCGGGTAGTGTAGGGGGTTGTGCTGGGGGTAGTATTTTAGGGTTTAGGGTAGTGCAGTGGTGTTCGGGTAGTGTAGGGGGTCATGCTGGGGGTAGTGTTCTAGGGTTTAGGGCAGTGCAGTGGAGTTTGGACAGTGTAGGGGGTAATGCTGGGGGTGGTGTTTTAGGGTTTAGGGCAGTGCAGTTGTGTTCGGGCAGTGTAGGGGGTCGTGCTGGGGGTGGTGTTTCAGGGTTTAGGGCAGTTCAGTGGTGTTCGGGCAGTGTAGGGGGTGGTGTTTCAGGGTTTAGGGCAGTGCAGTGGTGTTCGGGCAGTGTAGGGGGTCGTGCTGGGGGTGGTGTTTCAGGGTTTGGGGCAGTGCAGTGGTGTTCGAGCAGTAAAGGGGGTCGTGCTGGGGGTGGTGTTTCAGGGTTTAGGACAGTGCAGTGGTGTTCGGGCAGTGTAGGGGCGGTGCAGGGGGTGGTGTTTCAGGGTTTAGGGCAGTGCAGTGGTGTTCGGGCAGTGTAGGGGGTGCTGCAGGGTGTGGTGTTTCAGGGTTTAGGGCAGTGCAGTGGTGTTCGGGCAGTGTAGGGGGTCATGCTGGGGGAGTGTTTTAGGGTTTAGGGCAGTGCAGTGGTGTTCGGGTAGTGTAGGGGGTCGTGCTGGGGGAGTGTTTTAGGGTTTAGGGCAGTGCAGTGGTGTTCGAGCAGTAAGGGGGTCGTGCTGGGGGTGGTGTTTCAGGGTTTAGGGCAGTGCAGTGGTGTTCGGGCAGTGTAGGGGGCGGTGCAGGGGGTGGTGTTTCAGGGTTTAGGGCAGTGCAGTGGTGTTCGGGCAGTGTAGGGGTGCTGCAGGGTGTGGTGTTTCAGGGTTTAGGGCAGTGCAGTGGTGTTCGGGCAGTGTAGGGGGTCATGCAGGGGTGGTGTTTCAGGGTTTAGGGCAGTGCAGTGGTGTTCGGGCAGTGTAGGGGGTCGTGCTGGGGCTGGTGTTTCAGGGTTTAGGGAAGTACAGTGGTGTTCGGGCAGTGTAGGGGGTCGTGCTGGGGCTGGTGTTTCAGGGTTTAGGGCAGTACAGTGGTGTTCGGGCAGTGTAGGGGGTCGTGCTGGGGCTGGTGTTTCAGGGTTCAGGGCAGTGCAGTGGTGTTCGGGCAGTGTAGGGGGTTGTGCTGGGGCTGGTGTTTCAGGGTTTAGGGCAGTGCAGTGGTGTTCGGGCAGTGTAGGTGGTCGTGCTGGGGCTGGTGTTTCAGGGTTTAGGGCAGTGCAGTGGTGTTCGGGCAGTGTAGGGGGTCATGCTGGGGCTGGTGTTTCAGGGTTTAGGGCAGTGCAGTGGTGTTCGGGCAGTGTAGGGGGTCTTGCTGGGGCTGGTGTTTCAGAGTCTAGGGCAGTGCAGTGGTGTTCGGGCAGTGTAGGGGGTCTTGCTGGGGCTGGTGTTTCAGGGTTTAGGGCAGTGCAGTGGTGTTCGGGCAGTGTAGGGGGTCGTGCTGGGGGTGGTGTTTCAGGGTTTCGGGCAGTGCAGTGGTGTTTGGGCACTGTAGGGGGTCGTGCTGGGGCTAGTGTTTCAGGATTTAGGGCAGAGCAATGGTGTTCAGGCAGTGTAGGGGTTTTTGCTGGAGGTGGTGTTTCAGGGTTTAGGGCAGTGCAGTGGTGTTCAGGCAGTGTAGGGGGTGGTGTTTCAGGGTTTAGGGCACTGGTGTTCAGGCAGTGTAGGGGTCTTGCTGGGGTTGATGTTTCAGGGTTTAGGGCAGTGCAGTGGTGTTCGGGCAGTGTAGGGGGTCGCGCTGAGGGTGGTGTTTCCGGGTTTAGGGCAGTGCAGTGGTGTTCCGGCAGTGTAGGAGGTCGTGCAGGGGGTGGTGTTTCAGGGTTTAGGGCAGTGCAGTGGTGTTCGGGCAGTGTAGGGGTCGTGCTGGGGGTGGTGTTTCAGGGTTTAGGGCAGTGCAGTGGTGTTCGGGCAGTGTAGGGTGTCGTGCTGAGGGGTGGTGTTTCAGGGTTTAGGGCAGTGCAGTGGTGTTCGGGCAGTGTAGGGGGTCGTGCAGGGGTGGGGTTTCAGGGTTTAGGGCAGTGCAGTGGTGTTTGGGCAGTGTAGGGGGTCATGCAGGGGGTGGTGTTTCAGGGTTTAGGGCAGTGCAGTGGTGTTCGGCCAGTGTAGGTGGTCTTGCTGGGGGTGGTGTTTCAGGCTTTAGTGCAGTGGTGTTCGGGCAGTGTAGGGGGTCGTGCTGGGGGTGGTGTTTCAGGGTTTAGGGCAGTGCAGTGGTGTTCGGGTAGTGTAGTGGGTCGTGCTGGGGGAGTGTTTTAGGGTTTAGGGCAGTGCAGTGGTGTTCGGGTAGTGTAGGGGTCGTGCTGGGGGAGTGTTTGAGGGTTTAGGGCAGTGCAGTTGTGTTCGGGTAGTGTAGGGGGTTGTGCTGGGGGTAGTATTTTAGGGTTTAGGGTAGTGCAGTGGTGTTCGGGTAGTGTAGGGGGTCATGCTGGGGGTAGTGTTCTAGGGTTTAGGGCAGTGCAGTGGAGTTTGGGCAGTGTAGGGGGTAATGCTGGGGGTGGTGTTTTAGGGTTTAGGGCAGTGCAGTTGTGTTCGGGCAGTGTAGGGGGTCGTGCTGGGGTGGTGTTTCAGGGTTTAGGGCAGTTCAGTGGTGTTCGGGCAGTGTAGGGGTGGTGTTTCAGGGTTTAGGGCAGTGCAGTGGTGTTCGGGCAGTGTAGGGGTCGTGCTGGGGTGGTGTTTCAGGGTTTGGGGCAGTGCAGTGGTGTTCGAGCAGTAAAGGGGGTCGTGCTGGGGGTGGTGTTTCAGGGTTTAGGGCAGTGCAGTGGTGTTCGGGCAGTGTAGGGGGCGGTGCAGGGGTGGTGTTTCAGGGTTTAGGGCAGTGCAGTGGTGTTCGGGCAGTGTAGGGGGTGCTGCAGGGTGTGGTGTTTCAGGGTTTAGGGCAGTGCAGTGGTGTTCGGGCAGTGTAGGGGGTCATGCTGGGGGAGTGTTTTAGGGTTTAGGGCAGTGCAGTGGTGTTCGGGTAGTGTAGGGGGTCGTGCTGGGGGGAGTGTTTTAGGGTTTAGGGCAGTGCAGTGGTGTTCGAGCAGTAAAGGGGGTCGTGCTGGGGGTGGTGTTTCAGGGTTTAGGGCAGTGCAGTGGTGTTCGGGCAGTGTAGGGGGCGGTGCAGGGGGTGGTGTTTCAGGGTTTAGGGCAGTGCAGTGGTGTTCGGGCAGTGTAGGGGGTGCTGCAGGGTGTGGTGTTTCAGGGTTTAGGGCAGTGCAGTGGTGTTCGGGCAGTGTAGGGGGTCATGCAGGGGGTGGTGTTTCAGGGTTTAGGGCAGTGCAGTGGTGTTCGGGCAGTGTAGGGGGTCGTGCTGGGGCTGGTGTTTCAGGGTTTAGGGCAGTACAGTGGTGTTCGGGCAGTGTAGGGGGTCGTGCTGGGGCTGGTGTTTCAGGGTTTAGGGCAGTACAGTGGTGTTCGGGCAGTGTAGGGGGTCGTGCTGGGGCTGGTGTTTCAGGGTTCAGGGCAGTGCAGTGGTGTTCGGGCAGTGTAGGGGGTTGTGCTGGGGCTGGTGTTTCAGGGTTTAGGGCAGTGCAGTGGTGTTCGGGCAGTGTAGGTGGTCGTGCTGGGGCTGGTGTTTCAGGGTTTAGGGCAGTGCAGTGGTGTTCGGGCAGTGTAGGGGGTCATGCTGGGGCTGGTGTTTCAGGGTTTAGGGCAGTGCAGTGGTGTTCGGGCAGTGTAGGGGGTCTTGCTGGGGCTGGTGTTTCAGAGTCTAGGGCAGTGCAGTGGTGTTCGGGCAGTGTAGGGGGTCTTGCTGGGGCTGGTGTTTCAGGGTTTAGGGCAGTGCAGTGGTGTTCGGGCAGTGTAGGGGGTCGTGCTGGGGGTGGTGTTTCAGGGTTTCGGGCAGTGCAGTGGTGTTTGGGCACTGTAGGGGGTCGTGCTGGGGCTAGTGTTTCAGGATTTAGGGCAGAGCAATGGTGTTCAGGCAGTGTAGGGGTTTTTGCTGGAGGTGGTGTTTCAGGGTTTAGGGCAGTGCAGTGGTGTTCAGGCAGTGTAGGGGGTGGTGTTTCAGGGTTTAGGGCACTGGTGTTCAGGCAGTGTAGGGGGTCTTGCTGGGGTTGATGTTTCAGGGTTTAGGGCAGTGCAGTGGTGTTCGGGCAGTGTAGGGGGTCGCGCTGGGGGTGGTGTTTCCGGGTTTAGGGCAGTGCAGTGGTGTTCCGGCAGTGTAGGAGGTCGTGCAGGGGTGGTGTTTCAGGGTTTAGGGCAGTGCAGTGGTGTTCGGGCAGTGTAGGGGGTCGTGCTGGGGGTGGTGTTTCAGGGTTTAGGGCAGTGCAGTGGTGTTCGGGCAGTGTAGGGTGTCGTGCTGAGGGGTGGTGTTTCAGGGTTTAGGGCAGTGCAGTGGTGTTCGGGCAGTGTAGGGGGTCGTGCAGGGGGTGGGGTTTCAGGGTTTAGGGCAGTGCAGTGGTGTTTGGGCAGTGTAGGGGTCGTGCAGGGGGTGGTGTTTCTGGGTTTAGGGCAGTGCAGTGGTGTTCGGCCAGTGTAGGTGGTCTTGCTGGGGGTGGTGTTTCAGGCTTTAGTGCAGTGGTGTTCGGGCAGTGTAGGGGGTCGTGCTGGGGGTGGTGTTTCAGGGTTTAGGGCAGTGCAGTGGTGTTCGGGTAGTGTAGTGGGTCGTGCTGGGGGGAGTGTTTTAGGGTTTAGGGCAGTGCAGTGGTGTTCGGGTAGTGTAGGGGGTCGTGCTGGGGGAGTGTTTGAGGGTTTAGGGCAGTGCAGTCGTGTTCGGGTAGTGTAGGGGGTTGTGCTGGGGGTAGTATTTTAGGGTTTAGGGTAGTGCAGTGGTGTTCGGGTAGTGTAGGGGGTCATGCTGGGGGTAGTGTTCTAGGGTTTAGGGCAGTGCAGTGGAGTTTGGGCAGTGTAGGGGGTAATGCTGGGGGTGGTGTTTTAGGCTTTAGGGCAGTGCAGTTGTGTTCGGGCAGTGTAGGGGGTCGTGCTGGGGTGGTGTTTCAGGGTTTAGGGCAGTTCAGTGGTGTTCGGGCAGTGTAGGGGGTGGTGTTTCAGGGTTTAGGGCAGTGCAGTGGTGTTCGGGCAGTGTAGGGGGTCGTGCTGGGGGTGGTGTTTCAGGGTTTGGGGCAGTGCAGTGATGTTCGAGCAGTAAAGGGGGTCGTGCTGGGGGTGGTGTTTCAGGGTTTAGGGCAGTGCAGTGGTGTTCGGGCAGTGTAGGGGGCGGTGCAGGGGTGGTGTTTCAGGGTTTAGGGCAGTGCAGTGGTGTTCGGGCAGTGTAGGGGGTGCTGCAGGGTGTGGTGTTTCAGGGTTTAGGGCAGTGCAGTGGTGTTCGGGCAGTGTAGGGGGTCATGCTGGGGGAGTGTTTTAGGGTTTAGGGCAGTGCAGTGGTGTTCGGGTAGTGTAGGGGGTCGTGCTGGGGGGGAGTGTTTTAGGGTTTAGGGCAGTGCAGTGGTGTTCGAGCAGTAAAGGGGGTCGTGCTGGGGGTGGTGTTTCAGGGTTTAGGGCAGTGCAGTGGTGTTCGGGCAGTGTAGGGGGCGGTGCAGGGGTGGTGTTTCAGGGTTTAGGGCAGTGCAGTGGTGTTCGGGCAGTGTAGGGGGTGCTGCAGGGTGTGGTGTTTCAGGGTTTAGGGCAGTGCAGTGGTGTTCGGGCAGTGTAGGGGGTCATGCAGGGGGTGGTGTTTCAGGGTTTAGGGCAGTGCAGTGGTGTTCGGGCAGTGTAGGGGGTCGTGCTGGGGCTGGTGTTTCAGGGTTTAGGGCAGTACAGTGGTGTTCGGGCAGTGTAGGGGGTCGTGCTGGGGCTGGTGTTTCAGGGTTTAGGGCAGTACAGTGGTGTTCGGGCAGTGTAGGGGGTCGTGCTGGGGCTGGTGTTTCAGGGTTCAGGGCAGTGCAGTGGTGTTCGGGCAGTGTAGGGGGTTGTGCTGGGGCTGGTGTTTCAGGGTTTAGGGCAGTGCAGTGGTGTTCGGGCAGTGTAGGTGGTCGTGCTGGGGCTGGTGTTTCAGGGTTTAGGGCAGTGCAGTGGTGTTCGGGCAGTGTAGGGGGTCATGCTGGGGCTGGTGTTTCAGGGTTTAGGGCAGTGCAGTGGTGTTCGGGCAGTGTAGGGGGTCTTGCTGGGGCTGGTGTTTCAGAGTCTAGGGCAGTGCAGTGGTGTTCGGGCAGTGTAGGGGGTCTTGCTGGGGCTGGTGTTTCAGGGTTTAGGGCAGTGCAGTGGTGTTCGGGCAGTGTAGGGGTCGTGCTGGGGGTGGTGTTTCAGGGTTTCGGGCAGTGCAGTGGTGTTTGGGCACTGTAGGGGTCGTGCTGGGGCTAGTGTTTCAGGATTTAGGGCAGAGCAATGGTGTTCAGGCAGTGTAGGGGTTTTTGCTGGAGGTGGTGTTTCAGGGTTTAGGGCAGTGCAGTGGTGTTCAGGCAGTGTAGGGGGTGGTGTTTCAGGGTTTAGGGCACTGGTGTTCAGGCAGTGTAGGGGGTCTTGCTGGGGTTGATGTTTCAGGGTTTAGGGCAGTGCAGTGGTGTTCGGGCAGTGTAGGGGGTCGCGCTGGGGGTGGTGTTTCCGGGTTTAGGGCAGTGCAGTGGTGTTCCGGCAGTGTAGGAGGTCGTGCAGGGGGTGGTGTTTCAGGGTTTAGGGCAGTGCAGTGGTGTTCGGGCAGTGTAGGGGGTCGTGCTGGGGTGGTGTTTCAGGGTTTAGGGCAGTGCAGTGGTGTTCGGGCAGTGTAGGGTGTCGTGCTGAGGGGTGGTGTTTCAGGGTTTAGGGCAGTGCAGTGGTGTTCGGGCAGTGTAGGGGGTCGTGCAGGGGGTGGGGTTTCAGGGTTTAGGGCAGTGCAGTGGTGTTTGGGCAGTGTAGGGGTCGTGCAGGGGGTGGTGTTTCAGGGTTTAGGGCAGTGCAGTGGTGTTCGGCCAGTGTAGGTGGTCTTGCTGGGGGTGGTGTTTCAGGCTTTAGTGCAGTGGTGTTCGGGCAGTGTAGGGGGTCGTGCTGGGGGTGGTGTTTCAGGGTTTAGGGCAGTGCAGTGGCGTACGGACAGTGTACGGGGTTGTGCTGGGGCTGGTGTTTCAGGGTTTAGGGCAGTGCAGTGGTGTTCGGGCAGTGTAGGGGGTCGTGCTGGGGGTGGTGTTTCAGGGTTTAGGGCAGTGCAGTGGTGTTCGGGCAGTGTAGGGGGTCGTGCTGGGGCTGGTGTTTCATGGTTTAGGGCAGTGCAGTGGTGTTCGGGCAGTGTAGGGGGTCGTGCTGGGGGTGGTGTTTCAGGGTTTAGGGCAGTGCAGTGGTGTTCGGGCAGTGTAGGGGGTCATGCTGGGGGTGGTGTTTCAGGGTTTAGGGCAGTGCAGTGGTGTACGGGCAGTGTAGGGGGTCTTGCTGGGGGTGGTGTTTCAGGGTTTAGGGCAGTGGTGTTCGGGCAGTGTAGGGGGTCTTGCTGGGGGTAGTGTTTTGGGGTTTAGGGCAGTGTAGTGGTGTTCGTGCAGTGTAGGGGTCGTGCTGGGGGTGGTGTTTCAGGGTTTAGGGCAGTGCAGTAGTGTTCGGGCAGTGTAGGGGATCGTGCAGGGGTGGTGTTTCAGGGTTTAGGGCAGTGCAGTGGTGTTCGGGCAGTGTAGGGGTTTGTGCTGGGGGTGGTGTTTCAGGGTTTAGGGCAGTGCAGTGGTGTTCGGGCAGTGTAGGGGGTCGTGCAGGGGGTGGTGTTTCAGGGTTTAGGGCAGTGCAGTTGTGTTCGGGCAGTGTAGGGGTCGTGCTGGGGCTGGTGTTTCAGGGTTTAGGGCAGTGCAGTGGTGTTCGGGCGGTGTAGGGGGTCTTGCTGGGGGTGGTGTTTCAGGGTTTAGGGCAGTGGTGTTCAGGCAGTGTAGGGGTCTTGCTGGGGTGATGTTTCAGGGTTTAGGGCAGTGCAGTGGTGTTCGGGCAGTGTAGGGGGTCTTGCTGGAGGTAGTGTTTCAGGGTTTAGGGCAGTGCAGTGGTGTTCGTGCAGTGTAGGGGGTCATGCTGGGGATGGTGTTTCAGGGTTTAGGGCAGTGCAGTAGTGTTCAGGCAGTGTAGGGGGTCGTGCAGGGGGTGGTGTTTAAGGGTTTAGGGCAGTGCAGTGGTGTTCGGGCAGTGTAGGGGTTGTGCTGGGGGTGGTGTTTCAGGGTTTAGGGCAGTGGTGTTCGGGCAGTGTAGGGGGTCTTGCTGGGGGTAATGTTTCAGGGTTTAGGGCAGTGCAGTGGTGTTCGGGCAGTGTAGGAGGTCTTGCTGGGGGTAGTGTTTCAGGGTTTAGGGCAGTGCAGTGGTGTTCGGGCAGTGTAGGGGTCATGCTGGGGGTGGTGTTTCAGTGTTTAGGGCAGTGCAGTGGTGTTCGGGCAGTGTAGGGGGTCGTGAAGGGGTGGTGTTTCAGGGTTTAGGGCAGTGCAGTGGTGTTCGGGCAGTGTAGGGGGTCGTGCTAGGGTATGTGTTTCAGGGTTTAGGGCAGTGCAGTGGTGTTCGGGCAGTGTAGGGGTCGTGCAGGGGCTGGTGTTTCAGGGTTTAGGGCAGTGCAGTGGTGTTCCGGCAGTGTAGGGGTCGTGCTGGGGGTAGTGTTTTAGGGTTTAGGGTAGTGCAGTGGTGCTTGTGTAGTGTAGTGTAGGGGTCGTGCTGGGGGTAGTGTTTTAGGGTTTAGGGTAGTGCAGTGGTGTTTGTGTAGTGTAGAGGGTCATGTTTTAGGGTAGTGCAGTGGTGTTTGGGTAGTGTAGGGGTCGTGCTGGGGGTAGTGTTTTAGGATTTAGGTTAGTGCAGTGGTGTTTGGGTAGTGTAGGGGTCGTGCTGGGGGTAGTGTTTTAGGGTTTAAGGTAGTGCAGTGGTGTTTGTGTAGTGTAGGGGGTCGTGCTGGGGGTAGTGTTTTAGGGTTTAGGGTAGTGCAGTGGTGCTTGTGTAGTGTAGGGGGTCGTGCTGGGGGTAGTGTTTTAGGGTTTAGGGTAGTGCAGTGGTGTTTGTGTAGTATAGGGGGTCATGTTTTAGGGTAGTGCAGTGGTGTTTGGGTAGTGTAGGGGGTCATGCTGGGGGTAGTGTTTTAGGATTTAGGTTAGTGCAGTGGTGTTGGGGTAGTGTTTTAGGGTTTAGGGTAGTGCAGTGGTGTTTGTGTAGTGTAGGGGTCATGCTGGGGGTAGTGTTTTAGGGTTTAGGATAGTGCAGTGGTGCTTGTGTAGTGTAGGGGGTCGTGCTGGGGTAGTGTTTTAGGGTTTAGGGTAATGCAGTGGTGTTTTTGTAGTGTAGGGGGTCATGTTTTAAGATGCAACGCTCCAATACCTGACCAGTCTGCACTACATAAAACTGCAAAAAAACTAAAAATAAAAAGTGGTTTGCACACTTTTGTCATTGGGCTATATGTGGGCTACATCTGGGTAATATTTGTGCTACATTTGGGCTCTTTTTTCACTGGTGGCCATCTTGGAAGACTTCTTTGTTATGAAGTTTCCTAATTTCCTCATTTACTGCAGTCTCCTCAGTAGGAAATGCTTTCAGTTTTTTACTTTGATTCCATCAAGAAGGCATTCAGATGTGTCACACATTTGCCATAAATTCAGAATGTTGTTCATTAGATCACTGTAGTAAAGCTACTGCTCACCAAGGAGTTAACTGGAAGTCTACTGCTGGTATTGAAAGTGATTGTTTCAGTCTGCATGTCAGAATTTTCTAATGAAATAGAAGAGGATTTGAGATCTCACTTAAAACATGCACTAAATTTTCTTTTGCAGCACTAACCATAATTTCTATGGCAAAATGAACCCCCTCATTTTGTTCCTTTTTAAATTAGATGTTTTAAGTGTTACCAGTTTATTCCAATCAAGATGGCTTCAGGTGTGCCATACTTTTGTCATAAGTAAGGCTGTTAGCACTCTAGTTGTTCTTTAGAACACTCTGGGAAGCTGCAGTAGAACACAAAGACATCAACTGACAGGCTGCTCCTGTTGAAATATAACAGGAAGATATTTGAGATCTCACTTAAAACATGTCCTAATTTTTCTTTCTACAGCACTAACCATAATTTCTATGGCAAAATGAACCCCCTCATTTTGTTCCTTTTTAAATTAAATGTTTTAAGTGTTACCAGTTTATTCCAATCAAGATGGCTTCAGGTGTGCCATACTTTTGTCATAAGTAAGACTGTTAGCGCTCTAGTTGTTCTTTAGAACACTCTGGGAAGCTGCAGTAGAACACAAAGGCATCAATTGACAGGCTGCTCCTGTTGAAATATAACAGGAAGATATTTGAGATCACACTTGAAACATGTCCTAATTTTTCTTTCTACAGCACTAACCATAATTTCTATGACAAAATGAACCCCATCATTTTGTTCCTTTTTAAATTAAATGTTTTAAGTATTACCAGTTTATTCCAATCAAGATGGCTTCAGGTGTGCCATACTTTTGTCATAAGTAAGACTGTTAGCGCTCTAGTTGTTCTTTAGAACACTCTGGGAAGCTGCAGTAGAACACAAAGGCATCAACTGACAGGCTGCTCCTGTTGAAATATAACAGGAAGATATTTGAGATCACACTTGAAACATGTCCTAATTTTTCTTTCCAGAGCACTAACCATAATTTCTATGACAAGATGAACCCCATCATTTTGTTCCTTTTTAAATTAAATGTTTTAAGTGTTACCAGTTTATTCCAATCAAGATGGCTTCAGGTGTGCCATACTTTTGTCATAAGTAAGGCTGTTAGCACTCTAGTTGTTCTTTAGAACACTCTGGGAAGCTGCAGTAGAACACCAAGGAATCAACTGACAGTCTCTGCCCTTGTTGGATGTACATGTTTTACTGAGAATGTCAGACTTCATTCTCACATGACTGAGAAAGATAATGTGAATTTACAGAAAATTTGCTCTCATTTTAGCTTCTGGAGCACCTTCCAAAACTGTATGGGACAAGCATGTGAAAATAGTTTTCTCTCAAACATGATTCATGATATCCCAGCAGAAGGTTTTTCACAGGGTAAAATCACCTTAGAACACACCACAATTCCTGAAATTAGTATGGTACCATCAACAAATGAATTCTAATGTAACTAAAGTCTGTTATCACCCTTTATAGTTCTCCTTTTGGTAACCCTCAAAATCTTCGATTCACTACAATGCATTTCAATGGGGTACTATCATTTATATTGGTCCCAAGATGGCTGCCAGCAATTCCAGGATGAAGTGCTGACAGCCAATCAGATCTCACGATGACATGTGTGGTTAGGCTCCGCCCAGATATATATGTGTTTTTTACTTTTGATTTTCTCAGCAACTACTGAACGGATTTACAAAATTTAACAAAAGGGTTCTTTTTGAACCAAGAACTACCTCTTTGCCAAATTTGGTGTAATTCCGTTCAGCAGTTCGGGCTGTAGCCTTGCATAAAGTTTCCTATGGGAAATTGATTTTTTGACTCTTATTTTTTTTATTTCTCAGCAACTACTGAACGGATTTACACCATTTAACAAAAGGGTTCTTTCTGAACCAAGAACTACCTCTTTGCCAAATTTGGTGTAATTCCGTTCAGCAGTTCGGGCTGTAGCCGTGTCTAAAGTTTCCTATGGGAAAATGAATGGGGAAAACACGTTTTGGGACCCCCCTTTTTTCTCGGCCCCCACTTGACGAATCACCCTGAGACTTTCAGGGTAGGAGCGGACCGGAGCGGGCCATAAAGTTTGAAAATTTCACGAAGATTCATCAACCGACGCAAGAGTTATTTCAAATAGAATGTCGCGGATTTCCTATGGAATATAGGTCCTAACTATAACTATCTACTGGCGACCGCCAGTAGATAATATATATATATATATATGTTCACAGAAGACTCCATTTTGCTGGGGGCCCCCAACCCTGCAGGGCAGGCTCAGTAAAGCAGGAACGGAGAATCCTGCACTTCACAACATCCACCAGAAAAGAGCCCAACTCCGACTTGCTTTTCATGCTGACTTTAATGCGTCATGTGCTCGGCAGCCTCTCAACACTCTTTACATCCTAACCGGTTTTGGCATCATCGCCTTGCTCACAGGTGAGTGTGATTTGTAATCCCCTTGTGGTCACATGGTCCATAGTAATACTACAGTTCCCAGCATGCACTACAATGTTGAAGTCAATGTCACAGTGATCGTTTCATCAAAAGTGCAAAAAGCTGTAAAATCATCAAAAGCACAGTGCCCTTTGCTGCCTTGCAGAAAAATAGTTGCTTGAAAATGCGGTGTTATGGAGAGAGAAACAACTCCCTCCTCTCCCTTTCTCCTTCACGTTACCAATTCGCCTCGGTAATTCCTGTGGCTGGTACGTTACCAAAGCGGGTCATGCCCCCTCAATTAACTGTTCACAGAAGACTCCATTTTGCTGGGGGCCCCCAACCCTGCAGGGCGGGCTCAGTAAAGCAGGAACGGAGAATCCTGCACTTCACAACATCCACCAGAAAAGAGCCCAACTCCGACTTGCTTTTCATGCTGACTTTAATGCGTCATGTGCTCGGCAGCCTCTCAACACTCTTTACAACCTAACCGGTTTCGGCATCATCGCCTTGCTCACAGGTGAGTGTGATTTGTAATCCCCTTGTGGTCACATGGTCCATAGTAATACTACAGTTCCCAGCATGCACTACAATGTTGAAGTCAATGTCACAGTGATCGTTTCACCAAAAGTGCAAAAAGCTGTAAAATCATCAAAAGCACAGTGCCCTTTGCTGCCTTGCAGAAAAATAGTTGCTTGAAAATGCGGTGTTATGGAGAGAGAAACAACTTCCTCCTCTCCCTTTCTCCTTCACGTTACCAATTCGCCTCGGTAATTCCTGTGGCTGGTACGTTACCAAAGCCGGTCATGCCCCCTCAATTAACTGTTCACAGAAGACTCCATTTTGCTGGGGGCCCCCAACCCTGCAGGGCGGGCTCAGTAAAGCAGGAACGGAGAATCCTGCACTTCACAACATCCACCAGAAAAGAGCCCAACTCCGACTTGCTTTTCATGCTGACTTTAATGCGTCATGTGCTCGGCAGCCTCTCAACACTCTTTACATCCTAACCGGTTTCGGCATCATCGCCTTGCTCACAGGTGAGTGTGATTTGTAATCCCCTTGTGGTCACATGGTCCATAGTAATACTACAGTTCCCAGCATGCACTACAATGTTGAAGTCAATGTCACAGTGATCGTTTCATCAAAAGTGCAAAAAGCTGTAAAATCATCAAAAGCACAGTGCCCTTTGCTGCCTTGCAGAAAAATAGTTGCTTGAAAATGCGGTGTTATGGAGAGAGAAACAACTCCCTCCTCTCCCTTTCTCCTTCACGTTACCAATTCGCCTCGGTAATTCCTGTGGCTGGTACGTTACCAAAGCGGGTCATGCCCCCTCAATTAACTGTTCACAGAAGACTCCATTTTGCTGGGGGCCCCCAACCCTGCAGGGCGGGCTCAGTAAAGCAGGAACGGAGAATCCTGCACTTCACAACATCCACCAGAAAAGAGCCCAACTCCGACTTGCTTTTCATGCTGACTTTAATGCGTCATGTGCTCCGCAGCCTCTCAACACTCTTTACATCCTAACCGGTTTCGGCATCATCGCCTTGCTCACAGGTGAGTGTGATTTGTAATCCCCTTGTGGTCACATGGTCCATAGTAATACTACAGTTCCCAGCATGCACTACAATGTTGAAGTCAATGTCACAGTGATCGTTTCATCAAAAGTGCAAAAAGCTGTAAAATCATCAAAAGCACAGTGCCCTTTGCTGCCTTGCACAAAAATAGTTGCTTGAAAATGCGGTGTTATGGAGAGAGAAACAACTCCCTCCTCTCCCTTTCTCCTTCACGTTACCAATTCGCCTCGGTAATTCCTGTGGCTGGTACGTTACCAAAGCGGGTCATGCCCCCTCAATTAACTGTTCACAGAAGACTCCATTTTGCTGGGGGCCCCCAACCCTGCAGGGCGGGCTCAGTAAAGCAGGAACGGAGAATCCTGCACTTCACAACATCCACCAGAAAAGAGCCCAACTCCGACTTGCTTTTCATGCTGACTTTAATGCGTCATGTGCTCGGCAGCCTCTCAACACTCTTTACATCCTAACCGGTTTCGGCATCATCGCCTTGCTCACAGGTGAGTGTGATTTGTAATCCCCTTGTGGTCACATGGTCCATAGTAATACTACAGTTCCCAGCATGCACTACAATGTTGAAGTCAATGTCACAGTGATCGTTTCATCAAAAGTGCAAAAAGCTGTAAAATCATCAAAAGCACAGTGCCCTTTGCTGCCTTGCAGAAAAATAGTTGCTTGAAAATGCGGTGTTATGGAGAGAGAAACAACTTCCTCCTCTCCCTTTCTCCTTCACGTTACCAATTCGCCTCGGTAATTCCTGTGGCTGGTACGTTACCAAAGCCGGTCATGCCCCCTCAATTAACTGTTCACAGAAGACTCCATTTTGCTGGGGGCCCCCAACCCTGCAGGGCGGGCTCAGTAAAGCAGGAACGGAGAATCCTGCACTTCACAACATCCACCAGAAAAGAGCCCAACTCCGACTTGCTTTTCATGCTGACTTTAATGCGTCATGAGCTCGGCAGCCTCTCAACACTCTTTACATCCTAACCGGTTTCGGCATCATCGCCTTGCTCACAGGTGAGTGTGATTTGTAATCCCCTTGTGGTCACATGGTCCATAGTAATACTACAGTTCCCAGCATGCACTACAATGTTGAAGTCAATGTCACAGTGATCGTTTCATCAAAAGTGCAAAAAGCTGTAAAATCATCAAAAGCACAGTGCCCTTTGCTGCCTTGCAGAAAAATAGTTGCTTGAAAATGCGGTGTTATGGAGAGAGAAACAACTCCTCCTCTCCTTTCTCCTTCACGTTACCAATTCGCCTCGGTAATTCCTGTGGCTGGTACGTTACCAAGCGGGTCATGCCCCTCAATTAACTGTTCACAGAAGACTCCATTTTGCTGGGGGCCCCCAACCCTGCAGGGTGGGCTCAGTAAAGCAGGAACGGAGAATCCTGCACTTCACAACATCCACCAGAAAAGAGCCCAACTCCGACTTGCTTTTCATGCTGACTTTAATGCGTCATGTGCTCGGCAGCCTCTCAACACTCTTTACATCCTAACCGGTTTCGGCATCATCGCCTTGCTCACAGGTGAGTGTGATTTGTAATCCCCTTGTGGTCACATGGTCCATAGTAATACTACAGTTCCCAGCATGCACTACAATGTTGAAGTCAATGTCACAGTGATCGTTTCATCAAAAGTGCAAAAAGCTGTAAAATCATCAAAAGCACAGTGCCCTTTGCTGCCTTGCAGAAAAATAGTTGCTTGAAAATGCGGTGTTATGGAGAGAGAAACAACTCCTCCTCTCCCTTTCTCCTTCACGTTACCAATTCACCTCGGTAATTCCTGTGGCTGGTACGTTACCAAGCGGGTCATGCCCCCTCAATTAACTGTTCACAGAAGACTCCATTTTGCTAGGGGCCCCCAACCCTGCAGGGCGGGCTCAGTAAAGCAGGAACGGAGAATCCTGCACTTCACAACATCCACCAGAAAAGAGCCCAACTCCGACTTGCTTTTCATGCTGACTTTAATGCGTCATGTGCTCGGCAGCCTCTCAACACTCTTTACATCCTAACCGGTTTCGGCATCATCGCCTTGCTCACAGGTGAGTGTGATTTGTAATCCCCTTGTGGTCACATGGTCCATAGTAATACTACAGTTCCAGCATGCACTACAATGTTGAAGTCAATGTCACAGTGATCGTTTCATCAAAAGTGCAAAAGCTGTAAAATCATCAAAAGCACAGTGCCCTTTGCTGCCTTGCACAAAAATAGTTGCTTGAAAATGCGGTGTTATGGAGAGAAAACAACTCCCTCCTCTCCCTTTCTCCTTCACGTTACCAATTTGCCTCGGTAATTCCTGTGGCTGGTACGTTACCAAAGCTGGTCATGCCCCTCAATTAACTGTTCACAGAAGACTCCATTTTGCTGGGGCCCCCAACCCTGCAGGGCGGGCTCAGTAAAGCAGGAACGGAGAATCCTGCACTTCACAACATCCACCAGAAAAGAGCCCAACTCCGACTTGCTTTTCATGCTGACTTTAATGCGTCATGTGCTCGGCAGCCTCTCAACACTCTTTACATCCTAACCGGTTTCGGCATCATCGCCTTGCTCACAGGTGAGTGTGATTTGTAATCCTTGTGGTCACATGGTCCATAGTAATACTACAGTTCCCAGCATGCACTACAATGTTGAAGTCAATGTCACAGTGATCGTTTCATCAAAAGTGCAAAAGCTGTAAAATCATCAAAAGCACAGTGCCCTTTGCTGCCTTGCACAAAAATAGTTGCTTGAAAATGCGGTGTTATGGAGAGAGAAACAACTCCCTCCTCTCCCTTTCTCCTTCACGTTACCAATTCGCCTCGGTAATTCCTGTGGCTGGTACGTTACCAGCGGGTCATGCCCCCTCAATTAACTGTTCACAGAAGACTCCATTTTGCTGGGGGCCCCCAACCCTGCAGGGCGGGCTCAGTAAAGCAGGAACGGAGAATCCTGCACTTCACAACATCCACCAGAAAAGAGCCCAACTCCGACTTGCTTTTCATGCTGACTTTAATGCGTCATGTGCTCGGCAGCCTCTCAACACTCTTTACATCCTAACCGGTTTCGGCATCATCGCCTTGCTCACAGGTGAGTGTGATTTGTAATCCCTTGTGGTCACATGGTCCATAGTAATACTACAGTTCCCAGCATGCACTACAATGTTGAAGTCAATGTCACAGTGATCGTTTCATCAAAAGTGCAAAAAGCTGTAAAATCATCAAAGCACAGTGCCCTTTGCTGCCTTGCACAAAAATAGTTGCTTGAAAATGCGGTGTTATGGAGAGAGAACAACTCCCTCCTCTCCTTTCTCCTTCACGTTACCAATTCGCCTCGGTAATTCCTGTGGCTGGTACGTTACCAAAGCGGGTCATGCCCCTCAATTAACTGTTCACAGAAGACTCCATTTTGCTGGGGCCCCCAACCCTGCAGGGCGGGCTCAGTAAAGCAGGAACGGAGAATCCTGCACTTCACAACATCCACCAGAAAAGAGCCCAACTCCGACTTGCTTTTCATGCTGACTTTAATGCGTCATGTGCTCGGCAGCCTCTCAACACTCTTTACATCCTAACCGGTTTCGGCATCATCGCCTTGCTCACAGGTGAGTGTGATTTGTAATCCCCTTGTGGTCACATGGTCCATAGTAATACTACAGTTCCCAGCATGCACTACAATGTTGAAGTCAATGTCACAGTGATCGTTTCATCAAAAGTGCAAAAAGCTGTAAAATCATCAAAAGCACAGTGCCCTTTGCTGCCTTGCACAAAAATAGTTGCTTGAAAATGCGGTGTTATGGAGAGAGAAACAACTCCCTCCTCTCCCTTTCTCCTTCACGTTACCAATTCGCCTCGGTAATTCCTGTGGCTGGTACGTTGGGCTCTTTTCTGGTGGATGTTGTGAAGTGCAGGATTCTCCGTTCCTGCTTTACTGAGCCCGCCCTGCAGGGTTGGGGGCCCCCAGCAAAATGGAGTCTTCTGTGAACAATTAATTGAGGGGGCATGACCCGCTTTGGTATCGTACCAGCCACAGGAATTACCGAGGCGAATTGGTAACGTGAAGGAGAAAGGGAGAGGAGGGAGTTGTTTCTCTCTCCATAACACCGCATTTTCAAGCAACTATTTTTGTGCAAGGCAGCAAAGGGCACTGTACTTTTGATGATTTTACAGCTTTTTGCACTTTTGATGAAACGATCACTGTGACATTGACTTCAACATTGTAGTGCATGCTGGGAACTGTAGTATTACTATGGACCATGGGACCACAAGGGGATTACAAATCACACTCACCTGTGAGCAAGGCGATGATGCCGAAACCGGTTAGGATGTAAAGAGTGTTGAGAGGCTGCCGAGCACATGACGCATTAAAGTCAGCATGAAAAGCAAGTCGGAGTTGGGCTCTTTTCTGGTGGATGTTGTGAAGTGCAGGATTCTCCGTTCCTGCTTTACTGAGCCCGCCCTGCAGGGTTGGGGGCCCCCAGCAAAATGGAGTCTTCTGTGAACAGTTAATTGAGGGGGCATGACCCGCTTTGGTAACGTACCAGCCACAGGAATTACCGAGGCGAATTGGTAACGTGAAGGAGAAAGGGAGAGGAGGGAGTTGTTTCTCTCTCCATAACACCGCATTTTCAAGCAACTATTTTTCTGCAAGGCAGCAAAGGGCACTGTGCTTTTGATGATTTTACAGCTTTTTGCACTTTTGATGAAACGATCACTGTGACATTGACTTCAACATTGTAGTGCATGCTGGGAACTGTAGTATTACTATGGACCATGTGACCACAAGGGGATTACAAATCACACTCACCTGTGAGCAAGGCGATGATGCCGAAACCAGTTAGGATGTAAAGAGTGTTGAGAGGCTGCCGAGCACATGACGCATTAAAGTCAGCATGAAAAGCAAGTCGGAGTTGGGCTCTTTTCTGGTGGATGTTGTGAAGTGCAGGATTCTCCGTTCCTGCTTTACTGAGCCCGCCCTGCAGGGTTGGGGGCCCCCAGCAAAATGGAGTCTTCTGTGAACAGTTAATTGAGGGGGCATGACCCGCTTTGGTAACGTACCAGCCACAGGAATTACCAAGGCGAATTGGTAACGTGAAGGAGAAAGGGAGAGGAGGGAGTTGTTTCTCTCTCCATAACACCGCATTTCCAAGCAACTATTTTTGTGCAAGGCAGCAAAGGGCACTGTGCTTTTGATGATTTTACAGCTTTTTGCACTTTTGATGAAACGATCACTGTGACATTGACTTCAACATTGTAGTGCATGCTGGGAACTGTAGTATTACTATGGACCATGTGACCACAAGGGGATTACAAATCACACTCACCTGTGAGCAAGGCGATGATGCCGAAACCGGTTAGGATGTAAAGAGTGTTGAGAGGCTGCCGAGCACATGACGCATTAAAGTCAGCATGAAAAGCAAGTCGGAGTTGGGCTCTTTTCTGGTGGATGTTGTGAAGTGCAGGATTCTCCGTTCCTGCTTTACTGAGCCCGCCCTGCAGGGTTGGGGGCCCCCAGCAAAATGGAGTCTTCTGTGAACAGTTAATTGAGGGGGCATGACCCGCTTTGGTAACGTACCAGCCACAGGAATTACCGAGGCGAATTGGTAACGTGAATGAGAAAGGGAGAGGAGGGAGTTGTTTCTCTCTCCATAACACCGCATTTTCAAGCAACTATTTTTCTGCAAGGCAGCAAAGGGCACTGTGCTTTTGATGATTTTACAGCTTTTTGCACTTTTGATGAAACGATCACTGTGACATTGACTTCAACATTGTAGTGCATGCTGGGAACTGTAGTATTACTATGGACCATGTGACCACAAGGGGATTACAAATCACACTCACCTGTGAGCAAGGCGATGATGCCGAAACCGGTTAGGATGTAAAGAGTGTTGAGAGGCTGCCGAGCACATGACGCATTAAAGTCAGCATGAAAAGCAAGTCGGAGTTGGGCTCTTTTCTGGTGGATGTTGTGAAGTGCAGGATTCTCCGTTCCTGCTTTACTAAGCCCGCCCTGCAGGGTTGGGGGCCCCCAGCAAAATGGAGTCTTCTGTGAACAGTTAATTGAGGGGGCATGACCCGCTTTGGTAACGTACCAGCCACAGGAATTACCGAGGCGAATTGGTAACGTGAAGGAGAAAGGGAGAGGAGGGAGTTGTTTCTCTCTCCATAACACCGCATTTTCAAGCAACTATTTTTCTGCAAGGCAGCAAAGGGCACTGTGCTTTTGATGATTTTACAGCTTTTTGCACTTTTGATGAAACGATCACTGTGACATTGACTTCAACATTGTAGTGCATGCTGGGAACTGTAGTATTACTATGGACCATGTGACCACAAGGGGATTACAAATCACACTCACCTGTGAGCAAGGCGATGATGCCGAAACCGGTTAGGATGTAAAGAGTGTTGAGAGGCTGCCGAGCACATGACGCATTAAAGTCAGCATGAAAAGCAAGTCGGAGTTGGGCTCTTTTCTGGTGGATGTTGTGAAGTGCAGGATTCTCCGTTCCTGCTTTACTGAGCCCGCCCTGCAGGGTTGGGGGCCCCCAGCAAAATGGAGTCTTCTGTGAACAGTTAATTGAGGGGGCATGACCCGCTTTGGTAACGTACCAGCCACAGGAATTACCGAGGCGAATTGGTAACGTGAAGGAGAAAGGGAGAGGAGGGAGTTGTTTCTCTCTCCATAACACCGCATTTTCAAGCAACTATTTTTGTGCAAGGCAGCAAAGGGCACTGTGCTTTTGTTGATTTTACAGCTTTTTGCACTTTTGATGAAACGATCACTGTGACATTGACTTCAACATTGTAGTGCATGCTGGGAACTGTAGTATTACTATGGACCATGTGACCACAAGGGGATTACAAATCACACTCACCTGTGAGCAAGGCGATGATGCCGAAACCGGTTAGGATGTAAAGAGTGTTGAGAGGCTGCCGAGCACATGACGCATTAAAGTCAGCATGAAAAGCAAGTCGGAGTTGGGCTCTTTTCTGGTGGATGTTGTGAAGTGCAGTATTCTCCGTTCCTGCTTTACTGAGCCCGCCCTGCAGGGTTGGGGGCCCCCAGCAAAATGGAGTCTTCTGTGAACAGTTAATTGAGGGGGCATGACCCGCTTTGGTAACGTACCAGCCACAGGAATTACCGAGGCGAATTGGTAACGTGAAGGCCAAAGGGAGAGGAGGGAGTTGTTTCTCTCTCCATAACACCGCATTTTCAAGCAACTATTTTTCTGCAAGGCAGCAAAGGGCACTGTGCTTTTTTGATGATTTTACAGCTTTTTGCACTTTTGATGAAACGATCACTGTGACATTGACTTCAACATTGTAGTGCATGCTGGGAACTGTAGTATTACTATGGACCATGTGACCACAAGGGGATTACAAATCACACTCACCTGTGAGCAAGGCGATGATGCCGAAACCGGTTAGGATGTAAAGAGTGTTGAGAGGCTGCCGAGCACATGACGCATTAAAGTCAGCATGAAAAGCAAGTCGGAGTTGGGCTCTTTTCTGGTGGATATATATATATATATATATATATATATATATATATATATATATGAACACCACATCCGATTCCTTACAACACGAAACCGGACACCGACACGGGGAGATTTCTGGAGATAAAATTATTTATTCCGAAATTACGCTGCGACGCGTTTCGGCATCAACTGCCTTGATCACACAGTATATATATATATATTTATATACACCCTTCCCCTCTCCACCCAACCCCTATATATAAAGATCTACCATCTTTCTCCACAAATCACAAATCACCAAGAATTTTAATCAAATGTATATTTCAATAATACCCAAAATGCAATGTTTATTAATATTGATTAATACTTATTAACTTTTTATACATTTTATTAAAATACATGTTTGTGATTCTTTCTTTTACATAGGTTTCATTATGCAAAAAAGGTGAAAATAAAAAGTCAGAGACATATTGTTTTAAAAAAAAGACTCAGAACTTTCTTTTAACAAATATTTCCAGCTAAAAAAATACAACCATAGAAACAACCATGAGGACCTTGTTTTTTTCTTGTACATCTTCAGGCCACATATAATGTAGCCATATTATCAGCCCCTAGAGGGTGCTGCACTTCCAGCTGTAGAACAAAAGCACTAGCTTGGGAAGTGCTTTAAAAATAAAACATGATACGTTCTCCTTGAGTCATGGTTTCAATGACCAAAGGAGACGTACTTTTATTTTCCTAATTTTGGGTGGGCTGTAGAACTCCATGCAGCCCCCAGAACATTCTAGGGACATCACCAAAATCAAAAAAATATCTAAATAGCCCTTGCAGGGCATTATAGGGAGCTCCATAAAGGAGCAGTGAATAATAAATGAGCAGCTGTGGCCGCTCATTTATTATTCACTTTTGTAAACATTTTAATGGGTGTCCTGGTCCCTTCCGCGACACCCACTTTTTTTTTATAGAAGGCTGTGGGCGGTGCCCCAGGGCCCCCACAGCCTTGCCGGGTCCCTGCAAGCAGCCCAATTTTCTGCGGCAGCGCAGGAGCCGGTTTTTATGTAAGGGGTGGTCCAGTGCACCTCTGGAGCACCCCAGACCAATAAACTCATTGGGAGCTTTGAGGGGAGCTCCTGGGGAGATCCTGTAGCCCAGCCAGCTCACTGCTCCTGCAGGAGCCAGGAGTTTTCCTTATTGCCTTTTAAAAGTGAGGTGCCCCTGTGCCAACCCGGGGCACGCCACAGCTGGCCACATGTTGGGGGCCGTGGGGGGGCCCAGGGTCCCCGCAGACCACCAGCTCCCCTGCTTGCATCCATATGGGTGCAGCGGGATCTGTCATTGCTCCCACCCAATTAGAGTAGTTTTGGCTTTGCTCCTGTGAGGTTGGAGCAATTCACAGGATTTGCCTGCCTGAGAGTGCAGGCAGGGAAAGAGTAATGTTCTCCCCACTGGGTGGAAGCAGCTTTGTGCTCCTGCCTATTGGGAGAACATTACTCTTTCCTTGCCCGTGCTGTTTGGCAGGAAAAATACGGTATCCCAGGGGTGGGCTCCCCCAGACACCGTACCTGAGCCACCCCTAGGTGGTGGGTCACCTGGGCCTTTCAATGGATCTAGGAGAGGGGCATGATGACCCCCTCCCTATCTACTGAGTTGCAGCCCAGGGAGCCGGCTGGGGCTGCGTGGGCCCTAAACAAAATTTGTACAGTGGGTGTCCAGGATGGGGACCAGGATACCCACAGGAATATTTGTTTACAGAAGTGACTAAATGAGCGTCAGGAGCCACTCGTTTATTATTCACTGCTCCTTAAAGGAGAGCCTAGTGATACCCTGGGAGGGCTATGTAGATTTTTTTTTGCTTTGTAATGTCCCTAGACGGGGCACCACCAAGCATTTCTTAAATATTGTGGGGGGCGGGGTGCTGCAAGGAGTGCAGCAGCCCCTCAGCAATATTTTTAGAAAAACAGTTGTCTCCTGGGTCATTAAATCCATGACCTCAGGAGAACTTACCATATTTTTTTAAAGCACTCTTAGCTGGACCTACATGCTCTTTAGCTGCAGGGCAAGGCCCTCTTGTGGTTGTTTATATGATTCCATTTTGTGGGCTGAAAAATGTAAGAGGAAAGACTCAGAGACATTTTGATTTAATTTTTTAAATACAAAAAACATGTCTCTGATTGTGTCTTTCAATATTTTTCAGACCACAAAATGCTATCATAAAAACTATTTTACAATAAATAACCACAGACATTGATTTTATTTTTGTAATAAAAAATGTATTAAACATTATTATAATAATCACTATTAAACATTGCATTTTGAGAGTTACTTAAATATATATTTGATTAAAAATATTGGTGATTTTTGGACAAAGATGATAAATCTGCTTTATATATATGCTCACCCCTTGATAAAGCCAATAGGCCCACTAGACCAGTTAACTGGTTCAAATTAATCAGTAATTATATATATATATATATTACCTACTGGCGGTCGCCAGTAGGTAGTTATAGTTAAGACCTTGTTTCTATTCAAAAAGACTTTTTTCTTTTGTCAATCTCTTTGGCACCGTTTGACGAATCTTTGCGAAATTTTCAAAACTAATGGTTCACTCAGGTCAGCTCCTGTTTTAAAAGTTTCGGGGTGATTCGTCAAGCGGGGGCTGAGAAAAAAGGGGGGTCCCAAAACGCGTTTTCCCTATGTTAATTTCCATAGGACCTTTAGACAAAGCTACAGCCCGAACTTCTGAACGGAATTACACCAAATTTGGCAAAAAGGTAGGTCTTGGTCCAGAAAGCGTGCTTTTTTTTAAATGGTGTAAATCCGTTCAAAAGTTGCTGAGAAATTCAAAAAATAAAAATGTATATATCTGAGCACCGAGGAGGATTCGGCAACCCTCCCGAGCACGAGCTTCATTCTGATTGGCTGCCAACACTCCAAACCAGAATGTGTTGCCAGCCATCTAGTGACTCGGTAAAACCAAGTCACAAGAAATCAGTTAAAAAAAGGTTAAAAAAAGAAAAGGGGGCAGGGTAGAAACACCCTGACCCCCTAGGCCTGCTCAGGGGGTCCTACAAGGACCCCCCGGGCCAAAAAAAGGATTTTTTAAAAATAATTTCGGCCGAATTTGCGCTGGGTGCGCAAATCCGGCCGAAAATATAAAAGAAAACGAAGGGCGGGCTCCCGTGCTTCGTTTAATT
Organism: Calotriton arnoldi; assembly: GCA_963921515.1. Taxonomy (NCBI): domain Eukaryota; kingdom Metazoa; phylum Chordata; class Amphibia; order Caudata; family Salamandridae; genus Calotriton; species Calotriton arnoldi. Next base: position 3,260,388 of record CAWUFW010000339.1, read on the forward strand.
AAGCCCCCGGGTGGGCCAGGTCCCGGGGGCAATGTTTCATTGTGGTGCGGGGCCCCCACAGCCCCGGAGACGCCACCTCCCCAGGACTTAGTTTATTATGCGCAGGGGGCACGCGGCCCCCCGCAGCCTCCCCGGGGCTTTCTTATTAAAATGCATGGGGGGCTCCTTCCCCCCCACGCTGCCCCTGGGACCGCCACCTCCCCGGGGCATTGGTAATTATGATGGGGGGCCCTTGCTGGCCCCCCAAGCCCAGGGGACTGCCACCTCCCCGGGGCTTCGATTAAAAGAAAAAGAAGTGCCCCCCACACTGCCCCGGGAACCACCACCTCCCCGGGCAAACTGAATTTCAGGGTGGAGGGGGGGCCTCATGGGCCCCCCAAGCCCTGGGGACTGCCACCTCCCCGGGGTTTCAATAATTTAAATTAGTGTGGGGGGCTCCTGCCCCTCCCCACACTGCCCCGGGGACCACCACCTCCCCGGGGCACACTTTATTAACAATGGACTAGATAGTTTAGATGCATTTAGATAATGTTTGAAAGCTATTGTCAATAACTAAAAGTAGCTTGCATCATTTCCCAGTCAGCACCCCTAATTCTCTTTGCAGGTTCTTTCTCTAAATATGCTTGTTCTTCTTTTACAGTTGCATGGATGATTGTAGCTTTGAACTGCTAATTCTTTTCACAGTACATGGTCCTAAAAGAAAATTGCTCAAGTCCATTCTTCACTTATCTTTCAAATACGTTTTTTTCCCATCTTTCATACTAGATCATGACAACCAACTCTGACAAAGCTCACCCACACCTTTAGGTAGTCACTGTCAGAAGACCATATGTATTGTAGCTAGCATCTGGTCTATTTGTCAATGGGCATTTAGCTTTACATAGAAACCTCTATATACACATATTAGTAATTATTGGCCATAAGTCTATCCTATTGGAACCATACAATGTTATATTTTATCATACTAGCGCCGTTCTGAACCTTGCCATTCAAATCGCTATCAGCACTATTTTCCAATCTGCAAAATGCAACAATTTAATTTCCACACTTGAATATGTCTTTAAATCTGAAAGAAAAGGAACGCTAATGCAGGCAGTTTTCTGCACAGTTTCATTCAAAAAGATAATTTCTCTAAAGGTCATAAATGCTGGAGATAAGGTGGCAGTCCCATAAATTTGCCAAACTTTAGTTCTCCTACACTCTTCTCATCAATATTATTCTTCTAATCTATATAGCCTTGATGAATGAATGAATGAATGAATAAACAAGCTTTATTCAGCTGAGAGCACAAAAATAAAAGTATACATAAATACACATAAAATCAGATAAAATATATTAAAATACGAGGGATTAAATACATCCTTGATTAACAGAATTTATGAAAATGTAACACTTAAAATCTAAGTTTATAGCAGTTCTCACAGTTCAAGTAAAGTGTATAGTGCCCTGTGAGTGTACAGCAGCAAAAAAGAAATCGGCGTACAGCTGTACGTGTGTCTTCATCTAAAAGTTGCTGGACAAAGTGATATGCTGCTACACAGTGCCTTAGATGCCTAAATCTCATAAGGGGGACCAAAAACTTTTAGTATACAATTTATAAAAGTTACAAAAAAGAGAAAGTGAACCATTGAATGTTTTGAGACATTGTTACATAGACAGACTCTTATGGCTAATTTGATTGGTACCCTATAGGAAAACAAAGTAGGTACTTAACCGTATCTACTCTAAACCCAAATAGAAGGGAGCGCTCCCAATTCCCTCTTGTTTTCCATAAATAACTATCTGAGTTATCCCCCATATTTATAGATAGGTAGTTTATAATGGTTGTTTTCTGAGATTCATCCCTAACCCTCTTCGCATGCAACTGGGCTTTAAATAATGCAGACATCTGTTTTTTGTCAATGGCACATCAAGAAGCTGTGTCTGAAATACATGAGACAATCAACCCCCATCAAATGATTCTTTTAAATATGCTATCCAAGGGATAGAGGAGCCCTTATCACATTCCAAGCAATCAGTGATTATGGCCCGTGCCAATGATGCCTCCTCAGTCCGCCAAATAGAAAGTCATAGCAGGGGGGCCTAGTATGAATAAAACCACTTATAGCCTTGTTCTAGAAATGAATCTATAAACTTTGGTGAATATTTACCCCTAAGATGAGTGATCAAAATCTTTTGAAACTTTTCAGTTTCATGTAAATAATAAAAAGCAGATAGGGTTGGTCTGTTTTTATTATTAAAATAGGAAAGCTTGTTTTGAAAACGTTTAGCACTATTAATTGGGGGAGTACCACAGACCTCCATGAGTGTTTAATCAGTGAATGTAGTTGTGACCATAATGATGACAACAGAACAGTTCCTGATGGTTAGCTGCATCAAGACAAGGATCGTCATTGTCCAATGAACCATATGAACTTAAATAAGCAGTCAGTTGTTTAACAACATTGATGTCCCATGAACTTGTAAATTGAGTTGGAATGACAATGCCATTCAATAAAATCTCAAAATTGTAGGGAATTAGAATAATTTCTGTAGGGCATAGATTAGGTAGCTAGTGAATATGCACTGATGTTAGTAGTGTGAATGTCTCTTTTAGCTCTGCGCGATGAGGAGTGTGGTTACACTTTTGTATCACAGGTGATGGTGTCATACTTTCAGGAAGATAGTGCTCATGCACCATCAACAAAATAATAATTGGCATGCTAATACTCAACAGACATGATGACATTGTGGCAAATATCCAAAAATAGAACCATGATGGGTGGATATACCTGTCACTGCTACAGCAACAGGGAAGAATGCATTAGTAGGATCAAATAATTTAAGAAGTTGACATTTCTCATCCCTCTTGGAGAGACGGAAGAAAAACAGCTACTGTTTCAGCATTTGGATTGGGCTGATCCAAAATAATGTGATTATTGGCATCATTTGGTGGAGATTCTTTCTGTGGTGCACATAAGCATGTAATTGTAGCTATCATAGTTGATTTTGCAGCAGGATCAATTGTTGAAGATGTTGATTGCACAACATCCAGATAGGTACGTGATGATGGGTGTAAAGCTCAGGACGAATATATGTCGATACTTCGCAAACTAAAACAACGCATACTTTTACAACGTTGTTTTTAGTTCGCAAGTACCATTACAACGCATTTTTTTATAACGCATACCATTACTTCGCAAGTTCTTTGAAATGTCTTTTCAACGGATCCCAATTCCCCGCATATTTTTACAACGCATTTTTATTTAAATAACCCCCCAACACTATGCTAATTTCTACATCCATTAACACTACCCTACATAACACATACTCCACAACACTACCCTAACCCCTCAAACACTTCCCCCAGCACGACCCTCCCCCTTCCCCCAATCCGGTCCCTACATGCAAACACTACCCTGCACGATGCCCCAACACTACCCTAAACCCTAAAACACTACCCTACACTACACAAAAAACACAACACTACCCTAAACACTAAAACACTACCCCCTGCACGACCCTCCCCCTTCCCCCATTCCAGTCCCTACACTCGAACACTACCCTGCATGACACACCCCACACTACCTTAAACCCTTAAACACTACCCTACACTACACAAACCACATCACTACCCTAAACCCTAAAACACTACCCCCTTGCACGACCCTCCCCCGACCCCCAGTTCTGTCCCTACACCCAAACACTACCCTGCACGACACCCCAGACACTACCATAAACCCTAAAACACTACACTACACTACACAAACACCAAAACACTACCCTAAACCCTAAAACACTACTCCCTGCATGACCCTCCCCGACCACCAGTCCTGTCCGTACACCTAAACACTACCCTGCACGACCCCCGACACTACCCTTAACCCAAAAACACTACTCCTTAAACACTACAACACTACCCTTAATCCTAAAAGACTACCCCTTGCACGACCCACCCCTACCCTAAACCCTTAAAAACTACACAGCCCCTCTTACCTCTCTCTCCTCGTGGTTCCTCTCTTCTCCTTCCAGCGTCGTCAGAGGGGCAGTGATCGGTGCACGTTGTTGTGAGGAAACGGAAGAGCCTCAGTTTCCTCACAACGATGTGGATCGCATTACAACGCTTGCGTTGTAACAGCGCATGCGATGTAATAACATGCGTAGTAAAGGCTACGAGTTGTTACAGCGCATGCGTTGTTACGCTTGCGTTGTAATGGTATGCGGTGTAATAGCCGCTTACTAATGGCTGTTCACCCTCAGAGACATTTCGATTTAATAAAAAAAATCATGTCTCTGATTGTGTCTTTCAATATTTTTCAGACCACAAAATGCTATCATAAAAACAATTTTACAATAAATAACCACAGACATTGATTTTATTTTTGTAATAAAAATTTTATTAAACATTATTATAATAATCACTGTTATTAAACATTGCATTTTGAGAGTTACTTAAATATATATTTGATTAAAAATATTGGTGATTTTTGGACAAAGATGATAAATCTGCATTATATATATGCTCACCCCTTGATAAAGCCAATAGGCCCACTAGACCAGTTAACTGGTTCAAATTAATCAGTAATTATATATATATATATATATATATTTTGACAAAGGACGCCGCACTCTGGAATTCAGAATAAGGAAAGTTTTATTTCTACCGAAGGTTCACAAAACTCTAATTAATCCCCCCGGAAGACCAATTGTATCATCTTGTGATGCTTTATATGAAAATATGTCATCTTATGTGGATCACTATTTGGCCCCAATGGTGAAAAATCTCAATTCCTACATTCAAGACACGGGGGATTTTCTGCGCATATTAGCTAACACAGAATGGAATCCATCATACATCATGGCAACAATTGATGTAAATTCTTTATACACTTCTATTGAACATTCTGTAGGTCTTAATGCTTGTGCATATTTCCTGAAACAACGCAATATCAAAGAATTGGAGCATTCAGCCATGCTCCTAACTATGATTGAAATGTGTCTCATCAATAATATCTTCCTTTTTGATCAAGAGATGTATCACCAACTATGTGGCTGTGCAATGGGCATTTCCTTCTCCCCGAATTATGCAAATCTCACCATGGGTTGGTGGGAGAAGGAAATAGCTTGGGGCACGAATAAAACTGCAGCACTGAACAAGATCATATTATGGGTTCGATACATCGACGATCTTTTTATAATTTGGGATGGGAAAAAGGATGAATTCATGAACTACTTTCAAAGTTTGAATAACAATGATATTGGCCTCAGTTTTACCTGCAAAACCAGTCGTCAGAAGATAAACTTTCTGGATATTACAGTTTTTATTGAGAATGGACATATACAAACAACTCTCTTCAGAAAGAAAACTGCTACCAATAGCGTTCTTCACGCAGATAGTTTTCATCCAAAATCCTTACTGAAAAGTATTCCATTTGGAGAATTTTTAAGAATGCGACGGAACTGTTCACAAGAAGAAGAAGCTGACAGACAAATTCTCAATTGTGCAAAAAGATTGAAAAAAAGAGGATACAAAGAGAGAGATCTCAATTCCAGTTTGAAAAAAGCTAAATCAATCACACGAATTGAAACACTAATCAGGAAAGACAAAAAAGTAGATATAACTCAAGATAATTCCAAGATGGACAATCCACAAGTGGCTCCAAGACTCATACTGTCCTACAACAAAGAGGCACATAAGATCAGACAAAGCATTCAAAAATATTGGCCGATGCTACAACAAGATCAGGAACTGGGCAGAATTATTGGTGAGAGACCACAAATCACATATAGGAAAGCGCAATCCATTAAAGACATGATTATATGCAGCCATTTCAAATCCGAACCCAAGAGTAAAAATTGGCTTGAAGTTCAACAGACTGGATTCAAACGATGTAACAATTGCAAAGCATGCAAAATCGGGGTGAACAAAAACAACATCAGGGATCCCGAAGGAAGACTCATTCTTATAAATCAAAGAATAACGTGTACCTCCCAATATGTGGTTTATGTCATCCAATGTAATTGCGGCAAGATGTATATAGGAAGCACAATTTGCACATTAAAAAAGCGAATTCTAGAACACATCAGGGCAGTCAAAAAACAAGGACCAAACGTACGCAACTGCCAAACACATGATCACCTGTCAAAATGGCGAATGGCGCAACATGACATTCTTTGGCCTTGATATGGTGGAAAAACATGAAAGGATGGGGGACAGAAAGAAGAAACTCCGACAACTTGAATCAAAATACATTATTAGATTACGAACCAAGAACCCCAAAGGGATGAACTTTGATGAAGAATTTTATGTCCATCTGTAACAAAATAATTAATCGATCATCACAAGCCCAAGCCAAGTAATCAAATGTGGACATTGTAGTTAAATCTTCAGGTTAATTGGGGTACTATACCCTCAATTCAGAAGTTGTACAATGCACGAGCAGAAAATGATTTATATCACGTTTATTTAATATGTGCACGACACTGAGCCAAATTTGAAAAGCATTACAAAATGTAATATATATGTACTTATTTATCATCATACTTATTGGCACTATTATAATGAATATGACCATGTTTCCCAATGCAGTTTGATCCCAGCGCTACTAATTCTGATGTAGATACGATAATGTCACAAGGGTATTTACAACATGTACTATTGAACTACTAGTCCCAGAAGTCACTGGGAAGTAGTAGTCACATGGTCAAGGTTTAAAACAGATTGAGCAGTAGTGCCCCCTACCGTGAGAAAGGCCTTTTGGCCGAAATGCGTCGGTGTGACAGACTGGGTCTGTGAAATAAAACTTTCCTTATTCTGAATTCCAGAGTGCGGCGTCCTTTGTCAAAATTGAATTTGAAATTGGCCATTGGTTCGGCCCCACGCTTGCACCCGCTGCTGTGCGCTCCGGCAGGAACCACATTGCTGCAAAAAAAAAAAAAAAAAAAAAAAATATATATATATATATATATATATATATATATTCACTGAAAAAACCATAGGTTTCAGGTATGTTATAGTTAGAAATTAGCATTTAAAAAACCTTAGAAATTCACTGAAAAAACCATAGGTTTCAGGCACGTTATAGTTAGTTGGACATTTCACTCGTACAAAACCATAGAAATTCCGGCGTTATAGTTAGTTCAGCTAACTATAACTCGCGCCCACACAATGCACTGCTGATGACGTCACATATTACATCATTCATGACATGGTCAGTGACATCACTGATGACATCTCAAATGACATCACTGATGACATCACTGATGACATCATCCAGTGACTGTGTGTTTCTATAAAGTGTAAATATGTTTTATATATATATGCCAAGGTGTATTGAAGAATGAGTGGGTGTATGAGTGTGTGAATGGATGATTTAGTAGATGTGTGACTGATTGTATAAGTGACTGATTAAGTGCATCTTACTGAATGCATGGGTTAGTGAGAAAACTGTGTAAATGTCTGTATCAGTTTCTTAGTTGGTGTGTAAGCGGCCACATGGGTTGGTGAGTAGCTACATGAGTGTCTATATGGGTTATTGTTTTGTTTTCTGAGTATCTGTATGGGTGCCTGAGTGTCTGTGTGGGTGGGTGGGGGTGTGTGACTCTGTGCATAGATGTGTGAGTGGCTGATTCACTGGGTGTATGGGTTCAAGAGTGCATCAGTGAAGGGCTGTATAGGTGGGTGAGTGTGTGTATAGCTGTGTTGGTGAGTTAATGGATGTCTTAGTTGTACATGTGTGAGTAACTACATATGTGAAAGGCAGTATATTTGAGTGTTGGAGAATATAAATGATTATATGTGAGAGTGAGTGATTGTGAGAGTATCTGTATGGATGAGTGTGTGCTTGTGTCAGTGATTGTATATGAGAGTAAGTATGTGTTAGTATCTGTATAAATAAGTGAGGTGGTGTGTGTATAACTGAGTAGGTGAGTAAATGGGAGTGTGATTAATTCTTTGCATTACTGACTAGCTGTGTGAGTAACTCTATGGGTGAATGGCGCTGTGTGAGTGTCTGTATGGGTGTATGAGTACATATGATAGTGGCTGTATTGATGAGTGACTGCATTTATGAGTGACTGTATAGGTGAGTGAGTGGATGTGTGTGTTGACCTAGGAATCAGTGAGTGGGTATGTAGTAATTGGTATTGGTGTGACTATGGTTTCGAGAATGGTAGTCTGTATTTTAGAGTGGGTGTGTCAAAGGTTATATTAGGGTGTGAGGAGGTGCATCAGATTATCATGTGGATGATGTCATCAGTGATGTCATCAGTGATGTCATTTGAGATGTCATCAGTGATGTCATCAGTGATGTCACTGACCATGTCATGAATGATGTAATATGTGACGTCATCAGCAGTGTATTGCATGGGCGCGAGTTATAGTTAGCTGAACTAACTATAATGCCGGAATTTCTATGGTTTTGTTCGAGTGAAATGTCCAACTAACTATAACGTGCCTGAAACCTATGGTTTTTTCAGTGAATTTCTAAGGTTTTTTAAATGCTAATTTCTAACTATAACATACCTGAAACCTATGGTTTTTTCAGTGAATTTCAATGGTTTTTTAAATGCTAATTTCTAACTATAACGTCCCTGAAACCTATGGTTTTTTCAGTGAATTTCAAAGGTTTTTTAAATGCTAATTTCTAACTATAACATAGCAGTCGCGTTTGCAGAGTGGTGGAGAAAGGTGAGCGTGGCCTTCAAACACCTCTTAGCAATCCCACTGTGTGGGATTTGCTGGAGGTAACAGAAGGAGTAGTTAGCCCCCAACATCAACCGTGGGGGCCAACTACCCCTTTTATTACCACCAGTAAGTTCCACACAGCAGGATTGCTAACTTCTTATATCAGGCCCGCCCCCTCCCTGCACCACTGTGCAAACGCACCCCCTAGCACGTTGTAAGTTGGGGGATTAAGTCCCCTTGAATCCTGAGGGTCCCTGTGGCCAACTAGCTCACCAGGTACCTCCAGTAAGTGCCACAGAGCTGCTTTGCAGAGAGGTGGTCCAAGGCCACACCCCGTTTTACACCTCTCTGCAACGCAGCTCTGTGGCGCTTACTGGGGGTACCTGGTGGGCTAGTTGGACCCCAGGGACCCTCAGGATTCAAGGGGAGTTAATCCTCCAATTTACATCGCACCAGAGGGCCCGTTTGCATAGTGGTGAAGGGAGGGGGCGGGACCTGATGTGACAAGTGTGCAAACGCGCCCCGTGGTGCGTTTTAAGTTGGGGGATTAAGTCCCCTTGAATCCTGAGGGTCCCTTGGGGCCAACTATCCCACCAGGTACCTCCAGTAAGCGCCACAGAGCTGCATTGCAGAGAGGTGTAAAAGGGGCATGGCCTCGGACCACCTCTCTGCAACGCAGCCCTGTGGCGCTTACTGGCGGTACCTGGTGGGCTAGTTGGCCCCAGGGACCCTCAGGATTGAAGGGGAATTAATTCCCCAACTTAAAACGCGCCACAGGGCCTGTTTGCACACATGTCACATCAGGCCCCGCCCCCTCCCTTCACCACTGTGCAAACACGCCCCGTGGCCCTTGAATCCTGAGGGTCCCTTGGGGCCAACTATCCCACCAGGTACCTCCAGTAAGCGCCACAGAGCTGCATTGCAGAGAGGTGTAAAAAGGGGCGTGGCCTCGGACCACCTCTCTGCAACGCAGCCCTGTGGCGCTTACTGGCGGTACCTGGTGGGCTAGTTGGCCCCCAGGGACCCTCAGGATTGAAGGGGAATTAATTCCCCAACTTAAAACGCGCCACAGGGCCTGTTTGCACACATGTCACATCAGGCCCCGCCCCCTCCCTTCACCACTGTGCAAACACGCCCCGTGGCACATTTTAAGTTGGGGGATTAAGTCCCCTTCAATCCTGAGGGTCCCTGGGGTCCAACTAGCCCACCAGGTACCTCCAGTAAGCACCACAGAGCTGCGTTGCAGAGAGGTGTAAAAAGGGGCGTGGCCTCGGACCACCTCTCTGCAACGCAGCCCTGTGGCGCTAACTGGAGGTACCTGGTGGGCTAGTTGGCCCCCAGGGACCCTCAGGATTGTAGGGGAATTCATTCCCCAACTTAAAACGCACCACAGGGTGCATTTGCATAGTGTTGCTGGGAGGGGGCAGGGCCTCTGGCGCGATGCCGGCTTTTTTTTTTGTTTGTTTTTTAGAAGGGGGGCTGTGTGGCCCCCCTTCCTTTCCTATTTTTTGGGCCCTGGAGACCCCATCCCCCAGGGCCTGACCCCTAATTTCTTAATTTTAATTTTAAAAAAACAGAAGGGGGCCGCGCGGCCCCCCTCCCGAGGCCATTTTCAGCCCGGGGACCCCATCCCCCGGGGCATTGCCACTATATATTTTTTTTATTTTTAATATTTTCAAGGAGGGGGGCTGCGTGGCCCCCCTCCTGAGGCCTCTGTTAGCCCCGGGGACCCCATCCCCGGGGCTCTGCCTCGTTTAAAATTTTTTTTTACTGGGGAGGGGGCCGCGTGACCCCCTCCCGGGCCACTTTTCGCCCTGGGGACCCCATCCCCCGGGGCCGGCCCTCTCCATTGGAGACCGTGGGGGGAGCCCCAATGCCCCCACGGTCCCTGCCGGCTCCCCACCTCCTGCGGGAGCCGGCATTGCTTTTCCACATGGGGAGCTGCTGACATGAAGCTCCCCATGTGGAAAAGCAATCTGGTTTGGATTTTGGAAGCGAGAGAAGGTTTCCCTGCTCTTGCTTCCAAAATCCAAACCAGTGTTTGCTATGACAGGGTGGGAGCCGCACGGCTCCCGCCCTGTCATAGCAAACAGCAGTGTCCCGGGGGTGGGCACCCTGGGACACTGCAGGAGCTGGCCCTGGGGGGTGGCGGTCCCCAGGGCCATCACGGGCTCCAAGAGGGGGGCCGCGCGGCCCCCCTCCCTTCAATTAGAAAGCCCCGGGGAGGTGGTGGTCCCCGGGGCTCGGGGGTCCGTAACGGACCCCGCATTTGCATTTTAGTGCCCCGGGGAGGTGGTGGTCCCCGGGTGTGTGGGGGGGCTCGAGCCCCCCACACAGGTTTATATATTTTTTTTAAAACAAGCCCGGGGGGGTGGCGGTCCCCGGGGCTGCGAGGGGGCCGTGCGCCCCCGCAAATATTTTAGAAAAGCCCCGGGGGGTGGCGGTCCCTGGGGCTTGGGGGGGCCTTAGAGGCCCCCCACACATCAAAAAACAAACCCCGGGGGTGGCGGTCCCCGGGGCTGCGGGAGGGCCGCATGCCCCTGCATATCATTAAGAGAGCCCCGGGGACGTGGCGGTCCCCATGGCTGCGGCAGCCCCCGCGGGCCCCCGCAAATAAAAACTATACATTGGGCAATGCCCCCGGGACCTGCCCCACCCGGGGGCCTCATTTAAATGAAGCGCGGAAGGCCGCGCTTCGATTTTTTATTATTTTTCGTCCAGATTCGCGCACCCAGCGCGAATTCCGCCGATTGAAAAAAAATATATATATACTTTTTTGGGCCCTGGGGGTCCTTGTGGGACCCCCTGAGCAGGCCTATAGGGTCAGGGTGTTTCTACCCTGCCCCCTTTTCTTGTTTTTCGCGTTTGTTTCACTGTTTTCTTCTGACTCGGTTCTACCGAGCCACAAGATGGCTGCCAACACTTCCTGGTTTGGAGTGTTGACAGCCAATTAGAATAAAGCTCGTGGTCGGGAGGGTCCGCGGATCCACCGCGCCTCTAGATATCGATATTTTTATTTTTGGAATTTCTCAGCAACTACTGAACGGATTTAGACCATTTTTAAAAAGGTGGCTTTCTGAGCCAAGCAGTACCTTTTTGCCAAATTCGGTGCAATTCCATTTAGCAGTTCGGGCTGTAGCCTTGGCTAAAGTTTCCTTTGGGAAATTGATTTTTTGACTCTTATTTTTTGAATTTCTCAGCAACTACTGAACGGATTTACACCATTTAAAAAAAAGGTCGCTTTCTGAACCAAGAGCTACCTTTTTGCCAAATTTCATATAATTCCGTTCAGCAGTTCGGGCTGTAGCCCTGGCTAAAATTTCCTATGGAAATTAACATGGAGAAAACACTTTTGGGCACCCCTTTTTTCTCAGCCCCCACTTGACAAATCACCCCCAAACTTTCAGGATAGGAGCTGACCTGGATGAAACATTTTTTGGGAGAATTTCGCGAAGATTCGTCAAACGGTGCCAAAGTTATTGGCAAAACAAAAAACGCATTTCCTATGGAAACTAGGTTCTAACTATAACTACCTACTGGCGACCGCCAGTAGGTAATATATATATATATATACATATAGGTCACACCCCTGCTCCAAAAGGAAAAAGGCATGCACACGAAGACTGTATGATTATGGCTTCTTTAATGAGATGGGCCTCCCACGACCCAGCAGCCAAAAGAGACGCGTTTCAACCGTCAGAACAGCCTTTGTCAATCTGGTAGGCGCCATGTTATGCAAATATTATATAGTGATTAATTCATGGAAATAGTAAACATACTGAATGTTAAAACACAAACTACTAAACTGCTTAATACACACAAAATACGTTGCAGAATGTGTACTGACACGAGGTCACAATGTAATATATAACAAATATAATAAACTACATCCACTATTGTAAATTAATGAATGGCACCGACCCCCTCACGTAGCACTCTCATATCAATTGGGCTGTTGAAATTCAATCATGTTGTTCACCAGAACTGCCATACCGGTTAACTAATTCTGCTTGCTTAATAATTGCTGGACAAAACTTCTTCATAAAAATGCATAGGGGCCGATTCCGATCTCGGTCGGAAGCTCTCCTAACGGGATCCGGCCGGAAAATGTACGAGCCGTACGCTTGTTTTCCGACCGACTCGTACAGCTGTACGAGCGAGCGAGTACGATGCGATTGTATGCGTGTGTTCCGACCGAACCGTTTCCGGATCCCAACCGATCCGACCGACTCGTACGGAAACGAATCGCACCACGCAATGGAGACGTTGTACGACCGAGCGAGTACGATGTACGAGTCGGACAGCCGGATCGAGTCGGAGCGTCCGACTCAAAAAAGCTCCCGGAGCCGGACATTGGGGGTCCGTGCCGGACCCCCCAAAACCCGTAGCCTTATGAGTCAAACACAGGGGAGACCCATGGGTCTCCCCAACACAGGTATGTACGGTGCGGGTTGCACCGACGCGTACCCACTGTAGGGGCGCACCTGTTCGCGACGTACCCATTCAGTCTATGGGAGCCCATGTACGCGTCGTATGACAGGCTCCCATTGACTTCAATGGGAGTCCGAGCGAATCGAGTCCGGCAGCATGCGGCCGCATCGTACTCGCTCGGTCGGACTGCAGGACTCCGGCTCGGTCGGAAAACACTCCAGATCCGGCTCGGTCGGAGAGCTTTCCGACCCAGATCGGAATCGACCCCATAGTGTTCTATCTGTAGCAGAAACTCCGTTTTAAATGAATGCGTGCAGTTTGTCCGACCTTTAAACAGTGCTCCCTATGTTCCATCAGTCCAATTAGCGTCGCATGGAACCTACGCTACCACATCAATGTAGAGAAATCCCGAGGGACTACTAATCCCATAATGCCCTAGTAAAGTAAAAATCTTTACAATGTAATGAGATGTGGCAAATAGCGAACAAACTTGTTCAGAGTACTGTTTAAGAACGCTGTAGAAGTCAATTAAAATTAAAAACTTAATGTTGCTGCAATGTTCTCATAAAGATAGAAATAAAATCACCCAACTTTCGGATTGTACTGTTCAGCAAAAATACATGCATAGCAGCAGATCAAAGGCGTCACAGTCCATCCACTCGGAACATTTCCACTGCGTGCAACAGCCCACTAAGAATCACATTGCGGGGTCGGGGAGATCCTCAGACAAAGATTAGTAAACACCACAGTCCTCACCAACCAGAGCATATGCTCTTAAGGTGCCCAGTCACCAGATCTGCCATGGCCTGCTGAGGGAAGCTGTGGAATCCATGGCGACACTACGTCTCCGCGCTGAAAATCGAGTGATTTCCCCGCGCCGAGTCTCCGTCTCCCACACTGCCCACGCTTCAAATTACTCGTCCCAGGGCTTTCTCTGGGGGCAGTCGGAAAAGCACTTCCATGCTGGCTTCTCCAAGTTGCGGTAACTCCGGCCGCCCAAAACAACTGGTGGTGCATGAAGAACATCTACCGCCGATGTTCAGTAATAAAGGTCACACCCCTGCTCCAAAAGGAAAAAGGCACGCACACGAAGACTGTATGATTATGGCTTCTTTAATGAGATGGGCCTCCCACGACCCAGCAGCCAAAAGAGACGCGTTTCAGCCGTCAGAACAGCCTTTGTCAATCTGGTAGGCGCCATGTTATGCAAATATTATATAGTGATTAATTCATGGAAATAGTAAACAAACTGAATGTTAAAACACAAACTACTAAACTGCTTAATACACACAAAATACATTGCAGAATGTGTACTGACACGAGGTCACAATGTAAAATATAACAAATATAATAAACTACATCCACTATTGTAAATTAATGAATGGCACTGACCCCCTCACGTAGCACTCTCATATCAATTGGGCTGTTGAAATTCAATCATGTTGTTCACCAGAACTGCCATACCGGTTAACTATTTCTGCTTGCTTAATAATTGCTGGACAAAACTTCTTCATAAAAATGCATAGTGTTCTATCTGTAGCAGAAACTCCGTTTTAAATGAATGCATGCAGTTTGTCCGACCTATAAACATATATATGGTCCAACAACAAAATATTTTCACGGCACTCTCCTTGGTTTTAATGCAATTCTTTATTCAGACTTTACTTCTCCTCCTCCTACGCGTTTCGAACACAAAGTTCTTGTTCACGGTAGTACACGGAGTCCCTCTTTGATTTCTACCATTATACCTAGTCTCTACTTTGCCCGTAATGAGTCATTGTGGGACTGGTAGTTACAGATGTAAGTCGACTTTTTTATTATGTACACACTTACAAAAATCATATTGTTGCAAAGATAAATCAAAAGCAAAAAGCCCTCGATTTACACATGAGACATTTGGCCATGTATCGACATGTATGAGTATACTGTCACATTATTCATGTTGCTCAGCCATTGGACGTGGTGATAATCTCATCAAATGCCACAAACTGGACATATGTTTATACATCATAATTAAAACTCCCCACTCAATTATATTGGAAGTTTAAACCCAGGTATGATAACCCATTATTCTCACGACTGAGTGTCAGTTCGCTTGTATAGGCTAAGAGCCCTACTGTCTCTGTGGCTGGTACATGTATATGGCTGTTTTCAAACAGGGGTTCTGCCTTCAATAGTCATTGCAACAAAAAAATACATGAAAAATAAACCTTATGTTACTTCTGTCTTTTGATCAGGCCAGGTTCGTTTTTGTGTGGAGTATGAGCTGTAGTTAAGTACGAAGTATTTACTGACTACAAAGTTTTCTCAGATAAATAAATCAGTTCAAGGCAAGTATCTATAATATGGTTTACAGATGTATATACATTTCTTCATCCCCATTGAGCCCAAGGGGGATCTTTGTTTTAAATTTAATAATCATTTTGGACTCCTGGCGCCTCAGTTTCAAAGTTCGATTTCCTCCTCTCTCATGGGGAGGTATTGTAACCAGTCCAGAGTATTTCATATCTAGCCAACTACGATTCACATGAGTTTTCATATGTTTGGCAAGTGCATATGTTAGATCCTCATTTTGTACAGCTCTTATGTGCTCGAGTATGCGTTTCTTGAGGGGACATATGGTGCTTCCAATGTACCTCTTGCCACAAAAGCATTCTAACACATACACGACATAGGTCGAATCACAGGTGATATTCTCCTTTATCTCAAAAGTCCTTCCTCTCGGATCTTTGATGGATGTGAGATTCTTTCCGATTTTACACGCTTTGCATGTTGTGCATTTGCCAAAACCTCTTTGTCTTGCTCCCAGCCATGTGGTCTTTTTAGCACTTTCGAAGTGGCTTCTGATTATTGTATCAGATATAGAGGGTGCTTTCCTGTAGGTTATGAGCGGGTGATTTCCTAATTCTCTGCCGATGTCTGGATCTTTGGTCAGCACATTCCAATATTTCTTAAGGATTTGTTGAATTTGATAGCTCTCCTTGCTGTAAGTTAGGATCAATCGTGGTGTGTCCTCTTGAGTCACATTGGCCATATCATTTGGCTTTTTATCCACCAGTGTCTGTGCTCTGCTTTTTTGTCTAGCTCTTTTTTCACCTCTTTGTATGTCTTTATACTTGTATCCTCTCTGAAGGAAGCGTGATGTTGTCTCCTTGAACTTTTTTTCCATTTCTTGGGGTTCAGAGCAATTTCGCTTCATTCTTATAAACTCCCCGTAGGGGATGCTTCTTTTGAGGGATTGAGGGTGAAAACTAGACCCATGGAGTAGGCTGTTGGTGGCAGTCTTTTTTCTGAACACAGTTGTATGTATCTTATTTGATTTGATGTAAACTTTGGTGTCCAGAAATTCAATTTCTTTGGGGTGGATGTTGTGAGTGAATTTCAATCCCACATCATTGTTGTTCAGAATTGCTAGATAGGTCAAAAGTTCCACTTCAGTACCTCTCCATAAAAGAAAAAGGTCATCGATGAAGCGAAGCCAAAAGGCCACCTTCATTGTGTGGGGGTCGTTCTCTTCTCTCCAAGCTATGTTTTTCTCCCACCACCCCATCATGAGGTTGGCATAGCTTGGAGAGAAAGAAACTCCCATCGCAGTGCCACAGCTTTGGGAATACATCTTCTTATTGAAGAGAAAGACGTTATTCTTTAAGCAGAGCTCCATCATGTCAATTAGCATGGTTGTATGTTTTGATTCTCCTATTGGTCTCTGCTTTAAAAAATACGAAGTAGCCTGCATTCCACTATCGGGATTGATGGATGTGTACAATGACACGACGTCGATTGTTACCAATAGATAGTCGGGCTGCCAGTTGGTTTCCATGAGTATTCTAAGGAAATCCCTGGTGTCTTTTATGTACGAGTTCAAAGTGGGCACAATTGGCGCTAGGAAATTGTCCACATATGAAGCTATATTTTCATAAAGGCTTCCACAGCTGGATATTATGGGGCGTCCTGGAGGTTTTTTTAGGGTCTTATGAATCTTCGGTAAGAAGTACATGGTGGGTATCACCGGATTCTCCACCATGAGGAATTTCTTCTCATCATCGTTGATTAAACCCTGTTCATGCCACTCAATTAGTCTTTTACTTAAGTCTAGAGTCAAATCATTGACAGGATTGTTTTTCAATATCTGATAATTCCTAGTGTTATTCAGTTGACGCATAGCTTCATCCACATAATCTTGCTTGTCCATAATAACCAGATTCCCACCTTTATCAGCTGGTTTGATTTCAATTAAGGCATTGTTTTTAGAGAATCTAGTGCTTGACGTTCCTTATAGGATAGGTTTTCTTTTTTCATGCCGTGTTTGACATTGTCCATTGTATCTAGTTCTGCCACCACTAGATCATGGAACATGTCAATTCTATTCCCTGGATGCAATGCTGGACAAAATTTAGACTTACTCCTCAATTTTGTATGCGACTGTTGATTCATTATAATGCCCATTTCATCCAATAGTTGGCTGTCCAACAAATCTGTTTAATTAATGTCATCTGCTAATTCATATGCTGTTCTCAAGTTGTGCATATCACCCACAGTGTATGGTGTCTCCTGTTCAGGTGTTGACGTTGTTGGATTCTCTGTTCTGGGCCTCGGTGGTATCTTGGTGAAATACTTTTTAAGTTTGAGGTTTCGAATGTATTTATACATATCGATTTTGGTTTCAACTGGGTCTTGATGCCTTTCTGGGCAGAATGTCAGCCCTTTATTCATGAGTGTTTCTTCACAAGCGAAGAGTCGGCCCAAGCATACCAGGTTGAGCGCCGGCGTGTGGCGTCGGAGGACACCGAAATGACCGGGAGTCTCCCAGGTAGGAACAAGCGCGACTGCTTGGGTTAACGTTTGCTTCTGTGCTGCAGCGAGTATACCCACTTGATTTATACAAATATAACCAAGTGGGTCAGAGACACAAATAACAAGTCGAATACTACCTTAGTGATTCTTAGACAAGAATTGGAGGTGGAACCATCCCTCCCAGTATACTTTCTCTATCTCCTATCAGTGCTTATGAGTCCCACAACTCCCAAGTAATAACTTAGAGGGAGTATCAACAAATTAAAGGAGAACAGGCGGCTCGTGTAAAACAGGAAGGACAGTGAAATGGAGGAAAGAGCAGCAAAACGTGCTCAAGTAGCACTAACTATGTTTCAAAAAGGCAAAACTCAAGGCACAACAACAGCTGCGATGGGACAATCAGGACGCCCTGGAGTAGTAACGATTAAACAACTCTTTGTACAACTTGAAAGACTACTACGTAAAGAAATCTCACGCAGTTGGGAAATCATAACACTAGAAAAGTATGTAGAATGCGGAAGGGTGCCAAGGGGCCTACA
Organism: Calotriton arnoldi; assembly: GCA_963921515.1. Classification (NCBI taxonomy): domain Eukaryota; kingdom Metazoa; phylum Chordata; class Amphibia; order Caudata; family Salamandridae; genus Calotriton; species Calotriton arnoldi. The sequence goes on from CAWUFW010000339.1 coordinate 3,278,817, forward strand.
CACCTTTACACTACCCAACCATCCGGACACGAGATCAGAGATGCTCGAAGAGTGGGACAGAAACAACATGGATTGTTCAAGGACTATGATGTTGATAATTATAAAATATGCAAAAATAGATGTTGATGAGCTCCATCTTAAAATCGCAGAAATAGAGTCGCAAATGCAAGCGTTGAATCAACAAGAGGATACCCTAAAGAAATTGCGCATGGAAATGGATCGCAATTTAGATAAACATGAGGATGAGGTAAACAACGCAAACAGCGGAAATTTCAGAGAGACGAATATGATTATGAGAATGGGACTATCTTCACGTTTGCTAAGCGGTTCGATGCAATAAAACAACAGTGGGACATGAAGAAACAAACTATTCGAGAGTCTCCAAATACCACACAGAGCGAATCTGAATCCGACCTCAGTGATGGTGAATTAAGAACAACAACAACTCATCAACTCTCTTTTTTAGAAGAGATGAAAATATTATACCAAGACCAACAGAATCCCAGACCCAGAGGAAGAGGACGTGGAACTGGAAGAACCAGGTCGCGAGGAAGAGGAAGAGGGGTGCCCTCAACCAGGGACGGAGACGCAAGACAAGAAGAAGCTCCAGAAAAGGGAAGGGGGTAACATTTACGGAACCGCACAGTGATGAAACAATAATGAATCACCCCGCAAAGAGAAACAAACCGGATCTAATCATTAATCTATCTAGACACAATCTAACACAAGCTGAACGAACACTCATGAAAAAAGGGCTGACATTCTGCCCAGAAAGGCATCAAGACCCAGTTGAAACCAAAATCGATATGTATAAATACATTCGAAAACTCAAACTTAAAAAGTATTTCACCAAGATACCACCGAGGCCCAGAACAGAGAATCCAACAACGTCAACACCTGAACAGGAGACACCATACACTGTGGGTGATATGCACAACTTGAGAACAGCATATGAATTAGCACATGACATTAATGAAACAGATTTGTCGGACAGCCAACTATTGGATGAAATGGTCATTATAATGAATCAACAGTTGCATACAAAATTCAGGAGTAAGTCTAAATTTTGTCCAGCATTGCATCCAGGGAATAGAATTGACACGTTCCATGATCTAGTGGTGGCAGAACTAGATACAATGGACAATGTCAAACACGGCATGAAAAAAGAAAACCTATCCTATAAGGAACGTCAAGCACTAGATTCTCTAAAAAACAATGCCTTAATTGAAATCAAACCAGCTGATAAAGGTGGGAATCTGGTTATTATGGACAAGCAAGATTATGTGGATGAAGCTATGCGTCAACTGAATAACACTAGGGATTATCAGATATTGAAAAACAATCCTATCAATGATTTGACTCTAGACTTAAGTAAAAGACTAATTGAGTGGCATGAACAGGGTTTAATCAACGATGATGAGAAGAAATTCCTCATGGTGGAGAATCCGGTGATACCCACCACGTACTTCTTACCGAAGATTCATAAGACCCTAAAAAAACCTCCAGGATGCCCCATAATATCCAGCTGTGGAAGCCTTTATGAAAACATAGCTTCATATGTGGACAATTTCCTAGCGCCAATTGTGCCCACTTTGAACTCGTACATAAAAGACACCGGGGATTTCCTTAGAATACTCATGGAAACCAACTGGCAGCCCGACTATCTATTGGTAACAATCGACGTTGTGTCATTGTACACATTCATCAATCACGATATTGGAATACAGGCTACCTCGTATTTTTTAAAGCAGAGACCAATAGGAGAATCAAAACATACAACCATGCTAATTGACATGATGGAGCTCTGCTTAAAGAATAACGTCTTTCTCTTCAATAAGAAGATGTATTCCCAAAGCTGTGGCACTGCGATGGGAGTTTCTTTCTCTCCAAGCTATGCCAACCTCATGATGGGGTGGTGGGAGAAAAACATAGCTTGGAGAGAAGAGAACGACCCCCACACAATGAAGGTGGCCTTTTGGCTTCGCTTCATCGATGACCTTTTTCTTTTATGGAGAGGTACTGAAGTGGAATTTTTGACCTATCTAGCAATTCTGAACAACAATGATGTGGGATTGAAATTCACTCACAACATCCACCCCAAAGAAATTGAATTTCTGGACACCAAAGTTTACATCAAATCAAATAAGATACATACAACTGTGTTCAGAAAAAAGACTGCCACCAACAGACTACTCCATGGGTCTAGTTTTCACCCTCAATCCCTCAAAAGAAGCATCCCCTACGGGGAGTTTATAAGAATGAAGCGAAATTGCTCTGAACCCCAAGAAATGGAAAAAAAGTTCAAGGAGACAACATCACGCTTCCTTCAGAGAGGATACAAGTATAAAGACATACAAAGAGGTGAAAAAAGAGCTAGACAAAAAAGCAGAGCACAGACACTGGTGGATAAAAAGCCAAATGATATGGCCAATGTGACTCAAGAGGACACACCACGATTGATCCTAACTTACAGCAAGGAGAGCTATCAAATTCAACAAATCCTTAAGAAATATTGGAATGTGCTGACCAAAGATCCAGACATCGGCAGAGAATTAGGAAATCACCCGCTCATAACCTACAGGAAAGCACCCTCTATATCTGATACAATAATCAGAAGCCACTTCGAAAGTGCTAAAAAGACCACATGGCTGGGAGCAAGACAAAGAGGTTTTGGCAAATGCACAACATGCAAAGCGTGTAAAATCAGAAAGAATCTCACATCCATCAAAGATCCGAGAGGAAGGACTTTTGAGATAAAGGAGAATATCACCTGTGATTCGACCTATGTCGTGTATGTGTTAGAATGCTTTTGTGGCAAGAGGTACATTGGAAGCACCATATGTCCCCTCAAGAAACGCATACTCGAGCACATAAGAGCTGTACAAAATGAGGATCTAACATATGCACTTGCCAAACATATGAAAACTCATGTGAATCGTAGTTGGCTAGATATGAAATACTCTGGACTGGTTACAATACCTCCCCATGAGAGAGGAGGAAATCGAACTTTGAAACTGAGGCGCCAGGAGTCCAAAATGATTATTACATTTAAAACAAAGATCCCCCTTGGGCTCAATGGGGATGAAGAAATGTATATACATCTGTAAACCATATTATAGATACTTGCCTTGAACTGATTTATTTATCTGAGAAAACTTTGTAGTCAGTAAATACTTCGTACTTAACTGCAGCTCATACTCCACACAAAAAAACAAACCTGGCCTGATCAAAAGACAGAAGTAACATAAGGTTTATTTTTCATGTATTTTTTTGTTGCAATGACTATTGAAGGCAGAACCCCTGTTTGAAAACAGCCATATACATGTACCAGCCACAGAGACAGTAGGGCTCTTAGCCTATACAAGCGAACTGACACTCAGTCGTGAGAATAATGGGTTATCATACCTGGGTTTAAACTTCCAATATAATTGAGTGGGGAGTTTTAATTATGATGTATAAACATATGTCCAGTTTGTGGCATTTGATGAGATTATCACCACGTCCAATGGCTGAGCAACATGAATAATGTGACAGTATACTCATACATGTCGATACATGGCCAAATGTCTCATGTGTAAATCGAGGGCTTTTTGCTTTTGATTTATCTTTGCAACAATATGATTTTTGTAAGTGAGTACATAATAAAAAAGTCGACTTACATCTGTAACTACCAGTCCCACAATGACTCATTACGGGCAAAGTAGAGACTAGGTATAATGGTAGAAATCAAAGAGGGACTCCGTGTACTACCGTGAACAAGAACTTTGTGTTCGAAACGCGTAGGAGGAGGAGAAGTAAAGTCTGAATAAAGAATTGCATTAAAACCAAGGAGAGTGCCGTGAAAATATTTTGTTGTTGGACCATATATATGTTTATAGGTCGGACAAACTGCATGCATTCATTTAAAACGGAGTTTCTGCTACAGATAGAACACTATGCATTTTTATGAAGAAGTTTTGTCCAGCAATTATTAAGCAAGCAGAAATAGTTAACCGGTATGGCAGTTCTGGTGAACAACATGATTGAATTTCAACAGCCCAATTGATATGAGAGTGCTACGTGAGGGGGTCAGTGCCATTCATTAATTTACAATAGTGGATGTAGTTTATTATATTTGTTATATATTACATTGTGACCTCGTGTCAGTACACATTCTGCAATGTATTTTGTGTGTATTAAGCAGTTTAGTAGTTTGTGTTTTAACATTCAGTTTGTTTACTATTTCCATGAATTAATCACTATATAATATTTGCATAACATGGCGCCTACCAGATTGACAAAGGCTGTTCTGACGGCTGAAACGCGTCTCTTTTGGCTGCTGGGTCGTGGGAGGCCCATCTCATTAAAGAAGCCATAATCATACAGTCTTCGTGTGCGTGCCTTTTTCCTTTTGGAGCAGGGGTGTGACCTTTATTACTGAACATCGGCGGTAGATGTTCTTCATGCACCACCAGTTGTTTTGGGCGGCCGGAGTTACCGCAACTTGGAGGAGCCAGCATGGAAGTGCTTTTCCGACTGCCCCCAGAGAAAGCCCTGGGACGAGTAATTTGAAGCGTGGGCAGTGTGGGAGACGGAGACTCGGCGCGGGGAAATCAATCGATTTTCAGCGCGGAGACGTAGTGTCGCCATGGATTCCACAGCTTCCCTCAGCAGGCCATGGCAGATCTGGTGACTGGGCACCTTAAGAGCATATGCTCTGGTTGGTGAGGACTGTGGTGTTTACTAATCTTTGTCTGAGGATCTCCCCCGACCCCGCAATGTGATTCTTAGTGGGCTGTTGCACGCAGTGGAAATGTTCCGAGTGGATGGACTGTGACGCCTTTGATCTGCTGCTATGCATGTATTTTTTGCTGAACAGTACAATCCGAAAGTTGGGTGATTTTATTTCTATCTTTATGAGAACATTGCAGCAACATTAAGTTTTTAATTTTAATTGACTTCTACAGCGTTCTTAAACAGTACTCTGAACAAGTTTGTTCGCTATTTGCCACATCTCATTACATTGTAAAGATTTTTACTTTACTAGGGCATTATGGGATTAGTAGTCCCTCGGGATTTCTCTACATTGATGTGGTAGCGTAGGTTCCATGCGACGCTAATTGGACTGATGGAACATAGGGAGCACTGTTTAAAGGTCAGACAAACTGCACGCATTCATTTAAAACAGAGTTTCTGCTACAGATAGAACACTATGGGGTCGATTCCGATCTGGGTCGGAAAGCTCTCCGACCGAGCCGGATCTGGAGTGTTTTCCGACCGAGCCGGAGTCCTGCAGTCCGACCGAGCGAGTACGATGCGGCTGCATGCTGCCGGACTCGATTCGCTCGGACTCCCATTGAAGTCAATGGGAGCCTGTCATACGACGCGTACATGGGCTCCCATAGACTGAATGGGTACGTCGCGAACAGGTGCGCCCCCTACAGTGGGTACGCGTCGGTGCAACCCGCACCGTACATACCTGTGTTGGGGAGACCCATGGGTCTCCCCCTGTGTTCGACTCATAAGGCTACGGGTTTTGGGGGGTCCGGCACGGACCCCCAATGTCCGGCTCCGGGAGCTTTTTTGAGTCGGACGCTCCGACTCGATCCGGCTGTCCGACTCGTACATCGTACTCGCTCGGTCGTACAACGTCTCCATTGCGTGGTGCGATTCGTTTCCGTACGAGTCGGTCGGAGCGGTTGGGATCCGGAAACGGTTCGGTCGGAACACACGCGTACAATCGCATCGTACTCGCTCGCTCGTACAGCTGTACGAGTCGGTCGGAAAACAAGCGTACGGCTCGTACTTTTTCCGGCCGGATCCCGTTAGGAGAGTTTCCGACCGAGATCGGAATCGGCCCCTATGCATTTTTATGAAGAAGTTTTGTCCAGCAATTATTAAGCAAGCAGAATTAGTTAACCGGTATGGCAGTTCTGGTGAACAACATGATTGAATTTCAACAGCCCAATTGATATGAGAGTGCTACGTGAGGGGGTCGGTGCCATTCATTAATTTACAATAGTGGATGTAGTTTATTATATTTGTTATATATTACATTGTGACCTCGTGTCAGTACACATTCTGCAACGTATTTTGTGTGTATTAAGCAGTTTAGTAGTTTGTGTTTTAACATTCAGTATGTTTACTATTTCCATGAATTAATCACTATATAATATTTGCATAACATGGCGCCTACCAGATTGACAAAGGCTGTTCTGACGGTTGAAACGCGTCTCTTTTGGCTGCTGGGTCGTGGGAGGCCCATCTCATTAAAGAAGCCATAATCATACAGTCTTCGTGTGCGTGCCTTTTTCCTTTTGGAGCAGGGGTGTGACCTATATGTATATATATATATATATTACCTACTGGCGGTCGCCAGTAGGTAGTTATAGTTAGAACCTAGTTTCCATAGGAAATGCGTTTTTGTTTTGCCAATAACTTTGGCACCGTTTGACGAATCTTCACGAAATTCTCCCAAAAAATGTTTCATCCAGGTCAGCTCCTATCCTGAAAGTTTGGGGGTGATTTGTCAAGTGGGGGCTGAGAAAAAAGGGGGGTCCCCAAAAGTGTTTTCTCCATGTTAATTTCCATAGGAAATTTTACCCAGGGCTACAGCCCGAACTGCTGAACGGAATTATATGAAATTTGGCAAAAAGGTAGCTCTTGGTTCAGAAAGCGACCTTTTTTTTAAATGGTGTAAATCCGTTCAGTAGTTGCTGAGAAATTCAAAAAATAAGAGTCAAAAAATCAATTTCCCAAAGGAAACTTTAGCCAAGGCTACAGCCCGAACTGCTGAACGGAATTGCACCGAATTTGGCAAAAAGGTACTGCTTGGCTCAGAAAGCCACCTTTTTAAAAATGGTCTAAATCCGTTCAGTAGTTGCTGAGAAATTCCAAAAATAAAAATATCGATATCTAGAGGCGCGGTGGATCCGCGGACCCTCCCGACCACGAGCTTTATTCTAATTGGCTGTCAACACTCCAAACCAGGAAGTGTTGGCAGCCATCTTGTGGCTCGGTAGAACCGAGTCAGAAGAAAACAGTGAAACAAACGCGAAAAACAAGAAAAGGGGGCAGGGTAGAAACACCCTGACCCTATAGGCCTGGTCAGGGGGTCCCACAAGGACCCCCAGGGCCCAAAAAAGTATATATATATTTTTTTTCAATCGGCGGAATTCGCGCTGGGTGCGCGAATCTGGACGAAAAATAATAAAAAATCGAAGTGCGGGCTTCCGCGCTTCATTTAAATGAGGCCCCCGGGTGGGGCAGGTCCCGGGGGCATTGCCCAATGTATAGTTTTTATTTGCGGGGGCCCGCGGGGGCCGCCGCAGCCCTGGGGACCGGCACGTCCCCGGGGCTCTCTTAATGATATGCGGGGGCATGCGGCCCTCCCGCAGCCCCGGGGACCGCCACCCCCGGGGCATGTTTTTTGATGTGTGGGGGGCCTCTAAGGCCCCCCCAAGCCCCGGGGACCGCCACCCCCGGGGCTTTTCTAAAATATTTGCGGGGGCGCACGGCCCCCTCGCAGCCCCGGGGACCGCCACCCCCCGGGCTTGTTTTAAAAAAAAAATATAAACCTGTGTGGGGGCTCGAGCCCCCCCACACACCCGGGGACCACCACCTCCCCGGGGCACTAAAATGCAAATGCGGGGTCCGTTACGGACCCCCGAGCCCCGGGGACCACCACCTCCCCGGGGCTTTCTAATTGAAGGGAGGGGGGCCGCGCGGCCCCCCTCTTGGAGCCCGTGATGGCCCTCAATTATATTGGAAGTTTAAACCTGGGTATGATAACCCATTATTCTCACGACTGAGTGTCAGTTCGCTTGTATAGGCTAAGTGCCCTACTGTCTCTGTGGCTGGTACATGTATATGGCTGTTTTCAAACAGGGGTTCTGCCTTCAATAGTCATTGCAACAAAAAAATACATGAAAAATAAACCTTATGTTACTTCTGTCTTTTGATCAGGCCAGGTTCGTTTTTTTGTGTGGAGTATGAGCTGTAGTTAAGTACGAAGTATTTACTGACTACAAAGTTTTCTCAGATAAATAAATCAGTTCAAGGCAAGTATCTATAATATGGTTTACAGATGTATATACATTTCTTCATCCCCATTGAGCCCAAGGGGGATCTTTGTTTTAAATTTAATAATCATTTTGGACTCCTGGCGCCTCAGTTTCAAAGTTCGATTTCCTCCTCTCTCATGGGGAGGTATTGTAACCAGTCCAGAGTATTTCATATCTAGCCAACTACGATTCACATGAGTTTTCATATGTTTGGCAAGTGCATATGTTAGATCCTCATTTTGTACAGCTCTTATGTGCTCGAGTATGCGTTTCTTGAGGGGACATATGGTGCTTCCAATGTACCTCTTGCCACAAAAGCATTCTATCACATACACGACATAGGTCGAATCACAGGTGATATTCTCCTTTATCTCAAAAGTCCTTCCTCTCGGATCTTTGATGGATGTGAGATTCTTTCCGATTTTACACGCTTTGCATGTTGTGCATTTGCCAAAACCTCTTTGTCTTGCTCCCAGCCACGTGATCTTTTAGCACTTTCGAAGTGGCTTCTGATTATTGTATCAGATATAGAGGGTGCTTTCCTGTAGGTTATGAGCGGGTGATTTCCTAATTCTCTGCCGATGTCTGGATCTTTGGTCAGCACATTCCAATATTTCTTAAGGATTTGTTGAATTTGATAGCTCTCCTTGCTGTAAGTTAGGATCAATTGTGGTGTGTCCTCTTGAGTCACATTGGCTATATCATTTGGCTTTTTATCCACCAGTGTCTGTGCTCTGCTTTTTTGTCTAGCTCTTTTTTCACCTCTTTGTATGTCTTTATACTTGTATCCTCTTTGAAGGAAGCGTGATGTTGTCTCCTTGAACTTTTTTTCCATTTCTTGGGGTTCAGAGCAATTCCGCTTCATTCTTAAAACTCCCCGTAGGGGATGCTTCTTTTGAGGGATTGAGGGTGAAAACTAGACCCATGGAGTAGGCTGTTGGTGGCAGTCTTTTTCTGAACACAGTTGTATGTATCTTATTTGATTTGATGTAAACTTTGGTGTCCAGAAATTCAATTTCTTTGGGGTGGATGTTGTGAGTGAATTTCAATCCCACATCATTGTTGTTCAGAATTGCTAGATAGGTCAAAAATTCCACTTCACTACCTCTCCATAAATGAAAAAGGTCATCGATGAAGCGAAGCCATAAGGCCACCTTCATTGTGTGGGGGTCGTTCTCTTCTCTCCAAGCTATGTTTTTCTCCCACCACCCCATCATGAGGTTGGCATAGCTTGGAGAGAAAGAAACTCCCATCGCAGTGCCACAGCTTTGGGAATACTAAGGTAGTATTCGACTTGTTATTTGTGTCTCTGACCCACTTGGTTATATTTGTATAAATCAAGTGGGTATACTCGCTGCAGCACAGAAGCAAACGTTAACCCAAGCAGTCGCGCTTGTTCCTACCTGGGAGACTCCCGGTCATTTCGGTGTCCTCCGACGCCACACGCCGGCGCTCAACCTGGTATGCTTGGGCCGCCTCTTCGCTTGTGAAGAAACACTCATGAATAAAGGGCTGACATTCTGCCCAGAAAGGCATCAAGACCCAGTTGAAACCAAAATCGATATGTATAAATACATTCGAAACCTCAAACTTAAAAAGTATTTCACCAAGATACCACCGAGGCCCAGAACAGAGAATCCAACAATGTCAACACCTGAACAGGAGACACCATACACTGTGGGTGATATGCACAACTTGAGAACAGCATATGAATTAGCAGATGACATTAATGAAACAGATTTGTTGGACAGCCAACTATTGGATGAAATGGGCATTATAATGAATCAACAGTCGCATACAAAATTCAGGAGTAAGTCTAAATTTTTTCCAGCATTACATCCAGGGAATAGAATTGACATGTTCCATGATCTAGTGGTGGCAGAACTAGATACAATGGACAATGTCAAACATGGCATGAAAAAAGAAAAGCTATCCTTTAAGGAACGTCAAGCACTAGATTCTCTAAAAAATAATGCCTTAATTGAAATCAAACCAGCTGATAAAGGTGGGAATCTGGTTATTATGGACAAGCAAGATTATGTGGATGAAGCTATGCGTCAACTGAATAACACTAGGAATTATCAGATATTGAAAAACAATCCTGTCAATGATTTGACTCTAGACTTAAGTAAAAGACTAATTGAGTGGCATGAACAGGGTTTAATCAACGATGATGAGAAGAAATTCCTCATGGTGGAGAATCCGGTGATACCCACCATGTACTTCTTACCGAAGATTCATAAGACCCTAAAAAAACCTCCAGGACGCCCCATAATATCCAGCTGTGGAAGCCTTTATGAAAATATAGCTTCATATGTGGACAATTTCCTAGCGCTAATTGTGCCCACTTTGAACTCGTACATAAAAGACACCAGGGATTTCCTTAGAATACTCATGGAAACCAACTGGCAGCCCGACTATCTATTGGTAACAATCGACGTCGTGTCATTGTACACATCCATCAATCCCGATAGTGGAATGCAGGCTATCTCGTATTTTTTAAAGCAGAGACCAATAGGAGAATCAAAACATACAACCATGCTAATTGACATGATGGAGCTCTGCTTAAAGAATAACGTCTTTCTCTTCAATAAGAAGATGTATTCCCAAAGCTGTGGCACTGCGATGGGAGTTTCTTTCTCTCCAAGCTATGCCAACCTCATGATGGGGTGGTGGGAGAAAAACATAGCTTGGAGAGAAGAGAACGACCCCCACACAATGAAGGTGGCCTTATGGCTTCGCTTCATCGATGACCTTTTTCATTTATGGAGAGGTAGTGAAGTGGAATTTTTGACCTATCTAGCAATTCTGAACAACAATGATGTGGGATTGAAATTCACTCACAACATCCACCCCAAAGAAATTGAATTTCTGGACACCAAAGTTTACATCAAATCAAATAAGATACATACAACTGTGTTCAGAAAAAAGACTGCCACCAACAGCCTACTCCATGGGTCTAGTTTTCACCCGGTGGAGAGGTGTGGTGCAGCGGCCAGGGCAGCTGACTTCGGAGCACAGGGCTCACGGTTCGATCCCCGGCTCCGGCGGCAGCTCAGCTCAGCACCATGTGACTCTGGGCAATAGCTCACTTAATTTCCACGACGGCCCCCAGCGCCTTGAGACCCGTAAGGGTGAGTAGTTCGCGCTTTACAAATACGGATTTACATTTACCCTCAATCCCTCAAAAGAAGCATCCCCTACGGGAGTTTTAAGAATGAAGCGGAATTGCTCTGAACCCCAAGAAATGGAAAAAAGTTCAAGGAGACAACATCACGCTTCCTTCAAAGAGGATACAAGTATAAAGACATACAAAGAGGTGAAAAAAGAGCTAGACAAAAAAGCAGAGCACAGACACTGGTGGATAAAAAGCCAAATGATATAGCCAATGTGACTCAAGAGGACACACCACAATTGATCCTAACTTACAGCAAGGAGAGCTATCAAATTCAACAAATCCTTAAGAAATATTGGAATGTGCTGACCAAAGATCCAGACATCGGCAGAGAATTAGGAAATCACCCGCTCATAACCTACAGGAAAGCACCCTCTATATCTGATACAATAATCAGAAGCCACTTCGAAAGTGCTAAAAAGATCACGTGGCTGGGAGCAAGACAAAGAGGTTTTGGCAAATGCACAACATGCAAAGCGTGTAAAATCGGAAAGAATCTCACATCCATCAAAGATCCGAGAGGAAGGACTTTTGAGATAAAGGAGAATATCACCTGTGATTCGACCTATGTCGTGTATGTGATAGAATGCTTTTGTGGCAAGAGGTACATTGGAAGCACCATATGTCCCCTCAAGAAACGCATACTCGAGCACATAAGAGCTGTACAAAATGAGGATCTAACATATGCACTTGCCAAACATATGAAAACTCATGTGAATCGTAGTTGGCTAGATATGAAATACTCTGGACTGGTTACAATACCTCCCCATGAGAGAGGAGGAAATCGAACTTTGAAACTGAGGCGCCAGGAGTCCAAAATGATTATTAAATTTAAAACAAAGATCCCCCTTGGGCTCAATGGGGATGAAGAAATGTATATACATCTGTAAACCATATTATAGATACTTGCCTTGAACTGATTTATTTATCTGAGAAAACTTTGTAGTCAGTAAATACTTCGTACTTAACTACAGCTCATACTCCACACAAAAAACGAACCTGGCCTGATCAAAAGACAGAAGTAACATAAGGTTTATTTTTCATGTATTTTTTTGTTGCAATGACTATTGAAGGCAGAACCCCTGTTTGAAAACAGCCATATACATGTACCAGCCACAGAGACAGTAGGGCACTTAGCCTATACAAGCGAACTGACACTCAGTCGTGAGAATAATGGGTTATCATACCCAGGTTTAAACTTCCAATATAATTGAGTGGGGAGTTTTGATTATGATGTATAAACATATGTCCAGTTTGTGGCATTTGATGAGATTATCACCACGTCCAATGGCTGAGCAACATGAATAATGTGACAGTATACTCATACATGTCGATAGATGGCCAAATGTCTCATGTGTAAATCGAGGGCGTTTTGCTTTTGATTTATCTTTGCAACAATATGATTTTTGTAAGTGTGTACATAATAAAAAAGTCGACTTACATCTGTAACTACCAGTCCCACAATGCCTCATTACGGGCAAAGTGGAGACAAGGTATAAAGGTAGAAATCAAAGAGGGACTCCGTGTACTACCGTGAACAAGAACTTTGTGTTCGAAACGCGTAGGAGGAGGAGAAGTAAAGTCTGAATAAAGAATTGCATTAAAACCAAGGAGAGTGCCGTGAAAATATTTTGTTGTTGGACCATATTCTGCGAGAAGCGGCCCTTTCTCGCCACGAGCACCAGCTGGTTTGTGCTCCCCCCGTTAAGGACCGTGTTGATGATTGATATATATATATATATATATATATATATATATATATATATATATATATATATATGCCAAAGAAGCTCCTGCTATACGAAGAACTGGAGGGACACAGCGGGGATTCCAGGTAAGTAGCTTTAATTTCAGAACAGCAATGGCATGACGCGTTTCAACATAATGTCTTCCTCAGATGCCTGCTGCCACAGCGCTTGCCTGCCAAGAACGCTTGAAGTACTCCCCCTCGTTTCGTCATGAATGACACAGCCAGGTGGGCCGGGTCAAAGGCACTGCACCACTGTAGTTGCGTTGGCCAACTACAGTACCCAGAATGCTCCTCTCACAGACAACTGGGTAAATGTCTTTTGTACGGCTCCAAATATCCCACAAGGGTCCTGGATGAAAGTTAAAACGGGGTATCTGTGCTCTGGAAATGCGCCGTAGCTGAAATCAAGCTCCTCACCTGGGCCCCCAAGACGCCTCAACCGTAATAGTCCCCATACAGCCAGGCCTGAAATTGCGGACACAATGTCCCGGAATTCCTCCGTGCAGTCACGGACTGCAATTTGCAGTGGCGCTACTTCTGGAAAGGGATACGGTGGGTTGGAGCAAGCCAAATAACTTTGGAGAAGAGGAAATGCCGAAGCTGCCCAAGTAACTCCTTCCACTTGCCGAGGCGGGTCTCCTCCTAGCGCGCCCAGGACACAGCGCGCAAACTATGCCAAAGAAGCTCCTGCTATACGAAGAACTGGAGGGACACAGCGGGGATTCCAGGTAAGTAGCTTTAATTTCAGAACAGCAATGGCATGACGCGTTTCAACATAATGTCTTCCTCAGATGCCTGCTGCCACAGCGCTTGCCTGCCAAGAACGCTTGAAGTACTCCCCCTCGTTTCGTCATGAATGACACAGCCAGGTGGGCCGGGTCAAAGGCACTGCACCACTGTAATTGCGTTGGCCAACTACAGTACCCAGAATGCTCCTCTCACAGACAACTGGGTAAATGTCTTTTGTACGGCTCCAAATATCCCACAAGGGTCCTGGATGAAAGTTAAAACGGGGTATCTGTGCTCTGGAAATGCGCCGTAACTGAAATCAAGCTCCTCACCTGGGCCCCCAAGACGCCTCAACCGTAATAGTCCCCATACAGCCAGGCCTGAAATTGCGGACACAATGTCCCGGAATTCCTCCGTGCAGTCACGGACTGCAATTTGCAGTGGCGCTACTTCTGGAAAGGGATACGGTGGGTTGGAGCAAGCCAAATAACTTTGGAGAAGAGGAAATGCCGAAGCTGCCCAAGTAACTCCTTCCACTTGCCGAGGCGGGTCTCCTCCTAGCGCGCCCAGGACACAGCGCGCAAACTATGCCAAAGAAGCTCCTGCTATACGAAGAACTGGAGGGACACAGCGGGGATTCCAGGTAAGTAGCTTTAATTTCAGAACAGCAATGGCATGACGCGTTTCAACATAATGTCTTCCTCAGATGCCTGCTGCCACAGCGCTTGCCTGCCAAGAACGCTTGAAGTACTCCCCCTCGCTTGCGTCATGAATGACACAGCCAGGTGGGCCGGGTCAAAGGCACTGCACCACTGTAATTGCGTTGGCCAACTACAGTACCCAGAATGCTCCTCTCACAGACAACTGGGTAAATGTCTTTTGTACGGCTCCAAATATCCCACAAGGGTCCTGGATGAAAGTTAAAACGGGGTATCTGTGCTCTGGAAATGCGCCGTAACTGAAATCAAGCTCCTCACCTGGGCCCCCAAGACGCCTCAACCGTAATAGTCCCCATACAGCCAGGCCTGAAATTGTGGACACAATGTCCCGGAATTCCTCCGTGCAGTCACGGACTGCAATTTGCAGTGGCGCTACTTCTGGAAAGGGATACGGTGGGTTGGAGCAAGCCAAATAACTTTGGAGAAGAGGAAATGCCGAAGCTGCCCAAGTAACTCCTTCCACTTGCCGAGGCGGGTCTCCTCCTAGCGCGCCCAGGACACAGCGTGCAAACTATGCCAAAGAAGCTCCTGCTATACGAAGAACTGGAGGGACACAGCGGGGATTCCAGGTAAGTAGCTTTAATTTCAGAACAGCAATGGCATGACGCGTTTCAACATAGTGTCTTCCTCAGATGCCTGCTGCCACAGCGCATGCCTGCCAAGAACGCTTGAAGTACTCCCCCTCGTTTCGTCATGAATGACACAGCCAGGTGGGCTCATATATATATATATAAATTACCTACTGGCGGTCGCCAGTAGGTAGTTATAGTTAAGACCTTGTTTCTATTCAAAAAGCGTTTTTTCTTTTGTCATTATCTTTGGCGCCGTTTGACGAATCTTTGTGAAATTTTGAAAACGAATGGTTCACTAAGGTCAGCTCCTGTTTTAAAAGTTTCGGGGTGATTCGTCAAGCGGGGGCTGAGAAAAAAGGTGGTCCCAAAACGCGTTTTCCCCATGTTAATTTCCATAGGACCTTTAGACAAAGCTACAGCCCGAACTGCTGAACGGAATTACACCAAATTTGGCAAAAAGGTAGGTCTTGGTCCAGAAAGCGTGCTTTTTTTTAAATGGTGTAAATCCGTTCAAAAGTTGCTGAGAAATTCAAAAAAGAAAAATGTATATATCTGAGCACCGAGGAGGATTCGCAAACCCTCCCGAGCACGAGATTCATTCTCATTGGCTGCCAACACTCCAAACCAGAATGTGTTGCCAGCCATCTTGTGACTCGGTAAAACCGAGTCACAAGAAATCAGTTAAAAAAAGGTTAAAAAAAAGAAAAGGGGGCAGGGTAGAAACACCCTGACACCCTAGGCCTGCTCAGGGGGTCCTACAAGGACCCCCTGGGGCCCCAAAAAGCTTTTTTTTTATAATTTCGCCCGAATTCGCGCTGGTTGCGCGAATCCGGCTGAAAATATTTTTAAAAAACGAAGGGCGGGCTCCCGCGCTTCGTTTAATTAAGCCCCCGGGTGGGCCAGGTCCCGGGGGCAATGTTTCATTGTGGTGCGGGGGCCCCCGCAGCCCCGGGGACCGCCACCTCCCCAGGGCTTAGTTTATTATGCGCAGGGGGCACGCGGCCCCCTCGCAGCCTCCCCGGGGCTTTCTTATTAAAATGTGTGGGGGGCTCCTTCCCCCCACGCTGCCCCGGGGACCGCCACATCCCCGGGGCATTGGTAATTATGATGGGGGTCCCTCGCTGGCCCCCCAAGCCCAGGGGACTGCCAACTCCCCGGGGCTTCAAGTAAAAGAAAAAGAAGTGCCCCCCCCACACTGCCCCGGGAACCACCACCTCCCCGGGGCAAACTGAATTTCAGGGCGGGGGGCCTCATAGGCCCCCCACACCCTGGGGACTGCCACCTCCCCGGGGCTTCAATAATTTAAATTAGTGTGGGGGGCTCCTGCCCCTCCCCACACTGCCCCGGGTACCACCACCTCCCTGGGGCACACTTTATTTAAATATAGGGGTCAGTTGCAGACCCTTGGCCCCGGGGACCACCACCTCCCCGGGGCTTTAAACACTAAGGGAGTGAGGCCGCGTGGCCCCCCTCCTGGAGCCCTATATGGCCCTGGGGACCGCAATCTCCCAGGGTGGGCTCCTGCAATGTCCTGGGGTGCCCACCCCCGGGACATTGCTGTTTGCTATGGAAGGGCGGGAGCCGTGACGGCTCCCACCCTGCCATAGCAAACACTGCTTTGCTTCTTGGAAGCGAGAGCAGGGAACCTGCTCTCGCTTCCAAGAAGCAAAGCAGAATTGCTTTTGGACAAGGGGAGCTGCATGTTAGCAGCTTCCCTTGCCCAAAAGCAATGTCTGCTCCCGCAGGAGACAGGGAGCCGGCTGGGACCGCGGGGCATTGGGGCTCCCCAGTGCGGTCCCCAGCATGAGGCCAGGCCCCGGGGGATGGGGTCCCCGGGGCCAATAGTGGCCCAGGGAAGGGGGGCCATGCGGCTCCCCTCCCTAAGAATAAAAAAAAAAAAAAAGAACGAGGCTAAGCCCCGGGGGATGGGGTCCCCGGGGTCAATAATGGCCTCAGGAGGGGGGCCGCGCAGCCAACCTCCTTAAGAATAATAAAAAAAAAAAATAATAAATATGTGGCCATGCCCCGGGGGATCGGGCCCCTGGGGCCAAAATCGGCCGTGGGAGAGGGGCCCCACGGCCCCCTTCCCGTTTTTTTTGGGCAAAAAAATGCTCAGGCCCTGGGGAAGAGGGACCCCAGGGCCCAAAAATAATAAAGGGAAGGGGGGTCACACAGCCCCCCTTCCAAAAAGCAAATTTTAAAAAAGCCGGCGTCTCGCAGGAGGCCCCGCCTCCTCCCTGCACCACTGTAAAAATGCGCCTCCTGGCACGTTCTAAGTTGGGGGATTAAGTCCGCTTGAATCCTGAGGGTCCCTGGGGGCCAACTAGCCCACCAGGTAGCCCCAGTAAGCCCCACACAGTGGGATTGCTGAGAGGTGGTCCGAGGCCATGCCCCTTTTTACACCACTCTGCAAACGTGCCTCTTGGCGCATTGCTGGTGGGGTGATGAGTTCCTCTTGTGTCCTGAGGACCTCAGGACTACAGTGGACTTCATCCACCGAGCAGCAGTGCGCCAGGAGGCGCGTTTGCAGAATGGTGTAAAAAGGGGGCGTGGCCTTGGACCACTCTCAGCAATCCAGCATTGTGGGGCTTACTAGAGATAACAGTAGGGCTAGTTGGCCCTCAGGGACCTCAGGAGGCAAGGGGACTTCATCCCCTAACCAAGAGCGCGCCAGGAGGGGCGTTTGCAGAGTGGTGGAGAAAGGGGGCGTGGCCTGTGTCCACCTCTCAGCAATCCCACTATCTGGGGCTTACTGGAGGTATCAGGTAGGCTAGTTGGCCACTAAGGATCCCCAGCAGCAAAGGGAACTTTAATCCCCATTGAAGAGCGCGCCAGGGAGCGTGTTTGCAGACTGGTGGTCAAAGGGGGTGTGGCCTTCTATGAGTACTTACCAATGCTGCTGTGTGGGACTTACTGGAGGTAATAGGAGGGGTAGCTGGTCCCCAAGGTTGTCCTAAGGGGCCAACTACCCCTCCTGTTACCTCCACTAAGTCCCACACAGTGGGATTGCTAAGAGGTCTTCGGAGGCCACACCCCACCTTTCTCCACCACTCTGCAAACACGCCTCCTGGCACAGTACTGGTTGGGGATGAAGTCCACTTTACTCCTGAGGGACTTTGGGGGCCAAGAAGCCCTTCTGGTACCTCCTGTAAGTCCTACGCAGCGGAATTCCTGAGTGCTGGTTGGAGGCCCAGCCCCCTTTCTCCACCACTCTGCAAACGTGACTACCAGTTAAAGAACCATTTGTAATTTAATAGGTCTCGCATTTGCAAGAGTTAGAGCTATTGGCGTTGTAAATATAAAAGTTTTTTACTAATGTTTTTTGGAGAGGAGTGGATGTACGTTGTGCGTAGTGGAATTATGTGGTATGTTGTGCAGTGAAATTATGTGGATAGAAAGTATGTGGTATTTAGTGTATAGGAATTATGTAGAGTGGGATTATGTGTTATGGAGAGCAATTATGTGGTATGGTAGTCTGTGTTGTGGAGTGGTAACCTCAGGTTTAGTCTTCCTCGTTTCCATAGAAGCTAAACTATAAACTCAATGAGACAAAAATAGAAGGAACCACTGAGGAGCACTTCTGGACCTCTTGAGACCTCTTGAGAAAACCTGGCAACTCGACCAGACCACAGACAACAGGACCGCCCTCAAGCACGCCACCCGCAAACACCACCAGCTGATCCGTGCCACCAAGAAGTCGGCACTCAAAGAACGACTGGACAACAACGCCCATGACAGCAAGGAACTTTTCAGCATCGTCAAAGAGTTCAGCAACCACAGCGCCGGAAACAACGACATCACCCCCTCGCAAGACCTCTGCAACTCACTCTCCGCGTTCTTCCACCGCAAGATCACCGACATACATAACAGCTTCGACGCACAAACAACGCACCCTACCGCCGAACCAACGCCCGCCACCACCACCCTCTGCAACTGGACCCCGATCAGCACCGAAGACACCACCCGCACGATGAACTCCATCCACTCCGGATCACCAACCGACCCCTGCCCACACCACGTCTTCAACAAAGCCGACGCCACCATCGCACCCCATCTCCGGGACATCATCAACTCCTCCTTCCACACCGCCACCTTCCCGGAGAGCTGGAAGCACGCCGAGCTTACCGCCCTCCTGAAGAAACCAACGGCGGACCCCACCGACCTTAAGAACTACCGTCCCATCTCGCTCCTTCCGTTTCCGGCCAAAGTCATCGAGAAGACCGTCAACAGACAGCTTGCCGCCTTCCTCGAGACGAATGGATCCCTCGACCCCTCGCAGTCCGGGTTTCGGGCCAACCACAGCACCGAGACCGCCCTTATCGCAGCCACCGACGACATCAGAACCCTAACCGACAACGGGGAAACAGCTGCCCTCATCCTCTTGGACCTCTCCGCGGCGTTCGACACCGTCTGCCACCGCATCCTAGTGAAGCGCCTCAGCAACATCGGAATCCGAGAGAAAGCACTGGAATGGATCATCTCGTTCCTCGCCGGAAGAACCCAGAGAGTCCGCCTCCCCCGTTCAGATCCGAAGCCACCGAAGTCATCTGCGGCGTTCCACAGGGATCCTCACTCAGCCCAACCCTCTTCAACGTCTACATGAGCCCCCTCGCAGCCATCGCACGCCGACACAACCTCAACATCATCTCCTACGCCGACGACACCCAGCTGATCCTCTCCCTCACCAACGACCCCACCACCGCCAGAGCCAACCTACACGACGGGATGAGAGACGTCGCCGACTGGATGAGGAACAGCCGCCTTAAACTGAACTCAGACAAGACGGAAGTCCTCATCCTGGGCTCATCACCCTCCGCCTGGGACGACTCCTGGTGGCCCCCGGCCCTGGGCACCGCGCCCAAGCCAACGGACCACGCACGCAACCTGGGCTTCATCCTGGACTCCTCCCTGTCGATGACCAGACAAGTCAACGCCGTCTCATCTTCATGCTTCAACACCCTGCGCATGCTCTGCAAGATCTTCAGATGGATCCCCACTGAAACCAGGAAGACCGTCACCCAGGCACTCGTCACCAGCCGACTGGACTATGGGAACACCCTCTACGCCGGAACCACAGCCAAACTTCAAAAAAGACTCCAGCGCATCCAGAACGCCTCCGCACGACTCGTCCTGGACATCCCCCGACACAGCCACATCACCGGACACCTGAGAGACCTGCACTGGCTCCCCGTCAGCAAGAGAATAACGTTCAGACTCCTCACCCACGCACACAAGGCCCTCCACGACCTGGGCCCAAAGTACCTCAACGACCGCATGACCTTCTACACGCCCACACGCCAGCTACGATCAACCAGCCACGCCCTCGCCACCGTACCACGCATCCGCAGAACCACCGCCGGAGGAAGATCCTTCTCCTACCTGGCAGCCAAGACCTGGAACTCCCTCCCCACTCACCTTCGGCGAACCCAGGACCATCTCTCCTTCAGGAAGCAGCTCAAGACCTGGCTGTTCGAGCAGTAACTTACCCCCTCCCCCAGCGCCTTGAGACCCTCCCGGGTGAGTAGCGCGCTCTATAAATGCCGTGATTGATTGATTGATTGGACCTAGTCAGAGGTATGAGCAGGGCCACTGGAATTATGCGACTGTTTGGCTGCACCAACTTTCGCACAATTATACATTTTCCGCATTAGCCACATAATCCATCATCTGCTGCCTAATCTGCAGATTTGAACAAAAAAAGCCTTGTTTCTAGCTCAAACGGCTCAAACGTTACCAAAAATGCAGCGACAAGTGTTACAGCGTGGTGGAAAGTCCTTTGTAAACCTAGAATGGTCACCTGTTACTTATTGCTAAATGTGGGTGTTAAATTGGCACTAATGGTGTGCAAGCCACTCTTGATTCTTTCTGCGCCTCTCTTGCCTCTTTCTGCATTTCTGTTGCTTCTTTCTGCACCTTTCTTTCTTTTTCTGCACTTCTCTTGCCTCTTTCTGCACATCTCTTCTACTTTCTGCCCCTTTTGCCTCTTTCTGCACCTCTGTTGCCTCTTTCTGCACCTCACTTGCTTCTTTGTGCACCCCTCTTGCCTCTTTCTGCACCTCTCTTGCCTCTTTCTGCACCCCTCTTCCCTCTTTCTGCACCTCTGTTCCTTCTTTCTGCACTTCTTTTGCCTCTTTCTTCACCCCCTTGCCTCTTTCTGCACCTCTGTTCCTTCTTTCTGCACTTCTTTTGTTTCTTTCTGCAGCTCTCTAACTTCTTTCTGCACCTCCTTGCCTCTTTCTCCTTGCCTCTTCCCTCTTTCTTCACCCCTGTTGCCTCTTTCTGCACCTCTGTTCCTTCTTTCTGCACGTCTTTTGTTTCTTTCTATACATCTCTTGCTTCTTTCTGCACCCCTCTTGCCTCTTTCTGCACCCCTGTTCCTTCTTTCTGCTCTTCTTTTGTTTCTTTCTGCTCCTCTCTTGCTTCTTTCTGCAACCCTCTCGCCACTTTCTCCACCACTGTTCCCCCTTTTTGCATCTCTGTTGCTTCTTTCTGCACTTCTCTGGCCCCTTTTTCCACCCCTCATCCCTCTTTCTGCACCTCTGTTGCTTCTTTCTGCACTTTTCTTGCTTCTTTCTGCACCTATGTCCCTTCTTTCTGCACCCCTCGTGCCTCTTTCACACCCCTCTTCCCTTTTTTGCACCCCTCTTGCCTCTTTCTGCACCTCTGTTCCTTCTTTCTGCACTTCTTTTGTTTCTTTCTGCACCTCTCTTGTTTATTTCTGTATCCCTCTTTCTCCACCCCACTTCACCCCTTTCTGCATCTCTGTTGCTTTTTTATGCATTTCTCTCGCTTCTTTCTGCATCTCTCTTGCTTCTTTCTGCACCCCTCGTGCCTCTTTTTGCACCCCTCATCCCTCTTTCTACAGTCATCTTGCCTCTTTCTGCACCTCTGTTGCTTCTTTCTGCACTTCTTTTGTTTCTTTCTGCACCTCTCGCTTCTTTCTGCACCCCTTTTGCCTCTTTCTGCACCCCTCGCCTCTTTCTGCACCTCTGTTCCTTCTTTCTGCACTTCTTTTGTTTCTTTCTGCAGCTCTCATGCTTCTTTCTGCACCCCCTTGCCTCTTTCTCCACCCCTCTTCCCTCTTTCTGCACCCCTGTTGCCCCTTTCTGTACCTCTGTTCCTTCTTTCTGCACTTCTTTTGTTTCTTTCTGCACGTCTCTTGCTTCTTTCTGCACCCCTCGTGCCTCTTTCTGCACCCCTCTTCCCTCTTTCTGCACCCCTCTTGCCTCTTTCTGCACCTCTGTTCCTTCTTTCTGCACTTCTTTTGTTTCTTTCTGTACCCCTCTTGCTTCTTTCTGCACCCCTCTTGCCACTTTCTCCACCCCGTTCCCCTTTTTGCATCTCAGTTGCTTCTTTCTGCACTTCCCTTGCCTCTTTCTCCACCCCTCATCCCTCTTTCTGCACCTCTGTTGCTTCTTTCTGCACTTCTCTTGCTTCTTTCTGCACCTCTGTCCCTTCTTTCTGCACCCCTCTTGCCTCTTTCTGCACCTCTGTTCCTTCTTTCTGCACGTCTTTTGTTTCTTTCTGCAACTCTCTTGCTTCATTCTGCACCCCTCGTGCTGCTTTCACACCCCTCTTCCCTCTTTCTGCACCCCTCTTGCCTCTTTCTGCACCTTTGTTCCTTCTTTCTGCACTTCTTTCGTTTCTTTCTGCACCTCTCTTATTTCTTTCTGTATCCCTCTTTCTCCACCCCACTTCCCCACTTCCCCCTTTCTGCATTTCTGTTGCTTTTTTATGCATTTCTCTTGCTTCTTTCTGTATCTCTCTTGCTTCTTTCTGCAGCCTTCATGCCTCTTTCTGTACCCCTCATCCCTCTTTCTGCACTGCTCTTGCCTCTTTCTGCACCTCTGTTGCTTCTTTGTGCACTTCTTTGGTTTCTTTCTGCACCCCTCTTGCATCTTTCTGCACCTCTGTTCCTTCTTTCTGCTCTTATTTTAGTTCTTTCTGCTCCTCTCTTACTTTTTTCTGCACCCCTCTTGCCACTTTCTCCACCCTGTTCCCCCTTTTTTCATATCTGTTGCTTCTTTCTGCACTTCTCTTGCCTCTTTCTCCACCCCTCATCCCTCTTTCTGCACCTCTGTTGCTTCTTTCTGAAGTTCTCTTGCTTCTTTCTGCACCTCTGTCCCTTCTTTCTGCAACCCTTGTGCCTCTTCCTGCACCCCTCTTCCCTCTTTCTGTACCTCTCTTGCCTCTTTCTGCACCTCTGCTCCTTCTTTCTTCACTTCTTTTGTTTCTTTCTGCACCTCTCTTGCTTCTTTCTGCACCCCTCTTGTCTCTTTCTCCACCCCGCTTCCCACTTCCTGCATCTCTGTTGCTGCTTTCTGCACTTCTGTTGCCTCTTTCTCCACCCCTCTTCCCTCGTTCTGCACCTCTGTTGCTTCTTTCTGCATTTTTCTTACTTCTTTCTGCACCCCTCGTGCCTCTTTCTGCACCCCTTCTCTCCTTCTCTCCTTCACTCCTCTTCTCTCTTTATGCACTCCTCTTGCCTCTTTCTGCACATCTGTTCCGTTTGTGCACTTCTTTTGTTTCTTTCTGCACCTCTCTTGCTTCTTTCTGCTTCCCTCTTGCCTCTTTCTCCACCCCTCTTCCCTCTTTCTGCATCTCTGTTACTTCTTTCTGCACTTCTCTTGCCCCTTTCTGCACCCCTCTGCCCTCTTTCTGCACCTCTGTTGCTTCTTTCTGCACTTCTCTTGCTTCTTTCTGCACCCCTCGTGCCTCTTTCTGCACCCCTTTTCCCTCTTTCTGCACCTTTCTTGCCTCTCTCTGCACCTCTGTTCCTTCTTTCTGCACTTCTTTTGTTTCTTTCTGGACATCTCTTGCTTCTTTCTGCACCCCTCGTGCCTCTTTCTACTTCCCTCTTTTTGCACCTCTGTTCCTCCTTTCTGCACTTCTTTTGTTTCTTTCTGCACCCTTCTTCCCTTTTGCATCCCTCTTTCCTCTTTCTGCTGTTCTCTTGTCATTTTCTGCACCTCTCTTGCCCCTTCTGCACCTCACTTGCCTCTTTCTGCACTTCTCTTGCTTCTTTCTACACCTCTGTTGCTTCTTTCAGCAATTCTCTTGCCTCTTTCTGCACTTTTCTTGCTTGTTTCTGCACCCTTCTTGCCTCTTTTTGCACCTCTGTTGCTTCTTTCTGCACTGCTCTTGCTTCTTTCTGCACCTATTTTGCAAATTTCTGCATCCCTCTTGCCTCCTGCTGCACCCCTCTTCCCTATTTCTCCACCTCTCTTGCTTCTTTCTGAACTTCTCCTGCTTATTTCTGCACTGCTCTTGCTTCTTTCTACACCACTCTTGCTTCTTTCTGCACCCCTCGTGCCTCTTTCTGCACCCTTCTTCCCTTTTCCTGCACGTCTCTTGGTTCTTTCTGCACTGCTCTTGCTTCTTTCTGCACCTCTCTTGCTTCTTTTTGCACTTCTCTTGCTTCTTTCTACACCTCTCTTGCTTCTTGCTGCACCTCTCTTGCCTCTTTCTGCACACGCAGGGCTACTTTTAAACTGACCTCAGGCTCAGCAGTGCGCACATGCAAGTGCAGAAAAGGGCTGCTGGCCTCTAAACTGCCATGCCCTATTACATGCTAGAGGTAGTTTTAATCTCCCTGCCCTATTTTGTACTATGGCCTTACAGGGGAGGTCATGCCAATCACAGGGGTACCCCAACCCATAGTGTACCCTAGTGTATGTAGGTGTTTTCACTGTATTCTAAGTGTCTTTCAGCATAGCACTGGCTCCGGGCCTGGTTAGGCAGAGCCCAGGGTCAGTCATAGTCAGTTACCACCAGTACCAGTCAGCAGAAAGTTGGGGGGTGCCCAGGGCACAGGATGACTTTGCAACAAGGCCTCTTGCTTCTTTCTGCACCTTTCTTCCTCTTTCTGGACTTCTGTTGCCTCTTTCTGAATTTCTCTTGCTTCTTTTTGCGCCTTTCTTCCTCTTTCTGCACATGTCCTTCCTATGTAGGCATAGTTAGAAATTAGCATTTAAAAAAACCTTAGAAATTCACAGAAAAAACCATAGGTTTCAGGGACGTTATGGTTAGAAATTATCATTTAAAAAACCTTTGATATTCACTGAAAAAACCATAGGTTTCAGGGACGTTATAGTTAGAAATTAGCATTTAAAAAAACCATAGAAATTCACTGAAAAAACCACAGGTTTCAGGGACGTTATAGTTAGTTGGACATTTCACTCGTACAAAACCAGAGAAATTCAGCCGTTATAGTTAGTTGAGCTAACTATAACTCGCGCCCCCGCAATGCACTGCTGATGACATCACACATTACATCACTCATGACATGGTCAGTAACATCACTGATGACATCACTGATGACATCTCAAATGACATCACTGATGACATCATCCACTTAATCTCTGATGTACCTCGTCACACCCTAATATAACCTTTCATACAGCCACTCTAAAATACAGACTACCAATCTCAATACCATAGACACACCAATACTAGTTAGTACATACCCACTTACTGATTCATAGGTCAACACACATCCACTCACTAACCCATACAGTTACTCATCCACGCAATCACTCATCTATGCAGCCACTGATATATGCTATCATATACCCATACACACACTCACACACCGCCACTCACCCATAGAGTTACTCACACATCGACTCAGTCACGCAAAGAATCAATCACATTGCCATTTACTCACCTATACAGTTATACACACACCACCTCACTTATTCATACAGATACTAACATATACAATCATTCACCCAAGCACACACTTGTCCATACAGCCACTCTCACAATCAGTCACTTTCACATATAGTCCCTTATATATTCCAACACTCACATATACTGCCTTTCAAGTATGTAGTTACTCATACATATACCACTAATACATCCACTCACTCACTGACACAGCCATACGCACACTCACTCACCTATACAGCCTCTCGCAGATGCACTCATGAACCCATACAGCCCCTCACACATGTACTAATGAACCCATACACTCACTAAAACACCTACTCACACATCCTTGCAGGAAGTCACATACCCCACCCTCCCACCCACCCACACACACACTCAGACACCCATACAGGTACTCAAACAACCAATCATTAACCCATATACACACTCATGCAGCTACTAAGCACCCATGCTGCCACTTACACACCAACTGACAGACTGATACAGACATTCACAGAGATTAGTCATTCTCCCATGCATTCACTAAGACACGTTCAATCACTCACTTATACAGTCAGTCACGCACCTACTAAATCATCCATTCAGACACTCATACACCCACTCATTCTTCAATACACCTTGGCGTATATATACATAACATTCTTAAACTATTTAGAAACACTCCGTCACTGGATGATGTCATCAGTGATGTCAACAGTGATGTCATTTGAGATGTCATCAGTGATGTCATCAGTGATGTCACTGACCATGTCATGAGTGATGTAATATGTGATGTCATCAGCAGTGCATTGCCGGGGTGCGAGTTATAGTTAGCTCAACTAACTATAACGGCCGAATTTCTCTGGTTTTGTACGAGTGAAATGTCCAACTAACTATAACGTCCCTGAAACCTGTGGTTTATTCAGTGAATTTCTATGGTTTTTTAAATGCTAATTTCTAACTATAACGTCACTGAAACCTCTGGTTTTTTCAGTGAATATCAAAGGTTTTTTAAATGCTAATTTCTAACTATAACGTCCCTGAAACCTATGTTTTTTTCAGTGAATATATATATACATATATATATAATTACTGATTAATTTGAACCAGTTAATATGTAAATTTAAAATGTGTAAGCTTTACTAAAAAGTTAAAAATGACTTTAATTAAACATAACTTTTAACACAATTTAGTAAAAAGTGATTACAATAATGTTAGTGAGAGTCATTTGTAAAAAATATTTTTAATTATTTATAAATGAACACTTAATTTGATTAGTTATTGTCCCGTAACATTTTATTTTATTAGTTATAGGGTTAATATATTTTAAATTAACATTTGTATTATGCATTAAAATATTTCAAATTTTTTAAAAGAAATTTTCTTTTTAAACATTTTCCGTATACTTTCCCATAGGTAGATTTCTACCTCTGTGGTGATGAACTCCACCAACAGGTGCAAAGTTCCTAGTAGTAACTCGAGATTCGTAAATTATAGTGTAGGAGGCTTCACCTCCTGTGGTGCAAATCTCTACTCTGAAATGGTGAATAGCCAAAATGTGGTATTACACCTAGGTGTAAGAATAAGTATACTTCTGAGTAAATACATAGATGTATATTTACCTTTGTGAATCAGGCCTAAGATATTTTGTGCCAATTTCTCCCACAGGAGTGCAAGATATCAGGATCACACTCACTCTGGAAGACTGCCTTAGAATGTGTTTCCCTAATCTTTAGTTGAGAGACCAATTTGACGTTACCAATAATGTTCATTGTTTACTCATTTCAGTCACTGACTTCATAAAAAATGTTTTCGTATAGCTTCGTATAGCTGTTAGGGTGACTAAGTCCCTTCTACTTAAAAGATGTAAGTTTGCATCTCTGATCTATTAGAAAGGTCTTTACTTTGCATAACAGAAAGAGATGAATTGTACAGCAATATATGGGATCATTATAATTCCATGTATAAATGTCTTGCATTATTAAAAAGTAATATTGCATATACTCTTTTTCATTTGGCTTTCAACTTGCTCAATTTAATAATATATATATTTTCTCATAAGAATGTTTTTATGCCTTCCTATCGAGATGGCTTTCTTAGTTAACTCCGGCCGCCTTAAAAGAAAAGATTTCCGGGAGCTGAAAATGAGTGCTTTCGCTGCCAGATACATGGGGAAGGCGGGTGGCATCATACTTTTTTTGCATGTTCAGGACTCAGGTTTTTTTGGGAGGCAGTTTTCTCGGACATTAAGCAAGCAATCGGAAAGAGTATTTCGCTTGAGGCCGAAGCTGCTTTGTTTGGAATCTGCAGAGATGAAACGATGCTATCCGAACCCGAAAAAGCCTTTGTATTTATTTCTTGCACGGTGGCTCGCTCCCTAATTTTGCAAAATTGGAAATCTAGGGAAGCTCCCTCTCACTTGAAATGGTTCAATAAAATGAAAAGAACCCGAAAATTCGAAGAAGCCTATGCTAGGAGGGTAGGAGCTACTAAAAAATTTGAAAAAAATTGGAAGTTTTTTAATGAACTAGAAAAGTTTAAAGAGAGTTCATAACACTAGGGTTGGTAAATCAATGTAGCAGCTTTTACTAAAATGCATTAGCACTTTCTCTTATTGCACTTTAGTAGCACTAGCACTTTCATAGTTTTTTCACTTTATAGAATGACGTATTTTGTAGTTTGGCCAATGATGTAATGAGCCGCTATAGCCAAAAGTTCTCGTTTTTTAATAAAATGTTGTAACCATGATGGCTTTAGGTGATAAGATGGCACTAGCACTTTATTGGCATTGCACTTTAGACGTATTAGGAATTTTCTTCATTGGTGCTATGTTGTAAGATAAATTTGTACTTTGTTTTGTGAATGATTATATGACTAGCTGCTTTAGTTTCAGCCTTTTTTTTATTTATTTTTTATTCATTATGTATTGAGAGGCTGTCATTTTGATCTTTTGTAGAAACTGGTTTTAATAATAATGATTTTAAGTATACTATGTACTTCATGAACCTAATGCTCTGCTCAATAAAAATAAAAAATAAAAAAAAAAGAATGTTTTTATGCTTCATGTTTCATATTTTTATTCATAACTGTTTGCTTCATAGCACATTTGGTGTGAAGAAAATGTAAATAACGATATTGCATGTTTCAGAAAAAACTAATATTTTCAATCCCTATTGAGGGTTAGATATGTTCTGTTAAGTCTGCTT
The DNA here is from genome assembly GCA_963921515.1 of Calotriton arnoldi. Taxonomy (NCBI): domain Eukaryota; kingdom Metazoa; phylum Chordata; class Amphibia; order Caudata; family Salamandridae; genus Calotriton; species Calotriton arnoldi. The sequence goes on from CAWUFW010000339.1 coordinate 3,307,660, forward strand.
TTGAATATTTATTGCAGCAATAGTCCAACAAGGCAACAATAGTAGCTGATTTGTTTTTTAATGATCGCAAGAAGGGTTGAATATGACAATGTTGGATTAAGGTGTGTTGGCTAAAGTATTGCTCGTTTTAAGGTATTGTTTTATAATTGGCTTCAAAAATGTGTTATAATGAATGTAAGAATTCATTGTGCAATTTTGTAATTTTTGCTCTTGCATAGCTTTGTTTATTTGGTCAGAGACGTCTGAGCCAATTAATATTGGTTGATGTTGGGTAATTTGATATCAGTGAGAGAAGATGGTGTTTAAGATTTTGAGATTTTTTGCCATTATGAGGATATGAGGAACCGAGGAACTCTCTCTCTCTCTCTCTCTCTCTCTCTCTCTCTCTCTCTCTCTCTCTCTCTCTATATATATATATATATATATATATATATATATAAATATATATATATATATCCAAAAACCAAGAGTTGCCTCAACGAAGGAGCCCACACACGGGTAGGTAATGCTCAAAATTTATTCCAGGCTGCCGTGTAGGTGAAATGGGAAAAGCACAGCAATGTCAATGCAGCCAGACGCGCTTCGGGCCACTGCCCTTAATCATTGGCTTGATAAAAACTGGCAAGTACAAGTATATGTATGTATATATATATATATATGGCAGGCATGCTGAGCTTTTAAAAATAAATACTCACTTGCACTTACAGCTGGGTCTATTTTCATCTGTTCCGGTTTTCATGAGTTTTGTGATTCCTGGGATCTTGGAGGTGAAACTTTCGACATATATATATCTATATATATATATATATATATATATATATATATATATATCTATATATATATATATAAGCATATATATCCTACTGGCGGTCACCAGTAGGTAGTTATATATCAGGACCAAGTTTCCATTTAAAAAGCGTTTTTTGACTTGCTTATATCTTTGGCGCCATTTGACGAATCTTCACGAACTTTTCCAAAAAAAAGTGTCATAGTGAATCTTGTTGTGCATGGAAAGTTTCTGGGTGATACGTCAGGTGAGGTGAGAATAAGGGGGGTCAAAAAAAGTGTATTTTCCCATGTTAATTACCATAGGAACTTTAGTCGAACCTGCAGCCCGAACAGTTTGACAGATTTACACCAAATTTGGCTGAAAGGTAGATTTGGTTACACATATCATGCTTTCAGCTATTTGGTGTAAATCTGTTCAGCAGGTTTTAAGAAACTAAAGAAAATCCATTTTTGTATATCTGTGGCTGCGACGACTTCGAAAATAATTACGAGCTCGTGCAGGGAAATGCAGAGGTGTGATTGGCTGCCAACACTTCAACCAGAAATTGTTGGGAGCCGAGTCCCACAAACAAAGTTAAAAAATAAGAAAAGGGGGCAGGATAGGAATACCCTGCCCCCCTAAAGTTGTTCTTCGGGTCCAAGAGGGACCCCACCAGGCCAAAAAAGCTTTTTTTTTAAAGAAATTCCAGCTGATTCACAATATTTGTGGAAAGAAAACCCAAGTGCTAGCTCCCGTGCTTGTTTTTAATTAACCCTACAGGTGGCCAGGTCCCTGGGGCATTCCATAAAAATAGGAGGGGGTGCACAGATTCAGCCTCCTAGGGCTTATGAAAGCCACCTCCCCAGGGCCTGCTTTTAATGTATGTGGGGGTTCCCATGCAGCACCCCCTGCAGCCCCGTGGACCACCACCTCCCCGGGGCCCTTAAAAATATGTATGCGGGTGGGCCCGCATGCGCCCCAGGAACATCCACCTCCCCGGGGCAATACATATGCTAATAATGCAGGGGGCCCGTATGGTCTCCCCTGCAGCACCGGGGACGGCCACCTTTCCGGGGCTAAACTTTTACTATTAATGTGGGGGGGGGGCCCGTGCAGCCTCCCCATGCAGCCCCAGGGGCCACCACCTCCCTGGGGCTAAATATAAAATTAATTAATTAATACGGGGACCACTACCTCCCCAGCTCTGCGTCACCCTCAGCCCAACAACAAGGCCAACATCCACAGATGCCAATACCACAGCACGCAACCTCCACCGATAGATCTCCATCTGCTCTGACGTGCTGGTGCACCTCAAGAAAGCACCCGGCAAGCACCGCTCCAAGAAAGCAAGTTGGTTCACTGCTGCCCTCCATGAGTCCAGACGCACCTGTAGACGGCTTGAGAAGAAATAGAGGAACAGCAAAACCCTGGAAGCCCACGCAGACTTCAAAGCCGCCATCACAGTACGTGCAGCCCCCTCCAATATTTACATAAAACCCCGGTGGTGGGCTACGGGGATGAAAATGGGATGAAAGGAAGGTGGAAATAGTAAAAACAGAGACGAAAGCACGATAAAGCACTCAGAAAAACAGGTGAAAGGAAGGAGAAAGCAGTAAAAAACAAGGCAAAAGCAGGAGAAAGCACTCAGAAAAATAGGGGAAGGAAGGAGAAAGCAGTAAAACAACAAGCCAAAACAAGGACAAAGTACTCAGTAAAATGGGTGGAGAGGCTCTGCAGCCGACCCCCCGTTGTGCAGGGCTGAAGGCCGTGCACAGTGTGGGATTGGCAGCACATGGGGGATTGGCCGCAGGGCCTGGCTGCAGGCCTGGCCCTGCGGGCAACTCCTGCTGCATTTAAAAAAACATTGAAATTCACTGAAAAAACTATTACAGTGTAACAATGTAACCTGTACAGAACAAACTCAGTTATTAACCTGTCTGACACTGTTTATTTGCCTTTGGCTGGTTAAATTCATCAGTCTAGTGTCTACTTGTTTTCTTAACTTCAATGTTGTTTGGTGCTGAATTGATTTAGCAATCTCCAGAGTAATATGTGCTTACAGCTTACACATTAGCTATCTGGGGGTAGGCAGAGAATCACTTAAAAAACCCAGTTCTGTTTATTGACGTAACCAGATTGTTGATTGGTAGGGGTCCCCCGTCCCAAATTAATAATCCAATCACTGACAGGTGTCACAATACAATAAATTCCCAAACTAATTTTGAAAATGGAATGTAGTTATTTTTTTGAAACAAAGGTTTTTTGATGCCAGGAAAGCCACTTCCTATCTCTCCTGCTGCCGCAGGTCCTCAGGGCAGACTTCTAGACATTAGGTCTCTCTTCAGCAAGGGCTGTTTCTCAGGATCCAATCCCAACTGGTCTGCTGAGATTTCTGATGTTGCCACATTAATACAACAAGCATTTGCAATGCAATCGGTCTCGCCTTTTGGACCTTATATGTATTTAGCTATGCAGCACATCAGCCTGGGTGCTGAAACATCTACTGTTCTTTAACATGGAGGGAAAGTAAGAACCAAACTGCGTGACACGCCAGGTTTGGGAACACATGGAGAGAAATAATGCCTTTCAGCGGGAAATGGTATAGTCCAAAGCTCTGTTTTTAATATAAAATCAGGGCCTTCGGTGGTCATATCACTGAAAATACAAGATTTGAAAAAAATATTATTGTCTACGGGTGCTCGTGAAAGACAATTTCTATGGACTGGAATCTAGAGAATGATAAAGTGATTTTGGTATTTTACTGACCTCTGCTGGTCGTTTTCTAACAAGAAAGTTAAATAGAGGCAGTTGCCAGAAAAATTAAAAAAAGAAAGTCCCTCAGCAGAAAGCAATTCTGGTATTTTACTGACCTCTCCTGGTCCTTTTCCCTTAAGACAGTTAAATAGAGGCAGTTGAATAGATAAAGAAGTCCCTAAGCGGAAGCAGACAAGTCCTAGGGCTGATCTCCAGAGCCCACATAGTACATACACATATAAGTATATACTAATATATAAGTATATACTAAAGTATATACAAGAGGTCTCGAATGCTCGACCTAAAAAGGCAGAAGGTCTCTCTGCTCTGAAGCAAGACAACTGATGGACTCTTAGGGGCCGATTACGATCCTGTTCAGAAAGCATTCCTGAATCGCATTCGCCAAGCACACAGAAGAGTCATTCAAAGAGGTAATAAAGCCAGCAATCTCTTTTGTTGGCTGTCCAAGAGGGAAGAACTGGGCCGAGCTATTGGGTATTTCCTAGACCATAATGAGACCAGGCATTTGCTGATTATTGCTAGGCCATATATACAGAGGAACCCCCAACACCCCTCCTCCTTCTTCAAATGCTCTAACTCTAACCCTATAAAATTGAATTGGTAAGACAACACAATACATGCATAACCCCTCGTGACTTCCGCATAGTTCCAGCATACACTGTGAATATAATTTAGGGTGCTTTGCTTTAGTCTAAATGAATGCCAACATGCTTATCTGCAAATGTTTAATTCCAAAGAACACAAACCAAGCTGTTGTCAAAGTACATAAATAGCTACGTTTTTTCCAAAACATCCCCCTCACATCTATTATATAGTGTCCATGAATTCATCATACAAATGTGACCTCCTTATTAGGCACTTGGAATCACTTTGTCACTTTGTGAGTTGTTTGACTTATGAGTAGTTTAGTGGATAGATCTCCATAGTTTCCGTTGTTCGGTGATTGGACCCCATAGATTCTGTTAAATGTTCATATTAATTTTGCTGGCACTATCAGGGGAGGGAGTGAGTTCTAGAGCATGTGCATGTACCATTAGCAGTGGTGAGGGAGAGAAGGTTTTAATCTAGGCTTTTTTTCTCAACTTCCTGAAGACCCAACTCTTACACCAATCATGTGGCATGTGGACTCAAATCTGAGAAAAACGGCACCGAAGTCCTTGCTGAGGCACATAGACAATGTTAGCGACTTCCAAAAGAGGAGTCTAGAGTTAAGAGACCCCCTCCCACCCCAATATGCTTGTGTTAGAGAAATGTGGTTCTTGATGGTGGACCACAGGCATCTGACCAGGTGGTTAAATAGCAAACAGCCTTTGCTAGTGTGATTTTCAGCTTTCTGTGTTATGTGAGTAAAGAGATCCCAGAAATAAAAGTAGGAATGAAGCGACTTGATTTTATTAAATTAGAACATAGAGTAAATGTTCCATGGCAACAGGAAACCAGGATTTTGTATGTGACTTGCCAGTAACCAAAATACCTATGCACTTCTTATATTATTGCTATTGCACGAAGGGTAGAGTAGTAAACTAGGCCCTAGGCTTAATGAAACCCCATTGGCTCTCTCATTCCTCCCTGGATTTGTAGATGCAAAATTAACATACTTCTATCAATCGTAGTATGACTGACTTCCTCTTTTAGGAGGAAATGCCTCATATTATTTCATATTCAATATACATAAATATATTCTTCCTTCTAATATTAATGTATTTGCTAGTGTCTTAAGCTATACTCCAAGGAAATGTAAATGTGATATTCACAGATGCTCGGCCAAGAAAAAGTTTTCAACGGTGAATTACGTTTACTCATCCACTTTTTAATCTCAATCCCTAACTGGAGTGGATCTCTCATCCATATGGCATGGGCAGATGAGGGCAGGAATTGAGGTTCAGGAAATGGACTGCACCTTATCCAGGATGCCACGTCCCACTCTTCCGCTCTGTGGTCAGATGGCCAATAAAGTGACCTATTTAAACATGTTTCGGTAAAAAAGTAAATATTCTTATTTTCGTTAGAACAGTGGTGCATTGTGTTTTAAGACAATTCCCCCGCTCATTTCTCACCCTCCTCTCCATTCATATGCGTCGTTTACGCTCTCTGCTCCCTATCACATTCTACTGCCTGTCTCTCTCCTTTGTCCTCCTCCTATTCTCGGTTTTTATTCTAATTCCCTTGCTCTTTTTTACCTGGCTTTTTTCTCCTTGTTTTGTCTCTCCCTCTTTTCTCCCTCATCTCTCTTTTGAGTCCTACCTTTATCTCTCCCCAAACTCCTTTTAATTCTCTGCCCTCTCTTTACCTGACGGATACCTACCTTACCTCCCTTGTTTTCCATATGTCTCTGTTGTCTTCCTTCTCTTCGCCCTTTTGATCTCTGGAACATTATTTCCTGTGCTTAATTTGTAAAATATTAAGTGCCAGGGCTCTAACCAGGAGGCCACTGCAGCTTGCACCACCCATCGCCCTTGTCATTGCTGCCAAAACAACTACTAACCATCTCTCTCGCATGTAAATGTGACAGTTCAAATTATTCCAGGTCCCCAAAGCTAAAGGAATGGCTGGGGAGGCAGGTATTAGCAATTTTAATGTATATTGTAGTCCTAAACTACCGTTGTTCTGCTCATCTCTAAATTAGATGAGCAGCGTCACCATGTGGTGGACTGTTCTAAGTATTTTGTTGACTATTAGGTGCCGGTGCCGAGCACCGGAAACCAATTAAGTGCCGGTGCTGAGCACCGGAAAGCACCGGCTCAAATTAAGCACTTACCCTCTTTTCCTCCTCTCTATACCATATTGTTTTTTTTTTATCTCCTTCTTCTCTCTCTCCTGCTCTCGTCCTCATTTCCAACCCCCTTTTCTCACTTGTTACCTCTCCTTGATTCCTTTCACGTCACTTTCCTTGCCTTTGCTCTCCGTTCTTTATTTTTTGCTTCTCCTCCCCTTCTGTTTCCTCTCTCCTTCTTCACCCTTTTTCTTCTCTCAGTTCCATAGCCTGTTTTCTTCTTTCTACTCTGTACCTTTCTGCCCTCTCTCCACATGACTTCCTGCATTTTCTCTACAGTATCTTCTTTCTCCATCACTGCCTCTGTCCATAATTTCTTCTCTGCATCTACTTCCATTGCCTCTCTCTTTTGCCCTTATCTATAGTTTTCATTCTTTCCTTTATAGCTTTTCTCTGTCCCTCTCCGATCCCTTTGCTTTTCTTCCTTTCTCTGTCCCTCTTCCATTCCTATGCTTTCCTTCCATTCTGTCCCTCTCCAGTTCCTTTGCTTTACTTCCATTTTCTGACTTATCTTCTCTTTTTCTTTTTGCTCTCATCTCTCTATTTCTGAAATCTTTGGTTGTTTGTTTGTTTCCTTTCTTTCTTCCTTCCTTCTTTCTTTCCTACTTTCTTTCTTTCATTCATTCTTTCTTTCATTCATTCTTTCTTTCATTCTTTCTTTCTTCTTATGATCTTCCTCCTTCTGCTCTTCTGCGGCCCTCCCTTTCATCTTCCCTTTGCTTTCTGGTATACTGTTTTTTTTCTCTTCTGCTTGCTCTCATTCCTTTTCTTCAACTCTACTCCTCCCCAGCTTTTATTAGTTTCTCTACAGAACTGTCTCTCGTGTCCTCTGCACTCTTCCAGTCTGGGCTAACAGTTTGCTCTACTACACCGTCCCTCACTGGGAAAGAGTAAACAGGTTGAGGCACGAGACAGGGCCAGCCACACACAAGATCAAAACTTGAGCGGATGTTAAATACACCACAGCCAGTGGAAGGCACGTTGGGCCTCTCACTCACACCCGTGGGACCCGGTGCCACTGCACTGGCTGCACCATTTATTGTTGCCTGCCTTTTCAAACTGCTCTGCCCTAGCAGAAGTGTGACTGTACTTACGTGGCTCGCCTGGAGGGGGCAGGCTGTCCATTAACCCAATCTGGGTAATGCCACATGAGATGGCTGTGTGGCGTTGGGGCCACTGCACTGTAGGTGTTCTCACTACTCCTCATTGAAGGTAAAAACGGGTTTCTGAAGATTTGTAGTGCAAGGACCGGAGCTTCAGCCCCTCACTCACAAGCCTTAGACCTTTATAGCCACCTCTGCACAGTACATATGGACAGTATGCAGCCTGCAGGGCAGCAAGAAGGACCGCACGCGCCACGCAGAATATGGCCTCGCAGTCTTACCCCTCTTGGGCACCTATACTTCTTCCACAGTGCCTTCACCCTATTCTTTCATATATTTATTTTTCTTCCTAGTTTTCTCCATCTGTCTATTTCCGAGGCCCACTTTCTCCATCTCTCTCTCTCTGCAAAGTGTAGATTTCTCTCTATTGGTCCAAATCGGTGTTGTCACTTCCTTTACCAGTTGGACAAAGGACAAAAAATGGAGCACGCCTCTGCGTGACACCTCCGAAGATTTAAAAAAAACAAAAAAAACAAAACTGGAAGAGCCTCATTTAAGAGAGTAAGCCCTAAATATAATTGTATTTGAATAAGCCACGGTTTGCCTCTGCAATCTTGTTATATCATTAAATATTTATAGTGACCTTCTCTAATCCAGCTTATATTCAGAAATGACTTCATTGTCATGCAGCGTGAAATGCCCGCATATCTGTAAAGGGATGAGATTTTTGCATCAGTCGTTAACTAGTCATTATTACCAGAGAACAGTTCGAATATCTCTTGCATTTTGGAACGCACATTCTTTTATGCCCCTGTCCAAAAAGCAGAGTGTTGCCATAGAAACCGCAAGGCAATTTATTACATTATTGCCCGTGCTGCAGTCGTTCTGGTTCAAACTACAATTCCTCTTTAAATGATTCACCTTTTGCATGCTTCAGCTCTGTGCAAGTGTGAGGTCCATACTTTTGAATGTTATTTTTACTTATAGGGTTCAGCCAGCCCTCTTCATCCATTGCTTTGCTGTGCTGTCATTCATGTTTACCCCGCCCACTACAGCATACAGCAGGGGGCAAAGGGTCACCCACTTTAGCCATTGGATAACTGTGGGCGGATGAGCTCCTTGTGAAAGGGCGGAGTGCTATCATGGTGAAAAGTAGTTCCCTTCAATGCCAGGGACTACTCTGGTAATGAGTACTGTATGAGACAAAAACATTGACTAAAAGCAAAAATCTTTTTTTTTAGATCGACGAGGGCCTGCCATCTTCCTCAGCAATAACATTCAGCTAAACCATGACAAAGAAAACAAACACTGACAAAGTCAAAAGGCTGACAGCCAACACCGGCCTATTGGCTATGCGAATGCTCGTTGTAAAATGAAACGATGCTAGTGTAATGCAGTGACTGATTATACTACTAGTATTTGCCCTGACATTTAGGCGACATAAAATGATACAAGCTGTCATGTTGCTGGATTAATTGACCCCAGCCAATAGCCTTTAACAGCTGTGCCTCACTTGACTGCACGATCCATAATAATTTTTAGGCATTTTATTGAAGAAACTGAATCGTAAGTGAGCTTGAAAGGATACATTCACCAGGTTAACGCATAACTTGCATGTGTATTTGAGATGACAGCCGTTTGGTGTACACATGTGGATGGAGTTGGTATGCCGTGTTAGGAGCTCCATCTTCTATGTTTTTTTTCCAACTCTAAACCTCTGATATGTTGCCTTTGGAGCACGTGTGACTGAGCTGGTACTGCCTAGAAGTTGTGCAGTTGAGCAGGGAGCTACAAACATTCAGAGTGTGCACAGTCGAAGCATAAATCAGGAATATTTGCTGCATCGCCTTCTAAAACATGCCATGTTGTTACATTGCATATTTTCCCTAGCTGCGAGCTATAGCTCCTGCTGGGTTTAATATATTATATTGTGACATTAAATTGGCGAATTTTGATTGGAGAGTGCTAGTAAAACCAAATTTGAAACGTGAATTTACATTTTATCTCTTCAGTATCCACTGAGTTAGTTATCTCATCCCTGCCCTCCAGAGGTCGAAAATGATGATTAGTCCCAAAGGTTTCTTTATACTGGCAAAGATCATCCTGCTCCCTCATGCAGCCCTCTGGCCATCAGTGGAAGATTTGTGTGCTAGATTTCTGTCCATCTAGGGCCCTCTCAGGGTCCAGTTCTAACTTGTCAGCTGGGAGGCATTAAAAATGCTCTTCTGCCTTTTACGTCCGTTTAGTAACAACAGGAGGCCAATGATATAGCCGATGAGAACCAGCTCCAGTCCTTGGGCGCCAGCAGGAGTCAGGAGTCCCTTCGTCTTCTTCCTCGTCAGTCAGGCAGAACTTCATTCTTTTTCCACATTTTCTTTCAGGCCCAGGAATTTTGTGTAAGGAAGTGGCAGTGAGGTGACATTTTTATCATGTGCACTATTTTCTCCAACCTCTTTTTGCATTAAGGTTGGAAATATTTGCAGCAGTTCCTTTGCTGAATTTGTCATTCAAGATGGCCTTTGCCATCCTTCTCCTTAGGGAGGATTTCATTCCCTTTCAGGAGCATCTCTACTCAAATGAGAGAACTTGCACTCTCCATGTGCTGGAACCCGTTCTCTTCTGGCTAGGATACTGACAAATGTTAGAGGAGGCTCTGGGAATGAATGGTTTCCGTTCCTAGGATCCCTTTTTGCGATCTCCACTTCAATGGAAAAGCTGATCTGGCAGTCCTTTGTGTTGTCAACCCCTCCAACCCCCTCCAAGATGATCCAATATGTTTGCAGGAAAGTAGTGTTCAAGTTGCTAACCCTTGTGACTTCCATGGGGCACATTGGCCAGCATTGGTATGGTGTTCAACATGCAGCGCACCACTTGCCTCTTGCCATGCAATGAGCAGATAAGATATGTCACAGCCTGTACATAGTAGTGAACTTGCAGAGATTTCCATACACTGATTGTAGTGAACTCACCCTCTTAACAAGACTGCTGCATGAGAAAATGAGACTCAGCATCAAGAAGATTGCAGGAGACAAGTCTGAGAATTGTTTTTGGAAAGACCTCCCCATCCATCTCTGAACCTCCACCTCCCTTTTCAAATTCAGGAGCGACCTCAAGACCTGGCTGTTCGAATAGCTCCACCCATGCAGCACCTGGACACCCCTTGGGGTGATTAGTGTGCTCTGCAACTATGGATTGATTGATTGACTGACTAATTGCATGGGAGTAGGGCAACATTAGTGATAGAGCCTGTTGGACTTGGCCCTTTTTGCAGGGTTATCCCCAAACTTTTTGCTTCTTCCTCCTATTTTTTCCTGACCTGTTGTTGTTGGTATTAGGACTCTGGGCACTTTACCACTGCTAATCAATGCTAAAGTGCATATGCTCTCTGTGTAATTTGTGTAATTTGTGAACATGATTGGTTATCCATGATTGGCATATTTAACTTCCTGGTCAGTCCCTAGTAAAGTGCTCTAAGTGTGCCAGGGATGGTAAATCAAATGCTACTAGTGGGCCTGCAGCACTGATTGTGCCACCCACACGATAGCTCTGAAAAGGTAACTCAGACCTGCCACTGCAGTGTCTGTGCACAGTTGTTAACTGCCATGTCGACTTGGCAAGTGCAGGCCCTAACCTTCCCTTTTCTTACATATAGAACACCCCTATGGTAGGCCCAATGTACCCCCTTGGGCAGGGTGCAGTGTATGTGAAAGGTAAGACATGTACTGATGTGTGTAACATGTCCTGATAGTGAAATACTGCCAATTTCGTTTTTCACTATTGAAAGACTATATTGCTCCGTAGGACAGAATGGGGAATATTTTGTAACATTTTACAAGCATATCTTCCCATAGGGATAAGTTGGAAACATAAAGTTTAGCTCTCTGAACTCAGAATTTAATAACACATCTTTTACTAAAGATGGTTTTTAAATTGTGTGTTTGAAAATGCCACTTTTAGAAGTTTCTGGTTTAACCATTGTTAGAAGGTGGTTCTGACACTCTGAGCCACCCGGATTTTTCTCTTTTTGAGCACCTATTTGTTGAGCTTTTACTGTGGGAGAGCCTCATAAGTTGGGACTCACCCACAGTGAACTCATGATGAAAGAGACTGCATGTGGATTTTACTGGTGTCCCCCTAGCTTGACTAGGCCGCTGCGCAGCAGCTGGAGTAAGGGGCACCGGGCTGGTTACATGCAGACACATGTGTACATGCGTGTGCACACGTGTACGGGCTGCGCAGGGGAGATTCCTGGCGTGCGCAGCCCAGGAGCAGCTACAAAGTGAATGGTGTGGCAGGACTTATGCAGAATTGGGTGGTGACATGGAATAGGCTTTATACAGTGGGAAGAAACATGCCAGGGAAAGTCAGTGTGCTTTACAGTGTTTATTCCATTATTCTCTTATGAGGATAGGGAGCACATGGGCTAGTTTTACTTTCCTAGGGCCTACAAATTCCAGACACGCACCAAAGTCCACTGTAACCTTTGTGAGAAGAAGTATTGTGCAGAGTCCAAAGTCATATTTGTACTGCTTTTGGGTCATCCAGAAATGTTATATTTCTCTGAGTCAGCTCATAACCAGGGCCTGGCTGGGGCTGACCCCAGCAGGCTGGATTAATGACCTTTCTTCCAAGAGCGAAGACCTCCTCTCCAAGAAGAGAAGATGGGTGGAGCTACAGGCTAATCCATCAGCAGCTGTCACCTGGTGCCAGGCACCCAGCTACACAAGGGAGAAGGCAGCTCTGGGGGGAAGGGGCTTTCAGAGACCATGTGGCAGGAGACCCCTGGACGACGCCATCTTGAACCAACCCAGAGGCCTGGGCAGGAAGGAGGGGGCAGAGAAGTGATGTGTCGCTGTGTGATAGGGCAAACAGAGACTTCCTGCCAGCCCCCTCCCCAATTCTTTAAAAGTGTTTGCACCGGAAAAGGAGCTCTCTCTGGGGTGTGGTCTGCTGAGGCAGAGGGTGCTGGAGCCTGGCGCAATGGGCAGTTGGAAGGAGGAACCCCCTGACTGTCCCAGGATCCTGAACAGCACCAGGAGAAGAGACCAGGACCAGTGCGCAGAAGCAGGGGCCTCTGCGCAAGGAGAAGAGAGGCCCAGGAGGAGAGCCAGGCGAAAGGCTGGCGCAGGGAGCCAGTGAAGACAGCTCCCTGCTGAATGCACCCTCCTTGAGACCAGGAGGGCGAAGGAGAGTGTTCCCAGTGGCTGGGGAGCGCCACCAGGAGCAAGAAGAGGCCAAGATCACGACGATCGGACCCCTGGGGGCTGAGATAGGCCCCCCAGAAGGTAGGCGACCTATGACCCTTGGCTCACCGACGACAAAGCGCGTGGGGTTCCGCCGCCGGTCCATTAAATGCCCCCGGGGTGGGTCAGGTCCTGGGGGCTGCCCCCAAGAGAAGATAAGTCGGGGAGCGCCGTCACGCTCCCTGTGAAGGTGCCCCCGCGGGGTGCCAGGAGCCCACCCTGGCCCCCGCCGAAAAGGAAGCCAGGGAGCGCCGGTGCGGTCCCTGTGAAGAATTGCAGGGGGAGGGGCCCGGGATCCCAACTCCGGGCCCCGTGTGAGGAAGACAGAGGCGGGGGAGCGCCGTCGCGCCCCCGCGAAGATGAAAGTCGGGGAGCGCCGTCATGCTCCCCGTGAAAATGTGCCCATGTGGCCCGGGACCCCATCCCCGGGCCCCTAAGAAAGAGAAGTCGGGGAGCGCCGTCGCGCTCCCCGTGAACTAAGGTCCAGGGGCCCGGGACCCCATCCCCGGGCCCCGAAGAAGAGGAAGAGGTGGTCGCGGGGTGCCAGGAGCCCACTCTGGCCCCCGCTGAAGAGGCAAGTCGGGGAGCGCCGGCGCGCTCCCCGTGAAGCGGGGCCCGGGACCCCATCTCCGGGCCCGAGTGCTGGAAGGAGGAGGGGGGAGTGCCATCGTACTCCCCCGCGGCCCCGCCCGAACAGCGGTGACCGGCAGGTCTGCCCGCCGGAGCGGGCAGACCCGAAAGGAAGGGCCAGCTTCCGCGGCAGCACGCGAGGGTGCTGGCTGGATGGGGTGCCGGCGGGGGCAGCCGGGGGTGGGCTCCCTGAGCTGCCCTCCAACCCAATGGCAATGCGGGGGCCCGGGTGGGACCGGGCCCCAGAGAGATGAAGAGCGGCTGGGGGTGGGCTCCCCGGGCTGCCCAGAAAACTCACCGCTGCAGGAGCAGCCGGGGGTGGGCTCCCCAAGCTGCGCGACGTCCCCTGGGGGTCCGGGTGGGACCGGGCCCCCTCTCCAGGGAGGAAGAGGCGGCGAAGCCGCCGGCGGCACAATTGCGGCTCTCCCCTACGCAGCGGGGGAGCCGCTACTCAAATATTCACGGCAAGGAACACGGAACGCCCCATAATGCCTTGGAAGGCATGGGGAAATCTACTGTTTTGGGCGTTTGGTGGCCTCCAGAGGAGAGGGGCCACCCCCATTTGCTGGAGAGGTACAGGGGGAGCTGCAGGAGGAACACAGCCTCCCCAGCACAAAGAAGAAAAGTCCCTCCCTAAGTCTCATGGGGACTTGAAAAGAATAACTGCTCAAGGGCTCATCCAGGCTTTATCAGCATCCCCATGGCTGGAACTTTTGTTCTACAGCTGGGGGTGTCTCAGGGATTGCCTCAAGGAGTGAAGGGCTGAGTGGGGGATGTCTGGAGAATGGCATCCCCTGGAGGTGAAGAGGTGTAATTGCACCAAAACTGCATTTACTAACGTTATTTCTTTTAGAGGGACTGAAAGTCACATGTGTAATGTGAAGTACCTGGGTAAGGTGATGTCATAAGCCGAATGGGGTTATGTTGCCAGACAGTCCTGCTAGGGTGTCTGGCTGTATATGCTTAATCCTGTGATTCATCTGTGATGCCTTTAGGGGCTGTAATTGCAATGCGTTATAATGATCAACAAATGTGATGAGTACTGTCATTCAAAAGTGAGCTTAAACATGTATTCTTGCTGCTGCGCTTAGGTGAAGAACAATCCAGACTGTTAGCCCCTAAGATGTAGAGGTGTATCCTGTATGGTCAGTGGGAGATGCTCAGTCAGGATTATGTGTCACCAGGGCAGGGGTACCTATTTTAAATGCTTGTTGAGGTAATGGGGTGGGTCGCCACTGGGATGGTGCCAGTGCGCAGGGCCCTCGCTCCAGGTTATGTTCAACTAACTGCATTAGGGGCAAGATGATGTGCATACATGGGAGTGGTGGTACTAGACCCCACCCCCCTGCGGGAGGGGTGGAGATGTTATGCAGTGTCACAAAGTAATTCCAACAGCTTATGTATATTTGTAAATTGGTGCATAGTATTGAATAGTGTGTGTGTTTAATAAATGTACTCTTACTTTTATAAAGCAAAGTACAGACTGGACAATCAATTATTGAGTGTTATTTCTGCGCACCTGTAATGGCGATTACTAGCCCACACCACCTCCCTTGAGTAAGCCTCAGACTGCTCTGCAACGCTACCCTCTGAGAGTCAGGCGCTACAATTGGGTGTTTGGTTCCCAGTGAAGGACAAATGTAGTCATGTTATTTGTGCAGGCCTCACAGATACTGCCTCGTTTTCCAACATTGGTGTCTAGCGGCGGGAAACATAGTATCCCATTCTGGTGCGCATTTATAGCATTTGATAAGTCCAGTTTTGCCACACATTACCTATGCAGTAATGAGCAAATGGAAGAGCGCAAGGCTCTGAGAAGGGTTCAAAGTTTTGGTTATGTGAACTATAAGTACGGGAAAGGAAAGCCCTGTGCACAGATATGTCATATGAAGATATTATGGTTTAAATGTAAACTGTATTAATATGACTGAGTTATGTTGATTATCATGTGCTAGCGGGATGGTGCTTTCCAGGAAAGGATTGCATACAAATGTTCTAAGCCATATTGTACACCTTTGAACCCTAACACTACATACACTACACCTGCATGAGGAGGGTGTCTCCTCAAGAGATAGGGACAGCAACTGATACCTAAATCGCAGATGGGGGTGTAGGGGTGGATTGACATTTATGGGGGACAGGAGAGGTAGGGGGTCCTGGGAGATTCCAACGCTTTTTAAGGGCAGGGAGGGTATCCACAGAAGGGGCCCCAGATATCCTTCCCCCGCTGACAGTTTTCTTGCCATTGGCACAGGCCAAAACCACTGAAAGGGTGGGGCAGGAGGGTTCTTTAGCCCAGGTAGTAACACCCCAGGGGTTCCCATGGTGGGGGACCCCAAGAAACTTTTCCCACGGTGGGAGGAGGGTGTGGTAGAGTTGTGGGTCCGGCAGGCCCCCCAGGTTATCTGGTGGGGGAGGTGAGCAACCCAGGGGTGGTCCCTGGTAGGGGGTGGCCCCAAAGGAGGGTAGTTCTCGAGTGAGGGTGTGTAGTGGTAGCCCCTAGGTACACTAGGTGGGCTAGGTAACTGACCCAGTGGAGATCTGAGTGGGGGTGATGTGCTCCTAGATTCCAGGTGAAGGGTTAGTGGTGGACCCTGAGGTGTCAGGGTCCGATAGGTGGTTACCCCGGGGTGGCCCATGGTGGTGGGTGACCCAAAAGTTGGGGTACTTCTCGAGCTAGGATGTCACCCTGGAGCTTGTGTGGGGAGCCTGAGGTGGTGGCTGGGGTGATGCCTGGCCGGTGACCAGTCAGGTAGGTCCTAAGGGACTTGTATCCCAGGACCAGAAGCATGAGGGTGTTCCCCAGCTCGATGCAGAAGGTGGACTTCTGCAAGGTAGTACCACCCTGAACACAGGTGGGGCCCATCTTAAGTGAAGGGACCCTGTGTTTCCCAAGGGGGTGATGCAGGCCTAGCCGGGATCTTTAGGGTCCCTGGCTGAGTGTGGTAGTACTACCCTGAAGGCAGGTGGGGCCTATCTTAAGTGAAGGGACCCTGCTCTTCAGAAGGGGTGGTGCATGCCATCCAGGGATCATGTGGGTCCCTGGACAATCTCCCAAGGCGCTGCAGGGAGACCGGGGAGAGCCATGAGAGGTGGGCCTGGGTGTAGCTAACTCGGGGCCCACAGGCTCTCTAAGGGTACTCTGGGAGGAGAGCGCGCCTCTCGGAGGGAAGGGTGCATAGGCCCTGTTCTCGCAGCGGAGAACAAGGAAGGGGTCTAGGTTCCCGGGGTAGTTTCCGTGTGGAGCTACTGACGGGGGGAATGAGCTGTAGGATGTCTGACGAGGCACCCTCAGTGTTCCTCCCTGGCACTGCCAGTGTGGTAGTGAGGCCGGTCTGAGGTCCTACCAGGGAGCCAGGCCAGTGGCCAAAGGGTGCTTTTCTGTGTGGGGAAAGCAGGAGTGGCTGTGCTTTCTTTAGGGAAGACAGTCATCCCGAAAGGGTGGTGGCAGCTGAATGACCCCAGCGGCAGGCTGAGGGTGAGGGCCCAGAGAGGTTGCATCTTTGGGGTGCAAGGACCAAACGGAGAGAGGGTACTGGTTGGAACAAACTCCGGAAGGGAGACAAGCTAGTGACCCCAGGGATGGGATGTAGACCTATCCCAGAAGACCGCATCGGTGCTGAGGCACTGTACCCTTGTCCAGAGAAGTGGTAGGCATAGTGTTGCATGCCCAAGGGCAAAGGTGGGCCTAGTTAGGCTGAGTCCATGTAGACCATGAGTGACCTAGAGGTATCTAACCCAGAGCCCGGAGGGTTCTTAGGGTAGTCAGGGATCCCTGTCATGGGTGTAGGTTTCATGGATGGGAGGAGTAGGTGGTCTGAGCGGATAACTGGTGAGTAAGGGGGGTCTGGTCAGAACCCCTTATAACTAGTTATCGCTGACTACGGGACGAATACCCATGTAGAGTGGCTATTTCTTCCCTGTAGGAATCAGCAGGGTGCGGCGTGTGTTAGAAGGTGGTTCTGACACTCTGAGCAGCCCGGATTTTTTGCTTTTTGAGCACCTATTTGTTGAGCTTTTACTGTGGGAGAGCCTCATAAGTTGGGACTCACCCACAGTGAACTCATGATGAAAGAGTCTGCATGTGGATTTTACTGGTGTCCCCCTAGCTTGACTAGGCCGCTGCGCAGCAGCTGGAGTAAGGGGCACCGGGCTGGTTACATGCAGACACATGTGTACATGCGTGTGCACACGTGTACGGGCTGCGCAGGGGAGATTCCTGGTGTGCGCAGCCCAGGAACAGCTACAAAGTGAATGGTGTGGCAGGACTTATGCAGAATTGGGTGGTGACATGGAATAGGCTTTATACAGTGGGAAGAAACATGCCAGGGAAAGTCAGTGTGCTTTACAGTGTTTATTCAATTATTCTCTTATGAGGATAGGGAGCACATGGGCTAGTTTTACTTTCCTAGAGCCTACAAATTCCAGACACGCACCAAAGTCCACTGTAACCTATGGGAGAAGAAGTATTCTGCAGAGTCCAAAGTCATATTTGTACTGCTTTTGGGTCATCCAGAAATGTTATAATTTCTCTGAGTCAGCTCATAACCAGGGCCTGGCTGGGGGCTGACCCCAGCAGGCTGGATTAATGACCTTTCTTCCAAGAGCGAAGACCTCCTCTCCAAGAAGAGAAGATGGGTGGAGCTACAGGCTAATCCATCAGCAGCTGTCACCTGGTGCCAGGCACCCAGCTGCACAAGGGAAAAGGCAGCTCCGGGGGGAAGGGGCTTTCAGAGACCATGTGGCAGGAGACCCCTGGATGACGCCATCTTGAACCAACCCAGAGGCCTGGGCAGGAAGGAGGGAGCAGGGGCAGAGAAGTGATGTGTCGCTAAGTGAAAGGGCAAACAGAGACTTCCTGCCAGCCCCCTCCCCAATTCTTTAAAAGTGTTTGCACCGGAAGAGGAGCTCTCTCTGGGGTGTGGTCTGCTGAGGCAGAGGGTGCTGGAGCCTGGCGCAATGGGCAGTTGGAAGGAGGAACCCCCTGACTGTCCCAGGATCCTGAACAGCGCCAGGAGAAGAGACCAGGACCAGTGCGCAGAAGCAGGGGCCTCTGCGCAAGGAGAAGAGAGGCCCAGGAGGAGAGCCAGGCGAAAGGCTGGCGCAGGGAGCCAGTGAAGACAGCTCCCTGCTGAATGCACCCTCCTTGAGACCAGGAGGGTGAAGGAGAGTGTTCCCAGTGGCTGAGGAGCACCACCAGGAGCAAGAAGAGGCCAAGATCACGACGATCGGACCCCTGGGGGCTGAGATAGGCCCCCCAGAAGGTAGGCAACCTATGACCCTTGGCCCACCGACGACGGAGCGCGTGGGGCTCTGCTGCCGGTCCAGAAAATGCCCCCGGGGTGGGTCAGGTCCCGGGGGCTGCCCCCAAGGGAAGATAAATCGGGGAGCGCCGTCGCGCTCCCCGTGAAGGTGCCCCCGCGGGGTGCCAGGAGCCCACCGTGGCCCCCGTCCAAAATGAAGCCGGGGAGCGCCGGTCCGCTCCCCGTGAAGAATTGCAGGAGGAGGGGCCCGGGATCCCAACTCCGGGCCCCGTGTGAGGAAGACGGAGGCGGGGGAGCGCCGTCGCGCCCCCGCGAAGATGAAAGTCGAGGAGCGCCGTCGCGCTCCCCGTGAAAATGTGCCCAAGGGGCCCGGGACCCCATCCCCAGGCCCCGAAGAAAGAGAAGTCGGGGAGCACCGTCGTGCTCCCCGTGAATTATGGCCCAGGGGCCCGGGACCCCATCCCCGGGCCCCGAAGAAGAGGAAGAGGTGGTCGCGGGGTGCCAGGAGCTCACCCTGGCCCCCGCAGAAGAGGCAAATCGGGGAGCGCCGGCGCGCTCCCCGTGAAGCTGGTGCGGGGGCCCGGGACCCCATCTCCGGGCCCGAGTGCTGGAAGAAGGAGGGGGGAGTGCCGTCGCACTACCCCACGGGCCCGCCTGACCAGAGGTGACCGGCAGGTCTGCCCGCTGGAGCGGGCAGACCTGAAAGGAAGGGCCGGCTCCCGCGGCAGCACGCGAGGTGCTGGCCGGACGGGGCGCCGGCTGTGGCAGCCGGGGGTGGGCTCCCTGAGCTGCCCTCCAACCCAATGGCAATGCGGGGGCCCGGGTGGGACTGGGCCGCAGAGAGCTGAAGAGCGGCCGGGGGTGGGCTCCCCGGGCCGCCCAGAAAACTCACCGCTGCAGGAGCAGCCGGGGGTGGGCTCCCTGAGCTGCGCGACGTCCCCTGGGGGTCCGGGTGGGACCGGGCCCCCCCTCCAGGGAGTTTTGGGTGTTTGGTGGCCCCCAGAGGAGAGGGGCCACCCCCATTTGCTGGAGAGGTGCAGGGGAAGCTGCAGGAGGAACGCAGCCTCCCCCAGCACAAAGAAGAAAAGTCCCTCCCTAAGTCTCATGGGGACTTGAAAAGAATAACCCCTCAAGGGCTCAGCCAGGCTTTATCAGCATCCCCATGGCTGGAACTTTTGTTCTACAGCTGGGGGTGTCTCAGGGATTGCCTCAAGGAGTGAAGGGCTGAGTGGGGGATGTCTGGAGAATGGCATCCCCTGGTGGTGAAGAGGTGTAATTGCACCGGAACGGCATTTACTAACGTTATTTCTTTTAGAGGGACTGAAAGTCACATGTGTAATGTGAAGTACCTGGGTAAGGAGATGTCATAAGCCGAATGGGGTTATGTTGCCAGACAGTCCTGCTAAGGTGTCTGTCTGTATATGCTTAATCCTGTGATTCATCTGTGATGCCTTTAGGGACTGTAATTGCAATGCATTATAATGATCAACAAATGTGATGAGTACTGTCATTCTAAAGTGATGCTTAAGCATGTATTCTTGCTACTGCGCTTAGGTGAAGAACAATCCAGACTGTTAGCCCCTAAGATGTAGAGGTGTATCCTGTACGGTCAGTGGGAGATGCTCAGTCAGGATTATGTGTCACAGGGCAGGAGTACCTATTTTAAATGCTTGTTGAGGTAATGGGGTGGGTCGCCACTGGGATGGTGCCAGTGCACAGGGCCCTCGCTCCAGGTTATGTTCAACTAACTGCAGTAGGGGGCAAGATGATGTGCATACATGGGAGTGGTGGTACTAGACCCCACCCCCTGCGGGAGGGGTGGAGATGTTATGCAATGTCACAAAGTAATTCCAACAGCTTATGTATATTTGTAAATTGGTGCATAGTATTGAGTAGTGTGTGTGTTTAATAAATGTACTCTTTCTTTTATAAAGCAAAGTACAGACTGGACAATGAATTATTGAGTGTTATTTCTGCGCACCTGTAATGGCGATTACTAGCCCACACCACCTCCCTTGAGTAAGCCTCAGACTGCTCTGCAACGCTACCCTCTGAGAGTCAGGCGCTACAATTGGGTGTTTGGTTCCCAGTGAAGGACAAATGTAGTCATGTTATTTGTGCAGGCCTCACAGATACTGCCTCGTTTTCCAACAACCATTCTGTGTGCCTCTGCCTGTTTGTGTATTGACTGTCTGGTTTTGGAGTGACAGGGGCTGTGGAGGTGCTTTCTCTCAGACAGCCACCGGGGGGGGGTTGATGTGTCCTGCCTTTCCTGAATGAGTCAGGGGTGGGCTGAATAGACCTGGGCTGCATTCAGAGTAGGGGGAGGAGTTCTCACTAGCACCTGAATAGGCCCGGTCTGCATTTAGAGTGGTGGGAGGAGATTTCCCCTGCACCTGAATAGGGCCTGTCTGCCTTACACAATACTGTCACCACCTCCTGCCGGGCAGCTGCACCAGAGACGACAGAACTGGTTTAGACTGGGCTCAGAGACCCTTGCACAAAGAGAGCAAAGACATTTTGGGGTATAAGTATTAGACCTAAAACCCCTGAACTTCAGACTTCTTCTGGAATCAAGAGGAACCTTTGAGAATAGCTGGGGAAACTAAGGAGAAGTACTGCCCTTACTGTGTGTCTGGGGTTGGCCTGCAGTTGCTGTTTCTGCCAAGGAAAGGAGAAGGACTTTGCTGAGTGTTGTGTCCCCTGCTTGAGGAAAGTCTCCAAGGGCTTGAGTAGGGCTTGCCTCCTGTTTTGAAGTCTCAGGAACACAAAGACTTCACCCCCAGCTCCCCTGAACTTCCTTGCTGGGAGTTCTGACCTGCCAAGAAGTGTCTGTGACTGTGTGGGGCCTCTGTACGTTGTTTCTGCTGCTGGGAGCTGGGAAGCAACGCACCAACAAGAAAATCGATGCATCGCTCTTCTTGCGACAGTTTTTCCGATGCAACGCCGTGGTGCGAGAAGAATCTCCCCGCACCGCCGTGCTGCTGCGGAAACCGACGCAGCGCCTGTCACCGCTGCAAGAATTGACGCATCAAGAGATCGCGGCTGAAGAAACAGACGCAGCGCCGCTTGACGCCGCCGCATCGTTCACTGATGCATCCCAGATTTACACGCATCATCCCTGTGCGCCAAGTTTTCCCAGACGCATCACTCGTGGATTGGAGTCGTCTCAGAATCGACGCATCGCTTCCCCCAACAGACTGGACCCGACGCACCGCTCCTCTGTGTCCAGTGGGACTGTCGCATCGCATCCAAGGTCTCAGGAATCGACGATCTCTTTGTTTTTCGATGCTTCCCATCGCTGTGCTGTTCGGCTTGGTGAATTTTGTTGCAACCACAGGTACTTTGCAAGAAATCACGCATCCATAGTTTTCTATGGGCTCAGTTGCTGAAACCTTTTTAAAGTCATTTTTCTTAATACTTGTGTGATGGATTTTTGTCGTTTTGGTCTTGTTAAGTTTAGATAAAGATACGTTATTTTTCTAAACGGGTGTGGTGTCCATTTGTGGTGTTATCACTGTGTTACTGTGAGTGTTGGTACAAATACTTTACACATTGCCTTTGGGATAAGCCTGTCTGCTTGTGCCAAGCTACCAAGGAGGTGAGCAGGAGTTATCTTGAGTGTTTATCCCCCTTACCCTGACTAGAAGCAAGGGTCCCTATTTGGACAAAGGTACCTACCTCTGCCAACTAGAGTCCCCCATTTCTAACAGAGCCCTTGCTTAAATGTTCACTTGTCAACCCCAAAGGCAACCATTGGTTTGAGAGACAGCACTGCTCATTACAACAGTACATTGAGTTCTGCAAGGCGCAAGGCACAAAACAGTGAAATCGAATATAATAGCCATGTTTTAGAGCCACTGGAGGAACAATGAGTGCAGAAGGTGGAATCTTGCCAGTTCAGTGATATCCTCTGCCCATGCCTTAAAATGGCTTTGAAGAGCAGAGTGGACTGTGGTAGAATTAAGCAAAGTAGACAATTGCCGAGGGCTCCCACTTTTTAATCCCCGATGCAGTGATCAAGATAGTGATAAGTCAAACAGTAATTCTTTTTTTAACTTGCCAATGGCTATGCTTGATTTACTGAGGCTTAGTGCACAAGCCCATCTGGTGCAACATTAACCCTTGGGCTTACAGACGATTTGAGGCAATTAAATTAATTAAATATGTTTGTTTCATGTGTGCTCTTCTTATTCACTTCACCTCTTCTTCCTGAACCCTCTCTCTTGATCTAAGACTCTCTGTACCTATCTATGTATCTCTTACTTATCCCTCTCTCCATTTCAGCTCTCCACCTCACCTATGTCTACCAAGCCATTCTTGATACACCTCTTTCTACTCGATCTCTCTCTCACAATTTCACCTGTCTCTACCATTTCTGTGCCTACTTCTACATCTCCAACCTTTCTCTCTACCACAACTTCCTCTCTCACTGATATTTGCATCTCGCATACCTGTATTACTCCTTCATCTACTACACAACCTCTCTATATTTCTTTCACAATCTCACCTATCTATACAATTTCTGTGCCTATCTCTACATCTCTACCTCTCTACCCTTTCTCTCTACCACAACTAGAGACACCTTCCTACACATAAACAATAATTTTGTGCAATGCAGGCTCTATAGTGCAAGGGTGTCTGTGTTGGTGCTAGGCAGCTATTTTTAGCGTCCGCGCTTGGGAAAACACAGGGGTGCGCCGTATTGTTGTAAATATGGCGCATCCCTGCATTTTGGGAATGGCAGAGCGCAGCGCTGCAGAATTTGCCGCAGCGCTGCGCTCCACCATTTCCTTGTAAATATGCCCCTAATTTTTCTCTACCTCACCACTCTCTACCTCACCCGTCTACGTCAATTCTGTGCATACCTCACATCATTCACTACTTCATCATTCTCTACACCACTTCTCTCCATACTTAACCTCTTAATTTTCCTCACCTTAATTTTGCTACCTGGCCTCTCTTCCCTCCCTCTCATTGTACCTCTGTTCCCTCTGTCGCCTGTCTCACTAACTTGCACCTTTCCTTTCCTGCTACCTTTACCTTTTTTCATTATCTGTCATGACCTCATATCTCTGTCTGCACCTCCTCTCTATTTCAACTTATGTCAATATGCCAGATCATGTAATGGAGATTTTGTTTGAGTGAAAACCCTATTGCGGGAGGAACTTTCCTGATAGACATTGAATTCCAAGTATAATATTGTTGTTGCAATATAAAAAAAAATGTAAATCCAAGAGGAAAACAAAACAACTTCATCAATGGTTGTCGAAGCTTTCTTTTGGTACTATTTAGCTGACCAATGATGAGCAGCTTCAGCTTCTGAACGTTTAATGTATTGCTGTATTGTATGGCTTAAAAAGGTCATGAATTGGCTGAACATTTGTAATAAATTCAAACTTCAAAGTTTCAAAATAATGCTCTGCGGCCACAAAATGTGCCTTGCCAAGGGGCCCTAAAGTCTGTTCGTCTTCACATTGCTTCTTAATGTCATCTGTACTTTAGCAACGCACACCCAAGAAATGCTCAGCCTTAGTTCTTCTAAAGTGAATCATTTGTTACTGTTCAAGGGGCAAGAGGATCTTTTATCAGCCATTTACCTATTTCATCTAGAGGAGGTGTTTTAGAAGAAAAAAATGAATTGCTGGATAAATCTGCGATAATTAATCAGTGTAGACTACTAGCAGAGTAATGACTTGTAGATGAACGCGCCCATCTTGCAGCAAAATAAAATCATAGTGGGAGATGAAGCTATTGCGGAATTAATGCCCCTTCAAAATTCCTCCTTACCAGCCAAGATGGTGAATTTAACTCGATAGTACCCATATTAACTTTGGAAGCTGAATCATTGGTATTACGAGGGTAGCAATAATTTCACATGCGATTTATGCATAATACCTAGGGGGCATATTAGCAACGATTTGCGATAATTATCGCAAAGCGCGCTTAGCGCTGTTTTTTTTATCGCCGGCTATCGCTGAATTTCATCGCCGAGATAGCGCGTTATTAGCAACGCTTATCTCCAAGGCGATAAAAAATCCAGCGATAGCGGCGAAATGCGAGAATATCGTAGGAAATCCTGCGATAAAACACCAGCGATAGGGGAATCCTTGATGATAGGCCATGGTGGACTCAGCCTCACAATCCACCTCCCATTGAGAAAATAGGTAAGTCAAGTTTTTAGCAGGTGTTAAATTCCAGCGATAATCGTGGTTAGCGCGACTTTTTTTATCGCTTCGCGGGCATTGATGATAGGGGGAAGTTGTGTTTGCGACTGCTTGCAGTTGCTTTTAGTTGGGAATGCCTACTTTGCATGTCATTAGCGATAATTAACGCTGACATGCAAGGCGGCAACAAAACGCCCGCTATCGCCATTAAGCTGTCGCTAACAGCTGTTAGCGACAGCTTGCTAATAGGGCGATAAAAATATCGCCGCTTTATTGGCAAACAGTGCCGCTAAAGTGGCGATACTGCCCTTGATAATATGCCCCCTATTTCGGCAGGAACAGTACATTAATAACCCACCTATAATGGGCCCTTGTGTTAACAAACCACAGGGACTAAGGTATACCTGGCTGAAAAGCCCTAAAAAGGGCAAAACAGGTCTATGGTTGCTTGTGTTCTGGCTCAGGGAGGACCCTGCCTAGCAGTCGGATTGGACTGTTCCGATGAGAGGCAGAGTCAAGACTGATTTGCTTATGGCTGGGTCCAAACTGAGGTGGCATGGTGGGTGAAAACGATGGATGGGGTTGCAGCCCCAGCGATTCCCAGTAGCTGAGATTATTTCAAGCATTCCATCCACTACAACCTTGTTGGTTTTGCATTTGACATCCTAAGTGTGTCAGGAATGCCCAGACATGTGTCCCGGGCTCACTGTGCCACGGGAACCAAGGTACACTTGGCTGAAGAGCCCTAAAAAAAGCGAGGCCAGTCTTGGCTTGCTTATGTTCCAGTTCAGGGAGGCAGGCCTGGCAGTTCGGGTTGGACTGTTCTCATGAGGAACAGTGTTAAGAATGATTTGCATTTGCCTGGGTCCAAACTGAGGTGGCATGCTGGGGGGAAAACAATGGATTGTGATGTAGCTAAGAGCGAATGCCAGTGGCTGAGAATAATTCAAGCATTCCATCCATTACCTTGTTTTTTTTGCATTTGACTTCTCAAGCAACAGCCACAATCCAGGTCAGGGTGACCCACAAACAGTCATTAAATTAACCTATGCTTAACCATCTGGTAGCTTGCCATAAAAGCAGTCAAGATTAACTTTGAGGCAATGTGCCAAGTATTTATGCAGCACACAGACAGTAATAAAGTGAAAACACAACACAAGAAAAATACCAATTCAGAACAATAGAGTAAAATGTAATAAATTATTTGACACCAAAATGACAATCTTCCAATCAGTAGAAATGGAGATATGCAATTTCAAGGATTTAAAGTAGGTATGGCACCTATAATTACAAAGCACCACTGGCAGTTATCTGGTCGTGCGAGATTGGATGAAAGTCACAAGTTTAGGCTGACCACGATGGAGCGTGGTCTGGATATACGGACCTGGTTAGTCCAGATGAAAAAAGTTACATTCTAAGGCTAAGGCAGGTCCAGGATGTCCAGTGCAGTAGGCCATCTGGGCAATTGCAGGGATACCGCTGGAGCTTGTTGTGTTCATGTAGCTCATGATAGGAGGTCAGTAAGTTGACCCTTGGAGTCACTTCATCCTGGGATGAAAGGTGCAGGTCCAGTCTTCCTTCTTAGACAGCAGGGCAGGCCTTAAGCAGCAGGGTAGTTCTCTGGTAGCAGGGCAGTCCTTCTTCTGTGGTATCGGTAAGTCCAGGAGTGTACCGAAGAGAGGGTCTGAGGGTGCACTGTTTATTCCTCATAACCACTTTAAAGTGGAAGAAACTTCTGGAGTCTTCCCCCTACAGATGTGCCTTCAATTTCCTGTCTCCCTGTCCTGGTCCCAGTCTGTCTGCAGGCACAATAGGCTAGTTTAAAGTCTTGTGTGTGACCTGAGGCAGAGTCTTCGAATGCAAGTGTGACAAGTGATAGTTCTATCCCGCTCATAAACTGAGGATGGCCCACGCTGCCAACACCCCCACCCTCTATTGTGTGGCTGTCTGGGAGGAATACAAAAAGGGTAACTGCCAAATACACCTAGTCAACATGTGACCCAGGATACAGGCTGCAGGCACCAAATGGGTAAGAAAAGAAAATGCCAACTTTCTATAAGTTGCACTTTCAAAATTGTGGCTTAAAATCCAACCTTACCATGAAAGAGGATTTTAAATTACAATTCCTCAGACGCCAATCATGACATTGCCACCCGCTCCCAGACAAAGATTATCATTTATTAAATGTAGTAAAGTAGCCAATGTTATCTTATGGGAGAGGTAGGCCTTGCAATATTCAAAAACAACAAAATGAGTCTGAGCAGTGTAGGCTTTGATGTCGCACTAGTGTTTCATAATGAGTATCTTAAGTATTCCTACACTCAACTTTCTGTGACCCCACTGCCTAGAAGCCACAAGTAATAAGTCACCCAAAGGAAATGATGAAAAGGAGCGTCAATTGTATCCAAAGCTATTTTTTATATACTCTAATTTTCTGGGAATCTTGTGAATGTTGTTCAGAGTCCAACTTTTATTTATGTTCAAGATAAACAACTTTTCAATCAGCCCAGCCAACGCATTTTCGTCCCATAGCACTTCATCAGGGTTGTGTTTTCCATATAATTTTTTTAATGGCATAAAGTAGAGCTTCAGGTTCAATTTCCTTAATTGTCATCTATTTTTCTCCCAGGTGGTATAGTACTCCCTAATTTATCTAGCTCCTTAGTGTCCCAGAGCCAAGTGTGACCGGAAAAGTGTGCTTTTCTGGTCACACTTGGCTCTGTGACACTAAGAAGCAAGATAAATTAGGGGGTACTATACCGCGTTGGCTGGGCTAATTGAAAAAGTTGTTTATCTTGAACATAAATAAAAGTTAGGCTCTGGACAACATTCGCAAGACTCCCGAAAAATTAATTGTGCTAAATTCTACACGTTGGATAGATTTTTGGATATTTAGTTGTTGTTGTAAATTTGGGCTCACAATAAAGTATATAAAAAATTGTTTTGGATGCAATTGACGCTCCTTTTCAAAATATTGAAAAAGAAACCTGAAAGTTTTTCACTATCAGGACACGTAAAACGTAAAAGTACAATTTCAACTTTTTAAATAGAACACACCCTGTCCTGTTGGTTGTTTGGAGCCTACCCTAGGGGTGACATATGTATTAAAAGGATTGTTTAGGCCTGGCAAAAGGTTTATTTAGCCAGGTTGAAATGGCAGTTTAAAACTGCACACACAGGCCTGAGATATTTAAAAAAGGCTACTTCAGTGGGTGGCACAATAAGTGTTACAGGCCCACTAGTAACATTTAATTTACAGCCCTGGGTACAGGTAGTGCCACTTTACTAGGGACTAAAACATAAAGTAAATTAAATGTGCCAATTGTGTCTAAGCCAATCTTACCATGTTTAAAGAAGAGAACACACATTCTAGCACTGGTTAGCAGTGGTAAAGTGCACAGAGTCCTAAAAGCCAATAAAAACGGGCTTGGAGACAGGAGGGGTGAAGGCAGAAAGTTTGGGGGTTGACCCTTCAGAGAGGGTCAGGTCCCACAAGCAGAAATTGGGCTGTTAACTTGCTGTGAACAACAGACATGTCTCCCATTTCCTCAGATCTGTTTTAAAAAGGTCACACGGAGACGCAATAGGTAGGGTGAGAACCAACCATGGCAAACAAAAAAACAAGATACCTGTTAGCCAATAGCCTGAAATGAGGATTTGTCTTGCTGACACCTCCAGGTTATGATTTTAGAAATATTGCAACTTCCTGAGGGTCAGTGAATAGGGACGTTCTATCCCTGTGGGTGCCCTTAAGATTAGGGTGGGATAACATGGCTTAGTGAATCTCATGCTGTTGGAACTGGCCCTTTTTGCAGGGTCTTCGAAAAACTTTTTGCCTTCCTCCTGTATTTTGTCTGACCTGGTTTTGTTGCTTTTATGACTCTGGGCACTTTACCACTGCTGATCAGTGCTAAAGTGCATGTGCTCTCTTTTGTAAACTTGTTAAGATTGGTCTACACCTGTTTGGCATATTTAATTTTCCTGTAAGTCACTTGTACAGTGGAATCCCATATACCCAGGGCCTGTAAATTAAATGCTATTAGTGGGCCTGCAGCGCTACTTGCGCCACCCACCGAAATAGCCTTTCAAACCTGTCTCAGGCCTCTGTCACTGCAGGGCCTGCGCACACAGGTAGGCCCTAGCTAGCCATATGGACAGGGTGCTGTGTAGGTAAAAGGTAGGACATGTGCCTTAGCTGTGTGGCATGTCCTGGTAGTTACAAGCATCCTATCTAGTTTCTCACTGCTGTGAGGCTGCCCTCTCATAGGTTTGCATTGGGAATTCCCTGACATGTGCTTCAGTGGTAATTTCTAATATGGAAGGGGTAGCGTGGCAATGTTCGGTATGTTTGGAATAGTTGTAATAAATCCTGCTTATTGGTTATTACTATTTTAGAAATGCCACTTTCAGAGGTGGGCATTTCTGTGTGCTTATTACTCTTTGTGCCCTGCAGGGTTGTGTATTCAGGGTCTGGTGTTTGAGTGACAGGAGCTGGGATGTGCATTCACTCTAGACAGTCACTGGGGGGTTGAGGTGTGTCCTGCCTTGCCTGGGTGACTAGTCCCTGGGCTGAATAGACTTGGTCTGCATTTAGATTGGTGGAGGAGTTTCGCTTGCACCTGAATAGGCTGTGTCTCATTCTTCCCAATGCTGTCTCCACCCCCTGTGGTCATGCTGCATCAGGGAGGACAGGACTGGTTTGGACTGGGTTCAGAGACCCTTACAGCAAAGAGAACAATGACAAAATATGGTATAAGTATTGCACCTAAAACCCCAGGACTTTAGAGTACTTCCAGGAACAAGATGATCCTGCCAAGAAGAGCTGAAGGATTGTGTGAGGAGCGCTGCCTTTTCGGAGTGAGGGTTGGGATGGCCTGCAGTTGCTGCTTCTGTCTGTGGTGGAGGAAAGGACTGACTCTTTTTGCCCTGCTGTGGTTTCCTGCTTGGGAAGGAAATCGCCAAGTGACTGTTTGTGCTGGCCTACTGTTGGGAGTCTCAGGGATACAAAATACTTCATGGGAAAGATCCTTGCGGGATCTAAAAGTGACATGCCTCGTGGGAGAGCTGAGAGGCTGTGTGAGGAGCGCTCCCCTGATTTGTGTGGGGGAGGGATGGCCTGCAGTTAGTGCTCCTATATGAGGCAGGAGAAGGACTGGAAGGCTCTTCCCCTTTATTCTATGTAAAGGTGCTAAGGAGCGCTTGGTTCTTCAAGTCCAGCGCATGGAGAGCGCTGTTGAAGGGCCCCTTGTGTGTGGAGAAAGAGGGGAAAGCTTGTTATTGAGGAAGTGCTCTCCCCGTCCCACCTGGCAGCCGGTGCGTGTGTGCACCCACGAAGACGCGCTGTGCCTCCACGGTAAAAGCACGTGGTGAGCGGTTTTGAATTTTTGCGGTTTGAACCCTAGGCGTGGGCTTACATTGCAAATGCAGCGGGCACAGAGGAGAGAAATCGTGCCATGTGAGGAAACCCCAGCAGTGCCAGGAGCCTGAACGTGGCCCCCAGCCGGTTGCATAGCAACGAGAGAGCCGCAAGGGAAGCTAGCCCTGCCCTATAGTTGCCGGAACAACCCAAGTGTTGGACGAGGCCGGCAAGCGCACCAGCAAAAAGGACTCTGCAAGCCCACTTGGAGCCGCCGGTATTTGCACTGGAGAACGTGGTCGGCAAGGGTGGTCCCGTGAAGCTGCCACCACCACGAGGAAACTCCGACAGACCTGATAGCAAGGTCTGTCATCGGAAAGCGGGAGGCAGGAGAAGCGCCTCGGCCCCTCCACCGGCAGTGAAGTAAGACCAGGAGCCCTGCAAGGGCTCTGGGCTGGCAAAAGCACCACAGGACTGGTGCGGACAGCTGCG
This sequence comes from Calotriton arnoldi, assembly GCA_963921515.1. Lineage (NCBI taxonomy): Eukaryota > Metazoa > Chordata > Amphibia > Caudata > Salamandridae > Calotriton > Calotriton arnoldi. Next base: position 3,338,232 of record CAWUFW010000339.1, read on the forward strand.
CTCTCACCTACTGTTGAGGGCATTGTTCTGGAATCACGGGGAAGACCTTGACAGAGGATCCCCGCTGTGTTTTACAAAGGCTTGTTGAAAATTACCGTACTCCCCATAACAGGCCTGCCTTAGTTCCGGTGCCCCAGGTGTTCCATGGGGATTACCCCACAAAGGGAAGTAGGAGTGAAGGGACACTGCACCCCATGCGTTCCCGTTAAAATGGTGATGTATGTAATACCTGATTGACAACCCTCACATTTTACCCAGCAATTTAGGTGCAAGGTTCATGCCTGGCAGTAACACCCTAATAAGTATTTTGTTCAGAAGTTACATATAATGTGAGGCCTAATGTTCTCACAGTGTTTTTATGTGCAATTTATGAGTATTTACCTTATTGCACTGAATGTGTTATGACAGTTGCCTAGTTGGCAAAGTGATGTATTATCTGTGAGACGTCATGACAAGTGCCTAGTGGCACAGTGATTTATGTGATTGTGGTCTAATGCAGGGGTCTCCAACCTTTTCCATGACAGGAGCTACTTTTTATCAATGAATATCACCCTGAGCTATTCATGAATAGTACCACTGTTACATTATGGCTAGGCCTGGGTGAAATTTAAATTCAGCTAGTGTAATTTTGTGCTACGCTTGTTATAGCATTAAAAATGATGACATTACTCCATGTCACATAATTACATTGCGCTGGAGTGATGGATACATTCAAACAGACAGATGCAAGCAAGACTTTTTTGCTCTTTTTTGCAAAAATTGTATTTTAGCATTAAAAATTGACAAGTGGACAGTTTTGGGCTAAAATATGGAAGTACGCAACATGACCAATCTCTATCTAACGTTGATATTCTGCGAGGGAAAATATGTGGTCATGTTGCAGGCCATTCTACTGCAGCGGGCTGTCACTGTGTGTGTGTTTGTGTTAGTGTGGAGACCTGACATTGGTTTGTCTGACTGGGACTCCAAGGGTCTGAAAATGTGAATCACTATCTTCTTCAAGGTGCCCAGACCCTAGCTCTGACCTACTGGGATGGGCTTCTACGAGCTACTTCCAGGGAATTGGCGAGCTACCATTAGCTTCCGAGCTACTGGGTGGAGACCCCTGGTCTAATTGGTTTTTATGTATAATACAAAGGATATTTTTATAGACCCTTATGTGGAGTCTCTTTTTGTGGTGTGTCTAGTGTGTCACTGGTGTGGGGGTGCGTTGCAAAACACTTTACACATTGCCTTTGGGATAAGCCTGACTGCTCTGCCAAGCTACCAAGGGGGTGAACAGGGATTATCTTGTGTGTGTAACTCCCTTACCCTGACTTGAGTGGTGGGTTCTGCCTGGCTTAGGTGCATATCCTAGCCAACCAGAAACCCCATTTCTAACACATGCTGACACTAATTATTAGCCACCTCCATGAGCGTCAGCTTCGCCTCTTGCATTGCAATTGTGATGTCTGGATAAAGTGATATAGCCATTCATTATTATGTTGTTCCTGCCTCAGTCAAGCCAGCCGGGCAGCCAAGGAATTGTGTGACCTCTCTATGGTAAATAAGTCAGCGAAGATTGTATGCGAGAGCATATCAGTCAACTCTTCGTCTAGGTAGTTTTCAACAACAGAGGATATGGCCTAATGGCTAGAACGGTTGACCTCGAAGGTGGGGAACCCGGTTTGAGTCTCGGCAGGGACACTCAACATCCTGTGATTCTGGGCAAATCACTTACTCTCCCCGTGCCTAATGAAAAATGAATGTGTCCATCTGCGAGGCAACTGGTGCTTATGTACAGCGCTCATGTATAGCGATCAGATACGGTCGAGTTGTGCTATATAAAACAAACAAAAATAAATGGACATATTTGTGGATTCTAGAGAACAAATTATCTGGATGGTGTTAAAAATGTATTCAAGCCCCCCCAGAATGAGAAATATATATATTCACAATTATTCCATAAAATTGTCGACTCTAAATAGATGTAATAATTGCTGTTATGTTAATTTATCTGTAGGAAGGTGGAATCTGACTATATGGTTGCCCCCACTTTTTTTATGGTGTTTTGCTGGTTTATGACTTAGTTGGACTGGGACCCTGCTATTCAGGGCCCCAGTCTATCTGCTCTCTCTAAACGACATGGAGTGCACTCTAGGTGCACTAGTGATTGGATACTGTGGTGCCTTATGAGTCCCTAGTATACGGTACCTTAGGTGCCAAGGGCATAGGTACTTCACAGGCCTACCAGGGGCTGCAGCATGTATTATGCCACCCCTGGGAAGCAGACTAAATCTGACACCACAGGCCTGCTACTGCAGCCTGGGTGAGGTGGTGCTAGCACCCCTCACTGAGATATAGGTTTCCTATATCTCTCCTGCACACACATATAACCCTATCAGTCACCCCTATGGCAGGCCCTATCAATCCTGAGGGCAGGGTGCTTGGCTTCTATGTGAGGGGGTGCCTCTGCATGAGCAGGGCCCTCTGCAGTTCTCAGAGTCCATTCTCTGGTGCTGTTTGTGGATGCGGTTAAACCATATACTCTTAAGTGCATTATATCCTCGCGGTAGAATGCTAACTTTGGAATGGCTGCATCAAAACATGTCGTGTTTGGTGTCAAACATCTTGGAATACTACCCCCCGCCAATCCTGGCGGCGGGGGTAGCATTCCACCCTTCTAGAGGGATAAGACATGTACCTGCTGTGGAAACGCGGTAGAATCCTGCAGAGCCCTGGCATCACAAAATGGATGCCACCAGTCACAGACACTGGGCTGCCCTCCTGCTGATGACTGACACTCACAGTGGAGGAAGCCCAACAATAGGCATCCTGTCACAGGGAGGTGTAACCACCTCCCAGACAGGGTTTAGTGTATTGGGGCTGGGTGGGTGCACTCTTAGAGTGCTTTGAAGTCCTGCACTGGGGGAGCAGAAGGCTCCTCTGTGCATATGCCAGTTCAAACCAGCTCAGGGGCTACCTGCCCCTGCTCTGGCGCGAAACTGGACAAAGGGAAGTGGGTGTAGCCACCCCTCCCTTGACCCTCCCATAGGTGGGGTCATAGAGCTAGTCCATCCCCTCTTTTTAGTATAAGAGGGGGAACCTTGCCATTGCAAAGCAGATAACCCCTGGACGATGCTCTACAGAAGAATCCTGGCCCTTCGACGTTCCACTACCTTTGGAAGACAGAAGAATCTCCCTTGGAGTCAAGGAGTGACTCCCTGCTTGGCAGGCACCAAAAACGACAACGACGGTCGCAAACTACGCCGCTCCTGCCGGAGTCCGAAGTCCCTGCAGCCCAAGAAGTGGATTTCCAGACTTCTCCAAGGCCATCGTGAGTCCCCAGCGAAGCTGAGGCAAGTGGACCCCACGAGTGACGAGGAACCGTGACCCCTGGGTACAGTGCACTATTGTCGAGTGCAACCCCTTCACAACGTTCCACGAACTTGTGCTTTGGACCACATGTGGTCCCGACCTCCAGCAGGAATCCCTCCGAAGATCAGAGGCCTACACCGTCCCGAGTGACCGTGGGCCCCTGTTGAGTGATTCCGCCCGAGGTGTCTTTGCGATCCCTTGCCAGCCGGCTCGTGGGTCCCCAGAAGACTTCTTAAAGAAACCAAAGGGCTCCCCTGGTTGCTGCAGGCCTGCCCTGACTTACCCTCGCTGGGTGAGTCCCTCAGACCTTGCTGGTCTGTGCCATCGACTTTTCTTCATCTCCCCGAGACTTGCTGTTGCCAAGGCTTGTTGGCTCCAATCGAGTTGCCGACACCGCAGTAAGCTGCAGACTTCGTGGTACACACAGAATCCAGCTCCTGGTTGTCGTCGACGCCTCCTGGACCTCGTGGCTGAAGAGTCAAGGCACCCGCAACCGACCTGAATCAACCGACGACGGTGGGCATCCATCTTCTTTGCCCCGAGTCACTGCCAAGTGACTTTGAACACTGTCCCCTCTGCTTTCAGGTCATCCTTCTTCAGAATCCAGGCTTGGATTCCACCGGACACTTCTTCAGCTCCCGCAAGCAGCAAGTCTTCTTTGTTCGCCATTGAAAACGACGCCGCGACCCGACACCAAAGGACACCTATGCACCCGGCTTCCCTGGGTGAGGTAATTCCAGCACTACGGTGCTCCTGTGGGTGTGGGCCCTAGAACTACTTACCCTGTAAGTGACTTGCTTGTAGGTTCTCCCGAAGTCTCCTAGAACTCTTAATTTCCAACCGCGACTTGCCCCATTGAAGTCAACGGCGATCCGCGCCTGTGTATCCACACTGCACGCGTCCCCCGTGGGTCCTTTACTTACCTGCCTTGGGTGGCTTCGTGAGGCCCCAGCACTTCTGAAGGCCCTAGGCCTTGTCTCCCTGCAAGTCATTGTTGCTAAGTCCCTTTTTTAGTATATGGTCTGGTACGCCCCTAGGGCCCCAGCCATATTTTGTGCTTAACTTATTGAGAAACGTTGATTTGTGCATGTTTGTCTTCTAATCTCATAAAGAGATTAGTAGAGAGTTATTTAGAAATAAATACATATATATTTGATATATATACCTGTGTGGTGTCTTTTCATTTGGTGATTCAAGAGATTATATGGTAAAACAAGCTGCTTTACATTCCTTCAAGACTTAGCCTGAAGGCTGCTCTCCACAGCTACCACTAGGATAGCTTTCTTTAAAAGGTTGTCTTAAACCTATCTACCATAAGAGTCGATTTGCCCTGGTGCAAGGTGTCCACTTTAATTAGTGAACAGCATATACCAGGCCAACTTCTCACATTATCTCTTTTAAAAATGCAGTCAAATACATGACTGCCAACATGCTCTGGGCAACCTGGTCTTCCTAATGTGGAAAAGGGTCCACAGTGTGGTCATTTATCAGAAATGGGGGCGGGTTTGGAATAACTCGGGAACTTTAAAAGTTATTTTGAATCTTTACCCTTTGACACCTACTCCCAGCCAGGACATGAGTGACACAAGATGTAACCGATGGGTCCTTACAGAGTGGCTCACTGCCACTCTCTTTTTTCCACTAAAAACATAGCACTTTTTCAGTATGATGCTTTTATAGGGCAATTCTTCCCTCTCCTCCTCCACACCACCCTGAGATCAATTCAGAGCCCCCCAGCTCACCACCCCCAGTTTGAAGACCTTTGCTCTATGGCCACCATTAGATTTAAATACAATTAAGACAGTCTTTGGGCTTGATCAATAACTTTGCATTCACAGCAGTGCAAGTAAAAGATATTTTTTTTTGTACTTGTAATCTTGAGAAGGCAGATATAGTGATTAAAACACCCAAACTCGAAGCACAACAAAGTTCACTAGCTCATCAGTACTAGAAGCACTGTGAAATTTGGGTGATTACATTTCGACCTTATTGGGTTTACCTAGACCAGCTTAAATACATTTTATATTCACGACAAAAACACACAAAAATGAAATTGTAAATATGTGACAAAATTTCAGCCTTGCCGCTAAAAAAATGAACAATTTAGATTTCGAGTTGTACGGTGCACTTTTTTTTATTCCTCCTGTCCCAGAAGGTTGCCCCATTGCCACCACACCATTCCGGCGCGCATAAGATCTTTGCCTTAGGTTGGTTAGCAGAGCAGAAAAAGTCCACATTGTCCATGGACCAGGAAGGCACCGTCGCCATCCAGTATGCCCGGCTGACAGCACTGCATTTTCTTTCATGATGTACACTGTCACTTTCCATTAATTCCGAACTGGCAAATGCTTTAGAAACCGAGGCGGAATATTGGATTAGATCTGAGCCGCGAATACATTTATTTCCCAGCAAGTGTAAAAAGAAATGAGAGCCTGGCTGAATCCCCTTAGAGCAAAAAATGTCACAGTGATTGCGAATACGGGACTGCACAGAGAAATGCCTAATAAACCGCCTATTAGAATGTCATACCTGCTTGCTACCGAATTCTCTAGAAAGTTTATTTGATATGTCGCGGCCAATTATCACAGCCTTGGTGATAAGGCGCAGTATTCCAGGCCCGAGCAGTGTCAGCGTGGGATAACTACATTGTGAGAATTCATGGACCTCTGCTTTGAATAATTAACTCGCCTCTTTTTAGATCGCATTCACTTTGAAAATGAAATTTCTTCCTCTCGTGGAGGATTTTGCCCTTGCTTTGCCTTTGAAAACCGAGCTTGCTGCACGGCACAGCTGAGTCCTCGTTTTTGTTTACATGTTTTAATTTCTGCTGCTTCCCACCCGCCGTAATGACTCAGCTGATATCTGAAATTTGATGAACAATAACGTCACTTTTACTGGAAGCTCGTGCCTATCTCTAGAACGGCCGTGCTCACTGATGCATTGCCCTGGAATGGAAGTGTGTGTCACTCATACAGTAACATGATGATGCAATCCAAACCCTCGTGTCTGTAGAAAAGTGTGCAGTCAATAATTTATTTCAAGGAGATTCACTGCCTAAACACGGGGTCAAACCCAAGACGGCATGCTATCAACTGATTATAGCGAAAATGTGTATTAATTGAACAAATACATATATTAAATCATGTGACAATAATGTATGTTTTGTTTGAATAAGAGTGTTATTGTGTAAGGCACACATTTGCAGTAATAATATTGTTCTATTAATTAATGTATGTGTCTTGCTTATCTTTGTGCTAGGCCTGGGCAGAATTTCGATTAGGCCTGAATAATCAAAGTAATTTCGGTAATTCCGCATTACTGTTTGACGCTGGATTACTGATATTCATGCAATTACTTCTCTTTGCGTAATTAAGAGTAATTTAAGGTGACACATCTTACCACAAGAGCACACTTTGCGAGCGCGAGAGGGCGCTCATGCTCACTATTTGTGTTTTTCTGCATTTAGTTCTGTTTCTTAGCGCAAAATGCATCCAAACGTCCATTTTGGACGCAAGGGTTCATTTTGCGCAATGAAAATAGTGCTAAATGACTGTAGTAAGTTTAGGAATAAACCCTACCCCAAGAGCACATTTAGGGGCATATTATCAAGCACGGCGTTAAAAATTATCGCCGGTTTAGCGGCAGAAAACTGCGGCTAAAGCGGCGATAATGGGCTTGATAATATGCCCTGGAGAATTCCAATAGAAGTCCATGTTCTGGTGTCAACATGGGCTTCTATTGGAATTCTCCAGGGCATATTATCAAGCCCATTATCGCCGCTTTAGCAGCAGTTTTCTGCCGCTAAACCGGCGATAATTTTAACGCCGTGCTTGATAATATGCCCCTTAGTGAGCGCAAGCAGCTGCTCTCTAATCCTGTTCTGTTACATTTAGAACTATTTATTAGCTTAAAATGCACCCTCACGTCGAATTTGGACACAGGGGGGCTTTTTTGTGTGCTAAGAAGTAGTGCTAAATGCAGACTAACACGTCTTGCGAAATTACGCTACACGGAATTACACTAGTTACGCTCACCCCTACTTTGTGTCACAAAACAGTTAATATAATTCTAATAATGCTGATGGTTGTCAAAAACAGGTGCAGCAAGTACAGTGAAAGAGAGTGAAAGAGGTCTGTGTTGCTACAGCACGAAGTGGATTAGGCAGACGGCATGGGCCTTTGGTGCTTGTCTACTCCTAAAGTCTAGCTAGCTCTGAATGACAATATAGAACTGCTTTCTCTGAAGCTCTTCAATAAATATGCTGGCCCAGATTTACGAAAAATTCCCGTGTGTACTGTACAATGCAGTACCCAGGCAAGGTAGGACAAACGAGGAGAAATTAAAATATTTCTCCTCCTTACGCCTACCTTGAGGAAGCATATGATTTTGCGTAGGTTTGTGTCAAAACCCTCGGTGGTTGCATGGGGACACCCATATAACACCCAATGAATGACCCCTTAATGCAAAGTGATGCACAGCACCTCATACTGCAACTTTCTGTTACTTTGGTAAACTATCCAAAGCAAATCCTGATTTGAGTTGGATAGTAAATCCCAGCATAACACTTTGCATTGGGTTTGTGTTACAAATATAACACAAACCCAGTGCAAAGCGTTAGTAAATCTGGGCTGCCGTACTTCCTGTCCTGGTATTCCTCATCACAACAATTACTCAATGCAGTGTTGCCATGCCCAGCATGCATGCAAACTGCTTACCTGAGTGCACATGTGTTTCCATGTTTCCAGGTCTTCATTGCTGAATGCACTGAAGAGGTCTGGAGGAAAGGTGTGCAATAGTACATATATCTTGGCATTAATACACTGAAAGGTAGCTGACAGATGTGTTCGGTAGAGGGCATGTGTTAGGGAGACAGAAACCTTGATATCAGAACTCGAAGCCAGTGACTGATGAGAGATGTGTGCGAAATGGCAAAAGCCCTCACATTTCAACAGATCTGTCTGATGCACTCTTCTCATTTTTTACATAGGTATAAGAAACATTCTTACGATTTTCTATCATCAGTTACGCAGATTTGACCTTTTTTTACCGCAGACATGTGAAAACATCCAGCAGATTTTTGCATATTTTATTCAGATATAAACTGCCTTTATACATAAGTCGAAGGAAGGTGGTCTGGTTTCATTTATATATCTTCCAAAGCAGTTTGCTGAGATGGAGTTTAAAACCAGCAAATATGAAGGTTGGGGGGGGGGGTGGCTTGAGGTAGGGTTGTAAGAACAGTGAGGAGGAATAGAGCAATGAAGACTAAGAGAAAATTACAAGTCTGGTGGTCCTCGGACCACCAGACTTGTGGTGGAGTGGCAGTGGCGAATCCAGCCACATCCGCACCCGCGGTCCTACTGCCCGATAACGACTCGGGCAGTCGGACCGCACTAGGACCCCGGCTCCGCCAGGGAACCGCTGTTCCCCTGCGTAGGAGCAGTGGTCAGAGGCCGCAATATGCCTGGCGAGACCACCACAGTCCCGGCAGGCATATCACGGGTTTCCTCTCCACCAGGCTTTTCATGGTGCTTCTACTGCCATGAAAAGCCCGGCAGAGAGGAAGCAAAGGGGGCCCTACAGGGCCCCCCTGTGCCTCAGACATATGTGGATGCACACAGGGGGGCATAACATGTGCTCCCCTGTGTGCATGCACATAGGTTCCTGCACGGCATGGACTTACAAGTCCATGCCGTGCATGAACCTTGTGAGACGTTCCCATTGCAGTGCCTTTTTAAAAGGCACTGAAGCCTTTTAAAGGGCACCACCGGGGGAACCGCCATACCGCCTGCCCGCCAAACTACGAATACATCGTAATCTGGTGGGCAGGCAGCGCAAGCTTTGTCAGGGCAGTGGCGCGGTGAACCGCTCCGCCAAAATCTTGTAATTTGTCCCTAAGGGTAAATGATTCGCTGCCATCTTGTCACTGTTCCCCATCTTATTTCTTTGTAATGGCGCAGCACTAGTCGACCTCAAGAGTAGAACAAAGATTCAGAAGGCTCTGAGAGGTGACGTCACACCCTTTCAGCTCCACCACACTGCTGAGACAAACTGTTGTCACATGACTGGATGGTTTGAGTGTGGTGACAGAGGGACAAACTACAGCAGTGGTAGACCCATTCTCTAAGGAGAGCAGCCACATCATACGACATCTGCAGGGGAAATAAGAAAAAGCTTTCACAACATAAACCAATGGTAGGAGAAAGAAAGGCTGAAGAAATATGAATTAGCTTAAGGCAAATGATAGCAAAAAGTAAACTGCAGGAAGAGGAAAGGATAGAGTCTGAAACTGCACCTGTTCCAGTTTATCTTGACCTTAATGCTGAATCTAACAGTTAATCCGGTTCTGCTCTGTGGCATGGCTGAAAAGACTTCATAGGTGAATAGCCCATGCAAACCAAGAACTGTTGTGAAATCTTCGAAAACAGAATGGAGAATGCAGAAATCACTACTACAGTAATGCCACCTAAAAATAACAAGCATGAGTCTTTGGGATTATAACATCCCCTGTGCGTTCGATGAAAATCACAGATATATGTGAGATAAACATGTGATCTGACAGACGCAATGCATTGGATATGACCTCTTTCATGACTTGTAGAGAAGAACAGGAGATGACTCTGCTAGAGACGAAACTAGGCCATGAAAGCTGCAAATAAAATGAAAGTGGAAGTGTCAGAAACACCAATGGCTCTGTTTATTAACAATACCCAGAAGTAATTCTAGTTCACATGCATTCAAATTCACCCCTACTTAGAGGCCTTGCCTCTTATAAATGGTTAATCGTTATGCTTTATAGGACAAGCCCCCTTAGAGACTCGCCCCCACTTTGTTCAGCCAAGTTAAATCATTCACCACAAAGTTTAGGGATAGGGAGCTGCCAGTAGCAGGAACCACTCAAGGAGGCCAGAATATGAAGGTACCAAATGTCTGGATGCTAGACTGCAGCCCGCCGGGCTCAGATTACTAAACTGTGGAGCTGAGTGGAGACAAATCACAGATAGGGGCGTAACGCAGGGCCCTGAAGCCCCTGCGGTGCAGGGGGGGGAACCCTTCAGGGGCCCCTCAAACATTCAGGGGTGGTCATTTATCCCCAAAACAATTGATACCTGAGAGATATGGGAGGCTAAGGGGCCTCTTCACATTCTGCAGGGGGCCCTATCATTTTGTGTTACGTCAGTGACCACACACATCTCCAGCAGAGTACCGTGCTCTAAGGTGAAAGAGCCTAAGGAAGATAGGAAGGGCAGGTTTCATGTCAATGTAAACATAACTAAAGGCACATAAGCGCAGCGATGTAATGGAGAGCCTTAAAGACGAAGCTAGGAATGTCTCAATGGGGCTACATAGGGATAGATTTCTGAACGAGAAAAACACTTTACTTGCATGACAGCTGCCTCAGTGACCAGCTGGATTCCCCCGGGCTGTGCGAAGATGATTTACTAAGACGCCGTGGGCGATTTTTCTCACCCAATGATTGAATTTGCACCACCATAAACTGCTGATAGCCTCTATCAAGCCGCAATTCTATTGCGGACCTTTATATCCATGCCTAGGGGCGGCACCTTAACTGTGCATCACCCATGAACAGTTGCTCCCCCCATCCCTTCTTTCTGTCCTGAGGAAGACCCGCTTGCAGAGGATACAAACTGCCCTCATTGCACTAGGGTCGAAACGTCGACACTCTCCCCCGTTCGGGGCCTGTACTTGACATTATCCCAGTCCTGCCCGCTTACAGACAAACGCTGTTTGTTAACATTTGAAAAAGAACAAAAAGAATAATCATGAATTACCTAATGGACAGGCTCCAATGTAGAACTGGTGCCACCATAAATCACTACCAGATTTACTAATGAGATTGCAATGTATAAAATGATGAACCATTGATTTGCCTGATTGGATTCCCTTCCTGTATACTCTATCCTACCTCACGAGCACCTTCTTTCTTCACATTCTCCCTTGGAGCAACCCCTCCCTATCCTGAACATTGAATATGATAATATGTTATGAAAAGTGACCGAATAAAATAAGAGTCACCTATAAAGCAATAGTGTGTGCCTTTTTGTATTTTGAGGATATATATATTTGAATGCTTTACAAATAAACTAATGGTACATTATTGATATAAACTATACATGTACCGTATGCTGTTTATGAATGTTCTATGCAACTAAGCTTTAATATAAGTCCAGGACCATTGTTTTCCTATACCAATTATTACCCAGGTCCATTGACTTCTATGGGTTACCCCATTATATCTTAATGGCCTCAGTGAGATAGCCAGATTCTTGCTTACCAGACACACCAGGAAGCTTCTCTTTCTGATGTCATGTTGCAGGCTGGCTAGGGAAGCATCTGTTTGTTGCCTTGCTTCTATCACTCCTTTTTGTTTCTCTCGGGCCCTTGGTCCAAACTCCACCTTCTGTTGGTGACAGTGTGGTGAGGGGGTCTGTGACATTACTTTTTCTTTCAAATTGGATTGTGGTTTGTCCTCCAACAAAAAGAGATTGTATGTTCTGAAGTCTAAAGATCTTTTGTGCCAGACATAGAAAACAAACAAATTCTGGGTCAGACTACTACTTTATAGTAACCTGAGTCTTGTGTAGGCAGGGCCCCTGGAAGAACATAATGGTGTTGCAGTGTTTTTCTGAGTAGATATTAATTTGCAGCACCTACTATCTGTTCCACCATCTGATGCATAGTTCCAATATCTCTGAGTCCATGTCAGAGAGCACATATTGGTATGTGTTTGCCATTCCACAAAATAGTAAAAATATATTAATGTCCCTGCGTGATGAAAAAGGGAATTGTTGTAATAATTGGTTTATCCAGTTCCATCAAACTTTAACCAATCTAGTACAGATTAGTGAGGAGACTGGAACTGTTTTCAAAATCTACATTTCAATTTCTATATATGTAAATACCGATCTAGAAGCTGGCCATGGTTAGCTAGACTTTGGATGTGGACAAGCCATTAAAGGCTCTAGCTTGGCCCAAGGTCCTCTTGGAGTCATGAACAACAAGCATTTGCAATGCAATAAGTCTCGCGTTTACAAGAGTTTGAGTTATTGGCATTGTAAATGACAATGCCTTTTATTTATTTGTTATTTTTAAAACAGATAAATAAAAGGCATTGTCATTTACAATGCCAAAAGCTTAAACTTTAGCAAATGCAAGACCTATTGCATTGCAAATGCGTTCATGCTATAAAAATTTTAAAAAGCGTTAGGAGAGAGAGTGGTTGCAGGCAGGACAAAGCTATTTGAGAAAATAGTGCTCGAGGCTGTAATCTAAGCCTACCGAGTAACAACACACGTAACAGGGGGGGACACCACGGGAGGTTACAAAATGAGACAAGGCGGTATTAAGGAGGGACTACTAAGCCTATTGACCAATGAACAGCCACAGTTTACAGTGGACAATGACACAAGCCAATGAAAAATATGGTCTCAGAGTGGGCGGGGCTTCAAGTCCCTACCTGAATACAGCATGCCTCGCAGAGCAGCGCATGCGCTGCCCAGGCTCAACCTAAAAACGAGTCAAGCTTTAATTTGGCTTAGTCCCCACGCTCTAGCCTCGTTCTTCAAACTCCCCCTTGCAGCAGAGGAGCTTCTAGCCAGTGCAGCTTCTTTGTCTTTTTTCACTTTTGATTGCCAAAGAGGGGAGGGGGAAGGCCAGATGAGCTGATAGCGAAGACACCGAGAAGTGTTGTGGAAATGTTGGGAGGGCAGGGTAGGCTGGAGAAAAAAAATCAGCCCTGGCAAAAATGCTCAAACCAGACCGCTCCCTTCGTCTCCTTGCGCTAGCTTTCTCGTTCCATCCATCCATCCATTCCCTCTTTCTCCTTCTCTCCTCTCTCTCTTTTCCTTCCCTCTCTTTTTCTCTCTCTTGAAGCCTCCCTGTGCCTGCTGCAATGAACCTCGGGCAGTTAGGGAAAGTGACAGAGGCACCAGATGTTGCCCTGGGCTTTCAAAACTGGCCCCAATGGCCCCAGCCCACAGGGAAAATGCCCAGTGGAATAAAAGCCATGTCTAGCCCTGTGGGAGAGAGATGCCATGCTAGTAATTTTTGAAAACAAATCTGTTGTGTTCTCTTACGGTTGGAAAAGGCATTAGCATAATGTCCCTCTCTGAGCCCTTCACAGCATCTTCAGCACATCTGAACTACTGTTCCGACCATCAAGGGGTAATAAAAAATGCAAAAACTATTCAGTCACATGTGTGAAATGAAAGTCTGCCTGCATCTGAGCTATGTACTTCACTTGTGTCGGAGATCGTAGTTTCAGTTTTTCACTCAGACACTGCTTTGCACTTTCTTCTAGAAAGACTTCTTGTCTCAGCTTAATTTAACATGTAACACACATATTTATTGAACACTGTGTTCAATTTTCTGAGGCACTAAATCAATACACAAAGCTGTGATCTTTGGATATAAAATGGGTGAGAGGAAAAGCTACATGCCCAGTGGCTCAAGTGCACAATCTATACCCCAGAAACCTGAGATCAATTTCAGCTCCCCTGCATGACCAAATTGTGTGATCCTAGGCGAATGCTTTTCTTCACTGTGCCCCCTTTTCCTTAATAATCACATTTGATAGTACTTTGAAATACATCAGGTCCAGGCGAACCCTGCACAAAATCCTTTCTTGTATGTGATTTAGAAGACTATTATGTTGCTCCATCGATAATAAGTAGGTAAGCCGTATAAACGGTGAAGATAACAACTGACTTCCCTCTTGGTTCAGTAATGGCATTGTCATTAGGGCAGAGCGAGGGTAGTTCATGAATATTTCAAAAATCATGTTTAGAAACTATCACTTCCAATAAATGCCACTCGATGCAGTGGTGCAGTCTAATATGCTAGAGCGAAGCACTTTCAGGTGTTAGAGAATCACCTTTTGAATTTTGAAGAGTCTTGATCACGCTTCTACGTGGCGTTTGTTGCACGATTTACAAGCCACATATTTTTTGATGGCTTGGTTCGTGCATTGGCTCTTAGGACCAAGCCTAGGATTTAGCTCTGGCTCAGCTCTCCCTGTAATTTCGCTTAAGACCTTTGCTAGACACACCTACCTTAGTAAAACTATCATGTTTGGCAAAACCCTTGAAATAATAGCGAATCGTCTAGTGCCAATCAACTGTTTATTTCTCTCGTGTGAAAATGGGTCTGATGATAAAGAAGTCCCTTATTAGCATTCTGTAAATGACACATATCTCCTTTTGACTCATCCTTTACAGCTTAGCCGTACAATATCCTGCCACTTCTGTGGCTGGTAGATGAGATCTCTAGGGGTCTCCACAGATCCAAAGAGAACATGATTATTCCTCTGCTCTGCAATTTTTAGCGTCTGTACTGGAGTGGTCAACTCAAAAGGTTTCTTCTCAGGGTTCAGCGCCTCCATCTTCCCCTGACAAGGGGCCGCACAAAGGTCTGCACTCAAGAGTACTGATGGGAAAATGAATCAAGGGAGCTCAACAGGATTCCATTAGGCCCGCAGTGGGAAGTAAAAGAAGCCACCCACATGGCTGAGCACAACCACCGCCGCACAAGATGTCATCATAAAGGAAAGGCGCGCATGCATCCTTGCTGGAATTATGTGCCCTGCCTTCAGAGAAGACGAGCGACCTTTCCTGCTTCTCTTTATACTCATGCCATGAACAGAAAATGTACGGATAGCTGGATATTGGAAATATTTGTTGTCTGTAAATGCATTGGTTAAATCTGTTTCCAGCAGATATTTCCCATTTCTGCCTCAAGCCATCACACAGAGCTGGACTGGGGAATCAAAAGCAGCACTGGCAAAAATGTTCAAACCAGCCCGCTTTCTTTGTCTATTGTCTCTATCTCTCTTTCCATTCATTTATTCTCTCTCTTTCCTTCTCTCCTCTCTCTTCCCCCTCTCTGACCGCTGTCTCTCTAACTTTCACCTCCCTCCCCTCACTCTTGAAGCCTCTGTGCCTGTTAAAGTTAACCTCTGGGAGCTGGGGAAAGTGACAGAGGCCCCAGGGGTGGCCACAGGCTTGGAAAACCGCCCTCCAAAGGCTCCAGCCCACTGGGGAAATAACCAGCAGAAAAAGGCCTGTCCGGCCCTGCCCTCATATACTCATGAAATAGGAAACAATCAGACCTGCGTGATGGAACAATCACCCACAACATTAGCCTTGTCTTAACCCTGAAGGACATAAATGTAAATTAAATGTTAATTTATTTACTCTGCTATTAAATACATTTGTTGCCCACTTTTTTTTTCTTTGGTAAGCTAGAAGACTACAGAACTGTACAGGTGATTACAAGGGTCTTGAACTAAGGGGGTAGGCTTCATTCACTCCAGACCAACACCTGGGGAGACGGCATAAATAACCACCGGCGACTAGTTGTACAATGCAAAAGGCCACTTTAATAGACAGACCAGGTCTGTGTAAGACAAGAATTCCTCGGCCAAAGCCTAATAAAACCTACATCTCATAAATAAACATGATTTTTTACTTAACATTCCTTCTCTCAGCCGCCCTCGAACCAAAACAGAAACATTCAACAACCTATTCTCAACTAAATCCTGAAAATGTCATCCCTATTCCTTAAGTAAACGGTACTTAAACAAGCGTTTGAAATGCAATCGGTCTCGCCTTTGGGACCTTATATGTATTTAGCTATGCAACATATTAGCTTGGGTACTGAAACATCTACTGTTCTTTAACATGGACTGGAAACTAGAGAATGCTAAAGTGAATCTGGTATTTTACTAACCTTTGCTAAAGTATATACTAAAGTATATACAAGAGATGTTGAATGCTCGACCTAAAAATGCTTTTTATTTGCTGGGGTTGCCTGAACTTTTTAGTAGCTCAGAAGATGTTGTCAAGAAATAGGGGCATGGAAAAGCGGCCGCATAGTGCGAATCTTGAGGATGCTAGGCTAGCACAGCATCCAAGTAAATCCTCAGTTTAGTACCAATTTGATTTACTGACAGCAAGGGGCCCCAACTACTTTCCTATGGTTTTAAAACCTAAAATAAACCCCAGCATTGAAGTCACACATGTTTAGACAGGTGGGCTCCTGCTTCTTAAGACTGATCTAGGCGCTTTATGCCAAGCCTCCAAGAAGGCAAGAAAAGGCAAAAATAACACCCGTTTAAAAGATAGAACAAAATAAATAAATAAACACTGAAGAGATGCGCCTGCCTCCTTCCTTTCGTCTATTATCTCAGCACTGGATCTGCACTCAACCAAGCTCGTAACTTTTTCTCGCTCTCCCATGTTTCGCTGCAGTCCCGTTTGCAGGCGCAGCTTCCGATACATGGGCAGAACTTCCTGTTCAGGAGAAAGGAAATAGAAAGGGGACCAGCATACATTTCTAGTGACACAAGCCTCCGGAAGGCTGCCGTAGCGGGTCAGAACTCTCGGTTAACTCTGCGAGTTCTCAACGGCAGCTCTTGACAACAGCCGATCCTTAGCCCAAGCACAAATCGCAACAGTGCATCTGTCCCATAGCACGGCTATGATGCAACTCTCGTCTTGGCTGTAATAATAAAAATATTTTCCTTGCAGTAATAATAAAAATATTTTCTTTGCATCGCATCTGAAGGAGACCCAGGAATGTGACCCTCTGGTGCGCATGCGTACGCTGTAATTGGCGACCGGGCATCGCGCGCATGTAAAATTTAAATGACTGGGCATGCTTCTGCACAGACACTCTACGATCCTGTGTCAGCACGAACTACTTTAAAAACAAGCCTTTGCAATGCAATAGGACTCGCATTTACGCGAGACCTATTGCATTTGAAAGGAAGTGCGGGCAGGCAAAAAGGCACGAACGGGAGTGGTGGGGGCGAGAAGTCACAGACTGCGGGAGGGGGCGGGGGGACACAGGGAAGAAAAATAGTGTTGGAGTAAAGGGGCCAATAGCCAGGGAAGGATACAAATGACAACATGGCCGTCAGGAGGAGGGACTAACAAGCCTAAAAACAATCAGAAGGCAGCATTTAGGATCTAAGCCAATCAAAAAGATGGGCGGAGAGTGGGCGGAGCTTCCACAGAGCTTCCACGCTATAGTGTATACTGCATGCCTCGCAAAGCGAGCAGCGCATGCGCTGCAATGCTAGGCGAGACCTAAAAACATATGCACAGTGCTTTTAATTCAACTGTACCACTTCCATGCAGTGCAAATGGGTGGGTATCTTTTGCACATGTAGAACCATGTTAAAATTCCTTTGCTTCAAATGGTGAAACTATCCACAGAGCCTTGTGCTTTACAGATCTTGGCTCTGGAATTTTTACCAGCTGCGTCATTCAATTATGGGCAAAACCTTCTACATTGAACTTTGAACCATCTAAATATAATTATATCTCTTAAAATTATGAACGACAAATCCTACTGCACTTAAATAAAACCACATGTTGCTATGTATTTCTCCCTCATGCTAGAATGTAGCTGTCTTCTCTTATCTTTTTTTCATTTTCAATATATTCTGTGGTGTCAATCTACATTTTTACAATTATTGAAATTCACACAATTTCACGACACCACAGAAGATCTGAGATATTTTTGGACTCCTGGGCATTCTTAAACAATGTTCTTCTGAAGAGTCTGGCTATACATTTTTATACATTTCTACGGTCAACCTTACATGTATATATATTTTAGAATAGAGTGTGGCACTGGTAAGTTTTGCTGTTCTCTGGTAATCATATTGCAGACTTTTTTATATGAATTCCTCTCCTCAAGGAAACTTTGCATTGTACATTCTAAAAGGAATTACAACACATTAATGTTAGAAATGGGATTTCTGGTTGGCTAGGGCATGCGCCTAAGCCAGGCAGAAACCACCACTCTAGTCAGGGCAAGGGAGTTACACGCTGAAGATAACCCCCGCTCACCCCCTTGGTAGCTTGGCACGAGCAGTCAGGCTTATCCCAGAGGCAATGTGTAAGGCGTTTGCGCAACACACACACAACAGCAACACACTAGGCACACTACAAAAGAAACTCCACACAAGGTTATATAAAAATAGCCTTTGTATTATCACAAACACATTAGAATCATAATCACAAATGTACACTGTGCCACCTGGCACTAGGCAATATTTCACAGGGGATTATTCACATGACAGGGCCAATCGGCCGCTGTCAGAACCATTAGAAAGCACAAGTAGCAAATATAAAACAACGAGTAACTACTGGTAAAATACTGTACTCAGCATCATCACAAGCAACATAAACGCATTATGTCTGCATCACATTAGGCATAAACACATTATGCATTACATTTGGCATAAACACATTATGCAATAGCATTAGGCATCACCTTGGGGCCTTGCGCCCTGCCAATACCATAAAAATGACCCCAGGCCAACTGGCCTTCCTTGGGGTCCAAATGCCCTCTGTCCCAAAAGTCAGTGCTCTCAATTATAGGGCCTTCCACTGGCCCTCTGGCTGCCAATGCAACCACCACAGATGTGCGCAATGTACGGGGCACGGGGGTGCGTCTCACCCCTTCCTCCTTATGACAAGAATTGCCCCCGTCGTTGCAGCTGCCCGTAGTCAGGGCGGTGCAGCTGTGCACAATCAGCTTGGGCACCACTGTGCCACCAAAGCCCCACTCCGGGACTTCAACACAACGTGCCCCGTCATTGCAGCTGCCCGCAATCAGCTTTGCAGCTGTGAAGATAAAGCAAGCACTGGCACTAACAGTGCCTTAGGGAGCCCTGTTCACTGGGCTCCTCCCGGTACCACTCACTTGGCACCAACTGTGCGCCCTTTTTAGCCCCACTCACCGGGACTCTCCTTCGTGGGCTGAATCAGGCCCTCCACAGGCCGCCTGGCAGGCCCTGCTCACGGGACCTTTCTTCTTTCCTGGCGATCTCTTTCTAGCAGGACAGGGTGGCAGTGGGACACGGAGCGAAGTCTCCATCTGCACCGTCCCCTCCGCCTTTGGCCATACGCGGGGCTTCCACCTCCTTCCTGCCGGCTGGCCACGCCCCCAACCAGGCACTGCCGCCTGGCTTCCTCTGTGGCCACGCTTCTTCCGGGGCGCTGCTCGTGAGGCGGCAGCCCCTCGGCAGCACACAAATGCGGGGTGGGCTCCCGCTCCACCACAATGCGAGGTAGGCTACCGCTCAAAGAGTGGCACAGAATGCAGGGTAGGCTCCCGCTTCTCCTAAGGGAACACCACAATGTGGGGTAGGCCCCCGCTTTACCTCTGGGAACACCGGGGAATCCCCACGCCGGGATTCCCTCTGAACAAGTTGCAGCCCAGCGCTGCAGGGCTCACACGCCCCTCTCGTCCTCTGGCAAAGGCTGGAGTCCCCCTCTCTGGGGCTCCAGCAATAAAGAGGTAGCGCTCACGAGGCGCTAGAATCCAAGAGTCTAAGGGGCGGGCAGTCCCTCGTGGCGGTTCCTCCTGGGGCCCAGCAGGCACAAGTAGCACCCAAACAGCACACCTTACATGGGGTCACAGCCCCAGTATATATACTACATTTCCCTTTGTTCTGCCCTGGCACAGGGCTTGGAAAACCAGTCCCAACAGGTTCTGGGGGGTACTGAAGCACTCTGTTTACAGGACTTCCACCCTCCTTTGTCAGTTTGGGCTCTGTCATCAGACACACCACAGGAGGGCGGAGCCAGCATTGTACAAGGCAGGCACAGACCTATTCAGGGTCAGGGGACTACTCCTCCCACTACTCCAAATGCAGATCTCCTATTCAGCCTAGCGCTGATTCACCCTGCCCTCCCTGGAGCCACACACCTCACCAGCCCCTATCACTCCAGAGCCAGACATGCAATACACATCAGGCAGGCACAGACACATAGCACACAGAAATGCCAACTTCTAAAAGTGGCTTTTCTAAAATAGTGATAATAAATCTGCGCACACCATTATGCAGCATTTATTATTACTATTCCAAACATACCAAACTTGACCATGCTGCTCCTCTCATATCAGGAATTACCACTGAAACACTTATCAGGTAATCCCCAATGCATCCCTATGAGAGGGCAGCCTCACAGCAGTGAGAAACCAAAATGGCTGTTTGTCACTACCAGGACATGAAACGCACTTAAGGTACATGTCCTACCTTTTACCTACAATGCACCCTGCCCATAGGGCTAGCTAGGGTCTACCTTAGGGGTGACTGACATGCAGTAATAGGGGGGTCACAGATGTGGCACACCCTTTAGGTGTCACGTCACAGCGGCAGTAACACTGCGCGCACAGGCCCTCCAGTGGCAGAGGCCTGAGACAGGTTTGAAAGTAGCATTTAATTTACTGGCCCTGGGTATCTGAGATACCACTTTACAAGGGACTGACAGGTAAATTAAATACGCCAAACAGGTGTAGACCAATCTTACCACGTTTACCACAGAGAGCACACGCACTTTACACTGGACAGCAGTGCTAAAGTGCCCAGAGTCCTAAAACCATCAACACCAGGTCAGAAAAAAGACTAGGAGGAAGGCAAAAAGTTCAGGGATTACTCTGCAAAAAGGGCCAAGTCCAACAATTAACATTTCGTTTTCTGCATTGGTTTGATTTATAATGACCTCATCTATGTTGCAGGGATGTTCGCTGTCCGTGGGGAGGCTAATGTGTCAGCATTTCCCTCTCTCTCTAGTCTGCTTCAGGGCCTCTTTCCCCAGGGATGTTTCCAATTGCCTGAAACTCCGGCTCTCCTCCGTTTGCAACTGCCACTGTCCACTGCCAACTCCAACTCATACTGACTCCTCCTCAGTCATTTAGGACATTCTAGGCAGACATCTTCTGTGTCCTTGCTCAGACAGGCCTTGGAGGGACATCTTCCATGGTATTTATATCAAGGTCCTCTAGCTGCTGAATCCCCATTTCAGAGCCCAATTTCATGAAGTGTATTTATACAGACAATGGATTGCATGCCTTACCGTTCTTCAGCTGGGAAAGGAATGTCATGCTCCACTTTCTTTTAGAAACAATATTATCATGTGTGCAATGCCTAACCAGCTCTGGTATAGACTCTGTGGAAAATAATGAATATTGTTTACATGTAGTGTTGAACTAGGCCTGTGGCCTACTGACTCTTGCTCTTTTTATGTTGGAGAAAAACATTTTAACATGTGTACATTTGAGTGGTATTGCATTTATTTTGAATGTTCATGTTATATATGTATGTGTGCTCTCTTTATTGCTCAGAGAACACTACATAAATTGGTTCTAAACCACTTTTTCTATTTAAACACACATTGCTGGACACATTGTTATGTTGCAGATGAAATGTCATTTAAGTAATTGTGCTGACACATAATTTAATCATACATTGATTGTAAAGCGCTATCTTCAGTCGCATGTTAATTTGGTTTATGCATTGTGGGCAAACTCTCTTTTTCTCAAGTAGTTCAAAACATAATGCAGTGGGCCTGAGGAAGGTGGTTACCACCAGGTTCAGCTTGCAGGTCTGAGCTACTCTTTGGTCCAGGTATGTCACCAAACATTCTTTAGAGCAGGTGTCTCCATCGAGTAGCTCGTGAGCAACCAGTAGGTCTACAGCTACCTGTGAGGGTCTCTCCGGTGTGCAGCCCAGCCTACTAATATATAAGCTTTTGCTAAGTTGAAATATTATATGTATGCCAAATTAAAAAGAATGTATTCAAGACGAAAATATGTGTGTTTTCAGAACTCATAAACTGATGTTTGGAGAAAAATGGTTGCATTTAAAAAATATTTGTACAGCTATTCTTTGAGTTAGAGAAACTTCAAACTCATATTATTACTTGGTGCCAGGGGGATTGCAGCTATGGCTTTTATGTATTACCCATGTAATATTTCGATTCAATTTGTCAAAGCCTTTTTTACTTTGCTGCTCGAACCCTTCCTAATGCACTGACGTAATCACTGCTGACAACCTTGGATGGCCACTCTTACATCACTAATATTGGTAGCTCTGGATGATTTTCATTGAACATAAGTAGCTCTTTTCACAGAAAAGGTTGAAGACCCCTGCTTTAGAGGAAACAAGGGCACTGGGTAATCAGTAGGCGTTGGCCTTGCTTGCCTCCTTGACTCCCTGAAGTGACTTTGTGAGCAACCATTTTGCATAAAAAGAATAACACTTTAATTAGACCTTCAAGTAAATTCATAAATGCAAATTGAAAATATGAACCAAATAATGTAAATCACACAAACTAAATAAAGCAATAAAATATAAATGAAATGCAGTCGCTACACTGGGCAGCCATGCCATTTATACTGTATATAGTGTTTGCGACAGCTAACTGATCACGTACCCAGTGCTGTTCTGAAATCAAATGATATTATAGTGCACTGTAATCCTCATGCAATAATTGTACCCCCTAAATGTGTTCTCAGTCACTAGTTGAACAAAAGGCCTTTGATTGCACTATGGTGCAAGGGTGCCTGTGTTGGCGCTAGGCTGCTAAATTTAGCGCCAGCGCAGGGGGAAACGCAGGGCTGCACCATATTCTTGTAAATATGGTGCAGCTCTGCGTTTCAGAAGTAGCGGAGCGAGGCGTTAAGCCAAGGAGGCTAATGCCACGCTCCACCACTTCGTTGTAAATATGCCCCCAGCATGTCTTAGTATCTACGATTAATGGGGATGGTACTGGGGAGTTAACTTTCTGATTAGGATTTGCCAGAATCTAGAAAAAAAGATACCTTGTTGCTCGGGGACTGCCTAGCAACACTTGGCCTATGACTTCCCACGAAGAAGGAGGCAATGTAATCATGGTGTCAGCCACAGGCACAAGAGCACACACTATGGCTATGCAGGAACTTTATTTTAGCTATCTCGACCTAGCTAGCACGTAGGCTATGTGGGTACCAGACCTCTTCAGAGCAAGGCGAGGCTAAGAAACTCCCAAGAGTGGCATGGGTGCACCTTTTCAAACACTTAGGCTACTGATGCTGGTGATGGACCTGTGCTCAATACCCACCAGGTGGAGGCTAGTGAGAACTGGGAAAGGGCAATACGGCAGGAGTGGTCCAACAAAGGCGGACACATCAACAAGCAAATGCTGGCACAGGGAAGGATAGTTCTCGCTGAGCAGCTCCACCCCTCATTTTACTTGTGCGTGTACATAGATTCAGCCCTACAGTAGCATCTGGTGAGGGTTGTAGAGAGGCTCTTGGTGCACCACTGTATCCACATCAATGGACTGATTGAGCTCATGGGAGGTTTCCACACAGTCAGGACCAGCAGCAAAACAGATCAGGTTCTGTAGGAACAGTGTGGAGCCTGTTTCGATGTCAAGCATCAAAATGAATGCCACATGACTTCTGCATTTCTCCTTCGCCAGTGCCCAATACTAAACACTGGACATTAACCATGAAGTGCCGCAGGCATCAGCAGGGTGGACTGATCCCAAACTCTCCAGACCTTGTTTTGATATGTATTCCATAGGGCATCAGAAGCAGTTCTCAATATAAGGGAAACACGTGCAACCAATGTTTGTAAACTGAACCACCAAACAGGTTTGGCTATGCTCTCGAGTTACAATGTCCATTTTTCAGCCAACATCTTCCATTCAGCGTCCATCACTGCCCACCTGATTGAATTTGAAACACTAACAGACTCTTAGTGATGTTTTCGTCTATTGGATGATTTATCTTCAGTTTCTGTTTGGGAGGAATGTTTAGTGCGCTGGCGCTCACACCTGCACACACCCATCCCAAACCTGTGTCATGGGTCTTGTGACCAGGTGAATTAAAAGGAGTTGGGTGCTCATGCCCTCACTCAAATTACTGACTCACGGTGGTGTCTGTGCCATTGTTATTGCTGCACCACCTTCACCCGGCAACACAACAATCCAGTATTTATGCCACAATTGCCTCCCAAGGTTTACAAACCTATGTCTGTTGCTAAAAAGAATCTTATAATGTAATTCTGAAATTCCTTACATTAAATGTATGCCTTGTTATTCTTTTTTTTGATGTGGTGTCAAACACTCATTTTTTTCTTGGCAGAACAGTGGTGGCATTGCCACTTCTGGGAAGCAGTCAGAAATGCTGTTCTTAAATTATAATTAATCTATAAAACATATATGAAATGGCAAGCTTTATTCCGTATTTTCTTTGAAACATAGATTTAAAAAACCCTCCTGAGGATGGGTATCATGCCCACTTAGTCACATCTAGTTTTAGAGAACAAGGGATTATCAAGAAAAAGGAGGACAGTGGTAAGTGAGCTGTCAATACATCACTCCAGTATGTCTTGCTGATAGTGTCTGCTGGGAAAGCTCTCTAGCTTTGATAATTCACTTGGGATGAATTCATTGGTTTCCTTACAAAGACACATGTTTGAAATGGCTTCTCGCCTTGAGTAACCCTGCCTGAATTGTCCGCTGGTCACTGGAGGATAAAATTGAGTTTAGTGTTGCAGTATGGACCACAAAGTGCTGATTGTGGGCATGCACTCCAGACTGTAGGCGCAAACTTGTCTGATCTTTATCTGTACGTATATGAGCGAGTGAGCACTGTGCAGAGAGAGCATTTGAGGTTCCAATGATGACATACTTCGGGGCATATCTACAAGGGCTGGCGATAATTATCGCTCAGCGCTCTTAGCATGAGGATAATTATCGCCGGTTAACTCTGAATTTTATCGCGGAGATAGCGTGCTATCAGCAACGCTTATCTCCAAAGCGATAAAATTCAGAGCGCAAGCTGCTAACTGTGCGATTATCGCTGAAATCCAGCGATAATCGCACAACTTTTGGCGATAGCTTGCTGATAGGGCAAGACATACTTAGCCATGATATCCACCTTCCATTGGATATCATGGCTAAGTCAGTCTTGAAGCAGGCGTTAGGAAAGCAGCGATAACTGAGGTTATCGCTACTTTTCTTGTCGCTATGCTTCTTTGCCTGAGGCTTGATAATAGGAGAAATGTCGCTAGCGACATTTCTCCCGTTATCCTGGGGAGGAACGCCCACTTTGCATCTCATTAGAGATGCAGAGCTGGGCGATAAGGGAAACGGCGATGTAGCATGGATTCACGCGTTAGCGTGTCCTTGCTAATAGGGCGATAAAATTATCGCCGCTTTTCGTCCGAAAACGGATGCTAAAGCGGCGATAATTTTATCGCCAGCCCTTGTAGATATGCCCCTTATTTCCTTAGAGATCTTTTATTTTTGGTAACGACTTGAGACCGAATTTCGGGGCATAGTATCAAGAACGGCGTTAAAAATTATCGCCGGTTTAGCGGCAGAAAACTGACGCTAAAGCGGCGATAATGGGCTTGATAATATGCCCTTGAGAATTCCAATAGAAGTCCATGTTCTGGTGTGAACATGGGCTTCTATTGGAATTCTCCAGGGCATATTATCAAGCCCATTTTTGCCGCTTTAGCGGCAGTTTTCTGCCGCTAAACCGGCGATAATTTTAACGCCGTTCTTGATAATATGCCCCTTAGTGATTTTTTCCCCACTTGGCAGCCTGAGTAAGTGCTCCGCCAACTATTTAATTGGCAACATTCTTTCCTATCACCTAGTGTATAAAGTGTTTTTTTAATCTTGCAAAGCGTAATTCTTAAAAAAATATTGTCAGACATAAATTTACAGGAAGGCGGGCATAGGAAGATGTAACAGCAGGATTAAGGATGGTACTGTGGGGTGTGCGACATCAAAGTGATTCTGTTTGTCGCTTTACTCTGCCACAGAGGTATATTTTGCAAAAGCAAAACTTTTAGACGCAATGGGCGACAGAGCTGTGGAACTCGAACGTAGAAGTGACCTACATTTTGCTTAATACGACCACACACGCCAGAAAATTGAATTCATAAAGTTTCGAGTTCCATTTGCATTCCACCAGTAGAGCCAAGTAGAGTATGAAATTGGGCTGCATCGCCTTCTTCAGGTCAGCTTGTCCTGGCATAAGACAACAAGCGTTTCTGTGACCAATAATTCTAAACAAGTAATGTCTCAACCGGCAAATCATGCGTTAGTTAGAACTAGGGGACGCTTTTCAATGCATAAGTGATTTTTTTGCATAGTGTTCTTTATTCTTCAATAAAAGACTTTTGCTGGCTTTAAGGCAGCAGAAATAACAATATTACAGAATAAAAAAAAGTTTCTTTTAGTTCTCTTGGTATGGATGTAGATTTATAAAGCTTGAACCTGGCTACAAAGCAACAGAGCGATGAACAGGATAAGGCGTACAATTTAGATCCAATGGAATTATGCGATTCTGTGGCTGCAGATTTTTTTACCCTAAGTATGGACTTGCCACATTTGCCACATAACCCATCATCTCCAGCATAATCTGCAGAATTTAACCCCCCAAAAATCTTGCATTTAGCTCACACAGATCAAAATTTGCTAAAAACGTGGCGACATGTGTTCGCATGCAGTGGAAGGTCATTCGCAAAGGTTAACTGGTCATCTTTCAGATGCTTATTTCTGTATTTTGTGGTTACACTGGCACTAATGAGGAGAAATCTGTGCCCAGACAGTATTACCATGTATAAAAATGACAAAACAATGAAGTAATACTTTTAAAAAAGTGCTGCAATATGCTGCATAATTTGCCATCTCTTGTCGCACAATTTAGTCAACCCTACTGCATAATTTGGTGATGCTCTGCCACATAATTCCAGTGCCATAAATATAGGCTTGTTGGGGAGTGGAGGACACTCTTGGGAAAAGGGGCTTATGAGGTCGAAGGAGAATAGATGGAGAAGGCATGAGAGGCATTAATGGTGAACTTAATAATGGAATCTAGTCAATGTATAAGACAGGGTATGCTGGGGGGTGTTGCCTTGGTCTCTGCTACATTATGAGATAAAAACAAGCAAAGTAAACACATTTAGAAGATAACATCTTACTTTAGGACTTGGTTGGGAGGAACCTTCCTTCATTACATTGAGAGTAAGATATAAAGTAAGATATAAAGCAAATCTCTTGTTGTGTGTTATGGTACAATCCCTGCTATGGCTGAAAGACTGTTGAACAAAGTGTTGATAACAGAAGCGGTCCTTTACAGTTGATTAGGGCAAACGCTGAATTTTGTGACATGTGTGGTTCCTCAAACTCCACCAATTTTTATAATTTGAGGTTTAAGTTCACATAGAGGTGCAAGGCCCAAACTAATGTAGCTCGTCACCAATCCATGGACGCTTTGGGAGGGAAAGGGCTGGCTGGTTGTCATTCAGATAACTTACTAAGGAGAAAATAAAATATTTCATCCAGCCATAATAGGCACTGGCACTTCATTTAATGAAGTTCTCCAGTTGGCCAGTGAATTCTTTCGACTCACACACTGTGACCAATCCCAAGAAGTCTCACTGCAAGAGGCAGGCAGGAATTTCTTTGTGGTGCACACACACCATAATCTTGCAGTCAAATTCCCAAAAGGAATGATACTTTTCTAAGATAGCACCACCTACTCATGGTATGAGTGGAACAGTGGAGCATATTTTCTGTCCACAGACTATTTCTACTGTTTGTGAATCTGCCACTTTCAATGAATGTGCCACTTCAATGAGGGCAACAAGCACAGGCTTCACCAAGACACTGCAATGCTAAAGTAACAAAACTGTGCCCAATTTCCTCATTGAGTACCCAGGAAGGGATATTAAGATTAAAAGGAGAAATTACCAAAAACAAAACATAGGAAGAATAACGAGTTATTACAGGATAAGAAGAAGATTATTACCTGAGAAGTGCTCTGAACTTGTTGTCCAGGGCTACAGCAATTTGAAAATGTATATGATGCAAATATTTTCTATGAAAAAATAAGCACTGAAGAAAGCCACGGTTACCTTTGCACTAGCAAGGTGCCCAGCCATCAGATCCACGGTGTAGAATCTATTATGAGTGAGCGATTCCTTCTCATATTATACCCCTAGATATCCGGCTAGAAGCAGGGAACTATTTTGTGTTCCTTCTTATTATTGTAGCCTATTAAATTTTCATCTAAAAAAGTTATTTCTTGTGCACATAGTGCTCCCTTTTTTCATCCCCCTCCCTTCCCTTTCGATATATATGCGCTTCCTGCAGATGTATGTTTTTGTCTGATGCGCCAAAGATCAGTTAGTTGATCAAAGGGCCGGGTAAAGCACTCATTTATCTTTAAA
Organism: Calotriton arnoldi; assembly: GCA_963921515.1. Lineage (NCBI taxonomy): Eukaryota > Metazoa > Chordata > Amphibia > Caudata > Salamandridae > Calotriton > Calotriton arnoldi. Next base: position 3,366,646 of record CAWUFW010000339.1, read on the forward strand.
CACCGGAGGGGTGGTCTGCCAGCCAAACAGGCAGGACTTGAGGTAGTAATTTGGGACACCAATGTGTGCTGATCATTTCCACAAAAGGAGATCTTGATGATAATTGTGCTCAAGCTGGAAAGTGTATTTCTGCAAATGTTTATAACACCTCTGATGATCCAATGCCAATCTCCACAGATACAGAGACAAGAGTGGTAAGCTAATGGATGTCCACAGAAACACCATCTACAGTACTGGAATACAATCAGGTGCCAGTACTACAGTAACGACTTGATGTACAAAGAAAGAAGTCAAGAAAAATTTGGCACAACAAGGGACACCTTGTTTGAGCACCATCGAGGGCCATTAGGCAGTCATTCACCAATGCAAAATATGCCATTGACACTGGCATGCAGTGCTGGTTGCAAATGTCCTCATCCTGCAACTGCCCAACAGGCTTTGGCACATTTTTTTTTTTTAATTAATCCACAGTATCACAAAAAAAAAAAAAATTCTTCACAAAATACAAGACCACAGAAAAGGGAAAATAAATGAAAGAGGACCCTTACTACAATTTATCTTACATAACTCAAATTCACAGATTCCTATGATCAAAAAGCGCCCCCCAAACATAGATGCCCATTTTCCGTTTCCTTGAGCCTTTAGCTGAATATAGACTAAACTCTAAATTAAATATACTATACATCCGGGCTCGCCACATTTCAAAAGCTGGAGCTTCGGGCTGCAACCATGAGGAAGCCACACAAAGACGAGCCACAGCCGTAGCCATAAACAGTAAATAACGATGCTTATACATAGGTCTTCCTCGCTCTACATCTTCACCCGTCCCTAATAACATCATGGATGCTGAGATTTTAATAGTCACACTTGTAACACCTGACAAAAACGTTTCAATATGACTGATATATAAAGTCAGTTTACCACAAGAATAAAAAATATGTAGACTATCGGCATTGTCAGCCCCACAACGAAAACATTTTCCATCATGCCTCCCCCCCATTTCAGCAGTTTTGCTGGAGTAAGATACAGGTTAAAGATAGTTTTATAAAATTGGGCTTTAAGGTTCGCAGATAAAAAAGCTTCACCCGCTATTGTGATAGTTTTCTCCAAGGAGACTGTCTGTTCTCCCAAAACATTGACCCATTTAATGTTATGCTTCTCCAAATCATCTACCCTAGAGGTTAAAAGGATTTTATAAAGAACCCCTATTTTCTCCTGACGCCTGATGGCCTCTATGGGGCCTGATTCACAGAACTAACTTACGTCAAAAACGTTAAGTTAGTACTCTTTGGTATTCACAGAATACACTTACTCATTTTGGTATTCACAGAATGAACTTACTCATTTCGGTATTCACAGAAGTTAGTAGTCCTAACTTTAGGACTCCTAAATGCCTTCTGTTAGCTAACTTTACTACTCCTAAACTGAGAAAAATCCTAACTTTAAGACTTTCGGTATTCACAGAAGGCATTTAGGAGTCCTAAAGTTAGGAGTCCTAACTTTACTACTCCTAAACTGAGAAAATCCTAACTTTAAGACTTTCGGTATTCACAGAAGGCATTTAGGAGTCCTAAAGTTAGGACTACTAACTTCTGTGAATACCGAAATGATTAATGATATATATGCATCTGTGCCCCAGTGAGTAATGCGGAAGATATAAAAAAATTATCGAGACGTACTAACTTCTGATGGGGATAGGAATAAAACGTAAACCCAGGCGCTCGAAGAGAATCCCAAGCATCCACTAATCCATGATCCCGTAATAAATTATACAATGCCTTAAACACCCTGGGTTTCCTCCCCTTGTACCCTTGTACCCCACCCTGTAATTCTTTATTAACCAAATTTATATTAAAATCTCCACATAGTACCAGAGGCATTGGCCACAACGCAAGTTCTAAATTCAATTCTTCCAAAACTATAGATTCATCAAGATTAGAACCATAAATAGTACATAATGTAAATTTTGTACTCCCTAAGCAGCATTCCACAATTGCCCACCGTCCTAATTTATCTACTAACAATCGACCCGAGGTCTGAATGGCAGGTTTAGCAAGTATCCCGACCCACGCGTCACTGAAGCTTGCTGTGAAGCGGCCAAGAGTACAAAGCCTAGATCTAACAACATTTTACGTTTCCCCCAAGGTATATGTGTTTCTTGAATACAAAGCAGATCAGGTTGGATCACACGGAGTTCAGCAGCAACCCTTTGCCTCTTATTGTAGTTATTGAGGCCGCATACATTTAAAGAACATATTCTAACTCCCATTCTAGCCATTAGAGAAAAAGAAGAAGAGTGAGCAAGCCCTTACTCGAACTTTTAAACAATACATCAAATCCTTAAAAATCAAGCATTTTTTTTTAACGATACTGTGGATTATTTTTCCATTTTTACCCCAACTAGCCCCCCCTACACCACCCCACCCAACACCCTTGCCTACCCAAAACCCCACACACCCCACACACCCCACCCACCCCAGCCCGTGACACCTACCCCCCCTCAACGAGGCTTTAGGACCCACGGTCCTTGTGATGGCAAGCTCCCAATCACCCGGTGCTGTTGCCCGCAAACCCAATCCCAACCCATGTGGTAAAGAATAAAAAAACAGCCAAAACGGCCACGATCTATATTGCATATACTACATCTTCACTTAAATTCCATTTAATACCAATGCAGCCAAAAAATTCCACATGGGTTGACAAAAATGTTTTTTTCCCCAAAAGAGCAGCATAACATAGGGGGAGGGATAATCCATTCCAGACCAAAAAAAAAAAAAAAAAATATTAGTGGTTGACATTATCCCAACCCCAGACTGTACAGGTAGTAAGACCAGGAGAGAACTAGAAAAAAGCCCCCCCTAGAGCGGAAAGTACAGAGATTTTAAGTATTCTTTCGCTGAACCCTCCGTAGTAAAAAATCGAGTATGATCCTGAAAAATAACTTTAAGCTTTGCTGGATTTTATAAAAATACTTGCGCCCCTTTAGCCTGAAATAACTGGATAAACTGTCGTAGCTGCCAGCGGTTCTCGACAGTGAAGTGGCAGAAATCTGGCCTGACAAAAAACTCAAAATCCTTCCCTGCCCTCTTTTTATCTGGGCGAGCCAACTGATAAACATCTTCCCTGGCTAAAAAGCTATTAAAAGAGATCAACAATGCTCTGGGCCTATCAGATTCTTGACCCGCTCTAGGGCGAAGAACAAACGGAAAGCGATGTGCTCTTTCTATTTCTCTATTCCAATCCCACTTAGTTAACTCAGGAAATGCATCTTTAAACAAGTCAACAATAAATTTGCAAGGGTCTTGTCCTTCCCGACCTTCTGGAATCTGTAAAACTCTGAGGTTTTTCCTGCGTGAGCGATTCTCTAAATCGGCCAACTTCCACTGAGTGTCCTCTTTCATAGATCTCAAAGATTCAGTCAGGGTCTTCTGTGCAGTAAGTTCATCTTCAAGACTTGAAATACGAGCCTCCGCTGCGTTAAATCTTGATGTGAAATCCGAGCAGGTTTTAGCAACACGTCGTACTGAATTTTGAAGCTTCCAACATAAATTCTGCACTCTCTGACTTTCCACTCTTGTTTCCTCTCTGTGAGACATTATTGATTGATAGATTAAGGCTAGCGATATATCTTCCGGAGGATTAGTTGAACTTTCTTTCTGTAGTCCATCGCACTGATCCTTCTCAAATTCCATATTACTGGTTTTATGACCTAATTTTTTGTGGACAGTATGAGGACTGCCTTCCAGAAACTCGCCAGAATCTTCTAGATAAGCGCTGCTATGGTCGCTGCCACCGACACCATTAGCTAGAGCCTTAAAAATTGCCGCTAAATCCTCACAAGACGACGTTGACTGGTCAGACAGAGAGAAAAAATCTCCAGATTCTGTTTCCTGTACTTGTGGGTTAGAGCTCTTATCTATTATTACCCCGGAGACAGAGTCAGAGTACCCTACAGTATTACCCGTTGTTAATCTTACACTAGAACTAGAACTTGAGTCAGAGGTAATAAAGGCAGCCGTGACAACGTTGGGGGTCTCTGCAATAACAGCAGAAGCAGAAACACAACTCGAATCCTCCAACAAAAACTTGCTTATCCTGAACTCCCCTCTTATCAAAAATGCCTTCATTATTTTGCAAAGTCGGAGAAGTTAAAGAGGGGGAGATGGAGCCATCATTTTTATCCCTCGTTACATGTTTATAACACCTCTGATTATCCAATGCCAATCTCCACAGAGACAAGAGTGGTAAGCTAATGAATGTCCACAGAAACACCATCTACAGTACTGGAATACAATCAGGTGCCAGTACTACAGTAACGACTTGATATGTACAAAGAAAGAAGTCAAGAAAAATTGGCACAACAAGGGACACCTTGTTTGAGCACCATCGAGGGCCATTAGGCAGTCATTCACCAATGCAAAATATGCCATTGGCACTGGCATGCAGTGCTGGTTGCAAATGTCCTCATCCTGCAACTGCCCAACAGGCTTTGGCACATTTAAGTGTACGGCACATATCTAGGTTTTGAAATTGTGTTTTGTAAAATAACAGAGGGAAAACATTTTCCACCTGCACTGTCTTCATTTAGCTTGTTTGTGTGGAAAGCCCGAGCCAACACGGTTGATACACCACTGCTAGCCATTCATAGCAGCAGATCAAACTTAAAGTGCACGCTGTGATAATAAAGGGGAAGAGCTATAAATAAAAACAAATCAATACGATAAGAAAATTCATTGATGTAAAATCAGACACACATGCATTAAAAAATAATATAATGAGCAATTGTAGAACCTATAATTGTTAAACTGCACAACTATGGTTTATGAAAGTCGGATCGGTATTTGAAAAGACAATGGATGGGAAAAATACAGGACAACGGTAACTCACAAACTGTGAGAATGCCACAGACTAAGGTCAGATCACTAAAGAAAACGTAAACCAACAAACACGCTGGCTGAAAGTGATTAAAAACACATCAAACTAAACAGCCTGACTGCAAAATAAGCATATTTAAAATCTAAATATCCATTGTCTTGACATGATATTCAAATGTCCACATAACAAATTAGCCAACTTTTCAATAAAGAAAGTACAATTAAATGAAAGAGAATACTAATCAATTGAGAGTTGCTTGAGGAACCGAGGGCAGGGTACCCTGAGTTTGAACAATAAGACCATTCCTGTCCCACTGTACGCTGATGGTGCAGTTTGACATCCAGGAAAGCAACTCATTCAAGGATCTGATCAACACCTATGTCAGATTTATTGTCAGTCTTTCACATCCCAGAAAAGGCTTAGGAAGCTTCACACATGGAGGAGATAGAGGACAAGTCAATGGAGGCTGCAGTTGTGCAGGACAGAGACTTCCAGATCAATAGGACATAAACGCTGCTCCAGCTGCTCTAGGTCTGGTAGAGATCATTGTGGCAGAATAAGTAGAGCCCTATGATAATCTGTTTGAACTGAGAGAGGATGACTGGCAACAGCGGTAATACCTACTGATTCCTTTATCAACCCCATCTCCTTGATGAGGAATGTCCAGACCCATTCCTTGTGATCTATTAGTGAATTGAAGAGCATCCTTTTGAAGTGTGCTTCCTTCAGTGTGTGTCCCACCCAGCTCACAGGAATGCAGCAATACACAAATCTGTCTGGGGGGACTCTTCTACTTCTCGTGTCTTCACCAGGCAGGCCTGGGCTTACCAAAATGGAACCCAGGGTCCTCCATGTAGTGTACCAGTGCTTGCACACTTCCACTCATGGAACATACATGGCACACATACTATCCAGTACTGTTACCTCCATGCATTCTGCCACTGTAGACATACAAACATTCAGCACACACATTCGGTCTGCGCACACTGCTCAGTACTGCAGCCTTTCTGTATAGTACCAGGGTGTACTATTTGCAAACACACGCACTGCCAGCACACACACACTCACCATGTGCACACTGCATAACACTTCTCCCTCCATGTATTCTAATTTCCAAAAGCACACGTACACCCAGCACATGCCTTTTTTGTACACGCACCTCACAGCACTACATCTGTCATGTAATGTTTTACTCGCAGGCATACATACACCCAGTACATACACTAACCACACATATACTGCTCAGTATTGCTCTAACCCTGTACTGTACCCTTCCCAGGCATTCATACATCAAGCCCAGAGTCACTACTCCTGCACTGCACAGCACTCTACCTTTAACTGATGTAGGCCTAGGGTGAGTTAAGCACACCGCAACAGAACTTTAAAAAGGTGAGTGAGGCTGTAGGCTGCACTCCAGTGTTGCAGGGTAAAAAGGACCTGTTCAATCATCCAGAACGTGGCCGCCCGCCTTCTTTTCCGACTGCCGAGATATTTTTCCGTCTCTCCCTTGCTCCACAAACTGCACTGGCTGAGGGTTGACAAACGGATTAAATTCAAGGCCTTATGTTACATGTTTCGTGCTAGACACGGCCTCGCTCCTTCGTATATCCAAGATCTGGTGTCTCCATATGTCCCTACCCGAGTGCTGAGATCAGCTAACCTGTTTACTGTGCCTTGGTTTCGCAGAGCTCGTTTTAAGGGGCGCTCCTTCTCCATTTTAGGTCCAAAACTCTGAAATTCTCTTCCGGTAGCTCTCAGATCCTGTCACTCATTGCTTCATTTCCGTAAGAACCTAAAAACTATGCTCTTCAATTGCCCTGACTGAGCCCTTGCCACCTTAGGTATTCTTCTTGCTGTGCCCTGTTACTGTCTGCCTATAGCGCCCAGCACCCCTTTTGGGTAGCTGCGCGCTCTATAAGCTTCTTAAATAATAAATAAATAATCTTACTGATCACTATTCGGTATGCTACTGCCACCGCACTCGTGCTGCTTAACTCTTAGTGAAGGCGGAAGCCTTCCACCACTATGAGGGTAGCACTTTGTGCGCCCCTCCCTGTCCAACAAGATCACAATCCGTGAGACAGGCCTATGTCATGGCACACACGCATGATCCGTGTTTGCCTGTGGCAACAAAAGTCAGCATTATGGGATCCAGACAACAGTATAGTTGGGCACTCAGGGCAGGGGTCACATCTCTTACTATGCAGAGGACTTTTCCCGTGCCAACATCATTATCAACAATGTTTATGTATTTTTGTATGTTTTTATGGTTATGAATTTTTATCTAAAATAAATAAACATACAGTACAATGAAATAGAAAATAAATCATCACTATCATCTCCACAATTAAATTAATAAAAGCATACTTAGTTAAAAAACAACCCACAGTATAACAAATTAATGAAGTGGAAAATGATTGTTAGAATAAATATAGCTGTCTACAACTGTTAAATTTCTCTTGCTTCAACAAACGAGATATTTAAATGTGGTGCCCTATACAATTCACATAAAAACATGAAATGCACCAAAGTTTGAGTTGCGGTACTATCACATGGACAGAAAATAAATGAATCAGTAAATGGCCAGCCTTTTAGAAAATATAGCATATGATGCATAATATACACTTGGATTCTTGTAGATTACACTCATATATGATATGGACCCATGCTGTACAAGGTTCTCATCCCATGGTGGCCTGGAGATTGATAAACAACCTTACAATTGGCTTCTCTAGTTAATCTACGGAGTCATCAACACCAGAAGAACCGTCACACAGCCTGATTACCAGAAAGCTAGACTAGAAGAAGCATGCCTTAAGTCAGCATCACCACACAACTCACACCTCACCTCTCCAGGTCATGCCTACCAAAAACCTCCGCTCCACCGCCCTCTGGTTAGCCCATGTTCCCCATGCAAAGAGCCAGTGCCGGTCGGTGTGCATTCTCGTACCTGGCTCCTAAGGCCTGGAACGACCTCCACCAGCACATCAGAGCCTCAAGGTCAGTTCTAGAATTATACAAGAAACTAAAAAACAGACTTTTCCAATAGCCCCCAGTCAAGGCCCTAAAGTAAATAAAACTCACACCCCGCCATGCACAGTGTTGTCATCAATGATTTCATCATCAAAGCTTAATTTTCCGCGCATATAGCTGTGGAAATTGATATGGCTTTACATGTAGCATAGTTCACATTAACAATCAACCACAGATATTTGGGAAACCCTCATTGAGTACGGTGTTCCACAGAAATTCACCAGTTATAGTTATAGCGAGTAACGATAACTCATGCGATATGGTAACTATAACTGACACCCCAGCCGTGTACAGTTTTTTCACCAGTAATTTCATTTCAAATGTTGCAGTAATACTATCAATGATGTCATCAAAGATGTCATGAGTGATTTATTATGTGGGATTATTAGTAGTGCGTGGTGAGGGCGCAAGTGAATAAACATCTGTCCATTATGTTTGAAAACGTTATTTTCCAAAACTAGTCTGGTCAAATCAACAAACATATTGGTGTGCTCCATCAGTGTGGCGTATCTGGAGGATACAAATTACTGTTGTGCTAGGAGTCCCTTCTCTTTTTGGATATAAGTATATGGGGGAGAGTGTTTTATTCAAGCACAAGGAGTTGCGATGGGGGTTCCAAATTTTCACCATCCTTTGCCAATCTCTATATGGGTATGTTCGAGAGGTTTCACATTTAGTCACTCTGCCCACCAGAATTATCTGAACATGTAATATATTGGGGAAGATAAATCGACAACGTTATAATTTGAACTGGTAACATAGATAAACTATTGGCATTCATACAGCACCTTAATATTAACACATATTACATATCCTTCACACACCACTCTAGTAATTCACAAATTGAGTATATCTGGAAGTGTTATTATATGTGAATGGTTCAAACATTGCATCCACACTATACAAAATTTCCAACCCCTCCTTCTCTTCCATCTTTTCAACCGAGCATCTCATACAGCCCTCAGATATAAACAGTGCTCTCACAAATTTCCAAGATCCATTTTCCCAGGTCTTGGATACAGTTTCACCCCTCAGACTTAACCACTGCAACTTCACCAGGCCTGAGACACACAGGTTCTCGGAAGAACTAAAACAGGAAAAAATAGCCTGCAGGAAACTGGAGAGAACAAGACACTTTTCCAAACCTCTCTCTGACAAAACCTCATACAAGCTAGCCTTAAACAGCTATCATAAAAATCTCAAAGCCACTCGTAAGTCACACCTGATTAATAGAATTGAAAGTGCAGGCAATTTGCTCTTTAAAGTTCTAAATGAGTTCATGGGGCCCACTGCCTGTATGTAATTCGACCTCCTTGGCCTCCCAGGAACTGTGCGACGTCCTGGCATGCCACTTTGAAGACAAAATCGTGACTATCTACAGGAACCTCTCACACCACCCTTCATGCAAAGATTCCCTATCCACCACTCTTCCAATCACCAACCCCACTACTGCTATGGAGCACCTCGAACCCATTAGTCTGAAACAAGCTTTAGAATAATGAGCAATATCAGGATCCCCTTTTGACCTCTCCCCGCCACACATTATGGTGACACTTGCCAATTCTCTGATTCCAGACATCACAGCACTGTTTCACCTCTATCTAAACTCTGCGACTGTACCTCAGGCTTTTGAAAAACAGCGTAAGTCATGCCGATTTTGAAAAAATCCAACCGCGGAACCACGGGAACCCGTGAATTATAGACCCATATTACTTCTTCCCTATCTCAGTAAAATTTTAGAAAGCCTTGTAAATCAACAACTCTCTGGCTATTTGGAAATTAATGCCATCTTAGACCTTTCCCAATCAGGCTTTAGAGTCTCACACAGAACAGAAACTGCATTGATGGCGGTGCTGGACACCATCAGACTCTCCAGTGATGATGATGATTTTAATCCAAGACCCGAAGGCTAACATTATGCATTCCTTTATTACCACTACTCCAGCAGCTCTTTTAAAGAATATAGGGGCCGATCACGATGGCGGGCGGATCGCCCCCGCCGGGCCGGCGGTGGCCACTGGTGGGCCGGCGGGGGCGATCCGCCCGCCATCCCGACAGCAAAGACCCCCCGCCATATCATGATGGCTGGGGGGTCCGCAGTGGACGGAAAGACCGTCCGCCGCTTTTCCGCCGGTCGACTCGTCGACCAGCGGAAAACGTGCTGAATATGGTGGCGGTGTCTGGAAGACACCGCCATCCATATTACGATGCAGGCTGCGAGCAGCCTTTCCATGGCTGCATTGCCGCCATGGAAAGGCTGGCGGTTCCTGCTGTTGGGGGCCCGTTGCGGGCCCCCAGGGTGTTGGGGGGCGGGGGGTGCACATGGGGGGTACCTATGGTACCCCCCTGCATTTGCATGTACAATGTGGCAGGCACCGCGCGGTGCCTGTCACGTTGTGCATGTAAATGCACAACATGTATTTTTACATTGCGGCGGGTGCTGCTTGCAGCACCGCCCTCCGCAATGTAACAATATGGGATGCGCCCGCCAGTGTGGCGGGCGCATCATCATTTGTATAGCGGGACCGCCGCACCTATGGCGGGCGGTCCCTTTTGCCAATGCGATGGCGGGCGGACTTTGTCCGCCCGCCATCGTAATCGACCCCATAGAACTTAGAAGTCTGACTTTAATAAAACTTCACAACCCCAACACACAGCCTTCTTTTTTGCTGATGCTCCTGCAGTTCATTACAGTATGGAGAGTGTGAGATTAAGTTTATTAATATAAGAATGTTTGTTAAGTTTCTTAATTTTAAGAGAACAACTACCCTTCTAATGTGTGAATGAGCTTGAATATGGCTCCAGGATAAATAGTACTATGATTATGTTAAAAATAAGGCATTAATAGCATCTTTTAAACATGTAAATTAAATTAGAGTGTTTTAATACATGTTCGGAGGTTTGGAGCAGAGCGCAGTTAAAGGATTAGACTTTCTGGTAGGTAGAAATTATTAGCTTACTGTGCGGCCCATGGCCATTTGATGCCACCATTTTTCTTTTAAAGGCCTCTGCGCGCGCTGCCGGCCGGCCGCACTACGAGCGGGGATGCGAGCTGTTTGTGTATAGTTGGGGATACACTATGTTTGGGCCCTAGCTTCCCCTCCATTTTGTGAGCCTCCCACCTCTCTACCTTTGGGGTTTCACAAGATGGGGACTCTGAACCCTCATTGAAAGGAAAAAAGGACTCACCTAGCACTGATTTCCGTTGAACCAGAGGTAGGACTTACATTTTGGCACTGAAATAAAAGAAAGACTTCCTACTACTAGAAAGACTCCTTATGCACGAGCAAGCACTCCTCTGAATCACTCCTGGCCGTCCATATTGATCATTAACCTTCTGATGTTTCTTTTAGCCTCATTCCCTAAACTCACAATTCTATTAACCTAATTTGTTCTATCCTACCGCACTACAGACTATAGAATCTTTCCTCTCCCCCTTCCCTGTTCCTACCCTAATTTGGCTCCTTCCCTTTTTCTCTGACTACAGCGGTCTCTGAGGAGCCTCCCTACAGAACCACTCCTTCTTTTACCGTTATAGTATCCGAGGTTTGTTGTATTGACCCCATCTGATGGTTTGATTTTACCTGTTTTCTATTGCTCTGTGTGTATGCTCTCCCTATCGAATGTTTTTCTAATCTGAAACCTCCCTGTACAGTGTTTTTCAAACTGAAACCTCCCTGTCTTTGACTGCTTCTATTCTATTCTTGTTTCGAATCATGTCTTCAAGAAAGCCCCCCCACTATTCCCCGGATCCTGCTCTCGCTAGTCATGGCCCTAACTCGTGGAGCATCTTATATCCGTCAAATATTTCCAAGAACGCCAAGAAGAATTTCAAACATAAATTATTGAAACTTCACCCTGAAACGTTAATAGTGGATACCTACCACAGCCTGTCCTGTCCTACGAAGAAAACGGACCTTATTTTCTACTCTAAACGCCCGACTAAATGGAAAAACATATTCCTTCTCCACCTTCCTATCACTAAATCAAAATTCCTTATGGAATTAACTGACGACTACCCCCTCCCTTTCTTTCAATGGGGAAATTGATATATCCATATTCAGGACTGGAAACATTCTTATTTAGGCATCTGACCATCACCTCAACATTTTTGACAGCCATTTCAGTACCATGGCCAATTTGCTCTTTCAAATGGGCCAAAAACCCCTAGCACCCCAATAGCCTTGCTCCCTCGTGACTTCACTCACTCTCCCCGATCAGTCTCTCCTCCCCTTTCTATCCTGCCATCCTCAATAAGGCTCTGCCTGAATTGTTCCTTCAACCCAATCACCCCTACCGACTCTCACTGCTGTGCCTTGCCTTCCTTACCGACGTCTCTGCTCTCTCAAATGGGCATTCTCTCTAATACTATCCTTGATAATTCTCTTGCCCCACCTAGATGCTTGGACCCTCCTCCTAGCCCCGCCTCATTGAATCCTAGAGTTGATTTCTCCCCCCCAGGAGTCCTCCTTTTTCACCCTTGTTGTCGAGGGCCTTCCCCAGAACCTCAGACTTAGTTTCACTTCTCAGCGTAGGACCCCCTGCCCCCCTCTCCCAAGATTGATCGCTCTCTCACCTACGCTCACCAACAATCGATCTACGCCTGCCCCAACCATCTTCCCAGTTTCACCCTCAAACACGCTCCTTATTCAATTGCCTTCTTTTGGGTCTCCTACTGCTCTCTCCTCTATGTCTAGTGACTCGACTACTAACGTAATCCATTCCAAGCTATACAATGAGGTTTATTCCCTCAATACACCCTCTTACTTTCACTCTTCCAACTCCTCCCCATATCGTACGGCTGACATGAAGCAGAGCCCATTAAATACTTGTCCGAATGTCATTGACCACCTGCCTAATGTTTTGGTCCCTCCCCCGTCTCTGATCACCCTCCCCTCGTGGGATCTCCCTCCCCAGTCAAACCTGACCCAACTTTGTCCGCCGCATATTCACTGCTGGAATCCCCCCAAACTTTATTGCACAGATACTGAACAGAATTGAACTCAAACTCAATTCTCTGGCTACAGAATTAACTCTTCTTAGAGGGGATTTCTCTAACTTTAACTCCCGGGCACGCCCCTACATCTCTGATACTTCTCCCACTAGTTCTCCCAACTTCTCTCAACGCGCCCGGTGGCCGACCATCCCCCTTTGCAGACGGGCTTACAGGCCTTACCACGCTGTTTGCTCTCTCTCCACTGTTGACCTTAATGCCCTTAGCAAATCCTATCTCCCTAAGTCCCAGGTGACTGATCATCTCCAACATCCCAGTAATAGTGGGCGTCAACCGAGTCCCTTCAACTCTGAACTCGCCTAGACCTTCGGCGCAGCTCACCACCATTCACACCCTCAAACCAGCTAAGAATAACCCTAATCCTCTTTCTTGCATGCTTGTTAACTGCAGATCTGCAGCACCACATGCTACGGAGATTTCTGAAACCATCCTCAGCGAGGCTATTGACATTGCTTTCTTCACTGAAACATGGCTCAATGACCACTCGATGGCCATCCTTGACCTACTCACTCCTCCCGGCTACTCCATCATTAGACAGGACAGACCTGACAGAACAGGTGGCGGCCTAGCCATAATCCACAAGACTGAGTTACAACTCTCTCTTCTGAAGAAAACTGAATGCTTGACCTCTGAATACCTCGGCATAGAACTCATTGTCAAAGGCTCTCCTCCTCTCAGACTGCATAATATCTACCAGCCTCCGGGTGAGCTACTTCCCTTTGCTGACAAATTATCCAACCTTCTTACTCATTTCTCCCTTTCTGCCTCGAAGAATCTGTTTTTAGGAGATTTCAACATCCACTGGAATAATGCTGATGATGCCACTGTTAGGCGCCTCGTTAACCTTCTTGAGATGAATGACCTAAAGCAACTCTGCAACAAACCTACCCATATCAAAGGGGCCACTGACGTAATCATCACTAGCACGGATCTGGTCTCCCTTACTGACATCGTCCCCACTGACTGGTCTGACCACCATCTCATTCTGTTCAACATCTTAACCAGCGTCTTTCATTCCCCAGCAGTAATTAACAAACCCAAGACATGGACCAGAAACCTCAAACAAGTCCCCCAGATTGAACTCGAGTCTAAAATTCAAGCTCAACTGCAACTTCTCCCGCACTCCCAAAATGCAAATGAGCTTACTGAACATTTCAACAAGGCTATTTCTGATGTCCTTGACCAAGTCGCACGCTTAAACTAAAACAACAAAGAGCAATCCAATCTAAATCTTGGTTCAATCCTGAACTCAATAATGAAAGAAGACAACGTAGACTAGCAGAAAGAACATGGAGACAACACCCCTCGCCTTCTCATTTAGCCCTCCTCAGAGCCGCAAGATCAACATATAAGAAGCACATTTTCATGGAAAAAGCATCTTTCTTTCGTTCCCAACTGGATCATGCTAAAAATAGGCCCAGAGAACTCTTTAACATTGTCAGAAGACAAACTTCATCTGCCACTCCTGAACTGACGGCCTCTAACGAAAGATGGGAGGAAATTGCCAACTTCTTCACGGAAAAGTTGCAAAAATTGACCAATCCTTCCTGCAAATATTGGGCTTGCCCAGCCCCCAAATTTCTCTTGACATCCCCCCTTTCGCCACATCTGCCCACCCTCCTAATCCTTTCCTTCACCAATCTACTCCAACTGGTTCTGGGGATATCCTTTCCAACACACAATTGAAAAATAACGCCACCTGGACTAATTTCAAACTCATGACTGAGCTCGAAGTCTTTAATTTCATTGCGAAATTAAAGCCAACCTCGCACACCAAAGACCCACTCCTGACCAAGCTAGTACATAACCTTAACCACATCATTGCCCCATGTTGGACAAAAATGATTAATACCTCCTTTGCCTCTGGGTGCGCCCCTGACTCCCTTCAACTTGGGCAAATCACTCCCATTCTTAAAAACCTAAAGGCAGACCCTAATGATCCTAATAATCTCCGTCCCTTCTCTAACCTCCCACTCCTAGCCAAAACCATGGAGAAATGTGTCTTACTTCAACTCAACAGCCACATAGGCAAATACAACTTACTTGACCTTTCAATCTGGTTTCAGGAAAGGCTGTAGTACCGAAACCGCAATGCTAAACATTGCTGACGACATTCATCATTCTCTAGAGAATGGAGAGGCTTGCCTTCTTATCCTCCTTGACCTTTCAGCAACCTTCGACACAGTCAATCATTCATCCTTACTGGAATCGCTCAAGTCTCGCTCTGGCCTCAATGGCACTGTCCTTAACTGGTTCACTTCCTACCTCCAACACCGAACACAGCAAATAAAAATCAACTCCTGCCTCTCCAATCCTACACCTGTCTCCCTGGTTGTCCGCCAGGGCTCAATTCTCTCCCCCTCTCTCTTCAACCTCTTCATGGAACCCCTTACTATCATTCTGAAACAAGCCGGGATCAATTATCACCTTTATGCTGACGACACCCAACTCTACTACAAAATCAAATCACACAGTGATGTCCTTCATCTAAACAACACTCTGGGCAAGATTAATCCTGGTTTTACTCCAACCATCTTAAATTGAACCCTAACAAAACGGAAATCATTCTATTCTCAATCAAAAAGCAACTGTCTCCCTATCCAAGGCTGGATCTCTGACCTCAACGCCATCAAGTGTCCGCTCACTCTATTCAACTCGGCAAATCCCTTGGTTTCATCCTGGACAAAACTTTGGCACTGTAGGACCATATCAATAACGCTACCAAAGGAGCACTTTTCACTTTTAAACACCTCAAAAAAATCAAGATTCAAGCTAGCCTGGCTGATGAGGGGTGTTACCCCGAAACCGGTCCCAGGATGCTTGTTTCCGGTTCAGGGAAGACCTGGCTTGGCAGTTCAGGCTGGACTGTTCCCATGAGGCACAGGGTCAAGACTGATTTGCATATAGCTGGGTCTGAACTGAGGTGGCGAAGTGAGCTAAAGAACGATGATGGATTCAACCCAGATCTGTGACTGGTGGTGAGTGTCTGAAAGGTTTCAGCACTCCGTCCATCAACTCCTTGTGTTTGCCTTAAATCAGCTATAGCGACAGGTTCATGAGCTGGTTAATAGATTATAGGTAGGCAAGGATGTGGTGGTGCATAGACTTATGCGTAGCATTAGAATTGCAAAGCCCCCTCTGTCTGTATATAATTCAGTTTGTGGTGCTTCAAAGGTGTTGGAGTATTTGCTAAGATGGGAAGTAAGTGACTTGTTGAATAGGAGAAATTTGTTGAAATTGACAATTTTGTTGTGTATGTTTCATTTAGGAAGGTGTCAGATGTGAAAGCTCTTGACGTAACCAGCAGAGTTTTTTCACCTGAGTGTGTGTGTTTTTATTTAACAAAAAGAACAAAGACTAATTCAATTTCAATTTTTTATCCAGACTTTGATGACAAACAGAAATTGTGTGTTGTGAGATGTGTGAAAGAATATGAGAGGAGATCTGTGGAGGTAAAACCGTATGGGGTGAATCTGCTGCTTATTTCCTTTAAGGGACCATATAAGGCAGTATCATCAACAACGCTTGCAAGATGGGTGAGAGAAGTGATGTGCAGAGCAGGCGTGGATGTGAGTATGTTTGGAGCTCACTCAGTGAGGTGAGTGGCTGTGTCTGAGGCATACATGATGGGAGGATGTTTGCAAGATATTCTACGTTGTGCAGACTGGTTGAATGATATGACTTTTCGTAGATTTTATTTAAAACCAGTAGAGAATATGGCAAGTTGTTGGTTGTTATGCTTTAAACTTGCAGAATGTTAGCCTCCGGGTCTTGCCATAAGCCTCCGTGTCTTTAATAAAATCCATATTTTCTGCTCACCAGACTAGGGAAAATCTACATTTTCCAGCCATGCTGGCGTTGCTTGACCTATTTGCAGCTTTCAACACCATCTCACACTACATCATGGTCCAGAGACTTTCAGAGATTGGTGTCAGAGGCAAAGCTCTAGGGTGGTTTCAGAATTTCCTCAGCAACTATACCCAAACAATAAACTAAGGACCTTTTAAATCTCATGTCATGCCACTAGACAAAGGGGTACCAGGGCTCCTCATTGAGCCTCACGCTCTTTAATATATATGTTGTCCCACTGGCCCAAGTAGTAAGATCTTGCAGTCTGGATGTCATCTCATACTCAGACAATACGCAATTGATAATTTCCAGGGGTCCCAACCCCGAATCCACAAAATCCAAATTCTGAGAATACATGAGGAAAATTGCATCCTGGATGTAGCAGAACTACCTGCAGCTTAACAGCGATTGTGCTGTTTGGCAAAGCCTGTGATTACTGGCAAGACAGCTGGTGGCTGCCCGAATTGGGTACCAGCCCTCAACCTAAAAAGGTGGTCAAGAATCTAGGCATTTTAATCGATGACAACCGTACAATGAGAGAGTAGGTAGGTTCTACATGTGGCACCTGTTATGGAAGTGAAACATCCTTTACCCCGCAGTCACAACAACAACCTGCTTTTTACAATGCAGTCACTACCCCGACTGCGACGTTATCACACATTACTTAACCATGCAAGTCGTTACAATGACTTGCTTTAGGGGGCGAGTTGTTGGACTGGTGTTGGATTTTAAGTCCAACACCTTCCCTACTGTTGCGCAGACTGGAGTCGGAATAGTAATTTATACTATTTTAAATTCCCGCTCCCCCTAAAGCAAGTCATTGTAATGACTTGACTGATAAAGTAACATGGGGTAACGTCGCAGTCGGGATAGTGACTGCTTTGTAAAGGCATGCAGGGTAAATTCATGCTGGTTCCGTCATACAACAGTTTTGGAATTATGCACATGCTTAGGAAAGTGTTCCAGTGGCTACCTCTTCACACGAGCAGAACCCTTGTGGTCAGTCGCCTGGACTATGGAAATGCCTTATTGGTGGCAGCAATTGAATCAGCACTTTCAAAACTCCAGGTAGTTCAGAACACCACCTCACACCTTGTTTGCAAACTTCCCCAACAAAATCCGTCAGAGCCTACTCTAGTATATCTTCATTGGCTTCCAATCAGGAAACATGCCATATTCAAGCTCTTTGCCCAGTACACAAATCCCTATCAGGCAAGGGCCCTGCGTGTCTCCAAAACTAACTTTACCTATATCCCCCTACCAGAAATCTGAGACCAAAGATCAGCTCCTGCTCCGTTCCCACCCTATTCGCACAACCAAATACAGCGGTCGATTTTTTTTCTATCTAGGTCCACATCACTGGAATAAACTACCTCTACACATTCGTGCTAGTCCAGACTTTGTTAGCTTCAAAAAACTTCTTAAAACTTAGCTTTTCTAGACTTCTCCTCTTCTTCTTTTTACTGGGTCTGCGCTCCAGCGCCGAGATACCCCTTCGGGGGTGATTTGCTGCACTTTATTAGGTATCTGTAACATAACATAGCATAGGAAACCTACGGTGTGCCACTTGATTCTGCACGCCACAAGTGCACATCCTAGTTCACAGATCAAAGCTATACCCTTTGGAGATATTACACGTCTTAGATGGTACTGTAGTGATGATCAGCTGTTTCACAAGGAATTGGGAGCACTGGAAGAAAGGTTTCTTGCAAGGGGCTACTCCAAAAATATAGTAACCAAGGCCGAACAGAAAATAATTAATGTAAAATGAGATACCCTCCTATCAAATATAAAACGTAAACAAAATAATCATAAAATGATTGCATTCATTTCACCATACAGTTGCCTCGGTCATTCTGTGCACAAAATCCTATATAAACACAGGCATCTACTAAAAATAGATACCATCCTTACAAGCATCTTATCTGAAAAGTCTCATGTGACACATAGTAGAGGTCAAACGTTACAAAACATACTGTGTTACAAGTTTATGAACCCACAGTTGAATGGTAACAGTCAAACATGGTTACCTGGGCGTCCAAAGGGTTCTTACAAATGTGGACATTGCAATGTATGCCAGTTTGCTGAAGACAAAATGATCTGCTTTCAATGCAACATGAATAAGAAATACAAATTGGAACAACTTATGAATTGCAACCCAAAATTTGCAGTATATTGCATTAAATGTGAGTGCCGCCATATTTATGTAGGCAGTACTGTTAGACCTTTAAAAGACAGAGTACAGGAACACATTAGAGTTATAAGAAATAAGAAGATGCCCGGGGCGTGGAAGGCTCAGCCGGACCCGATGGGGGCCCGGGGCAAACGCCGCCCGGAGGCGAGAAACCCTCCACCCCCCCGTCGCGAAGCCCGCGAAATGGGGGGCGACCAGGATTGGTCGCCCCCAGGTAGCCGACTGTCTCCCCCAATCAGGGGGAGTGTTGGCAAGCGGTGGGGGGGGGGTTAAATAGGGCACAGGGCTCAAACAATCACATAACCCCCCCCTCTGCCAGGAGAACTGGAATCGGAATCGGAATCCTACCTGTGGCCGCAGATGACGGACGCCGCCAGAAGAAGCCGTGCAACCCAGCAAGAAGTGTGGCGTAGGAAAGTCAAAGGTGAATTCCTGCACCATCGAGGACCAGCAGAGCGGAGTGCGGCATTGGAAGGGCTGAGGCTGACCCCCCTTCAACACCCAAGATCAGCGGAGCGCGGCAACTGAGAACCAGCGGGAGCCAGCGATGACCGGTCTCCCAGCAGCAAGTGAGGCAAGTTGTAGCGGAGCAGCCCGGTGTCGGTGGAGCGAGCCTGCGGGGGACAGCGATTGGGAGCCCCACGACCGGTGCCGAGGCCAGCTGGCTGGGCCCGGGAGCAGTGCCTCGGCGGTGAGGTAGCGCGGTCAAGGGCAGCAGCTATGAACCCGGAAGGAGCGGCTGGGCGGGGCCATGGGAGTTGAGCAGTTTGCCTGGAGGAACCTGAAGGGGCGGGACCACACGGCTTCAGCAGCAAAAGAAACACCCGGCGGGGAAAGGCGCGAAGCGGGAAAGCCACGAGCAGACCTGAGAGGCTGCGTCCCCCCCCCCTGGGTTTGTGGAGAGAAGGGGGAAAGGACAAAGCATATTCAAAAGACTGCTTCCACTCCCCGTTCATTGTGAAAATGCTGGGATTAAAAATGACACAACAGCGAATTAAGGGGCAAAACAAATTTAAAAAGCCAGCAACAGGACCGGCAGGAGTGGGGTCACCTGCCCCGCCCCTCTTCTCTTTTTGTCAGACCAAGCAAGAAAACTAAAAGGAGCAAAGAGAGCACAAATGTGTAGAAGGTGCAAAGGGGAAAAGAGCACCAAAAAAGCCAGGGGCAAAGTGAAAACGACTTTTTTGATTGAACAAAGTAGATAAATGGGAGCAAAGGGAACACATCGGTTTGTTGAGAACTGAGAGGCGAAGGGCCTCATCAAACAACATGGCATGTAAGCGCGGTGCAGCTGGCTGAGAGACACGGATGCCAGCACGCTTCAGGGACACGCAAGGGGGCACGGAGGCCCCTCAAAAAGGACAGAAGAGGCCGAGAACGGATGCATTACCTGATCTGGATGCAGACCTTCAAGCAATGCTGGATAAAGCCAGGGCATTGGTAGCCCTGAAGGAGAAGTACTGGATGGACCAACACATCGGGGAGGGCCCCCGCAGGAAGGGGAAGGAACCAAGGCTGTCAAGCCCTCCTGAACCACCCCCCAAACAGCCAAGAGTCAGGGGCCTGCAGCCAGAACGGCGGCCCCCAGGAAGACGGCCAAGGCAGGAGGAAACAACGCTGCTGGTGGGAAGGCGACGGGCACCGGGGGCAGGGGCAGAGCCCAGGCCAAAGAGAGAGCGGCACAGCCCCCTGAGGTGCTGACCAGCTCGGACTCCGAGGAGAGCAGCGGTGATGAGGGGTCTGTGGCCAGCACGGCGGCCCCTCAGGAACCACGAGCAAGGCAGAACAGTGCAGCAGACAATGACACGGGTAAGCACCATCCAAAGAGCGCAAGGGGAAGGCGCAAAGGGGGGCAATGCAATGGTGCAGCGAACGAGGGACCGGGGCAAATGGTAAATTGGGGAACACAGCTAGGGGTTAACAATCTGACGATGCGAGGGTCATGGCCTATCCAGCCGCCATGGTTGGCAGGACAGGGAAGGGACCATCAGGGATTTCAAGGCGAAGCATGGGGTCAGGGACCGGCTCACCCAGCAGCATGGGTGCCCTGGTGGCAATGGCCTGGGGCAGGATCCCCCTTTGGGGGGGGCCCCAGTGGAACACCGAGAACAGTGGGAGGAACCAGGAGCCAGAGCAGAGAGCAAAGAAAAGTAAGGACCCAAAAGGGGCCGCAGGCAGGGGACAGGAAATCCCCAAGCAGGAAAATCGTGACGGGGCAGTGAGGACCGCAGAGGCTACACGGGGAGCAGCTCCAGAGGGCAGTACCGGAAAGAGCGGAGCCGGAGAGGGCCCGGACCAAAGGGGGAAACCGGCCAGCAAATACCTACGACCCTCCCCAGGAGACTCCCCCCACAACCACAAAACTCTTAGGGCTGGCCAACCTCATCCCACTGACAGTAAAAGAAAGGATATGGAGGAAGGAATATATAGATATTTTTACACTACTAGAGGTGCACCAGGCAGACCTGACGACGCAAGACAAAAAAGACGAGGAAAGGAGGGACAGACGCAAGCCCAGGGTGGAAAGGTCCTTTGATAAATGGCTAAGGGCTTTCAGGACCCTCACATGTGTATTCATTGAGAAGTTCCCCCAGAGTGCGGCAGCAATGATTTTATATGAGCAGAGGGTGCACGACGCACAACAAAAATACCAGGGGGACACATGGTTAAATACAAATTATCCTCTAGCAGTCCATTACAATACTGTACATGCCAATGCTAAAACAACGAAATTGAGATTTAATGGTGTTGAGGCATTACAACCTAACCTAAGGGGGGTGGGGGCAACATACTTTTAGCCCTCAGAAGACTTGAAACAAAATGGATTATCAGATTTAGAGCTGTGGATGAGGGACTTAATGCAGACAGGGAACTACATGTTTTCCTAACAGACTGAAATATGTACCTTTGTATGTTTATCTGTTTCATTTGACTTTTTGTACCTTTTTTAAATTGTCATATACCCATACATGCATCTGTAATTATATTGTGCATATTTGACCTTTTATTTGCTTTTCCAAATGGTTTCGTTATTACTCTGGATTTTCTTGACATTCTGCGTGAACCTTATTAATTTACCTTGCATGTTTTTTCTATCTATGAAGTGACCCTTATCACTTATGCTAGGCTGCCATTTGTGTGTAACAAAATTCACAATAAAGCTACTTGTGGAAATTCTCTACTGAATTGTGGACCATATGTGGAAGAAATACTACTCAATTTTTTTGCAATATTCAGCTGGTGGACTCTTGTTTATTGGACTTTGTGAAGAGTGCTGCGGTGTCATTGTTTATAATTCAGAAATTATAAACCATTTGGTTCATGATCCACATACACCCTTTGGTAGAAGTGAGTAGATACCATGTGAGAATCATTATTCGCTATACGTTATTTCTGGTACTGGACCCCATAACTAAATGTTCTAGGATGTGCAGTTGCTAAACCTCAGCTACCCAATTATTATATATGATTTTAGTTATATTTTGGTGGATTGAAAGTCAGTGAGTCAGTGTAGATACTTTTATTTTAAATAGACATCATTTTAAGCCGTGTTGCGGCAACACCTTTTTCCCAGTGCTGGGCTTCAACTGACCACATTAGTGCATTCTGGGACATGTAGTTTCAAATTAAGTCAGTTGTACTCATTGTACTATCACACCTAAAACAATGGGTTGTAAAGGGAAAGTCTAGAACTGGACTCGCAAAATCCTTTTGCCATGAATTCATTACTTAGAAGTGCTAGCAAAAAGGTCAAGTTATGAACTGGCCTTTTGAGTAACCTCTGTTGACAGTACAAGCTCCCATCCCATGGGTCATGTGCGGTTCCCGACAGACAGCCAGATTTGTATGTTCTTCAAAGGATACACAAATAATTGCCCTCCCAGATACACAAAATTTAATTTATGTCTCCTGCTTTCCTTTTGGAACACCCAAACATTATGTAGTTTGTTTATTTTCTGAATAATGGAGCATATTTCTCGGAGAAAATGCACAAAACATTCCACATATTTATATGATTTAGCAAGATAAGCATATACAGAGAAACACAACCACGAACACGGTAAATGAGTCACTCAAAGACAATGCTGTGACAAAGCCGGACTGGAACTCTCTCCTGGCTTTCACAGCAGAAAATACATCTCTTTTATCTTGTCTTCGCCTGGCTAGAGCACTCGGAGAACAGATGGTCTAATATTCTGTGCGTAACTTGTGTCTTTTTCTGCTGAATTTCAAAGTCACCTCCACTTTCGTGTGACTTTTTCCAATCCTGAAGGGGCGGAGTGAACAGTGAGCATTTCCAGATTAAAGAGCAGTTATTACAGTTTGATGTAATGGCGCAGATTAAAAACTTTAAAATGCAGCTGGGTTGCAGGAGACACAATTGGAAAAGCGTCATCACTCTCGCCCTGTCGTTAAGAGTAGTGATTAATGTGCCGTCGCGAGATGATATATATGCCCATAGATTACTGTTTGAATTATTGTCTCTGCTTTATGACTTATTGTTTGCCCCGGGTCCCTCGGCATTTTATTTCAAGAGCAGTGAGGGATGGAAAAGCTCCCTTTCCTGTCTCTGAAAGAATTTGAAAAAATCACCATGGACCGATGCGGTACCAAATCAATCATTTGTCAGTGTAAACAAAACTAAAACTTTGTCCATGATGGATAGCTGTTTCAGCAGAGATCAATACATTTCTACATGCCTCTTGCACATTTTATCTGCCACTCTTCACACCTTGTTGCGGCCATTGTAGGCAGGAATAATGGGGTCTGCGTACCAAGTACTCAAAAGTCGCACTCATCACACACAAATGTGTGACATTTTCCAGCAATCGAGATTTTGCGCCATATTCATGAAAAAGGAGTACATTTGCACCCACAGATTTACTACTTTTTGGAATTCTCAAACATTTCCTGATGTATGCCTGGAAAGTTGCTCCAGGTGCAGTTTTCTATATGTACTTTTTGGAATGTCTTGTGACGAATCTCAAAGGCTCCTGTTCCCCTGTGTACAGAGTTCTCTATAACAGAGAAGTCCCACGGGTGGAATGGAACCCCCTGTGCAAGCATACATTTTTTCTTTTTTTTCCTCTGGGGGAAAACAGAGGGGCATATTAGCAAGGGCACTATCGCCGCTTTAGCGGCACTTTTTGCCGCTAAAGCGGCGATATTTATATCGCTCTATCAGCAAACTGTCTCTAACAGCAGTTAGCGACAGTTTGCGGGCATTAGCGCCCGTTTTTACCGCTTTGCATGTCAGCGATATTTATCGCTAATGACATGCAAAGTGGGCGTTCCGACGAACAAACCTGGGAAACACTCGCTAACAGGCCTATCGCCTATTAGCAAGGTGGCCATGGCCCCAGTTAGCGACGTGAAAAGTCACGCTAACCGGGATCATCGCTATTTATTTAACACCTGCAATTAGCAGGTGTTAGCCATACCTAACATGGGGGTGGATTATGCTGATACGACCACAGGGTCGTATCAGCAAGGTGTTCTCCCTTCTCCATGCAACATCGCTGGTTTTTCAGCGATGTTGGCCCATTTCTCGCTATCGCTGGAATATTCATCGCCATAGCGCTAATCGTTGCTAATACAGCGTTAGCGTGGCGATATATTCCAGCGATAGCCGGCGATAAAAAAAATCACGCTAAGCAGGGTTAGCGATGATTATCGCCTCTTCTTGCTAATATGCCCCAGAGTTCCCCATGAAGAATGCCCTGAAACTACAACCCTATCAAATGTGGGGATAATCTGTCCCCTTCCAGCCTGAAAGGGCAGTTACTCCAGCCCTGTGCTGAAATAAATATCCAACCATTTTTAATGGTGGAAATGGGTCAGATCACTTTTTGAGAATGCCCTCAAACCCCTCAAACCAGTTACCAAATAGGCAAAGTAGGCACCGGCCTATGGGCCCCACTCCTTTTAGGGGCCCCGCGACAATGAATACGACATCTTACAAAAGGTAGACTACCAAGATATCCTGATAGATTTCACCACAACAAAATTGAGGAAAGTCAATATTTAAAGTTTTGTTAGTTAAATATATTTTTTTTAAATTGTGTTTAGCAACATTAATCATTGTTAATGTTTAGTTTTGTGTAATAAAATTGGTTTATTAAAATTGTTGGTTGGTAAAATTAAAAATGCATTAGGAGATAATTTGCGAGGGGGCACCCAAAATATTGACTACCTAGGGGCCTCCCCAGGGTTTAATCCGGCACTGCCTCAAACAAATACATGTTTCTGTACCAAACCTTTGGAATGCCCCCTTCTCATCCATAGATGGGATTTGCAAGTGGTGTTTTTCTGCACACATGGCAAAAGATCCCACACTCTTAAAATGCAATTACACCCACTAAAAATCCCTTTGTGGATGACTGGCAGATGTAGGTGTGTTATTATTCTTATAATAAAAATGAGAATCTTCTATAGAATGAGAATAAACTTACATCTTTACAAAAAAAATGTACATTTGTGAATCTAGCCCTTACAATTGTGTAGGTCCTTCATCAGAGCTGATGAAAGACATTACAGCACTGTAAGGTGATCACCCACGCTGCTTGGACCAGTCGCATACAGGTAGTGCTGCCATAATCGCGGGTACAGAGATCTTGGAATTAAAGATATAGCACCTCACGTTTAAAGTCCCTTTCAAAATCTTATACCTGGAAGTAGTTGGGACGCATTGGCACTACTACATAAATCAGAGTGAATTTCTGGAATATTGTCCTCTTTTAATAAATAAGATGAGGATAAAATTGTAAAGAAGGATGTGGGTGCTTGGCTCTTATGCATTAAGGACTTGCTCCTTAGTGTCGTACAGAATGTGCAGATGGATGATACACAGAATGGGAGACATTGGTCCAACTGCCTTCCAGTCTCTCAATCAAAATAAGTTGGCCAAGCTCCATTTTTACAAGGTGAAGTAACAGATGCTGGACATCTTTAAATAGAGTAGAGAAATAACTTTCAAGTTATTACAATTAATGAATATATGCTGAGGTCAGGGAATTGAATACATGTATCCTAGTTTTGCTATTTAATTCTGTAAGTCTATCTAACCCAATTAGATATCTCTGTTGTCGAAGTTCTAAAACTGTGATATCTGTTCAATGTTATTTTTCTCATCCTAGTCCTTTCTAAGTAAATCCTCATTCTTTAATATATGAATGATAACATGCTTGGAGGAGAGAGGGTGGGAAATTGAAAGGAAAGACAAATTAGAAATTAGGGCATACATAGAATATTTCGGTTGGTTATAAATCCTGTGGCTTGATTGCCAATTTCCTTTAAGAACTGTGCTGAAAAATGCTCTTTGGAAGATTCCCAAGCAGACCTTGGGTCCAAAACACTTCTTGGACATATCAGGCTTGCCTGGTGGCCTATGCATGTTGGAATGTTTCATGAATGCTCTTTGTAACTGCATACAAAGCCTGTGTATTAGGATATTTTATTGGGATAATCCTAATATCCCCAAAAAGGTTCGAAAGCATTCACTTTGCTTCCACAATCAGGGTCTCATTTATGGCATTTTGGCATAGGGCAGCTGTTAGAAATGGGATTTCTGGTTGGCTAAGGCTTGCGCCAAAGCCAGGCAGAAACCACCACTCTAGTCAGGGCAAGGGAGTTACACACTGATGATAACCCCTGCTCACCCCCTTGGTAGCTTGGCACGAGCAGTCAGGCTTATCCCAGAGGCAATGTGTAAAGCGTTTGCGCAACACACACACACAGCAGCAACACATTACAAAAGTAACTCCACACAAAGTTATATCAAAAATAGCCTTTGTATTATCATAAACACATTAGAAACATAATCACACATTTACACTGTGCCAACTGGCACTAGGCAATGTTCACAGGGGATTATATACAGGACCAGGCCAATCGGGCCAGGGTCAGAACCATCAGAACAGGTAAGTAAATGCAAAACACAACCAGTAACTACTGGTACCATAATGACCTAAGCATTATCACATTAGCATTAGACACCCTCCTAAGCATAAACATATTATGCACTAAACATCACATTAGGCATAACCACATTAGGCCCAAACCTCAGTAGCATAAATACATTACGCCATAAATCACGGTGCATAAATCACAGTTGTCATAGGCATCACATAAATGACATGGGGCAATAAATCACCAACATAGCCGCATTACGCAATAGGCATCACAAGCCTACACAGGGCACCACAGTAACACAGCAGCTTAGGCCTAACCCACTTTATGCATCACTCCACAGTAGGGCCCACCTCAGAAACTGACCCCAGGCCAACTGGCCTTTTCTAGGGCTCCAATGCCCTATGTCAGGCAAAGTCAGGGCTCAGCTGCCAATGCAGCAATAATCAAAAAGTGCGCAATGCACTGGTGGCTGGGGTGCACTTCACCCCTTTCTCTCCCCTCCAAAGTAATGCCCAACAACGTTGCAGCTGCCCGCTCTCTCTCGCGGTGCAGCTGGAGAATTTGGCTTGGCACCACGGTGCCTTCTGAGCCCCCACTGGGACTCCCAAACTGAAATGGCCCCAAGTCCCACTCCGTGACTTCTAAAAGTGATTTGACCTAGACGTCGCAGCTGCCCACTGTCTGGCGGGGCAGCTGTTGCACAATGGCCACTGGCACTAACTGTGCCTGGGGGGGAGCATCAACAAATGCCCCCGTTACATCCCCCACCGTTGGAGTGCCCACTCTCCTGTGGGACCACTCAGGCACCGACAATGTGCCTCGAACCGCCCGCAGCCTCTCCCAACGCGCCACCACTCACCGGGCTCTCTGGTGGCTCCTAACCGGCTCTTTCTCGGGACTCCGCTTGGGGCCACCTGACTCCGCAATACGCGGGGCTCTCCTCAACTCACGGGAGCCCCGCTCATGAATGCGCCGCCTTCTGGACTCCTCCGTGGGGGTAATTCATTGAAGGCGCACGCTGACCAAAGGGAGCCCGCGAGGCTCCGTTATCTTCATGGGCCGCTGGCGGAACCCACAAGACACCGTCCTGCTCTAGGACACCGGTCTCGCTCTCCAGGGGCACTTGGCTTCCTCTTCCAGGAGGGGGAAGCTCCACCCCTGATCAGGCTTCACTCGCCTGACTTCCCCTTTGGCCGCAATACGGGGTGGGCTCCCGCTTCCATCCAAGACACTTGCAGGGTGGGCACCCGCTCGCAAAACACCATAGGCGTGGTGGGCACCCGCCGGACTTCCTCCAATTGCGGGGCGGGCACCCACGGTAAAATATGCATAAAGCGGGGTGGGCACCCGCTTCTTTTGGCAAAATGCGGGGTGAGCTCCCGCGGCTCCTGGGAACCTCGAGGGAATCCCTACGCCGGGGTTCCCTCCAGCAATCGTGGCAGCAGCGCGCTGCTAGGCACCAGCGCTCCCCTTGGCTGGTAATTTAAAAGATAGCGCTCACGAGGCGCTAGAGTCCTGAAAAAGTCCTAGGGGCATAGCTGGGCCCAGGGAGGCCAGCACACAGGGCCCTCCAGCAGGGAGGCAAGCCCCCATGGTGGTTCCTCCTGGGCCCCAGCAGCAGCAAGCCCCCAAAGGTACAGGAACAGCTCACCAAACATGGGGTCACAGCCCCCACATTTATACTTAGTTTTCCTTTGTCTGCCCTGGCACAGGGCTTGGGGAAACCAGTTAGAACTGGTTCTGGAGCACTCTGTTTACCAGGCTCCTCTTCCCCTTTGTCAGGTGGGGGCTTGTCATTAGACACACCACAGGGGGCGGAGCCAGCATTCACTAGGGCAGGCACCATCCTATTCAGGGACCAGGGATTTCTCCTCCCACCACTCCAGATGCAGATGTCCCATTCAGCCTAGCGCTGACTCACCCTGCCCCTCCTGCAGCCACACACACCTCACCAGCCCCTGTCACTCACAAGCCAGACATGCAATTCACATCAGGCAGGCAGACACATAGCACACAGAAATGCCAACTTCTAAAAGTGGCATTTCTAAAATAGTTATAATAAATCTGCGCACACCATTGCGCAGCATTTATTATCACTATTCCAAATATACCAGACTTGACCACGCTGCGCCTCTCATATCAGGAATTACCACTGAAACACTTATCAGGGAATCCCCAATGCATTCCTATGGGAGGGCAGCCCCACAGTAGTGAGAAACCAAAAATGGCTGTTTGTCACTACCAGGACATGTCACGCACTTAAGGTACATGTCCTATCTTTTACCTACAATGCACCCTGCCCATAGGGCTAGCTAGGGCCTACCTTAGGGGTGACTGACATGTAGTAAAAGGGGGGTCACAGACATGGCACACACTTTAGGTGTCACGTCACAGCGGCAGTAACACTGCGCGCACAGGCACTGCAATGGCAGAGGCCTGAGAGAGGTTTGAAAGGCTACTTTGGTGGGTGGCGCAATCAGCGCTGCAAGCCCACCAGTAGCATTTAATCTACCAGCCCTGGGTATATGAGATACCACTTTACAAGGGACTGACAGGTAAATTAAATAGGCCAAACAGGTGTAGACCAATCTTACCACATTTATCACAGAGAGCACACGCACTTTACACTGGACAGCAGTGCTAAAGTGCCCAGAGTCCTAAAACCACCAACACCATGTCAGAAAAAAGGCTAGGAGAAAGGCTAAAAGTTTAGGGATGACCCTGCAAAAAGGGCCAAGTCCAACAGCAGCTCAGCAATTCACTTTGCTGCGCTGCCCTACGCCAAAGTGAAAAGGCATAAATGCACTGTATTTAAGCAATACGGTGCATTCCTGTCCTTTCTACCTGCGCTGGATCCATTTTGGCAGCCTAGCACCAACACAGGCACACTTACACCATGGTGCAAGGGTGCCTCCGTTGCAGGCATAATTGTTTTTCTGCAGGAAGAGGCACCTCCCTGCACAAAAACCGTCCTACGAGCCGTTTTCCTCTTCCTATGTGTGCTGCAGAATGCAGCACACATGGAAAAAGAAATAAACGAGGAGAAATTAACAAATTTCTCCTCGTTTCGCTAGGCGTGTGGATTTGGCACTTCTGCAGGTATATATCACTTTGTAAATCTGGGGCAGCATCAAATTCCATGGGCGTTGTGTGGGAAAACACACCACAACGCCCATGGAATGCCTCCTGGGCGCAGAGTAAGGCGACCCAGAGATTTGCGCTGCATTGCCTTACTCATGATTTATGAGGCCACTATAAGCCATGCAGTGTGGCTTTGCATGGCTTCATAAATATTTATGAGAGTCCTGCCTCACGCATTCACCACTTAACGTGGTGAAAAAGTGACACAGTTCTTGCATAAATAAGCCCCTCAGTACAATTCCATTGGAGTTTTCACTCCCCAACTATTTTAACGTTCACTAGTTGCCACTAGGTATCAGGTGTGTCCATTGTCTTTGCGAGGCCTGGCTAATCTCCCTTCATGGGTTAGAACTGGGTGAAGGTGAACCAAATCCACAGGACCACTGCAAGTAGCTTACTCGTGTGTATGAAGGAGCGTTCTGGAGGCAGATTTGTGGCACCCCTAAGGTTTATGAGTCCCAGTACACTTTCTAATTGACTCCTCCTACAAATTGAAAAAAACCTCAAAAGTCTCACCCCACCCAATTATACATTCATTTCAAAGCCACATTGCTTTTGTTGGGTCCACTTTAACCCAGCCTGTGCTTAATATGAATGCTGTATATAAAACTGCATGAACAGGTGCTATGCTCTCCGTGTCTGCCTTCCTTTTCAGTCGGCTTCTATCTCTCTATCAAATGCAGTTGCTTTTGCTCATTTTTACAAATCTGATTACAAAGCACAAACTAGTTTACAGTCTATTTTTCAAAGTGGTACTTTTATCTGTCTACATAAAGTGGAAATCGTTACGTTTTTTTTTATATCAAGAGTTTAAAAAAAATTGTATGTTGCTAATTAATTCTGGTCTTGTTTTTAATGCGTTTCTATTTTTTATTAGCAAACCTTTGAGCACTCGGACTACATTTTAATCCCAAAAGCCATCTTGTTTAAATTGCGCACCTGGATGGGAGCTGGAAAAGCTACATAAAGGCATAATAACAAACAGTTACTAAACAGTATACACATTTAAATATGATGTTTTGACATGACATGATTAAATATGTCGGAGTGACATAAACCTTGACAGGGAACCGATATCAAAAATAGTTAAAATACAAATAGTGTGTAAGAACACAAAGGATACAGTTATAAACCAAGCAAGTTTCTCATTTTTCCTGTGAAGTCTGCGAATCCTACTATTTTCCTATTTTTGAGACAGGTGTAGGGTAGGGGCAGTGTGACCTCCACACTGCAAACTAGCCCTGGCACAAACATAGATATAACAAGTAAATAACAAATTATTTCTCACTTTTGGCTTTAAAACGTTTTCAATTCGTTTTTTGTTTGTTATTGAAGGTCTTTAAAAATACTTGCAAGAGAAAATACATGCAAACTTTCGACCTGATGTGTCAAAGGTTATTTCAATCACACACAGTGGCGTAACGCAAAATGATAAACCCCCCAGCTGCAGAATGTCATGAGGGGCCTAGGCGTCTTGCACATCACACAGATATTATTAGTCTTGGGCTCAATGGGCTGCCCCGTCCCACCCCGAAGAGTGGGCTCCACCCACGCCGCAGGGCCCTACATTACGCCCCTGCCATGGACATTAGAACATGGGGTACCTTTTGCTGGGCCTCTCAGCGATGTTACAGGAACAGTGTTGCTTTTCTGTGTTTTTTTTCTGCTTGGAAAAGCAGAGTGGCTTTCCTGAGTGTTAAAAACTTTCTTATTTCATGCCATTGCACACATTCTACAAGGCATGCAATGGTATAGCTTTAGGGCTGGGGCCCCCCTCCTCCAGAACAAGGAACCATGGGGGCCCCTCTGCACCGCAGAGGCTGCGGGGGGCCTCCGTTACGCCTCTGCTCACACAGACTGCTGTGCATTGAAGTGCAAGCTGACTCTAAAAAACTAAGGGGCAGATTTACAAGCCCCTTGCGCCACTTTTGCGTCACTTTTAACATGGGAAAAGCGACGCAAAAGTGGCGCAAGGGCCTTGTAAATAAGCCCCGAAGGATTTATTATGAGTCTTAAAGGGACAGGCTTTGCGACTGATAAGAAAAAGTGCAAACACAACAGGATGATGGGTGGAGTGCTGAAACTTTTCAATCACTCGCCCCTATCCCCCAATCCAGATGTCTGGGTTGAATCCATCATTCTTTTGCTCACCATGCCACCCCAGTTTGGACTTGGTATCACCCCTCATCAGGAAGTGAAAGGGGCGACCTTCCTCCCTGGTGACTCACACCGAGACATATCAATGGTTTGTGATTGTGACTGGGGTTGCCAATGTCTGATGCGATACCGGCATCCAAAAGGCAGTGTTGTTTTAAGAATTTTTAGGGCCCCTGGCAAGATATATTTGGGGCCCCTGTACGGAACACATTTAAATTGTATTACTTATTTCCTGGTAATTTAAGCCAGCATGATGCCAAATGCTAAATTATATGTTAAAATTTAACTGCGTCACACAAAAACAGTTGCGTTGCTCATGGCCCCCAAAATTCTTTAAATTCCCACAGAGTGGAAAGACTGAGTTAGACCTAGAGTTGTCACAGAGGGACAGAGATTTAGATAGAGAAATCCGATAGACAGAGGTAAAATAGAGAGAAAATCAACTTTCCCAAGGGGCCCTTGGAAAGTGGGCCCCTTGGGTAATTGCCCACATTGCCCATGCCTTAAAACATCTCTGTCAAAAGGGGGTGATATCAAAGGTTCCTGTAAATTCCTAGTGTTTAGATGTGTGAAGCTTACTATCTAAGACAAGCACAGAGAGATTCCCTGCTGCTAGTCACGCAAGAATATGTTATACGTCTAAATTAAGAGTTGCTTTATGACATGCCATGGGTACTTGCGCCTTCCTTCTTTACCTAATATTCCATTTTTTTATTCATCTGAAATGCTTAACTTCTTTATTGCATGCAATTTCAAGTGTTTGGATCAGTATTAGAAGTACAACGGAGAGTGCATTTCAATAAAGAAATACACTGAGGTTTACGCACAAAGTGGGGAATTTAGCACAAGCATATTTAAAACTGAGTCAGGATACTTTCTACAGGACTCAGCAATACACATACATACACTTTCTCCTCAGACGTTCTGTGTTACAATTTACCATAGTGATGGTTTTTACCACTGAGATAAATCTCTTCTTCTTGGTTTGTGCAAGTTAGTGACGTTCCAGCAGCCAAACCTGGAGAGGAGTGTACACTGGCAGGGAATACTGTGCCTTGACAATTTGTTACTGAAATTCCATCCTTATCAGCTGTGAATGCATTACGTGGGCCTCTGTCTACCTCAAACCATCTCTCTTCCTCAAACTACATGACCCGCATCCTCCTCCAATCATCAGTGTCTATGGGCCTCATTACGATGGCGTTCAGATGTGCGCCCGACCGCCATCGTTTTGGACTCGAGACTCTCCGACAAGGAGTCGGCTGTCCCAACAGCTCAATTACTTTACGACGGCCATGCAGGCGGTCATAAACATCCCTTTTTAGGTCTCGCCCTGAAGCCAGCGCTTGCGCTGGTCTGGGCGAGACATTTTGTAAGTGGGCTTTTAGAAATGCGACCACTTTTTTTTGGGCTTGCCTAGAGCATGCGGGTACGCGCACAGTAACGCGCATTCCTCGCATGCTCCAGGCGCCATATGTCTTTCCTCTCACTTGCTCCTCCCCCTCCCCCACCACAGAGCGCTTCTCGGGGCCGCGCGGCCGTGTCACTTTCACGGCCGCGCGTCACTTGCTCTCCCGCTCCTCCCCCCTCCCCCACCACAGAGCGCGTCTCGCACGGGCGCGCGGCCAATACTTGTTTTATTTAGTTTTTGCGCGCGCGCACACAACTCCCGGTCGCGCCCGAAATTCTTGCTCGCGATCACTTTCGCGCGCACCATTTGCTTGTTTGAACACTTCTCGCCCTTTCCTTGCTGTTTTCTGTGCATCGCTCATTCTTTCATTACTTGTCACTTTTATGTGCATTTCTCAGTCTTTCTTTGCTACTTCACTGTGCATTACTCCTTCCTTCTTATTCCTTCTTTGCTGCTTTTCTGTGCGTTTCTCATTCTCTTTCTGCCACTTTCATGTGCTTTTTTCATTATTCCGCAATCTTTCTTTGCTGCTTTTTGAACTTTTACACTGATTCTGTGCCGATCTGCTGGGCATCTGCCACTCTTTCTCATTCTGCTGATCTTCTGTGCTTTTGCCTTTCATTCTTTAACATTTTTCTCTGCCCTTTTCACTCAATCCTTGCTGCTCTTGGCTTCTTTTAGTCTCAGCTCTTCTCTTCTCTTCGAGTTTCGAACTCAATTGCTCTCTTAACTCCTCTTCTTCCTTTTTCTCACTCTTTTGCTCTTCTTCCTGCCCTTTTCCTGAATTTGCGACCTTCCCTGCTTCCTCTCCCACGCCGCACTCCCTTCTCGGTTCCTGCCAGTTACTTAGCCCAACCCATTGCCCCAGAGACCCCCGCTCCTAATTCATGTCCGCCGCAGCTTGGATGCACAGCCCGTATGCGCCCCTCCCGTGCCCAGCGCCAGACCCCTTGCTTTCACTCCCATCACTGCTACGTCTCTGCTTCCCTCTCCTCACCCTGAACCTTGAATGCACCTTCCAGTGCTGCTGCTATGCCTCGGTAGTCGACTGCGAAGGTGCCTTCCCCTGTTCCACCTGACATTTTTCCTGCACCTTCCCACACCTTCACACCACCCTCACATGCACCGCACACAACACTCACCTCTCCCTCGGCCACGCACACCTACACACCTCTCCCCACCCCTCCCTGTTCTGCCTTCTCCTCAACAACACCTCCCTCAATAAACACGCTACTGAAATATGGGACCTGCTGCACGACCACACATTGAAACTGCTCTTCCTCACAGAAACCTGGCTGATTCTATCGACATTACCACACCTATTCCCCAGGCACAAGGTTATAAGACAGGACAGAATTAACAGACCCAGCGGAGGACATGTCATCATTTTCAAAGAGCTCATCAAGTGTTCCACTGCCTCAGCTAGCACCAACAGCACTGATGCTGGATGTGTTTATTGTGCCAAAATGGCTTCTTTTGTCATCTTCAATGCAAGATGGTGCACACTCTGAAATCCGTAAAAGTGCACTCTCTTAATGCTTTATTTTAATAAATATATTTAGGGTGATCACCAACCTCTAGTTCAGTGTGGACACTTTCTCCAGTCCTTGTCTTCTCTCTCTGTACGTCACACCTCTCTTTCAATAAACCTCAGTGCCCCACAGCACTTACCTCTCATGACCTCAACTTGCCACCTCTCTCCGATCCTACCTCTAGATCTCTAGCTCTCCGTCAGCTCTCTGCCCCTCTCTTCTCCTCAAGTGCCTCTCTCTCTCTCTCTCTCTCTCTCTCTCTCTCTACTTTCTCTTCTTTCTGCATCTTGCTGCTCTGTTTGCATCTCATCCCCTTCATTTCTCTTCCATTTACTTCCCCTCCCTCTTAATTTCATCTCTTTATCTTACCCTTTCTATCATTTTTGCCATCTATACCTTACCTTTCTCTACCTCTCGCATGCCTCTTTCTACCTCACCATTCTCTCTTTCATTTCTCTCTCTGCCTCACAACTCACTGCCTCATCTCTCTCTTCCCCACCTCTCATACACTATCTAGACTCTCAATTTACATCACCTATTGGCCTTCTATGTCTCTCTTTTTATTGATGTCCTCTTTCCCTCGCCTTTCCCATTATTTTATTTCTTTCTCTCTACAATGCTCTCCCTACCTCTTCCACTCCATCTATCACTCCCTTTGCTTTCATCTCTCTTTCTATCTCCTTCACTGTTTCCGTTCACTCTCTCTGCTTCCAATGTCTCGCTCGTTTAATACATCTGTCTTACCTCTGTCTCTCTCTCTCCCTATTTCACCATTCTCTACTTCTCCCTCGCACTTACTCTGTATTAGCCTCATCTCTCTACCTCATCTGCACCTCTTTTTCTCCTTTTCTCATATCTTTCTATTTTTCATCCCACCAGCTCTACCTGCCTCGCTACTTTGTTTACCTGACCTGTCATTCTGTGCTTCACGTTTCTATTTGTGCTATCTCATTATAACTCACCTCTCTTCCTATCATATTTCTCTCTAGACCTTGCCCCTCGGGTTGGCACCTTTCTTACCAGCCTACATTTAAAACTGCATGCCAGGCCTCTAAAAACAAGCATTGGCATAGTCAATAGGTCTCGCCTTTGGGACCTTATAAGTTTTTAGACATGCAACAGTTGATGTTATTGCACCAAGGATATTGTGCTGCATAACTAAATACTTATAAGGTCCCAAAAGCGAGACCTATTGGCTATGCCAATGCTTGTTCCATTATGGCTTGGCTGCAGCCCGGAAAAGGGCTGCAGCACAAGCCTCAATGGAAAAAGGGATGTTTTTGAACATCCATGCACTGTGTGCCAGGCACCAAGTGGTGTTCGGCACACAGTGCATGGATGTTTGGGGTGGCACCACATGAGCCCCCCCGGGTCCATAGTGGAGACCCATTGGGGAAGGGGGCCCTGCTAGGGGACCTCAAAATTCCCTTTCCGTCAGCCTTTACATGGCGGTTGGACCGCCATGTAAAAGCAGAGGAAAATGGACATTATAATCCCTACAGCAGTGCCCAGGCAGGCACTGCTCCCATTGTAGGGATTAGGCTCCGACTACCGCCCGATGGGCTCCTTGAGGGTTTCGGAGGCAGCGGTCTTTCCCCCCACCCAAATCACTCCTACCGCTGGCATTGTAATCCAGCGGTCAGACCGATACTCTGGATGTCGGGGGGACCGCCAATGAAGGCTTGTCGGTGGCGGTCCACCCAATATTGCAATCGGGCCCTATGTGCTTTCCCCAAAGAAACACAACGTCGTGGTCTCTGACCCTTTCATAATCACTCACATACATTTCATTCATCTGTCTCCAACCTGCAAAAACCTGCAGTTACCAAACTGGGTTGAAATTGAGGCAGAACAGAATTAATTCAAATCGTTCCGCCCATCTAGAAATACAAGGGACATTAAAACAAAGCAGTAATCCATCCTTAAAACACAGCTCTCAAAGAATTACCTAATATAAAATGATGTGTCTGTTTCATTCTTGCCTATTATACCCCAAATTTTGCAGGACATATATTTTAGTGTTTAAATGAATAAAGGATTGCTTCCCCAGTAGGTCATCCTTTTGTCTTTAAAAAAAAACTGAATACAATCAAGTATGGAAAGAACTTCTTGATTCTGATGCTTAATGGGGGGTTGGCCTTAGTATTGATGTCTGGCTAGATCTAATTAGCCAATCATCACTCCACTGTTAAAACCCTCAGCTATGGGGAATGCCTTAGACCATCAATCCTAACCTAATTTTAAATTACTCACTGTACAGGCGTTATTGGACCTATTCACGTATGTCCAGTGTGTGATTTGATGTTAAGGGTCGATGCACACTTGTGCTGCAGAACTAGAGTTATTGTTGGGGCATTTGTCAATGTTTAGGGTACTTTGTTCACAAAGCCTCAAGCATGAGTAGCCAATGGCCCCCAGTGACAAGTTGATGGGTGACTCCAGATTCCGGTGACCAGTAGTGCCTAGGTTTGCCAGTACAGTCTCAATTCTTCATGATCTGTCTTAGCAAATTTCAATAAATTTAGAACATGTTGCGCTTTTTTCAGGTAGTGTGCACTGAACACAGAAGAAGACACGTTTTCACATGTTCCAGTGCAGAATTAGTTAGCAGCACCTAGCAGGAAGCAATTTAGTTAACAGAGATGATAGTGTGTAAAAACACAACGTTCCAAATAAGTTATATGGGAACCGCGGCTGTCAAAAAGGGTAGTGGGTTGGGATGAGGGAGAGAAGATATAATGGCTTTCAGTGGACATCTTGTGGTTTGGATTTGGGTGGTTCACTTGCAACTTTCAAAGTCACCTGGATTAAAGACTCAGAAATTGTTACTACTAGGCTTACACTAAAATCAGTCACAATTATGACATTTTCTATAACGTCCTAATGCTTGATCATTACATTTGTACCTTGTAATGTCCTGTTAAATTCATGGCCAATGCTCGTCCATGGACAGAGTTCGTGCTTCCTCTCTCGTTTAAGATTAGTACTTTGCATATCGCAGCCAATCTTAATTTGTTTAGTTCTCTTTAGAGTCTTTTTTAGCAATGATTTACTAAGTATTCACAATTTCCCTTTTCACATATAACGTCATATGCTCTCTTTCCTTCAGACGGTGCGACACATACTCCTTGTTTGATTTGCACACAAAGGGCCTCATTACGATGTTGGTCGGAAAGCCTGTGAACGGCATTCGGTTTGTCCGAATCCGATTCGGAACCCACGTTTCCGACCGACTCGGAAACACATCCGACCGACCAATTACAATAGTCGGAAACTGTTTGGTTGTTCCGACTCGGTTCCGATCGGCATTCGGAGAAACCGAGTCCGTCAAAGCCGAATCGTACACGTCTATGGACCACGTTTCTGATCGACGCATTACGATGTTGAATTCGGACAGTCCGAATCGGTTTGCCCGACACGGATCGGCTGTTGGAATCTGATTTTGGGGGCCTGTAGCAGGCCCCCCTTCACCCAGAAACCTCCGGTTAGGGCCCGTGGGGGTACCCATGGGTCCCCTCTTTCCAGCCATGCACAGTGTGGCAGGCACCAAGGGTTGTCCACCACAGGGTGCAAGGTTTTCCGCGACCAGCCCTTTTTTCAATGGAGCCTGTGTTGTCGGTTGGAACACAGGCTCCCATTGAAGTCAATGGGAGTCAGACCGAATCGTGTTCGGAAACATCGTAATCGGTCGGTCGGACTCCCCCAATCCGATTCGGTTGGAAATTATTCCAAGAATGTGTCGGTCGGGAGGCTTTCCGACCAACATTGCAATGAGGCCCAAAGTAAGAAAAACCTTTCACTTTTTTGTATACTTTAATGATATGTAGAGTAATCCTTTCGGGGGAATCCCCCTTTTCTTATTTATTGCCCTTTCGTCTTTTTTTTTTATTTTTTATTTCAAAGTATTTTATTATTAATTTTTTATAATCACAGACATTAGCATTTCTGTTACAAGGTTAGCCATTCATAGTTTAGTACAACAGTGTTTACAGTCACTTCGAAGCATATGCTTAGCTAACCCCACCTTGCGTCTTTTTTTTTGATTTCAAGTGTTTTTATAAAAAATTTTATAAACAAGTACATTCGCATTTCCGTTACGGGGTACCAGTCAGACGTGGTTGTATTTGCAATAGATCCAGGTATTTGGCAAGCGTGTCTCGCTGAGCCCCCTTACATTGATTTACTAGAAAGTTAAGGACAGAATCAGAGAGAGATAGAGGATAGGAAAGAGAGGGTGGAGAAAGAGTGGAGATACAAGAGGTGTACTGTATCCATGCGTCTATTCTGGGTTTTGTAGCCATGTGAGGGAACCCCCCCCCTAGTGCTCTCACGGGGGCTCATAGGAGTCCAGATATGTATTGAGCGTCTCCCACATCCCCCTAGTGGTAGGTCTCCAGGGCGAGTTTTGTAGAGCCATGTTGTCTGCGCCTCTGAGGTACGTCACCCAGTTGACCCAGCCTTTCTATGATGTCTTAGCGGTTTGACTACATAAAGAACGCGCTGGGATGCACTCTAAACCCAGAATTCTCTTCCCTCGCCACCGCATTTTTGACCACAAGACTCGAATCACAACATGACAGGGACCTGCTAGATCTCCTGCTGACCGCGGCAGTGAAAATGGTCCTGAACAACTGGAAGAAAAACCTTTCACTTGGTTTATTTCCAGTCTAAAAATTTCTTTTCGTATCACACTCTGTTCTTTTTTAAAATTGTGTTTTGTTATAGAAATGTTTACACAGTGATTCATTAAACTTTAGCTAACTCAAATCCTAGGCTTTTAGGTTCCTGGTACCCCCAGCGTCACAAGAAGACCTTTTGGGTAAGCCTGGTGCACGCTTCTACGATCAGATAAGTATTCTTTACTTGCTTGCCACTGTATTGTTCCCAACTGACCTTGATCATTCTCTTGCTTTTTTTCCTTCACCTGTACCTGGGCTTTCAGGAATTCTTTGTCGAGCCTTAGAATAACCAAGGACCAACAGGATCAGGATAGCTCTTAGGTAAGTGGGAGCAGAAGCACCACGAGCCCTATGGTCTTTAGCGCTTGAGCACGATGATGCAAGTGTGAGCCTGTGATAGAACCAAGGGTTGGCTGTTGCTTGGGCATGGCCTTTATGCAAGAGCATGCCCAGGATGGCTGCAGAGACTTGATAGTTCTAGTGTAATTTCCCACAAGATCTTACGAGTATTTCTTTTGGTCTGAGTTCAGCACATTTTTTTGTCCTTTCATTTTCCCCACTGTGTGCCCCTTCCTTGAGGGCAGGCTTTGGCAGATCAGTTCCTCAGAGGTGGGGGATGGGAGCGAGGATGGAGCTTGGGGTGCCTGACACCAGTCCGCAATTGCAATATTACCTTTCAGCTATTTTCCTAAGGTGAGTATATTTTCCAGGTAGAGTGGAATCTCCCGACACACAACTTCCACAATGTGAGCCTGCTATCCTAGCATGAGAGCCTACCTGCAGTCCATGCACCCTTTCCTATTGTGCTTCTTTCCTTCTTTCATGATCTTTTGGCATTAATGGAGCTCTTCTAGGCTTCACAGCAGGTTCACGCCCTTAAATGGCATTCCTCAAATACATGTGCACTCACTTTTTGCACTGAAGTTTCGACGCCTCCCAAACAGTCTCCAAGGTGCAATTAGCTCTATTGTCCCCTTTTGAAGGAAATTGTGCTCATTCCAGGGCAACTCCTTGTCCACATGATTGACGTTGTTTTCTGGTTATTCATTCATATCATTCATATTCTCTTTGTGTTCTCCTCTTTTTTTGTTTATCAAAAACTTTATGGATTTCTGACAGAGGGAACTGACGGCAAGGACCAAGTCTGACTTGCATAAGGTTGGTCCCTGTCTGGATCGGCATAGTGGGCAAAAAAAAAAGGGCTTGAATGTGCCGCCCAATGTAATCTCCAGTGGCTGAGACTTTTACAAGCATTCCACCCATTACTCTTTTGTTGGATGTAGTGCCAACACAAGGTTCGAAATATAGTTCATTCATTTGAAAATGAAAAGTGGGGAAAATGAATTTTTTACTTACCAATAGTCTTGAAATCTTCAGGATAGGTATGCAGGCAGTAACCCTCTCCACTTCGGGGAAAAGCTGAAGAGAGACACCACCACAGGTATCATTTTAGATGGTATTGGTCGACCAAGGGTTCTAACAGTACAATTGACTTGAAAATCACATGCAAGTCATCAGCTTACTCTGGAATCAAAATAATCTCTCAGAGTCACAGCTCGTAGAACCAATACATCCACAGAAGACAATCTGTCTTTAGCAGGCACAGGATTTAATTTCCATATTTTTTCTGTTCGGTAAGCTGACAATTTACTGACCAATTGAATGTCATTTTCAGTTGGATAATTCAACTGGTCGGTTTTGTACAGTGCCCCAATTATTTCCTCCACAGGAGCAACACTCTGTAAGACCTAACAGCCTTAGGGTGGTCTTCCCCCAACGTTTTGCCTATCTCCTTCACTTTTCTCATCTCGTTGTTGCTGGCTTTAGGACTCTGTGCATTTTACCACTGGAACAAAAGCTTAGACAGCTGCCCAGGAGAGGGGAAAGGGAAACCAGGCCCTGATGTTTTCTTGGTGGAGGTTGACGGGGTTCTGAGGAGGAGGCCCCTGAGCTAACCAGGGAGGACACTGCCTTCCTAGGTGATCTACCTGAGCTTGCTGACTGGCAGGTTGAGGGCGGGCCCACCAGTGAGGAATTCTGCCAAGCACAGAAAGAGTGTCCCACTCTTGGGGGCTTGAGGTGGCAGACCTCAGTCCATGCAGCAGGTGAAGCCTCCGGGGATCACCTAATCTAATGGGAGAATGACCTTTTCTACAGCAAGACAGATGAGGAAGTGGAAGAGGAATGCAAACTTCTCCCTGACCTCCTCTCTGCACAGGAACATTGATGGGTCAGTGGAGGGTGTAAACCTCTCTTCCACCCTGCCCCCAGAACAGCAGAGGGCCTGTTATCAGTTGCTGGGACAGTTTGCCTCACTGTCCTCACTCACTGCTGGACTCACATGTGTCCACGATGTTGACATTGGTACAGCTTACCTGTGAAGAACAAAATTTACAGGTTGTCAGACAGATGAGGGCCAGCATCAAGGGGGAAGTCTCCAAGATGCTGGCATTAGGGGTGATTGAGCCTTCCAAGAGTCCCTGGTTAAGCCCTGTTGTGCTGGTACTGAAGGTTGCCCCACCAGGCGCCACCCCAGAACTTTGATTCTGTGTGGACTACCGAGGACTCAATTCCATCACCAGGAGTGACACACACCCCATCCCCCGAGCTGATGAGCTCATTGACCAGCTGGGCTTTGCTAAATTCCTTAGTACCTTTGATTTTACATTAGGGTATTGCCACATTGCTCTGACTGAGGGGGCTAAAGAGAGGTCAGCAATTTCAACCCCAGAGGGCCACTACCTATTTTGGGTGATGCCCTTTGGCTTGAAGAATGCCCCTGCTACCTTCCAAAGGTTGGTTAACAGGGTCCTAGCTGGCAAGGAGGCATTTTTAACACCTATTAGACAACATTGCTGTCTACAGTTCCGGTGGGAGGAACACCTGCATCACCTCCATGAGGTGCGTCAGGCCCTGCAACAGGCAGGCCTGACCATCAAGATCAGTAGGTGCCAGACTGGGCCAGGTTCTATGGTATACCTGGGACACCTGGTGGGTAGGTGCAAGGTGCAGCTCCCCCAGGCCAAGATTGAAAACATCATGGCCTGGCAACTACCTAAATCCTGGACGGAAGTTAGAGCAATCCTAGTCTCACAGGTTACTGCATCAGATTTGTTAAGGGTTATAGCACCATTGTTGCCCCCTTAACTGAGCTGACTTCCAAGAAGCAACCCAGATTGGTGATCTGGACAGAGGCTTGTCAAAAAGCCTTTGATACTCTCAAGAAAGTCATGTGTACATCACCTGTACTCAAGGCACCTGATTTCTCCAAACAATTCATCGTGCAGATGGGCGCTTCAGAGCATTGCATTGGGGCAGTCTGTGCATAGCTGAATGAGGAGTACCTAGACCAATCGGTAGCCTTCATTAGTAGGAGGTCACTTCCACGGGAACAGATGTGGAGTGCCATTGAAAGAGAAGCTTTTGCTGTGGTTTGGGCACTGACGAATTTGAGAGTATACCTGTTTGGAACTCACTGCCTGGTTCAGGCAGACCACAGGCCCCTCAGATGGCTCAAGAAGATGAAGGGTTAAAATCCCAAACTGTTGAGGTGGTCCACCTCCCTACAGGGAATGGACTTTACGGTGGAGCACTGCCCGGGCACAGACCACGCCAATGCTCATGGTCCCTCCAGGTTCTTCTGCCTTAGTGAAGAGAACTCAAAAGGGGTTGGGTAGCTCTCTCTACACTTTTACCTGGGGGACACTTATTCGACCTGACAGCCTTGGGGGTGGTCTTCCCCCCAACTTTTTGCCTACCTCCTCCACTTTTCTGACCTTGTTTTTGCTGGCTTTAGGACTTTGTACATTTTACCACTGCTAACCAGTGCTAAAGTGCTTGTGCCCTCTCCCCTAAACATGGTAACATTGGCTCATCCCCAATTGGCATATTTATATTATTTATAACTCCCTAATAAAGTGGTACCCCCTGTACCCAGGGCCTGTAAATTAAATGTGGGACTGTAGAACTGATAATGCCACCCACTGAAGTAGCCCTTCAACCATATCTCAGGCTTGCCACTGCAGAGCCTGTGTGTGAAGTTTTACCCTGTCATATCGACCTAGCAAAATAAGCCTCTTGCCATGCCCAACCCTTCCTTTTTATACATATGTCACCACTAAAGTGGGCCCCAGACAACACTGAGGGCAGGGTGCAATGTATTTAGAAGACAAGACATGTACTTTTAAGTTTTACATGTCCTGGTAGTGAAAAACTCCCAAAGTTGTTTTTTCACTGCTGCACGGCCTATCTCTCTGATAGGATAACATTGGGGTTGCCTTATTACATTTTATACGTGTAACTTCCAATTAAGAAGAGATAAGACCCCCCCAAGTTTGGTGTCTCTGGAATCCTAATTTAAAATCCTAACTTATGGCGAAGTTGGATTTTAAATTACAATTCGGTAAATGCCACTTTTAGAAAGTTGGCATTTATTTTACTTTAGCCATTTGGTGCCTGCTGCCTGTCTCTGATCAGTCTGGAGTGGGTGACAGCTTGGCTTTATGTATTCCCCCTAGACAGCCACACACAAAGGGAGCTTAGGTGTGATTTGATGGGCCATCCTGGGAGGATGGGAGGGAGGAGCTGGACCCAGCCTCACTTACCCTGAAAAGGCAGTGTACCTTTCCCACACAAAGGGCTACATACCCCCTATAGTGAGTCTGGAGGCAGGGTAGGAAGGGAGGTCCTCTGTGCACATCAAAGACATGTCTTTAAGTCTCCCCCACTTCAAAGGCCCACCTGGGTAGATGTACTGGACCTTTGACAACATGATTTGAGTACACTTCTGGTCCTGTGAATACTCTGTCAGGAAGAAGGACTGCTGTGCTGCTAAAGGACTGCCACTCTGCTGGACTGCTGTTTTGATCGATTCTGCGGCGTTAAACGGCACTCCGTCAGTTTCTTCAGCCATGATCCTTCGGTTCTTGCAGCGGCGACAGGTGCTGTGCCGGTTTTGGCAGCGGCACGGCGATGCATGGGGATTCTTCTTGCACAGCGGTGCTGTGTCGGAAAAACAGCAGCAAGAAGAGCGATGCGTCGATTTCTTCAGCTCTTTGGGTTTCTTCCAGTTCCCAGCAGCACGCACAACCTCCAGAGGCCTAGAACTGGAAAAGGCACCTCCTGGCAGGTCAGAAATCTTAGCAGCAGAGTTCAGGGGAGCTGGGAG
Source organism: Calotriton arnoldi (assembly GCA_963921515.1). NCBI lineage: Eukaryota > Metazoa > Chordata > Amphibia > Caudata > Salamandridae > Calotriton > Calotriton arnoldi. The sequence continues at coordinate 3,411,609 of CAWUFW010000339.1, forward strand.
CAAAGTCTTTGTGTCCCTAAGACTTGAGAACAGGAGGCCAGCACACACAGACCCTTGGAGATCTTCTTCAAGCAGGTTCAAAGCAAAGTTCCAGGCTTTGTCCTTGTCTTGGCAGAAACAGCAACTGCAGGCCAACCCCACACAGCACACAGCAAAGGGGCAGTACCTCTCCTCACAGCTCTTCAGCTCTTCTCCTTGGCAAAGGTTCCTCTTGAGTCCAGAAGTAATGTAACATTCTGGGGTTTCAGGTGTAATACTTATACCCCAAAGATGTCTTTGTTCTCTTTGTGCAAGGGTCTCTGAGCCCAGTCCGTACATTGGTGCAGTATGACCACAGGGGGTGGAGACAGCATTGACCACAGGGGGTGGAGACAGCATTGACCAAGAGACACAGGCCCTATTCAGGTGCAATGAAATGTCCCCCCACTACTCTAAATGCAGCAGAGCCCTATTCAGCTCAGCTCTGAGTCATCCAGGAAGGTCCAGGCACACCCCAACCCCCCCCCCCCCAGTGGCTGTCTACAGTGAATGCACATTCCCAGCCCCTGTCACTCCAAAATCAGACAGTCAATACACAAACAGGCAGAGGCACACAGAATGGTTAAACAAGAAACTGCCTACTTTCTAAAAGTGGCATTTTCAAACATACAATTTAAAAACCATCTTTACTAAAAGATGCGTTATTAAATTCTGAGTTCAGAGAGCCTAAACTTTATTTCACTATCTTGTCCCAATGGGAACTTATACTTGTAAGATGTTACAAAGCATATCCCATTCTGTCCTATGGGGCAAGATAGCCTTTCGATAGTGAAAAACGAAATTAGCAGTATTTCACTATCAGCACATGTCGCACACACCAGTACATGTCCTACCTTTCACATACACTGCACCCTGCCCATGGGGGTACCTTGGGCCTACCATAGGGGTATCTTACATGTAAGATAAGGGAAGGTTAGGGCCTGGCAAGTGGGTGTGCTTGCCAGGTCGACATGGCAGTTAACAAACTGCACACAGACACTGCGGTGGCAGGTCTGAGATACCTTTTTAGGGCTACCCATGTGGGTGGCACAATCAGTGGGTGAACACCCACTGCAACGAAAAGATAACTTCGCGGTGCTATTACAACGCGGGTACAACATCGCAAAAGCGTTTACATCGTAAGGCACAGCAACGCTTAGACGTTTACATCGTAAGGCCTAACATCGTAAGCCACAACAACGCAACTTTCCGATAACTTGCTGCAAGGTACCTTCTCTTCCGCTGGCGATTCCTTCACCCCCAATTTCCCTTAAAGCTCTCGTTTTTAGTGCCTATTACATTAAGGGAAGTACTAATTAAAAGCCCTTAAGGCAGCTAGCGAACACACACTGGCAATATGTAAAGTGATACAAATTTAAAGGGACATAATTAAAACGTGTGCATCGAAGGTTTGAATATTTGAGGAGCTAGCTCAGCATTTCATCTTTCAGAGAGGTTGACTGAATGAGTACAGCTGTGGATGGTAACGCGAAAACTCATTATGTGGAAAACCATAACTCGGTGTGGATCATTTCAAGCTTCAGGGGAACCTGTGGAAATCGGTGCTCACCTGCCAGTACTAATTAGTGGTTCTCCCGCCTCATTTATAAGGTGTTGGGAAGTGCTGATTGACTTGTGCCAGTCAATCAAAGACAGTGGCACAACTAGAATTGGGGCAACCCCTTCCATGAATCAAGAGGTCTATGTAAGTCGGTCCTTCTGATAAATATTTCCCCGGCCACTCGATTTAGTAACGGATGCAGAGGGATGTCACTGAGGAAAACCTAAATAAAATCTCATTTACTGACTTTAGGTATATTCCTTTAACCTCACCCGTGCCAGAAGGATCGCAGATATATAGCAATTAATTTTTCACACAAACAGATGAATTCTATGCAGAGGAAAAAGCACTTGATCCAATGGGATGAGTAATGCATTAGTTCCGATGTTATGGCTCCTTATTGTTTTTGCTATACAGCCCTCTTTCTTAATGTTATCTGCATGCCACAGCTTCACCCACAATTTTAAAAACATCAAATCAAATGTAAAAACGCAATCAGGAGATGAATGAATAATTTCACTTTCCATACACAACTAAAAGTTCTTTGTGTGCTTACTATTATGAATTCGACTGCATGGTATCAATATAACATGCATTTTGTTTTTTTTACAGACTTTTATATAGCGCGAACTTGACCCGAATCGGGTATCAGAGCGCTTCACATAGCACCGGTTGCATTACATGAGGACACATTCATTTTTTGTTAGGCACTGGGAGATTAAGTGATTTGCCCAGAATCACAAGATGTTCAGCATCATAGTCGAGACTAGAACCCAGTTCCCCAGATTCGAGGCACACCGCCCTAGCCTTAGGCCAACTCCTCTCCCCCTTGCATTGCTCCATTTTACAAGCACTGTGCAAAGAGGGACCTCCAAGAAGATGTACAAAGGTTGCTTCTTTTCTCCAGATTCAAGTTACACCTGAATGTGGCCTCATAAAAATACATTCTGTCCCCAGCTGGAAGCAGCTGCAGGGACCGCAGACCAACATTGCAGCTTACAACAATGGAGAGTTTACAAAGGAATTCATACCGCTTTGTGGGTCGCCGAAACGCATTTTCGGAACGGGAAAATGCAGCCCTGTTATATGTGTTGTGCTGCTGTGTGAGACGCATTTTGGTGCTCTGCGTGAGTGACTAGAGAAGTGTGCTTTGTTTGTCTTGGGGCAGAGCGCCTAGCAGTATGATGAGAAGGCGGTGTTCGTGATAGGTGTGCAAAATATTAATTTAATTCGCCAGTGGTAATAATTTACTGTCACAGACAACTGGGAAGGTTAGTTGATTGCCTTTCCTGATTGCCAAGACAAATGGTGACTCCTTTGAGTAGGCATGGGGCCAGCTGCACAGAATAGTATATGTGAAGGGGCCCCAGTTTGGAGGAAAAGCCACAAGGGCAAGAAATGTTGTTGGAAATCTTGTAGCTTCTTGATTGGAGATGAAGATAAGCAGTGATGTGATCAGCAAGGCACCACATTTCCCCTATCTTTCAGGTGGGAGAAAAGCAGCATGCATAATATCCCAAAATAGTATCCAGAGAATCTGGCTACTGGAAGCAAAACCCAGGGATATAAAACAGAGTAGCAAGTGGGTTGCAGCGCATCTTCCTCTCAAGGTACAACATCGCTGGAGACACGGTCAGCGACCCCTTTTGTACCCCCCCAATAACTTTTTCACAACAGTGGTTTTTTTTCTCTCGCAGAAATGTAATTAAACAAATTAAACAGTCGGGACGATAGAAATGGAACAATTAGCGTCGTGGGGGCGGCGGGGGCGGGGGTAGAGGCAGGATCACAAGGAACGCGTTGTATTGGCGTACGATTTCCTTGTCTACGAGGTGATGTACTCGCCAATAGGAATCAACGCATTGGCGTTGCAATGCCGTGCGATGTGAAAGTTGCCGATGCTGTGGCATGTGCAATATTATATACGCGTGGTAAAAGCACGCGGCGGGATGGTGTGCGATTTATCGTCATACATCCCAATCAGTGCTGCAGGTCCACTAGTAACATTTGATTTAAAGGCCCTGGCACACTCAGTGCACTTTACTAGGGGCTTACCAGTAAATCAAATATGCCAATCAGGGAGAACCAATTGTGGTAACAATTTACACAGAGAGCATATGCACTTTAGTACTGATCAGCAGTGGTAAAATGCCCAGAGTCCTAAAACCAACAACAACAGGCCAGGAAAAAATAGGAGGAAGAAGCAAAAAGTTTGGGGATAACCCTGCAAAAAGGGCTAAGTCCAACAGCTGGACTCCTGCCTTGCTGTGCTGACCTGCTGCCTGCTGTTCCCGCGACTGGGTGGGAAGGACTGGACCTTCATCACTTAAGCCAGGGTAGAGAGGCCTCCACCAAGGCTGAAAGGGTAGAGAGGTATGCCGGGTGTGGATACGTCCTACCGAGACAAATCACTAACTACTATAAGTATCCCACCCAAGGTATTAATTAAGGGCTCAGTGCTATACTCTTGTGGCGTTACCCGCACATGCAGCCTACATAGAGAAAATCCAAAGTGCGCATGACTGGTTTGGTCAGCCCCAGAGGGTTGACCAAACAGTCAGGGCACTCAGAGTGGGCAAGCCACTCCTCCCCGACCCGCCCACCCGCCCTCCCCCAACTAGGCATACCCTCCTGTCCGCCCCCAACCAGGCATACCCTGCCTTCTGCTTTCTCGCAGCACGAGAAGCAGAAACATAAAATGGTATCTAAAATACCATTTTATGTTTCTGCTTCGCTCACTGCAAGAAAGCAGTGGGGCGACGCTCCTCTGCCCTAATGGAGGAGCCGCCCCTGTAATTGTTCTGTTTTTAAAACATGTGCCATATGACTGTCTCCCTTTGGTGATAATGAGCAATGTCTAATGACAAATTATTAAAGCTGATTTCATGAATCCTCATTGTTCACAATATGTTCAACTAAAGCTTTTGTGCAGTCTTTTCTAATAACGTTTGACCTCTCCTTATGAATTATTCAATGATTGTCTGGATATTCATCCTAATATGAAGATTGCTTAAGCAGCCAGAAATGCGCATTTTAAACTTCTCTAACCTGCTGTCTTAAGACAGCCAGGTTAGAGAAAGCACAGGCCTCCAGTGCTCTTGAGAGCGCTGAGACAGGCCGCGCCATCCAATCCTGGCGTTTCTCTCATGCTGGGTACCAGCATGAGAGCAGCACCAGGGTTGCTTAAGGGAATTTACTGGGCCCGAGAACACCGGAGCGAGGAGGACGTTAGACGTCGGAGGTCGTGCAGCAAGAAGGGTAAGTGTTTTTTTTTAATTTACACACTCCACTCACCTTGCAATCATGCACGCACCAACACCACATACGCCTGCCCCCCACTCTGCTTACATGCCAGCCGCTGCTGTGCTTAAGCTAATACTTCACAAACCACATTTGTAGGTTTGGTGTTGACAAAGAGCTGCTGATTTTATGTACAATATAATTACTCATCGGGACTTTCAGCTATCCCTCTTCATCCTTTGGTCTGTTATTGTGTCACTCACATTTTTCTTCCACCAACTACAGCCTAAAACATGGGGCAATAGGTCAGCCCACACAAATTAGTTCCCTTAAGTGACAAGAGCTACCATGGAGACCATAAAAATAGCTTTTAGCAGTGGTTTATCTAGGTTGCCATGGGCCCCCTTAGTGCACGTGCAAGTAAATTAACTGGCCCTCCTAACTGAAGTGACATCTCGGTTTGTCAGCTTCCCGCGACACTCCTCAACCTCCTGCGACAGAGTCTGTATCTGCCACATCAAATCTCACCACCACTCATGTACACTCACTAGTGTTTTTCCACTCCCGGTGCTACATTTCTGCAGGTCAAAGTCATAACCCTAAAAAGCACTACCAAAGACAATAGATTTGGCCCTTGTAAAGTGCATGCACACAAATCAATCAATCATTTAGTATTTATAAAGCGCTGCTAATCACCCGTGAGGGCATTCAGGCGCTAGGCTGCTGGGGTCAGTAGAAAAGCCAGGTCTTGAGTCTCTTCCAGAAGTCCGCCAGTGAGGGTGATGTCCGTAGTTTTGAGAGGAAGGCTGTTCCAGGACTTGGCCATGAGGTAGGAGAAGGAATGGCCCCCGCTGTGGTTTTGGCGGATGCGCTGTGTCTGTGCGAGGACGATGGATGTAGAGCGAAGTGGTCTGGATGGTTGGTGGAAGTTCAGGCTGTGGTTCATGTGTGCGGGTCCTTGATCGTGGAGGGCTTTGTATACGTGCGTCAATATCTTGATTTGGCATCTTTTCTGGATGGGGAGCCAGTGGAGGTTCCTGAGGTATGGGGTGATGTGGGTCCACTTGAGCAGTTTGAGGATGAGTCTGACCACTGAGTTCTGTATTGTCTGGAGTCTTCTCATGAGTTTGGTATTGGTTCCTGCATACAGTGCATTGCTGTAGTCCAGTCACCTGGTAATTTGGGCTTGAGTGATGGGGAAGCAGGTGAAGGAGACTGCATTGATCTGTTATTTCATGGTGAATTTGCTGTCCAGGATGATGCAAAGGTTGCGGGTGTGGTCTGTCGGTGTGGGAGTGGGTCCGAGTTAGGTCGGGCCACCAGGTGTCGTTCCAAGGGGAGGAGTTGTTGCCAGAGATCAGCACTTCGGTCATGTCAGTGTTGAGCCTAAGACAGTTGGCCTTCCTCCAGTCAGCGACATTCTTCATGCAGTTGTGGAAGTTGGTCTTAATGGTTGTGAGGTCTTCAGAGAGCAAGAGGATGAGCTGGGCATTATTGGTGTAGGATATGACAATGAGATCAAGGGTTCTGATGATGTCGGCTAGAGGTGTTATGTAGGTGTTGAAGAAGGTGAGGTGGAGGGATGAACCTTGAGCGACACCGCAGACGGTGCTCTTGGGTTCGAAGGTGAAGGGGGGTAGGCGGATTCTCTGAGATCATCCCATGAGGAACAATGCTATCCATCTTAATGTGTCTCCCTGGATACCGATGTGATGCAGTCTCTTGATGAGTGTGTGGTGGGAAACCGTGCTGAATGCTGCGGAGAGGTTAAGTAGGATCAGGGCTGCCGATTCTCCCCTGTTGAGTAGGGTGTGGATGTTGTCAGTGGCGGCAATCAGGGCGGTCTTGGTGCTGTGGTTGGTGTGGAAATTGGATTGGGAGGAGTCTAGCAGCTTGTTTCTCTCCAGGTGTTCGGTGAGCTGCTGGTTGATTACATTCTAGACGACGTTTGGAAGTAAAGGGAGCTCTCGAGTGGATGGAGATCATGATGGCTGTGATGTTCTGAGTGGTGATCTGTTCCCATGCTGTGAGTGGCCTGCCCTCACATAGGCACATCCCTCATGCTGCATTCACACAGGCATAGGCCTCACTCTGCACTCACACAGAACAACTTTCAACCTATAGTTCAGTTACCCTGCACTCACAAAGGACAATGTTAATCCTGCATTCATACAGGCACATCCCTCACAATGCACTCACAAAACATGGTGCTCTCCTGCACTCACACAAGCGCACTGCTCACACACAGGAAAGCAACTCAATAGGAAGGAGAAGAGCTTGCACAGGTGGTGGCATAGGAGACACAGGTTGATTATCTGGTTAATTTGTCCACTAGAGTAATTCAAAAGTCTTGAAGCAAGCTACACTGAAGCCAGAATATCCACTGTGGTTAACTAATCTCCCATCAGTCACATATGGATCAGCACTGCAGACTATCTGAGTCTAATCTTTGTGGACTTTTATGATGAAGAGTCTAGGCAAAAAATGACCTCCTACCTGTCTTTTATAGAACAGGGAAGGGTTTTTCTATGTAGTGCAACCATATACTAAAAAAGATAAATAAAAAACAAAATTATAAATATACCAACTAAATATGGAGGGGACTAGTGCTTCAATCAAAATAAAAATTCAAAAAAATAAAGCTTTTCACTGGTCTGCCATCTTGCAACAGATAAAAATGATAGAGTATGCAGAATACCATTTCAAGGTAGGAAAGTTGTGGTCCAATGGCAGTGGAGCTGCTGGTACTCTCACTACTCCATTAGCACTAGTCTACATTTGCAGGTGAGCTGCTAGGGGATGAACTAAAGGAAATATCCACTGAGGTCCAGCATAATACAAAATAAGCAGGCAAAATGCTGTTACTCGGACTACCTGAAATCGTAAATAGCAATGGCTGTCTACTAGGCTGAGCCAAAGATTTTGAACATAGCCAGTGGCTGAAGAGGGCTGATCCACTGCCCAGTTGTATGTATGCTGTTTTGGAGGGATGAACTAATACATGAATGGCACTCTGTCTGATGAGTAACTGAAGTGGGCTAACCTAAAACCCATTTTCTCTAAACAAGATTATGTATTATGAAAACATGAGGCTGGAGAGACAACTAAAGCAGTCTTTTGGTCAGCCTTGAAACACAAAAAAAGATAGAGCACAGGGAAAAGGAGAGCAGGGTGTCCTTGGTTTATTCGGAAAAGACATAAAGCACTGGCCAAGAGCATCACAATGTTCCCTGAAAGGCATGGAAAAAAGACGATACTGTAGGAGCAATGCAAGTTTCCTTTAAAGACATGGAGCAAGTGTGGCAATGTAGAGCAGTACAAGCTTCCTTCAAAGACAGGGAAAAATTGTGGTACTCAGGGCAAGTGCATGCTTGCTTCAAAGACATGGAACAAGTGTGGTATTGCAGATACAGCCAGTGCAAGCTTCATTCAAAAACATGGAACAGGTGTGGTATTGCAGGACCACTGCAAGCTTTCGTCAAATGCATGAAAAAAGCATTGCACTTGGCAGCACCATTTAACACCTCCCTTGGATACAACGAAGAAGCATTTCAGATTAGGTACAAGTGTACAGAACATCACTGAGGTGTATGCGTGCAAGCTTGGCTTACACACATAGCAAGATTTCCACACACAAAACAGGTACAGCACCAGGTAGGAGTGCACTCTTCCCTCAGTAGGAGTCCACTCTTCCCTCACATCCATAGAACATATACTGATCTGGTCAGAAACAATACAAGCTTCCCTCACAAGCACAGAACAATGATAGCATCACACACACACACAATATGCAACATATGGCAGCATTGTATGCTCCCCTCACATGCAGCACAGGTACAAGATGGTCATTAGCAGTGCAGGTTAAGATATCATCACATTCCAAACAGGTATCACATTGGCAGCAGCCTCTAAGATTATTTCAGGCACAGAATACACTGAGTAAATTATAGAAGTTGGTGAGCCAGTGAAGGCTCAAGCCAGATGCTCGGCTCTGGTTCAGCCTGAGGTCTTCTTGCGCCCTCAAGCCCAAAATTAGCTTAGCTTTCTTGTGACTTCTGCTTATTCCTTATGCTCTGTCCTCATGCACAAGGAATGAAAGACAAAGCATTAAAATTTGATGTGAAATGAAAGGGATCCCAATCTAGTGGCTGAATTACACAATGTGAGACCAGAAAACCTGGGATCAATCCAGGCTTGGTCACGTAACCAAATTTTGTGATCCTTGGCAATTATTTTATTTTATTGTGCCCCCTATATTTTCATTATTGCATATAAGAAATCCTTGAAATTCGCAAGGAAGAATACGTAAGGAAGTGTGCTGTACAAAAACCGCTCTTGTGTTTGATCTAATGGACTATAAAACTGCTCCATGTAAAATAGGAATGCAGCCCACATATATGGTGCACATGAAAACTGACTTGTCTCCGAGTTCACGTCTGAGTGGGGAGTGGGAACATGAATGTTTAAAAATGATTACTCTTAATTAATGCCTTTGCATGCAGTGATATAGGTGAAACATTTGTCAAAGAAATATAATGTATTGAATTTTGAAGTCACTTCATCATATTTTTACTTAATATTTGTTGCATGATTTCCATGTTAAAGGTTCCTAAGGATCAGATCATGCTTGGGCTCTTAGTTCCAAGACGGTCTCCTAGGGCCAAGACAAACCCTTGGCTTGCACACTCTACTACAGTACTGTGTATAACAGTTACTTGAGTTCCACCTCTCTCAGTATCTCTCTCTGGGGTGCAAAATCTTGTTTTCTGATATTCTGCTCAGTTTCCATGGGTCCCAGAAGATAACAATTCCTACTTCAGGTTTCAATAAGGAGAAATTGTGCATTAGCGACTCCAAGACGTTGTTTAAAGTTACCTGTGCATTTTTTAGCATAAAATGAAACAAACAATGCTCAAATCATTCATTTTCCCAGTTCCAGCACTCTGTCCTAAGTAAGTCTATGTCCTTTCATTAACTGCTATTGTCTGCCCTCCACCTATCAGCCTGAACGCAGTAATTACTGCAACTGTCCTGTCTTGAAAAGTCACCCAGCAGCATGGGCATAATGTCTTCTTCGACCTCTGCTGGTATCAGGCAGCCATGGCCGAATGGCACACTCTGCACTTACAAAAGTGGGCATGCGCACTGCTCAGCCATTCAGTGCATAGGCAATGGATTCTTCACAGTGCCCCTGCCGGTGCTTCAGAGGATTCTGCTGCATGGAGTCTAAGACCTGCAGCTGAGGGTATCGGACGGAGCTAACAGCAAGGTTCCAGTGCTTTAAAGGCTCCTGTGGTCCTAGTAGGAAGTGATGCTGAAACAATTTTTAGACTAGCAGTGCTGCCATCAATGTTACATCACTTACCTGCTAGGGATTCTGAAAATCCAAGCATCAAACAAAGAACAAGTGTCGCTAATGTACCACGCCCATTCATCAGGAGAGTGGTTAGGGTGTAATATGTAGCTAGTGTTGCATTTAGGAGCACACTGTCACACGTATATTACTAAGGTATGGTGTAGCCACTGTCATTTACAGATGGCACATTTCCCATTGAAATAACTGCTACATTTGCACAGGCATACAATATTACTATTGAAATTATACAGCGCACAAACGATAATGTGTGTCAGGGGATATTTGTCATTTGCACATCATCATGAAACTGTCTTGATTTGTTTTGACCCTGCTAAAAAAAATCCATCATACTTTAGAATTCGAAAAAAGTGCTTCCTTTGTGATTTCCTGTTTAATTATTGTAAAATATTTGTACAGTTCTTTCGAATAAAGTGCTTCATTTGTGCTTTCTTGTTTATTTATTGTAAAATAGTTGTACAGTTCATTTACAGTTTTAAAATGTTGTTGTGTGTAAGAAGAACACAACATCCTACAGCATTTTCATTTCACACCATCAACATTTTCACATAGTTCACATTATAAAAAACCACACACTTTGCAGTACCTGAAAGAAAAGTAAAAAACAGTCTTCATGTTAAAAGAATAAACAGCAATTTGTTAGAAAACTAGACTGAAATTTAACACAAGCAAATGTTACAAGATCAAAACAAAATTTAAGGTAATCGCTAATGCTCGTTTGGCTTCAGGCGGTTATTTAGGCGCCTTCTGAGGGCTCACGGGGCTGTTGTAGTTGGGCCTCCTCCCACCTCTGGACCCCGGTGCATTGTACCAGCTGCACCTCTGGTAGCTACGCCCCTGGCTTTTCACTTTTTTTTTTTAGATTCATGATTGCCCTCAAAAATAGCATTTTACAAAAACGAAAACAAGCACTGAGAAAGCTAAACGGCTGGCGGCCAATGCCTGTCCTCTATGCTTGTTGATATTACAGTGGGCAAAAGTTGATATATTTTAAACATTAATGGAGTTTCTGTCTATCACGTCGCACCTCATTTAACAACATAAAACCATTCATCCATCTCTGGCTCACCTACGAGCACTACTTATCAATCTGAGCCAAATATCTATCAGTATGCCTATGAAGAGTACATACCCCAATGCCAGTAATGTAGTTTCATCAAAAAATGTAATCTCCAAGCAGAGCAGGACGTGTGTTTTGTGGGAGACTCATTTTCTTCAGGTGCAGTACACATATTATTCGCCTGCAACAAACTGACGCCTTTTACCCAAACCCATTACACAGGAAGTTTTTGTGGCTGCTGTAAACAGTGATGCATTTACCAGATGAAAAGTACCACACACTGGTAGAAGAGCCATATATGCTGTAGTGCCAGTATTAAAACATGCAGGAAATAAATATTTGTGCACTACTCTCTGTCTTGGACAAATATTAAGGTCCATATTTATCAAGGTTTTGTGTCGCCCTTGCGCTATGCTAGGGTGCTCTAGGGTCATGCAAAACCTAAGTGAGATTTATTAAGCCACACAAGGCCATCTTGCTTGGCCCTGTGTGGCTTGATAAATCTAGAGTAAAGCAAGGCAGCACAAATCGCTTCCTTGCATTACTCTGTGGCAGGGCATGCCACGGGTGGAGCATGGGTGTTCCCATACATCCACCCAGGGATTTTGGTGTATTCCCAGAGGAAAATGCTTCACAGGATTTTGTTTTGAACAGGAAGGTGACCCTTCCTGCCCAAAAGCAATCCGGCCTACAATGCAGGCACTCTTGCACCATGATGTAAGGGTGCCTGCGTTGGTGCTAGGCAGCCAAAGGTGCACCAGAGCTAGGAAAGGACAGGAACAGTAGCGGTCGGTGGTGGGAGTGCCGCCGGGCGCTGACGTGGGGCGGGGGAGGGGCAGGGTGGGGGTAGTAAACTACGGATTACGGGCGATTACATCCTTTATCCTATCCATCCAACTAGCAGACTCATATGCCTACCACTCCCAATAAAAATGTATAGTTCCCTCTACTAATCTACCACTAATCCACCTTTGGGTTCCAGAGTAGTGTGTGTAGCACCCTCCCCAACGTGATTACCCACCATTGACTATGCCACACACGGGACTTAATTCTGTGTGTCTTTATTCGTCTGCTTGTAACTGCAAACTCAACTTTCTAAAACAAGCTTTCATTGCATTCCTTCGGTCCGCCTGGACCCACTGCGACTCCGTTCTTGAGGCCGCTGCAAATCCGACCAGGACCCCCCATCTTGAGCACCGGGCTGGAGGAAGGAAGCGTGTCCTTCGGTCTGCTTGGACCCACTGCGACTCCGCTCTTGAGGCCGCTACAGGTCTGACCAGGACCCACCTTCTTGAGCACCGGGCTGGAGGAAGGAAGAGTGTCCTTCGATCCACCTGGACCCACTGTGACTCCGCTCTTGAGGCCGCTTCCACTGCTGGGAACTGTTCAGGCCCTGACCTGAGAACCGACTGCATTCCGGAGGCGGGCGAAGTTTCCTTTCACCGATCGGTGGACTTTCGGCTCCGGGACTCTTGTTGTACTGACCGGGTCCCTCCATCTCGCTGACTGAGCTGGATGATGGGAGTGATTGCGCTGAACTTCCAGGATGCACAGCGGGTTTGTTGCTGAGCGCCGAGGTCACCTGGGGTAGCTGTCTCAGTGCCGATCTCAGACTGCGCTCTCTACACTGCTTGGCCTCCGCTCGTCCACTCGCCTGCGTTATGATTTGTGAAATACTGGCGATCTCACACCAACTGTATGGGTCTTGTCCTCGATTAGGGAAAGACCCTTGATCACTGGTGATCTTCTGTACATGCAATGGGAATACTGAGGGGCTGTGCCCGCCCTCTACATGAAGCACCCTGTGGAGACATGCACCGGTAACTCATGGCGGTGACCGGCGCGCACAGTGTTGAGATCTGCGGTCGACTTGGCAGCCCCTCACCGGTTGCCTAATTTGCTTAAGAGCCGGAGCGCACGCTCAATGATTTGATTTACGGGCTACTTGGCGCCCCCTCACCGGTTTACCTCAATCACTTAAGAGCAGGAACCCACGCTCGAGATAGCATTCTCTACGTGAATTGTCAGAATAAGCTGAGTGATCCCCCCGACAAGAGGGTCTCATATTCGCGATAAATTCTGCCTATCTACTAACACTATTATTTTCTTTCATTATCCTTCTGCCGTCCTGATTGCATTATATAGGGAACCTATTTTGGGAATTACACCAGCTGCCCCCCTACTCAACAAAATGGCAGTTTAGTATATACCCATGGAGAAAGGACTAATCCTGGCATGGCTTTAGACAGAAAGATGGAGAAAGGACTAATCATTGTTAGGGCTTAGATTGAAAAGAGACATAGGACTTTTCTCTAAAACCCACCCAAGAGAAAAGGAAGATAGGACTAACCAAAACGGCGCAAACAGTCATTGAAATAGGACTACATCCTAAGACAACCTACTAATGGAAAGTGCAATAGGACTACCTCCCAGGATCAGTCATCTGCAGCAAAAGATGCGGCCATCTTGGACTACCTTTCAAGATCTGTCACCTGCAGTAAACGTCGTGGCTATCTCCTCTCCTCTCTACAAATACTCAGGTGAGAGTTCCCCCTCCTACCTAGCCCTACCTCATCATTCACAAAGTTCGATCTTGGTGCCTTCTATGTACACCTGAGCCAGTCATATTTCACCCCCCTCTCCCTCATCCCCCCTGCTTATACACTTCCCCATCTCACGTTTTTACATCAACCTATCCATGCCCATCCCCACCTACTCTGACTATTCCCCTATCTAAGACCACCTTTTCCTCCCCAACCTCACCATCACTTAACCTCATCCTTCTCCCACAGTCTCCCCCTTCCCCTACTCCCTCACCTTACCTCACATTACCTCAACCATTCCCCATAACCATCTCCACCCCCACATACAAGCGCCAACTACATTATGGAACACACGGGATGACATACCTATACCATTATATACCCCCCCAACCTTTAAAAAAAAAACAGCCAAATGCTTTAAACATAATCTGTTAAAATCACATCCCGAGACATTCATCTCAGATCCCTACTTCTCAACAAACAAAGGTTACATAACCAATGACATCATCTTTTACACTAAGCGAAGAGCCCAATGGAGGAAAGCCTTTCTCGCCCTGTTCTCGATCTCCTCCACCAGGAAAACAGCGCATGGCCTTACTATCTCTATCATCCCTTGCACATTCTAATTCTACAAAGCCACTACAACAATCACCATTTATCATAATGGGATCATCCTCATTCATTCTTCGGACCGTAGCGTAAACCTACTAGATAACATCTTTCCTCTCATTAAGGAAAAAGTTATAAGACCCCATCCTCCCTCCCCAATTGATCCCAATCTTAATCAGCTTCCTAACTCCCCACATGTTTCCCCCTCAGGAGATTCTCCTCTTTTGACCCAACCTACATTTACACTCACCCTAGAGCCAACAGACACCCCTGGAGATGACACACATTCCCTTAATTCCTACTCTACACCTAGCACCTCTAACATCCACATGTCCCCACCCACACTTCACATCCAGCCGTTCCACACCCTTTCATCTCCCGCCATTACACCGCCCCCCTCCCAGGTCAACCTTCCGGACAGCCCGCAACACAACTACCCAGCTCACATTTTCCCTCTAAACCTCATACATGATCTAAGCACAGCTCCACACACAGTCCAATCATTAAACACGTCACCACCCACACCAGACCCCAGACTTGATGAGATCATATTATTACTTCAACAAGTCAAAGAGGACCTCCAAACTATACGTGACCTGATTACTCTTCAACCCAAGATCAAACTATTTGAACAAGAATCCAAGACCAACCCCCACAATACTCACTCCAAACTCTCCACACAGCTGCCTGCACGCCCTCAGATACATGAGCCCCTAAGGTGGAGAACAGTACTTCACCTGAATGCCTCAACCCGTCCTATCCGAAGGAAAAATCCCTTATCGGAGATAGATACACTCTCCCTACTTCGATCCTATGATCACCCCTAACACAACTCACTCAGACATACTTCCTACACATTCACTAAATCAAACCATCCCCACCAATACTCACAGAATGTCAAAACACAATTCTAGAGGCATAGTTGAAAACAACCTGACGCGAGTCCCCCTCACCCAAGAGTTCAACCCTAATTCCATCAAGCCGCATCTTAAATGTATACTGCTAAACTATAGATCGGCCGCAAGACATGCAGCTAACATAGCTGACCTCATACTCACTCATGAACATGACTTACTAATCCTGACCGAAACATGGTTAAATAAATCATCTACGCCCATCCTCGACATATTGGTACCCCCAAACCATAACATCACCAGACTAGACAGAACTGATAGGCCAGGTGGCGGCATCGGCTGCATACATCGGAACAATCTCTCAGTTAACTGCTCCCACTCACCGGTCCTATCATCTTGTGAATACCTGTGCCTAGACATCACAAATAATAACAAACAATTGTGCTCACTGCACACATTTTACCACCCCCCAGGGGACAACCTCACCTTTATCGAACATCTCATGGATATTGTATCTACAAATGCTGGACAACAAAATATGCAAATATTCCTCGGAGACCTCAACCTCCACTGGAATTACCTTAATGATTCTGCAGTCATCAGCCTCAAAACCTTCCTCTCAGACCTTGACCTCACCCAATTCTGCAACAGCCCCACATGATAAAGGCTCAATTCTAGACTTAGTCATCTCCAAAGCTGAAGCCATTCAGTTGGAAACGATCCTCCCCTGTGATTGGTCTGACCACCACATCATCACTTTCTTCATCAATGAATCAGTAAAATCTCACTCTGCCCAACCCACGAGACCCAAAATCTGGAAGAGAAACCTAAAAAATGTCGGTGCAGATCTAGTCACAAACTCCAGCCCTAACATCCTGCTTCCCCCCGAAGATCTATCTGATGTGCAAGATCTGACCGATCACTACTTCTGCTCCATAAACAAGGTCCTAGACAAAGTCGCTCCCTTACTATTGAAAAGAGCCTCTACAAAAGATTCTAAACCATGATACGATGGCAGACTTAACGAGGACAGAAGATCCCTTAGATTAATCGAACGACGATGGAGGTCAGCGCCTTCTTCAGATCACCTCAAGTTGCTAAAACCACGAGAAACTCCTATTACAGAAAGATCAGACAATCAAAAGCAATCTTTTTCAGTAATCAATCAGACCAAGCCAAGAACCGCCCCAAAAAACTATTTGAACTAATCAAAACACAATCTAAGGGCGTACCTCACCCCCCCAAACTAACCCAGACTCACTACCCAATTGCGAAGAATTTGCCTCCTTCTTCTTGTTGAAGACAGAAAACATAAAATCGGACCTGCTCATCTACTTAACAACCCATTCTGACATTCACATGGACACTTCATCCCCTCCTCCTGGAGCCCAACTGATATGTTCCCCTAAGTTTAACCTAAAAAACAACGCCTCATGGTCCTCCTTCACTACATACAGTGAAGAAGTCATAACCCCTCCAACCACTTCACAGACCCCCTTCCCGCAAATCACATAAAAGACTTCATTCCACTGTTACGGCCTCTATGGACCAAGATTATAAATACCTCTCTCCTGCAAGGAATCATCCCAGATATCCTTAAATCGGGGCAGGTATCCCCCATCTTAAAGAAGCCAACGTCCGACCCTTCGGACTTAAATAACTACCACCTAATATCCAACACCCCTACTCTGGCCAAACTAGTAGAAAAATGCGCTCACACACAGCTTTAGCAAACACATTGACCATTTCAACCTGCTTAATCAATACCAATCAGGCTTCCGCACAGGGCACAGTACTGAAACAGCCATAACCCACATAATAGATGATGCTCTAAAAATCCTCGTTCAAAATGAAGCCTGTCTGCTAATCTTGCTTGACCTATCCTCAGCTTTTGACACCGTCAAACACGACAACTTTCTAGATCTCCTGAAGCACAGAATGGGACTATCTGGATCAGTTCTAAACTGGTTCTCCTCATTCCTTCAAAATAGATCACAAAGATTCAAGGTTAATCAATCCTTGTCCAATCCCATCCCAGTCACTTTAGGAGTCCCGCAAGGATCTTCCCTCTCTCCTACACTCTTCAACCTATTCATGCAACCGCTCACAGACATCCTCAGCTCCTCTAATGTCCAATATCACATGTACGCTGACAATACACAAATATACTTAAAAATCCATTCACTAGAGGACATCAAATCTCTCAACGTAACGCTACAAAAAACTCAGACCTGGCTGGCTGAAAACCATCTGAAATTAAACACCCTCAAAACTGAATTCCTCCTTATCGCTCCCCCCAACCAATCGACCATCATCCTTGATTGGCTGAAACACCTCACAGCACTCAACTGCCAACCTCTTATTATCGACTCAGCGAAATCACTGGGAGTAACTCTCGATAAAATTTTAAACATGCAGAAACACGTTAGCAGCGCAACAAAAGGAGCAAACTTTCAGATGAACACCCTGAGAAGACTAAAACCCTTCCTCCCTGCAAATGACTTCAAACTAGCAGTTCAAGCTCTAGTACTCCCTAGAGTCGAATATGGGAGTGCTTCTCTTTGCGGGCTCCGCAGAGCGACGACGGCCCCCCTAAGAGCCTCAATCAACTCAGCTGCTAGACTCATCACTGGCTCCAAAAGAAAGTGCCACATCTCCCCTGACCTTAGAGCCCTCAACTGGCTACCTTTCGAAGCCAGAGTTCAACTAAAAATCGCATGCATGACGTACAAGGCCATACATCACAACACTCCGAGTTACCTGGCACAGAAATTGGTACTTTTTTGTGGCAACAGATCCTCCAGAAGCGCCAGTAACCTTCTACTGAAACCACAACGATTTTCCAAGAAGAAAACATACAACTGGGCCTTCTTGGGGATTGCTCCCAGGATTTGGAATGCACTACCTCCAGAAACCAGACTGAATCCCTCTATTGTATCGCTCAAAGAAGAAGTGAAATCTATTCTCTTATCCAAATTCACATGAACTATTTTTATAACGTCTAATACTATTGTTTGATATGCACGGAACATTTTTATTTCTCGTAAAAGGGTTTTGTTTACTATAGCTGCTTGTAAAGCGCTCTGATGCCCGCAAGGGTCTTGTCCGCGCTATATAAAACCTTCAAAATAAAAAAATAAATAAATAAAAAATAAAATTCTGATCTGACACCCACGTCACAGCTCTATGGAGTCCGTTAGGACCCAAAAGGCTAAAGGCTTCCATCATAAAACTCCCAAGGCACTACATCTCTCCCCCTCTGTTAAATAAAAGATTACATTTTTTTTACAAATCAGTATATATATATTTGTAAAGTTACATCTCTTCAATCAACCTTCTTAGCACTTTAACTATTCAACCTGATCTGATTACTGGAAGCTGGTGAAGAAGTAACACCAGACACTAAGTTTTCAGGTTCAGTCTTTCCTTCACCATCTCGATCAGAATACTGATGAATCAACTGCTGAAAGTGAAAAGAGTCTCGGGTAACAGACTTTCCAGGATGCTGAGCAGTCACCATGTGTCCCCTAAGGGACACTACATGGAAAGGTTCAGCATGATATGGAGCATCAGATTTCCTTCTTCGCATTTGTCGGGCGATCACTAAATCTCCTCTCTTAAACTTGATGCTCTTTGCATGTCGCCTCTTGTCTGCATAGGCTTTCATTATCTGCTTGTTAACCAAGTCCATTGTACAAGTGGGGTTCTCATTTCCTTCTCTTTTGTTGGTCCATTGAGGTAACTTGGTTGTCATTGTTCGCCCGAACATCAAAGTCGCAGGCCTTTCGCCTGTGGTCGAGTAAGGTGTTGAACGATAGGCTCGTAGGTTAGAATTCAATAGTTTTCAAACTGAGCCTCTCGAGATTTTCACACTGAACTGCTTTCTTTAGCATACTCATAAAACACTCAACTAGTCCGTTGGCCTGCGGCCATAAAGGTGTACTCTACTGATGCTTTATGTTCAGATGCTCTAGGAAATCCTTGAATTCTCGACTTTTAAAAGGTGGGCAATTATTAGACTTCAAAATGGCTGGAACGCCCCATGTCGCAAAGATGCCATCCAGTCTCTCAATAATTCGCTCGTGAGTTGTGGATGAGAGATCTTCTATTAATGGAAAATGTAAGTACACATCCACAATTGCCATAATATTGTTGCAGGGATTCTGCTCAGGAATAGAAGTATGCTTAGGACCATAGAACATCAGTATGTAGGGTACTGAGTAAACATACCACATCAGTATCTATGAGTCTGGGGCAGACTAGCTATAGTGCCTCACTTGTCCTCCTACCCTTTCCAGAGAGACAAGTGATTTGGCTCCCCAGATCACAAGACTCCCGACCCTCTTACGGATAGCGGTAACAGGACACACCCTTTCGTTCTCTCACTCATACTTGTCCACAATAAGATAAAAAAAGAGACACGAAGAAAGTTTACAATGTTTATTTAAACTATCTTGCTCTAAGATGCAATAATTGTGCCACAATTATTAAACAAATACCTGTCAATAATGTCAACAACATGGTTAATAAACCATATACAATAAAGAGCCCTTCCATTTCTGATAGAGCAGAGGTATTTATGACAATTAACACATAAATGATTTGTGACACTACTTTACATGGAAATGACAAAACGTGTGTTAGACTTCACATTTCAAGAAACTACAAAATTCAGTTCTGATTTAGATACTGCATCGTAAAAGCATGCAGAATGTTATAAGTAGTTTGTGTTACATTTAACATTCAATAAGTAGATGTGAAATTTGAACACTTTAATGACGTGATCTTGTGATTAGATAAAGTGATAATAATGATAATACAGAAATTCATATGTGAGAATTAAATGCTTCATGTGTTAAGGATGAATAGTATATTAGAATGTGTAACGTGGGCACTGAAAATGACAAAAGAAAAGTAAGCGCTACACGAGTTTATGTTAAAATTGCATTTCGGTAATCTTATCTTTGATGTGCCTTTAAACATGTATGCTTTAATATCATATAATGTGCAAAAGAAAAGTACAAAATTATATGTGAGTGATACATTTAAAAAAATGTATGAGTACCCTATACTTACATGAATTAATTGCAACCCTATTGAAGTGATATTAATATGTTTAATTGAAAGATTAATACATTATTCCATGTAATGTGAGATTCATATTTTAGCATAATTTCATCGTGTATAAGCTGTGATTCATAAGGGCCTCAACTTTGCTTCTTTTCCTAATATGAATTTATGAACTGAATAGTCTGAAGCTTTTCGTAAGGTTACCACTTGTGTTCTAACTTACAATTGATGTCATTGACATTTGTAGCACACTTGATTATACTCGCAACAAAAGTGCTACATCCTGGAGCAAATGCTTGAGAACTGACAGACAAAGGATGAGAGCATAAAGTCGTCTACTCTCTGAATGCTACAGTGATCGTATGACTAAACTAAAATGGTTCTAAGGAAATCAGGAGTAATGGATTACTTCATTCTTCTGGATCTGCATACTTTTTGCCTATTACATCATCTCATCGTATCGAGGATGATGGGACAGAGTGGTCTGACAAATTCGGTGTTGTCAAGGGTTGTGAACCTGGAATTGATGGATTATAATTGCTCAGATTTTGGAACTAAAGGGGCGGCACCCTTACCCATTTTGTGGCTTTAAGCCTGACAATTTGGACTTCCAGAAACAACGTAAACTGTGACGGAATACTGCGATCTGCTGCCGGCTGGTATGCTAGCATAGTGGAACCTTTCCAGCTGAAAGGGTTTGCGTCAGAACAGCTGTGGCATTGACGCTGCAGTGTTGGACTGAGGCAGATATTCTGTTTTAATGAACTGGAACTGGTCATTTTAAACTTACTGAACACTCCTGAAGGGTTGGTATGAGACGCAACTGATTTCCTCTGTTGATCAACTTTTGTTAAGATAATAATCTCCCTTGGCTGAGGAAGATCAAACCCTTTATATCTGGTTCTCGCAGAGTTTGCTAATGCTTTGTTAAACCTGATCTAATTTGAATTTAGGACTGTATGCCATGAAATTTGAATAGAATACAACATTTAAGATTTAATTAACTCTTCTGATTCTGACTTATTATTTGTTTGTGGCTAAAACTCATTTTGATTTGGTGATTTAATCAGAAAACAGATGTGGGAATTTTGAATGATATGCATAATAGTGTATGTTAACAATTATCTTATTCCCGGTCCTCATTTGATAATTGCTCATCCTCTAAGTATTCCAGTCGCTTCCAGCACAGAACAAGATCCATCGGAGGACAGTAGAGATTTCATATGGTAGCTTGGGTTAATATGGGATAGGAGAAAATTAGACAAATGATAGTTCAATCAAAAGGGCTCAACACGTTTACGCTACAACAGTTTTTCTGGTAGTGTGTCGGATGGTTAGCTGTCTGACAAAACTGTGATATAAGGGGGATGCATATTGAGGTCCCTATAGATTTATCCAAAACCCAAGTTCAGAGACATTAGACCGAGTGCCAGTTCTGAAGAGAAGATGATGAGGCAATGAGACAAGTGGTGTGAGTGTTAATAGGGTTGTGTAATATTGCTGCTTTAATGACAATCACGATATTGGGGGATTTCAACCATCATCTGGAGTTAAGTACCAACTCAGACACTGCCAGTCTCCTGGACATTGCAGCCTCATACGGTCTCATTCAATTAGTGTCTGAACTCTACCATTCAGCTGGCCACACGCTAGATGGAATATTTACTAATAACCCAGATATTAGCTTGACTAATACCTTGCCACTACCCTGGACAGACCATAGGGCGATCCATTTTGAGATGAAAACTATAAAGCCCATCTCGATCCCTACTAGATCTTCTAGGGTAAGGACTCGCCGGTGGAATAAGATTCAAGGGAGTGACTTAGATCATGCCCTTAATATCTGCCCCCCCCGCATTGGTTAGGGATAATGATGAAGCAGCGCAACAGTTTGATGACTGGATTCGCTTAGCAATTAACTGTGTAGCGCCTGAAACAACCATCTCGGTTAAGAGAGGCTCAGCAACTGCGCCTTCGTATGGGCCAGACCTTAAACGTATAAAGGTCAACTGTAGGAGAAGTGAACGAATCTGGAGATTGGACTACAGTAAGGAGCATAAAGTGGCTTACAATCTACAGCTAGAACAATATAAGGAGGCAATTATTGAGGTAAAACGTGCCTATTTTACGACTAAAATTGAGGCTGCTCGTAATTCCTCCAAGGAACTGTTCAAATCTATTCAAATATTAGCCAAATCACAACTGGCTAATCAGTTCAGACCGGACCAAGCCTTATGTAACAAACTGGCTATTTTCTTTCAAGACAAGGTGCAAACAATCTATAACGATCTCCTTAATACAGCTGGTGCTACGGATGGCGGTAACAGTCCATATACGGAGGAGAAGGTAGATCATTGCCAGCTTACCTGTTTCAGGACGCTTTCCCATGAGGAGGTCAACAACCTCCTCCTATCCATAAAGTCAGGCTCGCACAATGATCCCTGTCCTCCGGCCACCATGCACCTAGTGTCTGGAAACATTAGCACACACTTAACCCCTTTGTTAAACCAAGTTATAGAGTCTGGTATTTACCCCTGGAACTGGAAAAAAGCATGTATTAGGCCGATCCTTAAAAAGCCGGCCCTTGATCCAACTGAGACAAAAAACTATCGTCCAATTTCAGGGCTGCCGGTGGCGGCCAAAATTCTTGAAAAAGCAGTCAACAAGGAGTTAACTCACTACCTTGAACTCAATGATCTGCTTGACACTACACAGCACGGCTTTAGGCCATGCCACTCCACTGAGACGGCCCTGATAATGGCAACGGAGGAGATACGGAAAGTGATGGATGGGGGGGGCAGAGCTGTTCTCATTCTCTTGGACCTGTCAGCAGCATTTGACACCGTGAATCACATGGTGTTAGTGCAGCGGCTGAGGGACATGGGAATTGAGGATACAGCTCTGGCCCTTCTCTCCTCCTTCCTAGAAGCAAGGGAGCAGACCATACATTGGGATAATTTACAGTCCGACTCCTTCCATCTCCTGTGCGGAGTACCGCAAGGTTCGGCCTTGTCCCCAACGCTTTTTAACATATATGTTACCCCCCTGGCCGTACTCATCAGAAAGCACGGCTTTACTCTGGTTTCGTATGCTGATGATTCCCAGCTTGTAATTTCTGTGTCTAAACAACCAGAGATAGTCGCCAAAGGCTTTCATACGTGTTTGACAGAAATTATGTGCTGGATGAGCCGGAACTTTCTTAAGATAAACACTGATAAGACGGAGGTACTGGAGTTTGGAAAGGGTCTTTCACTGTGGAATAAAACCTGGTGGCCGACAGAGGCAGGTGATTGCCCGTGCACCACCGAGAAGGTCAGGAACCTGGGAGTGATCTTTGATTATCAGCTCAATTTCTCAGCCCAGGTCAACCGTCTGACCTCCTCTTGTTTCTTCCTACTAAAGTGTTTATGAAAGATTTTTCCCTTCATTCCAGGGGAGCTTAAAAAAACTGTCGTAGTAGCGCTCTTGCTTTCGAAATTAAATTACTGTAACGCGCTTTTCATGGGCATTGATAAGTCTCAGATCAGGAAATTGCAATCACTGCAAAATGCTGCAGCACGATTGTTATTACATATCCCCAAAGGCCACTCTACCTCGGCAGGCATAAGGTCTCTCCACTGGCTCCCTGTCCAGCAACGAGTGGAATTCAAGGCTCTTTGTTTGGTGCACAAGGCTCTTTATGGTGGAGGGGCGGAGGAGATCCAGAAGGTGTTTTCATGGTACTCTCCATCCAGAACTCTCAGATCTACAAACACAGGCCTCATCCACACCCCTAAAATCCGTAGAGCAAGATGGGGGGGTCGGAGTTTATCATTCTGTGCAGCCAAGCTATGGAATCAAATGCCTTTTAGCATGCGACTCCAACTGAATCGGTTGCTGTTTAGGAAAACGCTGAAGACCTGGCTGTTCCCTCAAGACTAAAACTCAATTCTCCGGTCTTACAACTTAATCTCCTCCTGTTCACACACAGCGCCAAGACGCCGCGGCATTTGAGCGCTCTATAAATATCTAGCCTATCCTAATGTATTACTAATGAGAATTGGTAGAGTAATGTTTTAGTTCTTAATGTTGAATAAGGTGTTGTTGAATTGAAGTTGTTATCAGGTCCGAAGTGGCCTCCTAAGATCCCGGAATATACACCTAAGGGTGCTCTCAGTGTGGCATACGCTGAGTAAATTTGTCTGCTGTTCTGAAGGTGCTGTGCGTGAGACATCATCGGCAGTACCACCAGAGAAGGGAACTTTGTGAGAGTGTGAAATTAAAATTGTTGGGATTCTTCTCAAGTACACAGAGATTAATCGTAAAGGATTTTAGGTGAAATCGCGCTGGTCGAGATTTTGTTTAGGTTGTGTGAATAAATTCTGGTCATATGGAGATCTACAATTTCTTTTAGTGGAGCAGAAAAGAGTTTAATTGTGATTAGCGAGTTGTTTAAGATCAGAGTTTGAACAGGTTTAATTGTAAAGGAGGGGTTAGTTGCTGCGAGGAGTTGCTTTGACAGCATACAGTGTTGCGCTGTGATAGGACAGTTGGTGTGAAACTGCGCTGGGATTGGTTGGGAGTGTTTTTAGAGAACTGCACAGCAGTTGGGAGCTAGAACAATAATAAGGAAGTGTCTTTTGGGAAGACAAGTGAAATAATTTGTAAAGAACATTAGAAATTGTATTCAGAATCATGAAAAATTTAAAGAGTATAAAAACATTGATACATGGAGAAGTGCCTGTACCTACTAGAGATGGGGTACCGATACCACCTAAAGACACGCCTGCTTTGTATATGACTTTAGAGAAAGGTTATCATACGTGTACATGGTTAGAGAATTGGAGGAAGTATACTGGGAAAGATGGACCTTTAGCTTTCTCTCAATATGGTACCTTCAATGTACGAATTCTCGAAAATGTAATGAGACTAATGGATGATATTAAACCGCCACTAAGACCTATGCAATTTGAAGCTCTTGGAGAATGAGAACATGTGGCCCATCTAAAGGAGAAACAGAAATATCAGGGAAGATATAAGAACACCTTGGTATGTAGAGGCTAAGTGGGATGCTCAGCAGAAAATGTAGAGAAGGGATATTGTAGAGGGAGCACGAATGTATCCGGTATTATTTGCAGAAAATAGTGAGGGGGGAAAATCTAAAGAAATGAAAAAAACAACTTCTTGAGAACTCTCAAGTCTTTACGCTAACTGATGAGAGTGGTGATGAGATTGACGATGAGTTTCTGACCGAGTTATTAATGAATTGACCTCCACCATATATTGAAGAACAGTCACAGACAGGGTCAAATCCATTAGTGGGAAATCAAGCAGGTGCACCGTCACTGCCAAATAGTTTAAATCCTACACATCTTTTTCTGGTTAAAGAGCAAACCCCCAGAGGAGCAGGGTTTAATAACCCCATAGTACTGAATGCTCCACTTGCCCTTTCAGTTCCAGTAACCATAGGACCTGTGGTTCCTTTGCATCAATCAGGTATGGGAGGACAACAAATACATACCTTAACCGTTCCCACTGGATTGGGGGGGGGGAAATATTATTCCACAGGGATTGAGTAGAGATCAAATGAATTCCAATTTGACACTTACACATGTTAATACCTCAGATCAAGGAAATGAATCAGGAGTTAGTGCAGAGACAATTTGTACTACTGTATCACATCATCAAGTGAGACCGACCCCATTATCTAGTACTGTAGAGGGAATTATGGAGACTCCCAATAGAGGACCACAAGCTATGACAGGAAAAACTTTACAAATGTGAACTCGAGGTTCTGAAACCCATGTTACTCCACGAGTGGAGGATCACAAGAGGGTGTACTAAATCAACCAATAGAGCCTACCCCACAGGAACTTGATGATTGGATTAAGAATATAGTTCCTTCTACTTTTGACATGGGCACAGAAGATCAGCGAACGAAAACCCACAAGATGTAGCGAAACTTAAAGTGGAGTTGGAAGAAATGATCTTGGGAACTATTAGTCCTAGAAGGGTCGTTAGCTATCGGGATGATGAATTATTATTTGTATGTAAAGACATTAACAGGAGAGCTAGAAATACTCATAAAAAATTGACTGAAGTTGCACAGAAATATGGGGTAGACATACAAAAGTCAAAAACATTACAAAAGAATTATCAATTGGACTTCAGTGATAAGGATCTTGAGAGTCCAAAACCCTCAGGCAAAAGAGTACAGATGAAAGAACTGCTAACAACTCTTAGGAAATGGGGTGAGCTGGAAATATGGGAAGGCAGATGGGCTAAAAAGAAGGAAACAAAGAAAGCAACTATGCCGATGTATCCAATGTTTGAGGGGGAAACAGAAAATGCAGAAACAAAACTATTTCCAATGAGAGAAATGCAGGAGGAGGTTATGCTCATGTTCCATGGACTAGACCTGATATACTGTCCTTTACAAATGAGTTCCCAAAACTAAGAGAAAAAACCTTTGAATGGTATAGACATGATGAGAGGTTTGTGAAATTTTCGAAGGTTTTATTAAAGGATTTGGATACCTTGTTTGACATTGTGGTTCCAAGTGATTTATAGACCGAATGTAAGATTGCTGTAGATTGACCAGAAACAGAACCTGCAAGAGATCCGAGAACTGGTGCATCATCACCTGAAGTAATGAAAAAATACAATCAGGTCATTACTTAATTGAAGGGGAAAATGTATCCAAAGGAAATTGATTGGGTAAGGATTGATAGACTAACACAAGAATTGAAAGAGACAGTGCATGCGTACAATGAGAGATTTTTAAAGGCATTTAAGCAATACAGTGGAATGGAAAACATGTCAGGAAAACATATGGGACAATTCATATATTGATTTGTGTATCGATTATGACCTGAAATAAGTGCTATGCTACAGCAGCATTTGATTTGTTGGCAGAGCAAACCCATAGATGAGTGTGGGAAGATAAGCGAGGGAGCCATATTCTTACCCGATTTGGGGGGCCCGCCCTGTAGAAAAATAGTATCCTCTGGTCTCCTATGCCCGAAAGGAGGCGATCCGATGGCGGAGGGAAACGACAAGACACACCCCCTTTCCTATTTCCCTACAGCGGGACATTGACCCGGGACCGGAAGTGGGAGGAGATGACCCCGGAAGTCCGTTCCCAAAACCAATGAAAGAAGACGGGAACGAGGAAGGATTGTCTTGGACCAACTCCGGGGTGAGAGCAAGCAGGAAGTCGGACGAGGAGCGGAGAAGCGAAGAAGGAGGTTACGGGAGGAAAGACGAGGAGAAGCAGAGGAACGACGACGACGACATCGGAGAAGACGAGGAAGTGGAAGAGCGGTGGAGCGAGGAGTGGTGGTGCCCACCGGAGGACGCTGGAGAGTGGCCGCAACTCAGGAGAGTTGCAGCGGAGCCGGTGAGTGACCGCATCTCAGGGGACAGTGAGGGAGGGTACAAGGGAGGTGGGAGGTGGGGTGAGGAAGCGGGGCACGGGTAATACTCACACAAAACCCCCAATCTCACAGGTGTGTTATGCGACTCCGATGCTTGGGGATTTCGACGTACGCTCTCACCCCTCCCCGATTCACTGAGCACTTCCTATCCTCATCTGACCTGATTACCTTTCACGAGAGTCTACCCTGCTTCGGACGTTATCTCTGCGACACTTGGGTGTGGTGACGGACATACCAGCTACTGGTATTTCTTATTTGATTTAATCCCCCCCCCTCCCCGAACAGTGATTGACAGCTCCCTCTTCTCCTCTCTTATGAGCCTCCGGAGTTACACACACCAGACGGAGAAGCCGGATCCGACCCTACAACCCAAAGCCATCAAGACGGATCAACGGGAAGAGAGCAACGGAACACCAGTCATACCCTCTGCTCCCTCGATCTTTGTTAATAAAAAGCCCACTTTTGGAAAATACATTCAGCCTCCGCGTCTGCATATCCGACCTGCCCTCCCACAAGTGGTGTCAGAAGTGGGATTGGAAGGAGACATGGAGGCGGCCCTAACGAAGATGGCGGAAAACCAGGAACATTTGGGCAAGGTGATGGAACGCTTCTTGACCGTAGTCGAAGAGGATCGGGGGAAGCTGCAGCAAGTACTCACAGGACAGAGCCAAACCCATGGAGCTGCTATGGACAAGATCACTGAGGCCCTCGGACATCAGAGAGGGCCCACTACACTCCCTTCAGTGGTTCTGCAGCGGTACGTGAGTGGGGAGGACCCTGACTATTTCTTTAACAACTTCGAGCGAATGGCCGCCGCGGCCTCCTGGCCGGCCGAGAAGTGGGGCCAATATCTGGGTCCTCTCATGTCCGGCGACTTACAGGCCGCCTATCAGGCCGCAACAGCCCAAGGCATGGTTCCCTATGCCGACATAAAACGCTGCATCATGGAACGATTGGGGGTGGACGACGAAACGTATAGAATGAAGTTACGCCAGATGAAAGAGGGACCCCAGGAGACACCTAGGGCTCTGTATTACAGGGTTAAAGATATGGCAGACCGCTGGTTGAAACCAGCCACTACGGACAAGGATGGGATCATGGCCAAAATATATCTAGAGCAATATCTGTCCTCCCTTCACCCGCCCATTCAGCGGTGGGTACGACAACAAGCCCATCTAACCCTTGAAACAGCGGTGGAAATCGCCAGTGCGTACAACCGAGGTCAGGAGATCCAAAAGGGGAGGGAAGATCCACCCGGGAGACCAGGGGGAATGGGTGTACATCGACTTCCCCGTCCGCCTATGATGAAGAAGCCGGAACCTGTCACCATCATACCCGGGACATCAATAGCACGAACCCCCCCTATGGGACGCCAATGTTTTCATTGCGGAGGGATGGGACATATCGCCCGGTTCTGCCCCCAAAAAGAAGAACAGATGGAAATAGGGATGGCCCGCAACTACTATTGCTCCTCCTCGAAAAGCGGATCTCCTCCCTATCATTGTACCGTGTTAGTGAATGGACGTCCGGTTACCGCGTTGGCTGACATAGGTTGCCTACAAAGTGTGGTTCGACCCCAAGACCTTGGACCCGGACTCGGTCCGATCGATGGAACAGTCGCCATACATTGCGTTCATGGTGACACCAA
The DNA here is from genome assembly GCA_963921515.1 of Calotriton arnoldi. Classification (NCBI taxonomy): domain Eukaryota; kingdom Metazoa; phylum Chordata; class Amphibia; order Caudata; family Salamandridae; genus Calotriton; species Calotriton arnoldi. The sequence goes on from CAWUFW010000339.1 coordinate 3,441,001, forward strand.
GCCGTACCCCACAACGCACGTACAGATACAACACCCTCATGACCCGGGAACCACTCTGAAGGTGGGACTCATCCCCCGTCTGCCGGAACAAGCCATCCTCGGGAATGACTACCCCGTCCTAACGCGGTTGCTGCACAGGGCCGCCCCAGAAGAAGAAGAATGGTGGACCACGGCGCCCTTTTCCCAAGAAGTCGACAAGGAGTGGCCCCCGTCGAAACCCCGGAAAAGCCGAAAACAGAGAAGGGCAGAAAAAAGGAGTAACTCGTTAGTTCTACCAGTCCTACAAGAGGAGAACCCCTGGGAAACCGACAGAAGTTTCCATGCGACACAAAGAGAAGACCCCGTTCTACAAGAAGCCTGGGACAAGGCCCTAGTGGGCGAAGACCCCCTTCATGTATGTCCATACTTCTTTACGAGAAAAGGGCTGTTATATAGGAAAGGGAGTCCCTCACAAACACCCCAGTTGTTAGTTCCAGGCCCGTTCCGAGAGAAGGTATTATTCCTGGCCCACAGTCACCTCTTGGGGGGGCACTTTGGTAATGATAAAACCGAAAAACACATCACGGAGCGGTTTTACTGGCCCGGCATATACCAACACGTTAAGAAGTATTGCCGAGAATGTCCAATCTGCCAGAAAAACAATAAGTACCGTCCTCCCCGAGCCCCCCTGCGACCTCTACCTATCATAGGTGAACCCTTCCACCGAATAGGGATGGACATAATCGGCCCATTATTGCCTTCTAGAAGTGGGTGTCGTTATGTTCTCGTGATGGTCGATTATGCCACCCGTTTTCCGGAGGCCATACCGTTGCGTCGCCCAGACGCACCTAATATTGCTAAAGCGATGATAACAGTATTCTCACGGGTGGGATTCCCAAAGGAGATCCTAACGGATCAGGGAACCCCATTCGTGTCTCGGCTCATGAGGCAGGTATGTGTCCAGTTGGGAGTGAAGCAAATACGAACAGCGGCATATCATCCCCAGACGGATGGTTTAGTCGAGCGATACAACGCCACTATTAAAACCACCCTAAAAAAGCTTTTAGCCCTTGAGTCTAGGAAATGGGAAGACATGTTGCCCTTGGCATTATTTTCCATCAGGTGCAAAGAACAAAAGAGTACTGGGTATTCCCCATTCGAGTTGTTGTATGGTCATAAACCACGTACCTTCTTAGAAATGGCACAAGAAAAATGGGAAACCGAACAGAGTGATTCAAAACCCTTGATAGAATATGTTTCTAATTTACGAACACACTTAGGCCAAATAAGGGCAGTAGTGAGGAATAACCTGGAAGAGGCGCAAACAGCACAAAAGAGTCAATACGACAAAAAAGCAAAAGAAAGAACCTTTGAGATAGGCGACCCTGTGTTACTGATGATGGCTTCTTCTGATCACAAGTTACTAGGGCAGTGGCAGGGTCCCTATACGGTGGTGGAGAAAGTGACCCCTGTGACGTATCACATCGAAACGGACCCGACCAGGCATACCTCCCAGATCTATCATGTCAATTTGTTGAAAAGATGGGAGGGCCCCTTGCCGGCTCTTGTGAACGTAGCAGTGACTCCAGCTCCTTTGTTCCACCAAAGCATAGACCCTGACCTCCCTGGGGAGCAAAGACGTATATTATCGGAGGTGCTAATCCCCCTCCAGGATACCTTCTCCACCTCGCCGGGAAGGACTTCCCTCTGTGATCACGCCATAAAAACCCCTCCAGGGAAACGGGTACGTCTCAGGCCTTACCGTATCCCTGAGGCCCGTCGACAGACCATTAGGGATGAGGTTCAACAGATGTTGCGGATGGACATCATTGAACCCTCCGTAAGCGAATGGAACTCGCCCATTGTCCTTGTGCCGAAGCCGGATGGTTCGGTACGCTTCTGTATTGACTTTAGAGAGATTAACAAAGTCTCGGAGTTTGACACATACCCCCTTCCTAGGGTTGACGAAATGGTAGAGAGGATAGGTCGGGCTAAATACATCAGTACGTTGGATCTGTGCAAGGGGTACTGGCAGATTCCCTTGAGAAAACAGGATAGAGAAAAGACTGCCTTCTCTACTCCTGATGGTTTATTTCAGTTCAAGGTGTTGCCCTTTGGGTTACACGGGGCCCCCGCCACCTTTCAGAGAGCCATGAATAAAATACTATAGCCCCATGAGAGCTATGCCGGAGCCTACATCGATGACATAATCATCTATAGTGATACCTGGAAACAACACTTACTTCATCTTTTCCATGTAGTACAGACCTTGGAACAACATGGTCTTAAAATCAACCCAGCAAAAACCGTCTTGCAGCCCAGACAGTTCGCTACCTGGGATACTTGTTGGGGGAAGGAGTTATAAGACCCCAAAACACCAAACTCACTGCCATATCCCAGATATCCGTACCTCGGACAAAAAAGGAACTCCGAGCTTTCCTGGGGTTACTCGGATACTATCGCCGCTTTATCCCCCGTTTCTCCCAAATAGCTGCTCCTCTTACCAATCTCCTTCAGAAAAACGTCAAAACCGAGGAGATGTTGAAACATCCCTCGTCTGACGTAATGTATGCCTTTGAACACCTTAAAACCTCCCTCACATCTGATACCGTACTAGCCAGTCCTGACTATTCACTTCCCTTCATCCTTCAGACGGATGCCTCGGATCAGGGTTTAGGGGCGGTCTTATTACAGGACACTAAGCAGGGAGAGAGACCCATACTGTACATCAGCCGGAAGTTGTTTCCAAGAGAAAGGAATTATGCGACCATAGAAAAGGAGGCCCTAGCCATTAAGTGGGCTATTGACACCCTGCGGTACTATCTCGAGGGACGTGAGTTCACGTTATATACAGACCACGCACCCTTAGCATGGCTAGCCAGAAACAAGGGCAACAACGAAAGAGTCCTCAGATGGTTCTTGTCCCTCCAATCGTATCGATTCCAAACCAAACACAGAAAGGGGTCCGAGCAAGGTAATGCAGACTACCTGTCTAGGTTTCCCCAAGACCTTAACACTAGTAGAGAGACAGCAAGGGAAAGGGGATGTGGGAAGATAAGCGAGGGAGCCATATTCTTACCCGATTTGGGGGGCCCGCCCCGTAGAAAAATAGTATCCTCTGGTCTCCTATGCCCGAAAGGAGGCGATCCGAGGGCGGAGGGGAAACGACAAGACACACCCCCCTTTCCTATTTCCCTACAGCGGGACATTGACCCGGGACCGGAAGTGGGAGGAGATGACCCCGGAAGTCCGTTCCCAAAACCAATGAAAGAAGACGGGAACGAGGAAGGATTGTCTTGGACCAACTCCGGGGTGAGAGCAAGCAGGAAGTCGGACGAGGAGCGGAGAAGCGAAGAAGGAGGTTACGGGAGGAAAGACGAGGAGAAGCCGAGGAACGACGACGACGACATCGGAGAAGACGAGGAAGTGGAAGAGCGGTGGAGCGAGGAGTGGTGGTGCCCACCGGAGGACGCTGGAGAGCGGCCGCAACTCAGGAGAGTTGCGGCGGAGCCGGTGAGTGACCGCATCTCAGGGGACAGTGAGGGAGGGTACGAGGGAGGTGGGAGGTGGGGTGAGGAAGCGGGGCACGGGTAATACTCACACAAAACCCCCAATCTCACAGGTGTGTTATGCGACTCCGATGCTTGGGGATTTCGACGTACGCTCTTACCCCTCCCCGATTCACTGAGCACTTCCTATCCTCATCTGACCTGATTACCTTTCACGAGAGTCTACCCTGCTTCGAACGTTATCTCTGCGACACTTGGGTGTGGTGACGGACATACCAGCTACTGGTATTTCTTATTTGATTTAATCCCCCCCCCTCCCCGAACAGTGATTGACAGCTCCCTCTTCTTCTCTCTTATGAGCCTCCGGAGTGACACACACCAGACGGAGAAGCCGGATCCGACCCTACAACCCAAAGCCATCAAGACGGATCAACGGGAAGAGAGCGACGGAACACCAGTCATACCCTCTGCTCCCTCGATCTTTGTTAATAAAAAGCCCACTTTTGGAAAATACATTCAGCCTCCGCGTCTGCATATCCGACCTGCCCTCCCACAATGAGATTCTTAGGTATGCAAAGTATTGCGCAGATTAAGTGTATTCCAAGCATAAGAGTTTAAAAGAAAAGCTCAGATTTTGGAACTGATGGGGCAACACCCTTATCCATTTTGCGCCATGGAGTCTGACAATTTGGACTTCCATAAACATTGTGTACTGCGATGAAATACTGTGATCTGCTGCCGGATGGTATGCTAGCATAGTGGAACCTTTTCGGCTGAAAGAGTTTGCGTCAGAACAGCTGTGGTATTGATGCTGCACTGTTGGACAGAGGCAGATATTCTGTCTTAACTAACTGGAACTGGTCATTTGAAACTTACTGAACACTCCTGAAGGGTTGGTATGAGAAGCAACTGATTTCCCTGTTGATCAACTTTAGTTAAGATAATAATCTTCCTCGGCTGAGGAAGATCAAACCCTTTATATTTGGATCTCGCAGAGTTTGCTAATGCTTTGTTAAACCAGACCTAATTTAAATTTAGGATTGTATGCCATTCATTTGAAATTTGAACAGAATACAAAATGTAAGATTTAATTAACTCTGCTAATTCTGACTCAATATTTGTTTGTGGCTAAAACTCATTTTGATTTGGGTGGTTTCATCAAAAAACAGATGTAGGAATTTTGAATGACTTACATAATATTGTGTGTTAGCAATTATCTTATTCCCGGTCCTCATTTGATAATTGATCATCCTCTAAGTGTTCCCGTCCCTTCCAGCACAGACTAAGATCCATCGGAGGACTGTAGAGATTTGGTATGATAGCTAGGGTTAATCTATGATAGGAGAAAATTAGGCAAAGGATAGTTCAATCAAAAGGGCCAAACGCGTTTTTGCTACAACATGTCATCTGACAGATCTGCCTAGACCCCCCCTCACTGCTCAAGCAAAGCGGTTATAGATTAAAGATCTCTGAGTTTAGTGGCGGACCCAGTACCTTACCATACATAGGTGGATGTTCTACATCTAGACTGAAGCAGCACTCTTGTCTCAGGAGCTTCGCTCAGTAAGTCTGTGTGATGTCCTTCATGAGCCACTTCAATTATTTGCTGTCACAGACTCTCTGAAATCAGGATTCTCGATCATCACACTACAACTCCTTCCTGTGTTATGGACAGTTCATCTTTAATGTTTTTGTATTTTTGATATTCACCATCACTGGTGAGAGGTCGAGTGTGTTGGTTCCATGACTGCTGTGTAATTTTATCTTTCAACTTCAGCGTGTCACTATCTAGGCTAGTGGTAGTGATGATCTGGGATAATGATGTAGCAGTTGGCATATTTGATTTTACAATGAAATTAATATAGGCTTCAGCCGTCTTGGATGGAGTACCCTGACCTTGTTTAGGCACTCTGGAAAAATAGTCAGCAGGGTTTTGATCCTTCCCTGAATGATGCACAATGGTATAATTGTTTTCTTGTAATCGTATTCCCCAATGTTCAATGCGAGGAGGCATCTTGGCTTTTGGATTACAAAAAGATAGTTAATAAAGCCTGACAATCAGTTACCAGCATAAAAGGCTTTCCGTACTGGAATGCATGGAAATGTTCACAAGCCAATACCACGGCTAAACTTTCTTTCTCAGGATTTGAGTAAGCATGCTCTGTCTGGGACAAACTTCTACTGCCATATGCCACAATATGCCTACGAGCATTTGGGTGTCTGCTGTGCTGTGCAAGGATAGCGCCTAACCCGACTGGGCTAGCCTCAACAACAACCTCTGTATGAAGCTTTGGATTGAAGTAGGACATTTCAGAAGCAGTTTCAATGGCTTGTTTGAATTTCATGAAACTTCTCTCACATTCTTGTGACCACGTAAATGAAACATTTTTCTTCGTTAACTCTCTAATGGAGAACATATAGTAGCTAAGTCTCGTATGTATCTTGAGCAGTTACTGTCCATGTCAAGAAATGAACATATCATAGAAACATATTGTGGGGATCTGCATTTGACAGTGCTTGCAATTTTGCAGGATCAGGTGTCATACTCCCATCTGAAAAGATATGGCCAAATAACTTTAATTTTGTCTTGTGGAACTCACACTTGTATTCACTGCATTCAAAGTCAAACCTGCATCAGTAAGTAAACAACATACTTGTGTGGGAGCTTTATCATGTTCCTTCTGTGTGGCTCCGAAAATCAATATGTCATCACAATAATTGAATGCATTCACAATAGGCCGTATCACACATCAAATGACGTCTTCTGCAGCCAATGATACACCAAAGCTGAGTCTCTGGTATTGAAACAGACCAGCTTGTGTAGAAAAAGTTGTAATGTACCTGCAGTCTTCTTCGCGTTCCAACTGATGATAACCTTTATTTAAATCAAGGCAAGAGAAGACCTTTGCACCATTTAATTGCGTTATCACGTCAGCAATGTGTGGACCTGGATGTCTTACTCGTTCAATTACTTTGTTTGCTTGATGCATGTCAATGCATATGCGTACAGCTCCTTAAATGTCCTTTTTAGGCACTACCACAATGGGAGAAACCCATGGCGTCGGACCAGTTGAATGCTCAATAATGTCATGTAACGATTCAAGTTATTTTTTAACAGCTTATTGTAAATGAAAAGCAATTTGTCTATGTCTCTGAGCAACAGGACAGGCATCTTCATAAATATGCATCTTTACTTTCATAGATTTAAGTTTTGCTAAACCATGAAACAACAAAGGGAATTGACTTACTATTTCGTGATGAGCATTAATGTTGTAATAGACAGAAATCAGTCCCTTATCAGCAGCTGTACTGAAACCAAGCAGACAGGCACTTGATGCTGCACCTTGTAGCACATGTATGGGTGCTTGCACCTTTGTTTTCTTGTGTTTCATTGTCGCTACAAATGAGCCTTGACTTTTTATGGGCGTTAATGCAGCCCATGTAAACACTTTGGTTTTTGATGGCGTAAGTCATGGCAATGGAGATAACTCATTGTATTTCTCTTCAGGAATAATGTTTATTGATGCACTACTGTCGATGATGAAAGGTATTGAGCAGCCATTTATTTTCAAAGTAATCTTCGGACACTGTCTGTATGACTTTGCTGCTCTGGAATGTCGATTTTTCTTTGACTGACATTTTTTCTCACATGCAGCCAGTCTGACATGCACACGTTTCTCTGAGGTAAAAGTCGACATGGAACAACCATCTTCCTCACTTTCACTTGATAGTGAGGCGGAAGAACTGCTTGACGATTTAGATGTCAATTTTCCTCAATTGATGTCGCCGCTTGGTCTTGTTGGTGTGCGTCGAATGTTGCTTCTGGAATGCACTGGCCGCCATTTTGTCTTCGCGCCGTGATGCACTTACTTTTTCCTTTGCTTTACCTACCGTCTCAAAATGATTCACTTTCCCACAGTCTTTACATATCTGTCCAATGGTGGGACATTTACCTTCATGTGGAAACAAAAATCCCCATCTAAAACATAACATCTTTTTACGTGTAGACATCACTTTGTGTCCTCCAGTCTTTTGCTTTGGCTTGCTTTTTATACTCATGACTGATTCACTCTGGGCACCTCTGGCCTCCATGTCAGCAGCTTGTCTTTCAGCAAGCTCCTCAACTCTGGCGGCCATCAACACTCGCTCCAGACTAAGAGTTTCTCTCAGCATTTGTCGTCTGAATGAATCTGACAAGCATCCATCAATAACTCTAAGACAGATACTTCTTCATCATTAAATTCATTGAACGTACAATGTTTGATGAGTGTATTAAGTCGCTCCACAAATTCATCAATTGTTTTACCAACTTTTTGGAGTTCTTGACTGAAAATGTGTATGACTTCTTTCGCACCATCACCAGCAAGATTTTTGAGATACTAGATAATCCTTTTGTTATAGTCTCTTCAAGTGCATCAATGAATTCATCAAATGTCTCTATCCAAGCAGTCCATCTCTCACCAATATTTTGCCTTTTTGCTATATTGAAAGGTGGTGGTGGTTTCAGGAAAACAGCAGCATTGTAGACCAGTACGGAACTTGAAAGTAGCGAGCTCCTGGATCCTGCTTCTTGCTCAGTGTCTCTAAGACCTTGCCAAACACTGGTTTGTCGATCATTCTTGATGATGACTGGAAATAAGACTTTCTTCTTGGTCTCTATCAGAAAAACAGCCTTCTACTATTCTGAAAGCTGTCTTCAGCTTTGCTTCTTTTAAGACCTATGAAGTTGTGCTGAGCCTCATTCTGCAACTTTGTGAATGAACCGCTTCGGGTATGGACGGCTCCATAAGCACAACCCTGAGCCTTTCTCCTTGAGCCACTTCACTGAGTGCTGTGGTATGATGACTCTCTTTGATGTATTCAGTGAGTCATTTATTTGTTTTCTTCTAAATATCAATTTGCATTTTCTGACACCTGGTTGAGCTCTGCCTTGCAGCGCTTCCATTCGCAGCGTTATTTGCAAGTTATGATTATCAGCTGCTACGCTTCGTAAACCTGGTTGATTCTGCCTTCAGCGTTGACACTACATATAACGTACAACTTTATCTTGCGTGGCAGAGCAGTACCTTTTTGTAAGACTTGACAGCACGTTCTCGGCCATCGATGTGTAGATTCTTTGCAACATTTTTGTTGTATTCAACTGCTTTACAGCAGCTGGAGCTGCGCTTTGACTCCACATGCATGAAGCGCTAATTTCATACTTTGACAGTGACACATGTGCACACACAAGCAGTTTGCTTGGACCACAGCAAACTCTCTGATAGAGCACAGTCATTCTTCGGGCTACTTATCCCAACCTCATCACCAGTTGCAGCTTCCTCACCAGCATGGGTACCTGCCAATGACTATGCCACACAGGGAGCTTAATATTTATGTCTTTGTTCGTCTGCGTGTAACTGCGAACTCAGCATTCTAAAACAAGCTTTCATTACATTCCGCTCTTACACCTACTTCACAGCTCTATCAAGTCCATTAGGAGCTAAAAGAGTTCCATCATAAAACTTGCAAGACACTACAGCATGCTACGTGCTAAAAAATGCTTCAACGCTTCATCAGGAGTAGTAAGAACTATATTAATAGAGTTACAATTGCAATTACAATTCTGGCTTTAAAAAAGAACTGCGAGCCGTGGGGAAGAATCAAGCTGTATTTAATTCAGCTTTTGCTTTAGCTGCTGATTCTGCTAACACTTCTTTTTTAAGAAGACACAAAAAATCCCCACTGGAATTGGTTGTAAAGCATTGCTAATACATGCAAAATACATATTAAATGTGTTCCTCACAAATTCCACACTGAGAAGGGAAAACGTGTCTGCCTGTATTCTACTAAAGTGTAGTTTCCAAGGCATATACACTAGCTCGATGACTTGCAGCTTGGTGTTTGTGAGTGTGAGCAGTTTCCCTCTTTCAGGGGAGCTGTAAGAAAAGAAAAAACTATAAGCCTGTGCCAGGATGAAGTGATTCATAGCTATGTTTTTGATTTGTTTCCGGAAATCGGGTGACTTCCTGTGCATGCAAAAGTACGGAGGCATCAATCACCATGGTTGCTGGATGTGAGAAAGCAGCCTCGAGAGGATGCCTGGAAATCAGAATTATGCCATGCACAGCTGCTGAAGAATTTTATTGTGCCTCTACACAGATTATTTGTCTTAAGAAAACGTCTCAGTGGTGCACATCTTTGGTAGAGTGTTTGACAAGCCTAACACACTGCATTGTCCTGGTTTATTGGTAGGTGGACAACAATTTTCATATTAGGAGAACATTTAGTGATGTTATTGAAACAACATCTTGATGACAAAATTGCAAATCACGATTAAGATCAATGATCTTATCAATGTGCTATTTATTTAGTAAGGAGATCTGATGAGCGTCAACATTTCGCCTTTTAGTCATTTCAGAACAGCTCTGACTAATACTATTGGGATGTTGCGAGGGTAGCCAATGGTGATCTTGGCTTTGGTCCAGTAAGAAGCAAAGAGTAAAGTAAACTCTGATAAGACAAGCACAGGCTCTCAGAAGAGGAGAGATTGGGAAGGGGTTTCGTCCATACAACCAGTGTAAGAAATGGTGTTATTAGTTGCGAAAGATACTTTTACTACACACACACTTCTAAATACTACACATTAAATTACAAATATTATAATCAGGTAGATGGAACTACTTTCAGTGACACCCTCATATCAGAGTAAACTCCTAGTGGATCCTCAACACTATAACCACAATATACCCCACCTATACTAGATGCAACATCACAATACAAGGGTGTGCTGTTAACCATAAGGCAGGCCTACTGGCTTTGTCAGAATGTCACCACACCATTAAAATCGGACACATTTTATATTTCACCAATGTAATAGCTCCGAAATCAATGAGTACAGTAACAATGTGCATGACATGTTATAAACTTCCCTTGAAGCCAATGGAGATAGTACCAACATTCAAAAGCATTAATTATAATGTAAAACTTTGCATTGTTAGTCATCTGCCGTATCAATAAAGTATTGAACTTATAAACATGTGTCCTAGAGTCCTTTATCTACTTTTACTAGGCTGCTACTGCAGCTCCAGGACTAGTCACTAGAGGTTCCTGCCCTACTAAGCCCAGCAAAAGCACCAGCTCCCGAAGGCTTAGAATCAAACAAAAGCTCTCCAAGCCCAGGGTCATCTATCCACCCCCTGGGAGTCTTAGGATGAAGTCCTTTGAAAAACCTTCCTTAGGGACTGCTACACTTCTTGCAGCCTCCTTAATATCCCAAAGAACCATTGGTGGTGCTCCTGCCCATCCTTGGATACCACAAGAAGAGAAATTGCAGCGTTGTAATCTTGTGTGGACAAATGGGACACTCCTTGCCCCTGGGCTTCAATCAATCAATCAATCAGGGACTAGTATAGCACAGCTACTCACTAGTGAGGGTCTCAAAGCACTAAGGGGGGCTGCTCCGTAGGGTGCTGGGGTCATCTGAAGAGCCAGGTCTTGAGGTCCCTCCTGAATTGGAGCAGTGTAGGGCTTTGCCGGAGGTGGAGGGTGAGGTCGTTCCAGGTCTTGGCTGCGAGGTAGGAGAAGGACTTTCTACCTCTTCTGGTCCTGTAGATGCATGGCATGGTAGCCAGAGAGTGCACGGCTGATCGAAGGTTTCTCTTGGGTGCGTGGAAGGAGAGACGGTTGTTTAGGTATGCTGGTCCAATGTTGTGGAGGGCCTTGTATGCGTGCGTGAAGAGTGTAAAAGTTATTCTTCTTTCGATAAAGAACCAGTGGAGTTCGCGGAGGTGTTCGATGATGTGGTTGTGGTGGGGGATGTCTAGGATCAGTCTGGCTGCGGTGTTCTGGAAGGTCTGGAGCTTGCGAAGAAGTTTTTTGTTGATTGCGGCGTAGAGGGCGTTGCTGTAGTCCAGTATGCTAGTGATGAGGGCGTGTGTGACCGTTTTATGCATTTGGAGGGGATCCATCTGAACGTTTTGTGGAGTATGCAGAGGGTGTTGAAGCAGGCCGAAGATACAGGCTTGATCTGGCTGTTCATAGTGAGCGATGAGTACAGTATGATTCCGAGGTTTCATGCATGGTCTGTCGGGTGGGGGGGTTTTTGAGGGCAGGGGGCCACCAAGAGTCATCCCATGCAGGGGGTGGAGCCAAGGATGAGGACTTCTGTTTTCTCAGAGTTGAGTTTTAGGCAGCCGTCATTCATCCAGGTGGCAACGGCTTTCATCCCTTCTTGGAAGTTGTGCCTGGTGATGTTGGGCTCCTTGGGGAGTAAGAGGATGAGCTGAGTGTCTTCGGTGTAGGAGACGATGTTGAGCCCATGGTTTCTGACGATGGAAGCAAGGAGGCCATGTAGATGTTGAAGAGGGTGAATCCCTGGGGTACTCCACATCTGGTCTTTGTTGGTTCTGAGAGGTAGGGCGGGAGTCTGATTCACTGAGTTCTGCCTGTGAGAAATGATCATATCCAGTCGAGAGTTTTTCCTTGGATGCCGATGTCATGGATTCTGGTGGCTAGCGTGCGGTGGGAGATGGTGTCAAAAGCAGCTGAGAGGGGCAGGAGGATGAGGGCTGCCGTTTGGCCCTGGTTGAGGAGGGCGCGGATGTCATCGGTGGTGGCAAGTAGGGCAGTCTCGGTGTTGTGGTTGCTGCGGAATCCGGATTGGGAGATGTTCAGGACGTTGTTGGCTTCGATGAAGTTTGCTAGCTGGGTGTTGACGGCCTTTTCGATTACCTTGGCTGTGAATGGAAGCAGTGAGATAGGCCTGAAATTCTTAAGGGCCGTCGGGTCTGCTGAGGGTTTCTTCAGGAGGGGGTTGACTTCGGCGTGTTTCCAGTCATCGGGGAATGTGGCGGTCTCGAGGGAGCAGTTGATCGTCCAGCATAGTTCGGGTGCGATGGCCGTGACGGCTCTGTGGAAGATGTGGGGTGAGCAAGGGTCTGAGGGTGCTCCGGAGTAGATGCTCTTCATGGTCTTTAAGGTGTCTTTTGTCGTGAGCGGGGTCCAAGTGAGTAGGGTCTGTTGGGTGGCGTTGCTGGGGGTGCAGGAACGTTGCAGAGGTCCTGGTTGTCGAAGTTGTCATAGAGCGTCTTAATCTTGAGGTGAAAAAAGGTGCTTAGTCTGTTGCAGAGGTCTTGGGAGGGAGGGACGTCTTTTGTTTTGCTGCCGGTTAGGCAAATTCCTGGATGATGGAGAAGAGTTCTTTGGAGTTGTGAGCGTTGGTGAGGATTCTGTCTTGGAGGAAGTTCTTCTTTGTGTATTTGATGAGCGGGTGGTGTGCTGTGGTGGCTGTCCTGTAGGCGGTGCATGTTTTTGGGGTTTTGCTGTTCCTCCATGTCTTTTTGAGTCGTCGGCAGGATCGCTTGGATTATTGGAGTGCAGGGGTGAACCAGCTTGCTTTCTTGTTGTGTTGTCCTGTAGCTTTCTTGAGGGGAGCGAGTGTATCTGCGCAGTTGGTGATCCAGCGGTGGAGGTTGCATGCTGCGGTGTTAGCGTCTGGCATCGTTAGAGGTGGGGTGCTGGTGAGGGCGGAGGTGAGCTTGTCTTCGGTGACTTTGTTCCAGTTTCTGCGGGGGAGGCGGTGCACGTGCTTGAGTACTGTGGGTTTTCTGAAGGAGAAATGGATGCAGTGGTGGTCCGTTCAAAGAAGTTCCATGGTGTGGCCATAGGAGATGCTCTTTCCTCCTGCGAAGATGGGGTTGAGTGTGTGTCCTGCTGTGTGCATGGAGGCAGTGACAAGTTGCTTCAGTCTTATGTTGACACTGTTCTCTAGGAGGGCGGTGGTGTTGGGGTCATTGTGGTTGTCCAGGTGGAAGTTTAGGTCTCCGAGTAGTATGTAGTCTGTGGAGGCGAGGGTGTGGGGTTGCGATGAGGTCAGCGATGGTGTCGGTGAAGGGAGCATGGGGGCCGGGGGGCCTGTAGATGAGGTTTCCGTGGAGAGTTGTTTTGGGGTTGGTCTGGATCTGGAAATAGAGATGTTCCATGGGGGTTGTGGCGTTGTCCGGGTCAGTGGGTGTCATGTGGAGGGAGCTTTTGTGGACGATGGCGATGCCTTCTCCTGGGCGGATAGGGCGGTCTTTTCTCGGGATCTTGTATTCGTCGGGAATGGCGATTGCGATGTCAGGCACAGAGTTGGTGTTGGTCCAGGTTTCTGTGAGGAAGGTGACGTCGGGCGAGTGGGTGTTGAGGAGGTCCCAGATTTCTATTGTGTGCTTGTGAAGGGAGCGCACGTTGAGGAGGATGCAGTTCAGTGGTTTGTGTGCGATGATGTCCGGTAGGCTGGGTGCTGCTGCTGGGGTTCGGAGGTGGGTGATGGTGCAGCGGCAGTGTCGGCAGGAGATTGGGCCTTGGGTGTCACTTGGCGTTGAAAGCTGGCAGTTGTCCCTGTGTCCAGGGTTGAGAGCGTGAAGGGTGTTGGAGTCGTAGTGGAAGCGGGTCGGAGAACCAGGGTCCCTGGCGCTGGTCATGGTCAGGTTGCGGAAGGGCGTAGACAGGCTTGCCTTTGGTGTGCCAGCGGCGCGGCCGTGCAGCGGTCACCATTAAGTAGGGGTCGGGGGAGGGCAGGAGCGGGAGGGACATGCTGGAGGGGGGAGGGACCACAGGGGCAGCAGCGGCGGTAGAGCGCAAAAAAAGGGGAGAAGAGGGAAAAAACAGAGAGAGAGCAAAAGAGAGAGCAGAAAGCAAAGAGAGAGCAAAAAGCAAAGAGAGAGAAAAAAGCAAAGTGAGAGCAAAAAGAGAAAAAGAGGGCACAGAGGAAGCCAAGAGAGACGGAACAGTAGAAGAGCAGAGTGCTCTTCCACTGGTCCACCAGGGATGAGGCGCAGGCAGGAGCCTATGGGTGGAGGAGGGCCTCAAACCTACGGCGTGAAACGGAGAGCACAAGGCTCACAAGGGCAGCACTTACTGGTGGAGCTGCATGGGGGAGAGCTAACCAGGGCTTGAATCCTGAAGGAGTGACAAAAGCCGATCTTCTCTTTCATGCGGCCTCCCGCCATGTAGCTTTGTGCTTTTGCTTTTTATTTTATTTTTGGTGCCAGGGTCAGATCCGGGACACCCAAAAACTTCTGTTCGGTTGGGAGCCTCAAATTCCCAGTTGCCCGGCCGCCTCCAGATATGACACAACCATTGTGAGCCCTGCAGAGCTGGCATCTTTATTCTTCTCTTCTACTAGCTGGATTGCCGGCACAGGGGGATGGGATCCCTAGGATATTCTCCTCAGTACACGGGCTCCCAGGCAGGTGGGGACCTCCAGGGGCCAAACTGGGCTCAGGGAGTGGCCCCACACAGGCCCCTCCCCATAAACAGTAAATTAATGTCATTGCATCAACCCCTGGAGGTTTTCTTAAAAGCACTGAAAAGCAGCACACGCTTCATTCGCTGCCCGATGCTCCCGGTTTACCAGGCTTTGTCCTTTATTTTCTCAAGCCCCACAGGGCCAATTTCTACAATCTTGGGTATGTTCTGCTCCTGGTGGCACTCAGAGGTGGCACTCAGATCCTTTTGTTCAGGCCTTCTGACCTCTAAAGGGGGGCTTTTCGTGAAGGGCTGATTTTGTATTGCTCAGTGCGTCAGACCTGCCCTCTATCTGGGCTACATGTGCTCTCTCCTGCTTGGGGGGCATCTTCCACAACATCAGATGGCTTTTCCCAATTGGGCACCCTTTCACCATTGTTGCTTCCAAGTCCAGTGTCTTCTCATCTGTCTCTGTCTTGTGCAGGGGTTTTCAAGTGGGGTGGAAAGTTCTAGAAGCCAGGCACACCTGTGTCCTGTAGTTCCTACTAATCCGTAGAATCTGTGCATTGTTTGGACAACATAAACTAAGGGCTTGGTGTCTAAACTGGTTCCGGACACCCCCACAGGATATGTTGGCCTATAGACCAGCTAGCTCACAGTGCCACTGCAAGCCCCCCTAACTTACCAAGGAGCGAACAGTTTCTGGCAACCACTGAACATGACAACCCTGATTCCTCAGGAATCATGGAAACAGTACAGAACCTTTCGCTCAGTCACTCGTGCTCACTTGTTCTCAGAGAAATATACAGAGAATACACACTGGGATGTTTTCAATAATATTTATTGAACCAACGTTATTCTTGCATAAAATACGTGTGCTGCAATGATTAGGAGACAGAAGCAAATAAAGGAGATTACAAGCACCAAGAGAGTAAACAGTAGATACATTACTACCATGGTGTTGAAGCAATGAAAATATGCAGGCATATATGCAAAAATACTAATCTAATGTACTCCTACGATGCAAACCCTACTCTAAGGGGGATATTCACAAGAACGTGTGCTAAATATCACCAGAAAATGTTAACGCAACTTTACACATCGCAGCCTATCACGGGAAAATAACCCTGTGTTAACCTGGAATTCACAACATGGCGGTACCATGCGATAGTCTCCCGAAACCGCGGCCAATGTCCGCGATACAACCACCTCGACGGAGATAAAAACACAAACCCCAACACCAAAATACATGCAGTGAGCCCATTCGCGAGGAGGAAAGCAGCGATAAGCAGCGCAAGGCCCGCGACACATATACGGCATGCGGGAATAAGCACAACAAAAGCAGGAAAAAGAAAGACAAACCAAACAGAAAACAGCGAAGCACAATGGAGGCAGTCGGAGCCAGCACACAACCCCACAAGCACCATTGGCAACAAAACATCAGACATGGCAGGCCATCGTGGACAAGGTGAATGCAGCCCGAGAGCGGAGGAGGACAATGGCAGAAAACCAGAACAGCTGGAATGATGCGAAACGCACAAACAAGCACAAACACCCAACAACCACAAGGCAGCAATGCACACCGGAGGTGGGAGTCCAGCGCCACACCAGGAGCTGGATGACATGGAGGAAATGGTGTCCACCACATCAGTCTGGAGATGGTGGCAGGACTCGGGGCCTGGAAACTGCTTAAAATCAACAGACACAACAGCAACAGGGAGAGGAACCACCAGGGACGGTGGAAGATGGGCACAATGGCACACATGCACAATTAAGCACAGCACAACTGCAGACAAACCATGCCCAAGAGGAACAACACCAACCAAGAGCACAAGTCACACAAGTCGGCAATATCACACCACTGAACAAGCACAGAAGTGAAAACCACACTGCCTGAAAGGGAGAAGGGTGAGCCAAATCTGAGCTGAAGGGATATCTCACACAATGCAGCACACACACATAGGAAGCAGAGCACCCCAACATCGAACACAATGTGGAACAAACACCAGCATCTGCACAACCGAACACAGGACACAAGTGCACCCGCTTGTGGCCGGTAAATGGCCATACGCATCTGGCAAACCATGAAACAGGGACATGATAATGCACAAGTACCAACCCACAGCCCTGATGGGGCAGCAATGCATGTAAGGCAGTGACCCAGATAGGCCGTGACACACACATTGGCATACAAATAAACACTCAACACAGTTGGAGACAAGTGAACGTGCAGAAACTTTATCAACAATTGCGTGTCAGTACGGCCAAGGGAAGTGCCACGACATGCAGACCAATGCAGCAGCATGTCTGAATGAGGAACGTTGGAAAGCGCCCATGTCCACTCCGGGAGAGTCCATCACCAACACAAGTCATTGCCAACCCGCGTATGTTGTCCGCGCATGGATTAGGAGTCCAGGCCAATGCAGCCATGTCCACTGTCTCCCAGGGACATGTGACCAGATCCCCAATATGCAACCAGGCATCGGGACACATGCAATGGGTCACATGCAGTCCTGGCTGCAGGTACCTGGTCACTCGTCCATGAACGTGAGTGCAGCAGCGTAGGCCAACGTTTCCAATGCAAGATCGTTGTCCACCACATCTGACATGTCAGCGATGTAACCCATCAGCTGTCCCGGACAGATGTGCTCACTCCAACCCCTGGCCCCAATATGCACGAAAGCCCAATCAGCGAGCGGCTCAATGTGGTCACTGCACACGACGACTCCTGCAATCTCCCAGGTCCAGTTCCCAGCATGCATACCAAAAATCCAGGCATGCCATAAACGGGCATCACGGTGACACTCCTGGTCTTGGTCCAACAGGGGGCGCACACACACGTCGAAATTCAGGTCAGCTACCGTTACGTTGGAGAGGCAGACATCCATGGACCACTCGAATATGCACGAGCGACAGTGCAACACAGGCTGAACGCAGGTGACGTTGGCAATGCGGAAGCTCAGCCTGTAACTGATCCACAGCACTGCCAATGGCAGTGCCCCCAGTACATGCAGCAGACGTGCACGGTACAGGTCCACGTGACTGGAGTAGAGCATGTGTCCGGGATGGTCTGCCATTGCGTCAGTGGCTCTGCTTGAAGCGGCACTGTGAGGACCTGCGCCAGTCCTGTGGATGAAACGCCACAGCTCGGAGCAATGAGCAGTGTCTGTGTGCAACGGGTGCAGGCCTGGGGTGTGGTGGGAGTACGAGTGAAGGCCATGTCACGCACGCAAACTATGACCAAGGACTTCTGCGTGTGGGATGTGTACACGTTGGCCTCACGTCTGGCAGTGCGTAGTGTGGGAGTCGCCTGGAAATGCTATCCTATCTGTCAGGGGGTGCTGGGCACATGCAAGTCACATCTAGGAGCTGCAGATGTGCTACCGCCATAGTGCGGACAAAGGACCATTCATCCCTACAGTAACTGCACCATCTGCATGCATTCAGGAGACGTACAGGGGCCTGCCGTGGGTGTGGTGGGATGTCTGCGACCCTGGGAATCATGGATGATATGCCCAGCACGTGGCACATGTGCGGCCTCACTGTGTGTTACGTTGCCTCACAGCTGCTCCACCCTCCCACGAGCCCCCACACTTGTGTGCCCTGTGCGGTTGTATCACGTGCACTCCTACGGCACACCATTGTAATGCCTGTCCGCGCATGTCCAGCAGCATGCCACCAACACCGTGACGCTGGCCTTTGAAGGTGTGCGGCCAAGTGAGTGTAGGCCAATGCTCCGGACGGGGTGGACACATGTGTACAGTCCATGGCTGGCTGTGATCACGCTGCGAATGAGGCTAGGCAACTGACTCATGCAGCCGCAGGACTGATACACATAACACTTGGCATGCATGTGCCAAGACCCCGAGCGGTCTTGCGCTCCTACAGTTCCCCGTCCCTGCGGGCCCGCTCTCCTGGTGCATGCTACATTGCAACATCGACTACTGTGGCCCTGGTGGCGACAACACCCCAACACAGAGACACACTTATCGCACTTCTTGCCCAAGGCCAGGTCCGAGCCACGCCCTGCTCCCCCTGCCGAATCAGCACACCCCTGCGCTGACCTGACGTACGCCGGACCAGCACACACCGCTTGTGCATGCAGGGGGTGGCAGGCGAAGCTACATGTCCAAGGTCACTGCCAACACTGAGGTGACAAGGTATCGTCCGCTGAAGACAGCACACTGTGATGTTGCAGGGCCCGTGCCCATCATGCTGACACAATGACCACACGGACACACTTGCTCAGATGGTGTGAATGGCTATGGGCACGTGCGCCCGGCCACATTTATTAGCAGGCACACATATCTAGTGACACCTGTGTTGGATGTGTGTGGGGTGTGTGCACACCAGCCGGCAAGGGCTGCCTGGTGCAGTCAGAAATCGACAACAGTGTACACAACCATTCAACCGTAAAGGACCCATGACCTGAGCTGCACAGAGTTAGTGGCCCCGGATGCACAGCGTCCTGCACGGGCCTACCGCCACGGGCCGCTGACTTGCGGTGCACTGGGGCAGGGTCACGAGAGCAGAGCAGGTTCCCGCAGATGACTAGGGGTGTTGTCGCGGAGTGTCTCGGTGGACAGTGGAAGGTGTACCCCCAGGGCATGATGCCGAGGGCAGAACCACGCTGAAACAGTCACCATGGTGGACATGAGTGGAGCAAACACATGTCGGACACCAAGTCCGTCCCAGCCAGATGATGACGCAGACAACCCCCAGGCCATGGCCTCAGACGCCACCAAAGTTCAACCAGAGAGTGCCCATGAGTCATTGCGCACAGAGTTAGTGGCACCAGTGCTGATAGGGGATGCCGCCTGCGATGAGGCGTGTCCAATGGCATGGACTCCTCCATATCTTACCCAGGACACAGTTCCACTTGTGTGGCCTACTGGACCGCAGTGTAGGCCTGAGGCAGCGGCCAGCAGGGGCCATTCACCGAGTGTTGCCAGCTTAGGTTGGATGGTCCCACCGGCCTGAGTAGTTCAGGTTCAGTGGCACCACGGGACGCGGACTTGCGTTGCACAGGGTTAGTGGCACCAGGTCAGTTGTTGCTAGTGTTCGGTCACCTCCGTAACGAGGATCCGGCTTTCATCCGGACTGAACCGCATCTTCCTCTTACTCCTCTCCGTGCGTTCACTGGTATGGACTCTGCCATCCATGAATCACGACTGGGTGCTGGATGTGGGGCCTACTGGACCGCAGTGTAGGCCGGGGGCAGCGGTCAGCACGGACCCACAGACACGTGTCGTGTGCTTGTGATGCATTCGTTTGCTCCACTGATAGCAGGGAGTTTAGTGATATCACCCCTGCAGTAGACTACTGGTCACAGCCATTCATGACTCAGGACACAGTTCCACATGTGGGACCCACTGGGACGCTGTGTAGACCTGTGTCCTCATCCACGTGTCGCCGGCTTGCGTGGAACAAGGTTAGTGGCACCACGTGTCGCCGGCTTGTGTTGAACAGTGTTAGTGGCACCACGTGACGCCAGCTTGCGTTGAACAGGGTTAGTGGCACCACGTGTCACCGGCTTGCGTTGAACAGGGTTAGTGGCACCACGTGTCGCCGGCTTGCGTTGAACAGGGTTAGTGGCACCACGTGTCACCGGCTTGCATTGAACAGGGTTAGTGGCACCACGTGTCACAGGCTTGCATTGAACAGGGTTAGTGGCACCACGTGTCGCCGGCTTGCGTTGAACAGGGTTAGTGGCACCACGTGTCGCCGGCTTGCGATATGGAATTATGCCTCACAGATCGAAGAGTGTCTGGTGCTGTGGCCGCTGCCACGGACTTGGGGTCACTGCCATTCATGACTCAGGACACAGTTCCACATGTGGGACCCACTGGGCCGAGGAGGACGCAGGTGGAGTATGTAAATGTAAAAGGAGTAATGCGGGCCTGCGCCGTGGAGGCCAGCAATGGTCTGCGGAGGCTGCAAAGGTTGCGGGCCTGGGGCCTGGAGCTTGCACCGGCACGTGGTGGGCCCTCTTTGACACACGCCGGTGTCGGCAGGTGAGCAGAGCCTCATTGGTGCGCTGGGGCAGGCATGACGGGTCTGGGGCCCAGCGGCCCGGGGTGCAGCAGGCGCACAGGGACGCAGGCCCCGCCCCGCTCCGCGCCGGACTCGTGGCGGGCTGAGAGGCGCCGCCCTGGCAGACGCTTTGTCCATTCCAAATGAGAACCACGCCCAGTGCGACAGGCTTTTTGTTCACACCCCTGCGCAGGCCTGGTGTACGCAGGTCCAACCCACTCCGCCCGCGCATGCAGGGGGGATGTTACGTGCGACATTTTCGCGTTCTGCCCCACAGCCTGTGGGGACATGGTAGCGTCCACTGGCCACTACACTCCATGCACCACCAGTTGATCTCCACATGGCCATTTCTGTGATTTGCACGCTGTGGTCTGTTCGGCATCTCCACGCCACATCTGGCATTGGGTAGGTTCACATTCCTTAGTCACTTGCCGCTCTCGCACATGCCTGCTCCATGCCTCTCCTCACATCCTGCTATTGTGTGCCTGTGGTGCCATGCCGTGGCTGGGTTGTGGGCATGGCAAGGCCAAGTTCCTGATGGAGTCGTGTTGTCGTGTCTGGTCGGTTGCCATGTTGTGTGTCATGTTGAATGTAGTTGTGCTGCGTGTCCATTGCCGGTGTCGTGAGTTGCATGACTGTGGGCTGGAGTTGTGTGGTGTGTTCATTTTGGACTTACCAACGGGCACTGCATTTCCATGGGTGCCATCCTGGGAGCGCTGGGTGATGCTGGACTGTCCGTAGATGTGAGAATCATGCACTCGGCCTGGGGAGTTGGCCACGACATTGTTGAGGAGTCCCGGGCTGTCCACTGTTGCCTGCACATTCATGATATGCGTGTGCTTTCTGTTGTGGTAGTTGTGTGCAGTGTCGGCAGGGGGCATGAGGGGTACATGTGTGTAGTTGATTGGCCCTGGCACGTGAGGGAATCCAGCTATGGCGTAGGGGCCTTGCTTGGTCTCCAGAAGCTCCTGCGCAGTGTGGGTGAAGTGGAGGTGCTGGGGTACCAGGCTGTTGTTGGCATCCAGGACAGGTGTGATGACCTTGTATGGGGCTGGCTGTGTGACTCCTCCGACTCTGGCAGTTGTGGGTTGGATGGTACCAGAGGCCGACATGTGCTGCGCAGCCGGCAGCTTTGTCTGCGGATGGATGTTGGTAGTCTGCTGGTTTGGGACAGTCAGCAGGTGGGGGATGTGGGTCAGGATGCGGGGGATGGTTGTCCTTTTGGGCCTGTAGTGGGCAATGTCCTCCTCTGGCGTTGGGTCTGGGTGGCAGGTGCATTTCAGGTGGGTCCACTGTCTTTGTGTACGCTGCCTCTGTGGTGTTCCGGGGGGGGGGCAGGACAGGTCCTGGGGGTGGTGGCGGGCCTGGGGTGGGTGGGGGTGGGTGTTGTGTCCCTCATGGGTCTCGGAGCTGCATGATGATTGTCTCCATGGCATCTGTGGGTCTTCGGGTGTGGCTCTTGGCTGGGCTCCCTTTCATGCTGCAGGTAGTCGTCCTGCTTAACACCAGCAAAAGGCAGGTGTTAAATCCCTGGTGCTACCGCGGCTTATCGCCTGTTTTTGGTTCGCATCGCAGATCTGGCAGTTTGTTGTGAAAGTGGTGTTGTGGTTTTTTCGTGTGTTTTTGTATGGGAACGCCTACTCTGCATCTCATTAGGGTTAGTTGGTGGTGTCCACCGTGGTGTTAACTTTTGGTGCAGTTATCGCGGGAATACTGGCGATGTCTGCAGTTTGCACCCGCTTGTGAATGGGGCGTTAAATCTATCTCCACTTTTGATGAGTTAAGGTGGAGATAAATTGGAGATAAGTCCTTGTGAATATATTCTGGTAATGACTTTATTGTATGGGGAGGCCTCCTGCTGGAAAGTAGAGTAATTAATTGCACTGAGTAATCTAAAAAAAACTATGTGATATGGTGGTGTTCAAAAATTGCTTAAAGATGCAGAGGTTTCTAAACCTCCTTAAAACTATAGCTTACACTTAAAAATGTATTGTGTGCTTATGTATACATTTTTATGATTTTAATGTTCAAAACCAATGTTTATTTTCCCTTCCATTTCCATCCATTCGTTTCTTTCTTTCTTTCTTTCTTACTTTCTTTCTTTCTTTCTTTCTTTCTTCCTTTCTTTTGTTCATTCTTTCTTTCTTTCTTTCGTTCTCTCCTTCTTTCTCTCTTTCTTTCTGTTACTGTTTAAAATGGTGCTATATTTTCATGAGTATGATTTTATGCTTTATTTGCTTTATATATGTTAAATAAAATCTATCAAAATAGAAAAAAACTTTTAGTTTGATTCCTGTGTTATCCTATATTTGTAATTATATGTTTGAACATCTAAAGTAGAACAAATTTGCTGTACCTCATATTTTAACTCTTATTCATATTATGAATCAGGCTAACTGTTCATGTTTGTGCCACGGTGAACCTTTAAACAGGTGCATCTGGCGCAAACATGAACAGTGTGTCAGATTACAATGAATGTGCTGACCTCAGGGCACCTGCAAACTCGGGGCTGCCCTTGGGGCAGCACATTCTGTGAAATACCGAATGGCTGCTTTAACCAGCTGCTCCGTGTTTCACTGTGCAGATGGCGTCCGTCTGCAATTTAGAGAGAGGACAGAGATTCCCCTGCAGGCAGGTGCAGTGGGTGACTGCACCCGCTTGCAGGGCAATGTCTGGGGGGTCCATGATACCCCCTCACCTCCTCCAGAGGGCTACCCTCCATGGGCGCACTCAGGGTGCGTAACCATTTTGTGGCGCATTTTCAGTGCGCCTCCTCACAGCATCTTTGCCTTTGTGCCTGTGTCCATAATATGCGGACCAGAGGCAAAGAGATTCCCTCATTTGCAAGGGGCCACGCCCCCATGCAAATGAGGGAGTGCCCGCTTGAGATAGCGCTAGCATTACATGTGTGTCAGCACTATTAAAGAAGGGTCCGCACAAGCATCTGTGGCCCCTTCTGTAATACCAAAGTGCCCTGTGGGTGCACATGTCCGTTGAACCCCCGGGACACTTTCTTTAATATGGCTCCTGATATACTATCCTTCTGACAATGAAATGCTGTGTGAAACATTGCAGCGTTGCATTGCTTGAATCATAAAAATATAGAGGAGCACCAGAATTATGGAATGCCCTTTAGTACAAATTCCTACCTGTAGATAACCATAAAGGGGTGAGGCATCTAAGATGTGTGCTTTAATGTAAAGCACGCATATTATATGTAAATATATTAGGCAATGTACTGCTTGACCTGTGAGAAGTGCCCTTTTTACATGGTGCTCCCTTTTTTTTGTACTTATGCTGCTGGTTTTTGGACTCTGTGTACTGGACACTGCTGTCCAGGCTCCGGTGCATGTGCTCTGAACAATGTTTAAACTCCCATTTGGCTATTAACTTTCTTATAAGAGCATAGTGCATAGTGCAGAAAATACGCATATGGTATAGAAAGTTAAATGTCACTTGTTGACTGCAGTACTTACAGTTCCATCTACTAGTGTGAGAATGAAAACATGACTTTAGGCCCACCACTGTAGCCTGACTGCTGCAGTTTAAACCTGCAGCCTGGCTTGTCAAAATAACCCTTTTGACAGGGTTTGACAGGGGAAATCCTTCCTTTTGAATAATAATAAGTCACCCCTACGTAGGCCTGACAGCCCACAAGTAGGATTCATAGTATTTAAAAAGTGGGACATGTAGACATGTACTGTTACCATGTATCTACAGTGACAACCCCAAAGCTATGAGTATAGAATAAAATAATATTTGTTTTATCTGAGGTTTGGGACCAGCTAGAAAAATAATTCAACCACTCTTTTTAACATTTATTAAAAGCCCAATACAATGGTGAATTTGGATATTTTAATACATATTTAAAAAACATAACTTTTAGAAAGCTACATGTTTTCTTGCTAAAGCTCCTGGAGCCTAATTTGCAAAAGCTCAGAAGCAGCTGTCAAGCAAGTACTTGACCTTAATGAGGCATGAAAACTGCTCCCAGAGCAGGGACAATGCCCTGGGAGTGGTGAGATGTTTTCTACCCCTGACAGCAAGTCCAGTTGGGGTGGGCCCAGGAACTTAACTTCAAAGGGTCCTGCCCCGTCACAAGCAAATGTCAGTTAACCCCTAGATATGCCCGTTCTGTGTCCACATATTCAGGCTGATACGAAACCTAGATTTAAATGACCACAGAGGAAGGGCCTGCTCATTACCCTGGCCACATGTCTAGTTAGACACAGAGGGTAGAAGAGTTTCCCCATCTTGGATTTTGGGAATAAGGTGTCCTGTGGGATTGTTTGCAGAAGCGAAACTATAGGTAATGTTGCCCCTGGGAACTTTTGCCCCATTGATTAGGGAAGAGACACGAGTCATGCCCACTTATTTTCTGGTGCCAGGTATAAATGTGGCACACCAAGGCACCATCCTCAGAACAATTTCTGGACCTGTGGAAGAACAGAACAAAGACTGAACCAGCTGCTTGAGACCTGTGAAGAGACTTGAAGGGCTGGGCCTGCTCCCACTTGTACCCAGGGCAAAGGAGTGAACTCCAAAGGTCTGTCGGCTGACCTCCTGTGTGGATACAGTAACAAAACAAGTGGCAAAAGGCAATTTTCCTGAAGTGACCAACTGACCAGTAGCACCTAGAGTAGACCATGGTGTTGCTGATGACCTCTGCCTGACACCCTGAGAGTCTCTAAATGCCTCCCCTGTGATCCTGGTGGGCCTTATAAGTGTAATCCTGTGGCTTTTTGGCCACCAGAAAACTATTTGGAAACTTGTGCAAACTTTTCTTCTGGGGCTTCCATGGGACCCGCTTGAAAAAAGTGCTCCAAAACCTTTGGGTCGAGTTTGTGCTATATAAAACTTCAACAAAAAAAATTGACTAGATTTCAGCTCTGTTCCTCTCTGAGATTCTACTCACCTATGAAGTAACAAAGAAGGACCATTCTGCGTTGGGACTAAGATATTTATTAATGACAAAGCTCCAGTGGGGCCATCTTGCTTCAGGTCTTCACCCTTTGGTTCCTCGGAGGCGGCTACAAGTTCAGCAACGACCTGCACAGGGAAGATTTTTCTACTCAAAAAGGGACAAAATCCCATTCTGTGTTGTGACTTGGAAGCTTTTTTAAAAAATCTTTGACTTTCAGACTTTTACTGAAACCAATCCGCTTGCTGTGTCCAACCCGGATTCCTTTGTGGAAATTGCACCTTGGTCATATTCTACTGTGAACATTGACTTTTTTTTTTTTGCAGAGTTTTATATAGCGCAAACTTGACCCGAATCAGGTATCAGAGCGCTTTACATAGCACCAGTTATGTTACTTTAGGACACACATTCATTTTTGTTAGGCACGGGGAGATTAATTGATTTGCCCAGAATCACAGGATGTTCAGCGTCATTGCCGAGACTCGAACCCAGTTCCCCAGTCGGACTCCCTAGCCGTTAGGCCAACTCCTCTCTCCAATTATCTCTCCAAAAATCTCTCCTCTCCTCTCCTCTCTTACATTGAGTGTCTTTTTTTTCTTGGAGCTTTTTCCACCTAATCTTTAAAAAATCATATATCTGGTTCCCTTTATTGGATGTTTGTTGTTTTGGTGTCATTTTGCTCATTTAGATTGTCTCTATTTTCATAAATTTAACTGGGATTTTTATTGCATTGTGTCTTTGGCTTTTCACTTTTTTCGTACGTCTAAATGCTTTAAATTAGACTTGTCTGCTCTGTTCCAAAGCTACTACAGAGCTAGCTCAGTCTTAAATGATTGAAGCCTTTGACTTGACCTCACAGGTTAGTGACTTTATTACTTGTCATTGAATACCATCAACCCAATTGATAATTGACTTTCTTACATTCTTTTCTTGCAGCTGTATTTACTTGATGTGATAACCTGGCACAAAGCCAGATCAGGCAACTTTAGTAGATTAAGATTTGTGCCAATGCCTATGTTTTTTCGCCCTTCCACCTCAGATGCATCTCTTTGAATCATTTAGCAGAGTACTGATGCAAAGTCAATTTTTGCAATGCTCAAGGGCAAACTTTCAGAGCTAAAAAACTTTGCAGGGAAGTTCTAAGTTAATGTCATTTGCAGAGCTTTCTACTAGTTTGTGTTGTATTGTGCTTGTCAGAAATTGGGTTACTGGTTGACTGGGGTGTGAGCCCTGGTCAAGCAGCAACCACAGTCCCTGTCGGGGTAAGGCACAAGCAATTCCCAAATTAACCTGTGCTTCACCCTCTGGTAGCATGACACAGAGCAGTCAGGCTTAACTTAGAGGCAATGTGTAACGTATTTGTGCAACACGTCAAACAGTGAAACAGTGAAAATACCACAAAAAAAGATCTCACACCAGGTTAGGAAAATATAGCTGAATTTAATAAATAAAACAAGAGCAAAATGACAAAACTCCAATCAGTAGAACCGGAGTTATGAATTTTTTAAAGAGTGAAGTGAAAAATAGCACCTAAAATAATAAAGCGCCAAAAGCTGCTATCTGGTCGCACTGGACTTGTCAAAGTCAAAAGTTCAGGCCAACCGCAAAGGAGCACGGATTGGGTACAGTTCCAGATTAGTCCTGCTGAAGGTTAACCTTCTCAAGTTTTGTGCCGAGAGTCCTGTTTGCTTTGGAGAGGGTAGCGGGGAGCACGAAGAGCATCAGGGTGGTTGTTGGCGTGGGGCGAAGAGCCGACCTGGTGTCGCAACTGGACGGGCTGGTACTTTGTGTTGGCAGTCCCCGTTAATGGTCAATACTGCTGTGTGAAGAGATGGGCTGGAGGCATCTTACGCAGATTTCTGGTGTGTGCACTGCTGTCTCAGTGCGAACAGGCACGTTTGCCGTTGCGAAGAGCCCAAAAGCTTGATTTAAGAGCTCGTGAGCCACACCAAAGGTCCAGGACCTGAGAGGCACTACTTAGGGGTCAGCAACTCTCTGCAGCTGGATCCAGGTAAGTTTGGTAAGTCTTTTGTGTCCCTGAGGCTCAGATCAGGAGGTCAGTAGACTAGCCCTTTCAGTCACTCTGGGATCCTGGGTTCAAGATTGCGCGTCCAGTTCTTCCTCCCCAGGCAAGAGGGCAGCATGCAGCAGGTCAGACCAGCAGGGCAGCAGTTCCCTCAGTGCAGCAGTCAAGCAGAGTGGCAGCCATTTCAGCAGCACAGCAGTCCTTCTTCATGGAAGAGTATCAACAGGTCCAGAAGTATACTGAAGTGGTTGTGTCTGAAATCCGGTATTTATACACAGTTGTGCCTTTGAAGTGGAGGAGAAGCTTCTAGAGGTTTCCCTTTTTAGTCTCCAGGCATCCTGCCTTCCCTGTCCTGGTTCCAGACTAACTATAGGAGGGCAGCCCTTTGTGCGGAGGCAGGACACAGCCTATTCAAGTGTAAGTGGGGCTGTGCCCAGCTCCTTCCTACCATCCTCCCAGTGATGGCCGATCCAGGCACAGCTAAGCTCCCTATTGTGTGTAACTGTCTAGGGGGAATACACAAAGTTCAACTGTCAGCTACACCTAGTCATGTGACCCAAGTACAGGTTACAGGCAATAAATGACTAAGGCAGGAAAATGCCAACTTTCTAAAAGCCACACAAATGCCAATACTGACTATACTTCTGCACACCTTTGTTTTCCTTCGTGACCGCTGTAATCAATAGCAGTGATCACCATTTATTTTTTCAATTCTTTTTGTCATGACAATTTCTTTAGATGTTTGATTAAAATTGCAGTACACCAAAGCAAAACATGAACATATCACAATGATACATTACATTACATTTCTCCCACACCACAAAACTACAAACAAATGACATTCAATAACAATACATAGCATCAAATGAAATACAACAGATCAATAAAGCAGTTCTGAATTTGGCTGCCCAAGAGGAAGTCTTATTTTTCACACACTAAATCAATTAATATACATGCTTCATTAACCAGCCTAACGGTGGCAAGCTGGTTGGAACACGGGTAGTGACTGTGTTATCATTGAATTACATCTAACCCTGGGTCCCAGCACTTCGTATTTTTATGCACACATTGGTTGGTGATTTGTAAACGCGCTTCAAACCCTTATCCTTTCCAGGTTCTCATCAGGACTGAGAACTGTAGACCACTCATATCTACTCAATGGTGGATGACATCACCGTACACAAAACCCTTCCATGATGCTTTGACACATTTGACTTTAATCCACCTTTAACGTCAATAAACACACAAAATGTGAAAGTTCCACTTGTGATGCATCTTTGTTCCGAATGGAATTTGATGAACTGGTAGCAAGGTAGGTCGAACCACCATGCCCACAGCATCAAGAGCGTGCTGTGTGGCATAGAACATTGATTTCCTTTCATTTCGGAAGAAAGATTGCATCGCAAGTGGAGCTTTCACATCCTGTTTTAGTGTGTAAAATGACTATGCTGTACATCTCTCTAGTAGAAGAGGAACTTGAATGCATAGAACAAGGGGGTTTTATTTACAAGCCCCTTGTGCCACCGCTGCATCACTTTTTGTGACACACCGGCGGTGCATTTTACTGCCCCATATTTACAAGGACAGGAAAGTGGCTTTTCCTGTCCTTGTAATATGGCCCCTTTACACGTAGCATCTTGCGTGAAAGGGACATTCCATGGGTGTTGCTGTGGGTGTTCCCATGCAACACCCATGGAACCTGACACATTTCCAGATTTACGAGAAATCGTAAACCTGGAAATGCGTCTGAATGATACGCCACCCCAGGGGAGGCGCAATGAGGAGAAATGTATTCATTTCTCCACGTTTATTTCCTCTTTCTATGCGTGCTGCATTCTGCAGCACACACAGAACAAGGAAATCACCTCTGGTGATTGTTTATGTACAGGAAGGTGTCCCTTCCTGCACATAAACAATCATTAAAAAATGACGTTTTGCAAGTTCTATGTGTGCTAATGCAGCACACATAGAAGTTGAAAAACGCCATTTCAGATTGTTTATGTGCAGGAAGGGAACCCTTTCCTTTTCCCCTGCTGAAAAACGGCTCAGGCATCACGCATTCTTCTTAAGTAATCTCTCCTGCATGGTACTTTTGATTATGGACAGATACTGGACAGGAACAGGAACCCTCTCCTGTGCCCTTGCCCTTTCAGGCATATTTGTTCCGATTAGGCGACTGTAACATGTCTTATACTCATTCCATTTGCATGCTGCATTGAGGTGGGCCTTACAATATTTTTTTTGAAGCCTAAGAGTGGGTATACATCAGGTGGTGGTAGCTAAGATATTCCTATTGGTTCCCTGGATTTCAGTAGAAGCTTCTAGGTGCCCTAGCAATTCCTTATGTGTTTAAATGTTTCTGTTTGTCACTCATTCCTGGGCTAGTGCTGCCCAGATGTGCTAGGAAGCAATCAAAAATGGTGATATTTCAGCCTGACCACTCTACACCTCAGTAGAAGTTGTATTGTCCCTTGTACAGGTTAGGATTTGTGGTTGTCCAAGAGATGCAGTATGTTGTTGACTGTGTTGTGGAGGATGTGGTAGTCTTATAGAAGGTATCCTGTCTTCAGTGGCCTTATGTGGTTTCTACACATGCCTAGATGATGTACCATTAGCGACCCAATAATCAGGGCACAAGTCGGGGGTACACGCAGGTACACGGCGTCCACCCACTATTTTCAGGGGGTGGACGCCGTCCAGCCTGCCAAGAAGTTGAGCCCCACAGAAGTATGTTGAACTTGTCCCGGTGTAAATTGCAGACACCGGGACATGTTCAGCAGCGCCTGAACATTGTCTGCTTTCCATCCCCAGCAGCAACGTGCAGGCAGCGAGGGGGCTTTTTTTTCACCTCCAGCTGGGCCGAAGATAAAGGCGGAACTTAAGGGGCCATAAGACCTCTTTTTGTTTGAATATGCTGACTGGAGGTGGTCTGAAATCTCACACTTAAAAGTAAATGCAATGAAGGGGAAACAAAGGCACACAGCTGGTTATCTTTTCACAGGTACTTAAGAGAGGCATGCTTTTGACTTTGTTCAGTCCCTGTATATAAGTGCATGCACTGTAAGAATGTCAGATGTGTTGGTCTGTCCCAGTATTTACACAAATAACAATTTCAATAGCACTGTCTTATTTCTTTTATAGCGCTACGCTTCCCAGTGCCAGGTGTCAGAGCTCTTTACAAAACATACACATTATACATTGACAATAAATCATGTAAGTGTGTAAATCAATGTACAAGATGAGTGACTTGAGACAGGGTTGCAAGGTGTAGGAGAACAGCAGGTAACAAAAGGATCTCTGTGTTAAAAGCAGTAACCCACTTACCTATCTACTTAAAATAAATATCTGTTATCTGCATGTTACATGATGTGCTTAGCAGGAGACACATTAACCTTCTATACTACTTTGATTCAAATCTGAGACTTCACAAAACACAGATCTGTCCCACAAATACGCTAACCTCCAGAGCTATTGCGCCATTATTACCATTCCCTGAGATTTACTGGGCACCTGTGCAGTAGATGCCGTAACCCAATTAAATATTTTAAAATGCAGACTTTGAAACCATTAAGCAGAACAGATCTACTGCCATGCTTCTCCTTGTTGCCAATATCTTTGTGGCAGGGTTTAAAAAAAATAAAGGTATTAGTTGATGCCCAGATTTTGTGTCAGGATTGTTCCACTTTTTGGGCACAACCCCAATGCAAAATCTTATTTGTTAAATCTCATAATGTGCTTAAATGTACTCATGATATACCCGATAAACATATGTGTGAGGTCTTAATATCTGATGTCACTTCCTGTGAAGTCACGTGCATTGTCACACGTTGTGACATCATGCGCTTTGATGGCACGCGTCATGTTTTCACTTGCATACTACCTAACTTGGTTAGTCCCCCCACTTCTTTTTTTAGGACTTGTGCCCTACCAATAATAATCCATGCTCAAATGTATGCCTTGTATTTCCTCCGTTGTTATTTTTTAGGTTGTCATAGAGTCATCAGACAGTTCTTCAGGGATATCTGCTGTCACATTTGGGTGTTAGAATGGAGTCATAAATGGCTGAAGTATGTTTCTGAGGCCCTGTATTCTGTTTGGCAGTGTTAAATATTCTTCTAGTTGGGTGCAGTTCTAGTAACATCGTCTTTGCATTCTTGCTAAGACTTGATTGGTGTCAAGGAATGTTGAATCATGCTATGTATCTCTGATGCATTTTCGTATGCAAAGAAGCACTGGTTAGCACCACCTATCAACTGGACATTGAGTCAGGTGTAACCTTGCAGCTCAAATAGACATAGAAGTGCCTTTAGAGCTTCTAGAAGGCTACTACATCTATACATTTGGTAGACCCTTTGGGGGTAAGCCACTGATATCATAGAAGTTCTACTTGTCGTGTGTGCTGTTGTGCATGCAAATGTGACATGGCATGCAACGTGTAACTTGCCGTTCCGCTTTGCAAATGAATGTTTGTGAACTGTTGATTGTGTCTCCAGTGACTCTTTAAGAAAGAAAATGGCATTGTATATTTTTTTTTGCAAAGATGCTTCTTCTTTTCTGTCATGTCATGAGGTGGAACAGGGTGTGACTTGCTGCATTTTGAGGAGTAGGAGGTAATTGACAGTGTTTTTGTTGATTGGCGCCCATTGCTTGGTGCCCTATCGAGTACGCAATGTTTCAGTGTTTGGTTTGCTCTGAAGTAGATCACACTAATCCCACAACGGTGTGTGACTTTTCCGTTGTAAATCACATTCTGTGTCACTTTCGTGATAGCTAGTTTACCTGTTTCTTCGAAATACAGATTGCTTTCTGTTGCTGAAAGCAGCTACGTCCATGCATAGATCAAGCTTGGCTTCTCCATCTTGGAGTTTTTTGTGATTTAGCCTTTACTGAATCTCGCCCAGAATTTCTTAGTTTAGTCCCTGGTGCAAAACATGCAAAAATACATCAAATTTCCATTAGGTAACAATAGCAATGATCTATTATGCAAGTCTGTCAGGTTTGCATTAATCTTACCCATTTACTGTTCACTGTCATTTTTTATTGTTCCTCAAAATGATATGCGGCAACTGTGTGTATTCATGATTTTTATATTTATTGTTTCAAATAAAATGTGCAAACACCTTTGCTTTACATGTGCCAACCCAGTTATTAGATCCATGCTTATAAACTTCAGCTGATTGATTCTCCATCTCCCTCAATTTTTATTTAGGGCAGTGCTTTAAATGGAAAGATAGAAGTGCAGGTACTCACTGTTTAGGTACAAGTTTGCTTCTTAGAAGTGCCTCTACTCTCCTAAATTAGGATTAAAAATTAGAATATATTAGGAGTCTTAATATATTTATACAGCACTACTGAGAAGTGCAGGTACTGTCCCTTTCGAACTAAAGAAGTGCAGGTACTCAGTACCGGACAGTTCCTGCCCATTTAAAACACTGCATCAGGGGCATAACTAGGCCCAAACTGGGGTGTAGTTAACACATCTCCAAGAAAAATGTTTCAGTGAAGCCACAAACTGAGAAAGATTATTTACTAAGGCTTTTCATGTGTGCTTGTGTGACGAAAGCACCGCAAAGCATTGCATCGATGTACTTGCTGTTAGAAAAGCCTGTAGACGCAGAACACAATTGCCATGCGCCGCAAGAGTGCCTGCGTAACCCTTAGTAAATAATCCCTGATTTGTATAACGCTTCTTGAGTGGAGGGTCTGAGAGGGCCAGAGGGGTGTGCTGGATGTTTTATATGAGGCTGCAATTTCTTTCTAAAGGACAGTAGACCATTCCCCTTGGTGCAGTGCACTCTCCATAGGGAGATGCGTGTTTATCTTGTTGTATTATACATGCTAAACCCTAAACCTTTCTTGAATAGCACTTTTATGAGTGACTCGTTAAAGTTTATTTGCATGCTTGTTCGACAGAAACCATTGGTTGTATTTAGCAGCAAGTATAAAATTAAATTAAATTATTAGATGGTGCATTTAGGACCTCTCCTGACTGAGGCTAATGCAATGCTCTTTCATTTTAATTTGCATCTCCTTATTCAGAATAATGTATGTCTAAATGGATCCTGCTTGATTTTATATGGTAATGGAAAGAGGCAATTGCATTATATTGCTTGCTATGAACCAACACATACAAAGTCAAGATTATGTATGGAAGCTTTAATTTAATAGTAGTCCCATAAGAAGCCAGAAGGTCATATATATCTTATTTAGGAGTTCTGCTATTAGCTCTTGTAAAAAATGGGTTATTGGTTGAAGGGGGTGGAAGCCCTACGCATGCAACAACTACAATCCTTCTCAGGGTGAACCACAAGAAGTCACCAAATTAACCTGTACTTAATCCTCTGCTAGCTTGGTAAAAAGCAGTCAGGCTTAGAGGCAATGTGTAAAGTATTTATGCAGCACACAAACATTAATACAGTGAAAATACAACATAAGAAAAATCCCAAACCAGTTTAGAGAAATAGAGTACATTTTAATAAATAAAATGATTCCGGAACAGGTCAGGAGTCCTGGATGGTTTTCTCTGTAGTGCAAAGTGCGGGTCAAGCATTCTGGACCGTTGTTGCTGTAGCTTCCTGTTTGTGGTTGTCGAGGGCTGTTGTTGCAGTCGCGCGAATTACAAGTCTCGTGTTGCCGGTCATTGCGGACAGTTGCTGTTGGCGCAAAGAGCATGTTGATGCCAGCCAAGGGTCCAGGACTTCGGGGGCACCTCTTGAGGATCAGGACTCACTCCACCAGAGGCCAACAGTGGGGCTCTGCCAGGGCTAGTTCCAGGACCAGGCCAAACTAGCTGCAGCAGGTCAGCTGAGCAGTTGCAGGGAGCCCTCTGAAGCATGTTGTGTCCCTGTTAGTCACACAGGAGGTCAACCAATTGACCATTGACGTCACTGTGGGTAGCCTGGGACGAAGACAAGCAGGTCCAATCTTCATTCTCAAAAACCAAGGCAGTCCTTCAAGATGCAGGGAAATACTTCAAGCAGCAGAGCAGTGCTATGGCAGCAGAGCAGTCCTTCTGTATCTTCCACAGGTCCAGGAGTATTCTGGTGAGTGACCCCGAAGGTCCAATATTTATACCTAGTGCCAGCCTTTGTGCGGGGGTTCTTCCCCTTCCCCGATGAAGGCTCCAAACTGTCTGGGGGTGACATAAGGCATGGCAGTCCTGGTGTCAGGTTCCTTTGTGTGTGTGCAGAAGGCAAAGGGGCTGCATAGCACCCTCCCCAGTCATCCTGTCAGGAAGGTACATCCTGCCCACAGCTATGCCCTCTTTGTGCCACTATCTGGAAGTAATACAAACCCCAACCTCAGAGACAGTCACAGTCATATGACCCGGGACACGGCAGAAGGCACAGATGGTTGGTATAAGAAAATGTCAACTTTCTAAAAGTGGCATTTTCAGATATGTGACTTAAAATCCGACTATACCATTAAAGAGACTTTTAAATTACAACTCATTTGCGTGTAAACAGCATGACTGTATCTGCCACCAATCTAAGGTGAACACTTATTAGATATAATAAGATAACTCAGAGTTAGTCAATGGGAGACCACAGACCACAGTGAAAAACGATTTTAGGAAAAAAAGTACACATGTCCTACGTTTAAAATACAATGCACCTTACCCTATGAGCATTTAGAGCCTACCTTAGGGTTGACTTATAAGTATTAAAATGAAGATTTAAGCCTGGCAAAAGATTTAATTTACCAGGTCAAAAGGTCAGTTTAAAACTGCATTGCAAGATGCAGTGGCAGGCCTGAGATGTCTAAAGAGGCTACTTCAGTGGGTGGCTCAATGGGTGCTGCTGCTCATTAGTAACATTTAATTTACAGGCCCGTGTTCCATGTAGTACCATATACTACAGACTTATAAATAAATTAAGTGGACCACTCAGATGAGGCCAATTTTTCCATGTTTTAGGGAGATAGCACAAGCACTTTACCACTGTTTAGCAGGGAAAAAGTGCACAGAGCCCTAATGCCAACAAAAACGGCTTCAGCGACAGAAAGCAAAAAATGGGGGGTGACCCTGTAAAAAGGGCCGGGTCCAACAACTCTTCTTTGGCATGCTAATTTATGTGCCATACTGGTACAGAACATTATCTTCAGTCACCTGGTAACTATTTCACTAGTTTTCTCCACATTTTCTGATTTTGGCTAGAGACTCTAGCAAGTCAGCACAGTCAATATAGTTTAATTTTGTTTGGTTAACTGGTGTGATGCCCTCTTCCATCACCTTACAAAGCTAATTCCTTTAGGGAAGTGGAGTACCTAACCTATACAATATTTGAGGTGAGTAAGTTTGTTTTTACTTGCCAAGAATAGATTTCTAATGCCAGGTGGATTTTAACCACCTGTAAATTCTAAATCTTTATTGGGTTATGTCAATATATATATCTCCATATTATTGTGTACCGATTATGTGCATTTTTACATGGTGTTAAAATTGTGGTTTCCAGTTTACACTTTCTGATTTGCCTGTTTAGTTTTTGAATGTTTGGCAATATAGCGCGGTCATTTTTAATGAGCCACAATGGACTCAGATGGACCGCTTTACAAAGTGGTTGTAATTGCTGAATAATGTGGGCAAAATATGCCTCCTGATTAACAGATTCAGGAATGGTGGGAATAAATCTGCTTTGAGAACACCTATAGAATGGTGGGGAACACCCCACAAAACTCGCAAGTTTGTGGCTCTCACAAAACTCTTCCAGTTATATTCCCACTAACACAGTAAAACTGCTAAGAACTTCATGAGAGGCATTTGTAGTCCACTAATTCTGAGAACTAACACAAATTTGTAGACAGCTAGCAGTTACAATTGTGCTAACAGCGATTTTCTAAAATCCTTGAAAGTATTCTTACAAACAGGGTGGACCACATACCAAAAATTCTCCCTCGTCTGTGGGCTTTTCCGTGTCGTTTCCCACTCTGAAAATGATGGAGGAATTCTTTCTGTTAAGTGCAGGAGTACATTTTTGCATGGTCAAGAATGGGAGGGAACAACCCAAAGTATACTGCGGGTCAAGAGAAAGGGGTTTCTCCACTTTAATAGAGTTGGTGAAGGTCTTAAAAGAAATCAAAATTATATGTTCGGTATCAATACTCCATTCAGTAGCAGATCGTCAGTCTGAGGATACCTTATAGACTTAATATTGTCAGGAAGATGACTCCCAGCAGAAATGGTGCTTTTGGTTACTGTGGCAGATATCTCAGTGAGGACATGCAAAAGGAAATGGCAGCAATTGCAGCATAGAATCCAAGGTGCAGAACCTTGGCCAAACCAGCAATGTTACCACTCTGGCTTTTCTCATGTAGGTTGAAGGTAAGGGAACTGCCAATAATGGCACCATACTACTTGGAGCCTTCTTGTTAGATCTGTTAGCCTTAGGGTGGTCTTCCCCCAAACCTTTTGCCTTCACCCTCCTCTGTTGCTGAATATTTTTACTAACCAGTGCTAAAGTGCATGTGCTTACTTCCTGAAACATTGTAAAATGGGCTTACACCTGATTGGCACAGTTAATTTACTGATAAGTCCCTAGTAAAGTGTAGTACCATATACCCAGAGCTTGTAAATAAAATGCTTTTAGTGGGCCTGCAGCACCTATTGTGCCACCCACTTGATTAGCTCATTAAAACGTGTCCCAGGTCTGCCATTGCAGCCTGAATGTGTTTTAAACTACCAATTTGACTTGGCAATATAACTCCCCTTGCCAAGGCTTGAACTACCCTTTTATTGTATGTAAGTCACCCCTAAGGTAGGCCCTAGGAAGCCCATAGGGCAGGGTGCATTGTAATGGAAATGTTGGATATGTAATTTTAAGTTTTACATGTCCCGGTAGCAAAAAAAAAAAAACCTACATTTGTTTTTCACTAATCTACCCCTCCCATAGGATAACATTGTGTGGCCTTATTACGTTTACTAAGTACTAACGTTTGATTGGAAACAGGTAACATTTCATGTTTGGAGTCTATGAAAGTGTAATTTAAAAGCCTCTTTAAAGGAACGTAATATTTTAAGTTACAATTTTGAAATTGGCACTTTTAAAAAGCTAAAGACACACAATTGATGGACGGATTGCAGAACAAATCACAACATTCACCCCCAGTCAAGAGATCTGGGTTAAATCCATCATTCTTTTGCTCTCCGTGCCACTGGAGTCAAGCTATCCTGGCTGATGAGGGTTGAAACCCCGAAACTGGTCCTAGGATGCTTGTTTCCAGTCCAGGGAGGACCTGGCCTGGCAGTTCGGGCTGGACTGTTCCCATTGGGCACAGGGTCAAGCCTGATTTGCATATGGCTGGGTTCAAACTGGAATGGCATGGGGAGCAAAAAAACAATGGATTTAGGCCCAGATCTCTGTACTGGGGTGAATGTATGACATTGTTCTGCATTCTGTCCATCAATTGTTCTTTTTGCACTTTTAAAAAGCTGGCATTTTCCTGACCTAAATATTTGGTGGCTGCAGCCTTTTGCTGGGTCACATATCAGGATCTAGTTGGCAGTTGGACTTTGTTTACTCCTTC
This sequence comes from Calotriton arnoldi, assembly GCA_963921515.1. NCBI lineage: Eukaryota > Metazoa > Chordata > Amphibia > Caudata > Salamandridae > Calotriton > Calotriton arnoldi. The sequence goes on from CAWUFW010000339.1 coordinate 3,479,198, forward strand.
TAGACACCCACACGCTAGAGGGATCAGGCATGCCTGGGTGGGCCATCACTGGCAGGTTGAGGGCGTGGAGCTGGGCCCAGCCCCCCTTGCAACTGAATGGGTTGTGCTCTGCTTCACTCAAAGGACTTGGCACCCCTTCATTGTTCATGCAGACAGCGTGGAGTCAGGACAGGTAAAGCAGGAAACTTCAAGCACTTCAAATTAAATACTCTAGATCTCCTACTTCAAAGGAGGCAAAAGTATAAACATAGGACCCTCAGACCTATTCTTCAGTTTACTTTATCGACCTACAGAAGAACTCTCAGAGCACTGTCTGCTGCTGTGGCTTGCTGTGTACTTCAGAAGACTGCATTGCTGCACCTGGAAGGACTGCTCTGCTGTCTGAAGCCTGCCTGGAACCCTCAGAGGCCTGTCCTGCTGCTTGAGCCATGTTCACTGCTAAACCCAGGACTGCCAGAGTGACTCCCGGGTCTAATTGGCTGGCCTCCTGATCAGAACCTCAGGGAAAGAGAAGGCTCCAACCATCTTGAACCCAGACCTGGACCCAGCCTTAGTGAGTCCTAACTCCCTATGTAGTGCCCCTCCTGTCCTGGATGGGAGACATTGTTTACAACGAATGCGCTACAACGCATTCCATTACAACGCAGTCGTTACAACGACCGCGTTGTTACAACGCAAACCATTACATCGCAAGTCGTTACAACGACTTGCTGTAGGGGGCAGAAGGTGTTGGCTTTATAATCCAACACCTTCCCTGCTGTTGCACAAACTGGAGTAGGAATAGTATATTATACTTGTTGGAAGCCGGAGTCCCCGTCCCGCACCACTGTCACCAAATGCGAGACCCGGGACTCCTCACTCAACGTTAGGCCAAGTAAGGACACCGTTTGAGATAGTCCTGCTCACCCCCTTAGTAGCTTGGCACGAGCAGCCAGGCCTATCTCCAAGGCACGAGTGTACAGAATGTGCAACCACACTCACAACAACCCACTGGTGACACCACAAATGGACTCCACACGAGTTTGATAAAACGAGTATAAACTTTATGTAAAAAGATATACGATCAGACCACATGATACATAAGCCAACATGTAATAAAGGGTAATATTCGTTCCGGCCGGCTGGTAGGTTCAAATCCCAACCACCGCTTTCAAAATGCTATGCTGTTCGCAATGCTAGAATCACACACGTTGCAATGGACAAACAATAGTGCGTTGCGTAACGATACAATTCTGTGCTGGGCAAAGGAGAAATAATACAATGCGTAACGATACACCCCGGTACCTGCAATGGGAGAAATAATGCAATGCGTACCGCTACAATCATGTACTGTGCAATGAAGGAATAATGCAATGCGTCACACCCCAATCACGTACTTTGCAATGAAGAAATAAGGCAATGCGCGCCACTACAATCATGTACTTTGCAATGAAGGAATAATGCAATGCGTAGCTACAATCATGTACTTTGCAATGAAGGAATAATGCAATGCGGCCCGCTACAATCCTGTACTTTGCAATGGAGAAATAATGCAATGCGTAGCTCTACAATCGGGTACTTCGTTATGCAGAAATAATGTCAGGCGTCATAAGACAGTCCGGCAGTTCGTTAGCAGCAATATTGGCAATGTGTATTACGACAGTCAGCCTCTTCGATAACAGTTGCCCCCCACACGTATCAACGATGATATAAAGTACAGCTTCTCACTCTGGCCCCAGTACTGCCACTCCTGAACGCAGTACGGGCCCCAATCTGAGCCGATGCAAAGGCTCACGTCGCCAGAAGGACTGAGAGGCCGAGAGAGTGTCCCTCTGAGCCCGCGCCCCGCCCAGGCAGTGATCCACGTTACCTGGGGGCGCGACCCCGCTCTCCTCTCCTCCTTCAGCGAACTGGGCCTTCTGTGTAGAACTTTCTCAATGGGCCTCAGTGGCTCGGCCTGGCAGCTCAGCTCCTCCGGGGCTGCCGGTCCGGGCCGCGACTGTTAGGAAGGTCTCAGGCGGCCGCAGGGCACACGTACCCCACGCTCCTGAGATTGCGTTACTCTGGGTGCACGTTCACCACAGCACCCTCCGGGTCTCCTCTGGCACGAAGCCACACACACAACGCTGATGGGACTTCACGTCGACTCCGAGTGCACGTTCACCAGGCACTCCTTCCTGCGGTCTCAGTTGACACCAAGACACGCACACCGCGCTGCAGAGACTCACTTTCTTCCGGTGCACACGATGATCAGCCGATCACCTCCACCGTCCCAGGTTGCACCAAAGCACACACACTGCTTCACTGAGACTTACTCCGACTCCGGTGCCCCGATATCCAGGCGCTCTTCACCAACGCCTTCGGCCGCACCCCGACACGCTCACCGTGTCCGAGCCTCACTTCTCCTCTGGTGCACTCGATGACCAGGCGCTCTTCACCAGTGCCTCCGGTGCACTCCGACATGCACCCTGCGCGTCCGAGACTCACTCCACTTCTGATGCACACGTTGACCAGGCGCTCCTCACCAATGCCTCCTGTGCACCACGACACGCACCCTGCGCGTCTGAGACTCCCTTCACCTCCAATGCACCCGCTGACCAGGCGCTCTTCACCAGCGCCTGCGGTGCACCATGACACACACCCAGCGCGTCCGAGTCTCACGTCACCTCCGATGCACACGCTGACCAGGCGCTCTTCACCAATGCCTGCTGTGCACCACGACACACACCCAGCGCGTCCGAGACTCACTTCACCTTCGATGCACACGTTGACCAGGCGCTCTTCACCAACGCCTCCTGTGCACCACGACACGCACCCAGCGCGTCCGAGTCTCACTTCTCCGTGTGTCCAAGATCACAGGGCACACCTTCCGAGGGTCTCAAGCTGCCACAACACGCGCCCACCACGTCGCTTGAAACTTCTCCGGAAACTTTTATGTTCCTGTGTTTCCAAACAGGGAGCCAGCTCACCTTGGGCCCTTGGGGTAACAAGACACAGCACAAAGCACTGTCTTCTTCAAGCAGGGGGACCCAGAGCACAAAGCACAGTCCCAACAGCCTCTTCCTTGGTAAAAACAGCAAACTGCAGACCAGCCCCAGATCACGAAGCAAGGGTTGGTCCTTCCCAGCAGTCTCTTCAGTTGTTCCTTCCTTAGCAGAGGTTCCTATTGACCACGAAATGGGTCCAAGCCTTTTCAGTCTCAATCCATTTCTATTCCAACGTTCAGGGGTCTCAGCTCTCATAGTTATACCCCTAAATGTCTTTGAAGTTTGTTGTGCTCAGGGGTCCCTGACCCCTGCCTAAATCAGTTCTGGGTGTCTCCCTCCCAGTGTCACCTTTCTCCCTTTGATACTGGGGGTCTGGATCCTTAATCACTCAGCAGGAGATGGGTCAATTGCTTTATAGCCGCAACCCAGGCCTCTTCACCTCCCGGTGCTTTTCCTCGCCTACTCTCCAGATGCAGGTCAGCCTGGTGCCCTCTCAACCCCTCCCTGGGTCAAGACTTCCCCCAACTCCTCTCCCCTCTCAGATCCAGACAGTCAATCCACATTCAGCAGAGACACACAGAAATGCTTAAAGCACAAAACTCAGCCACTTTCTAAAAGAGTGGTTTCTGAACACACAGTGACAAAACCACTTTCATAGAAAGATGTGTTATGACACTGTGAGTTCTTACATACTAAACTTCACCTCTCCATTTTAAACTTATGGGAAACTAGGCTAACAAACACAATACCCAGCCTCCCCCATTCTGTCCTATGGGCAGGATGGCCTTTCACCAGTGAAAAACGAAATGGAGTGTTTTTCATTGTCAGGACATAACACACACCTCAGTATATGTCCTGCCTTTTACTTACACTGCACCCTGCCCAGGGGCTACCCGGGACCTACCACAGGGGTGCCCACTGTGTACGCAAAAGGGAAAGTAAGGCCTGACAAGTGGTTGCACTTGTCAGCACAACATGCTAACTTAGCAAACTGCGCGCAGGCCCTAGACTGCAGGCCTGAGTTCCCTTCTCCGCGCACCTTTGCATTACTAGCCCTGGCACACACAGTGCACACACTAGGGACTTTACTAGTAAGGCAACATACCAATCATGGCCAACCAATTACCATTACACTTTACACAGGGAACACTTGTACTTTGACACTGATCAGCAGTGGCAAAGTACCCAAAGCATCTAAATTGGCAACTCTATGTCAGGAAAATGGTCTAGGGGGAAAGGAAAAAGTTTAGGGAACTTTAGCCAAAAAGGCCAAGTCCTACAATACTATTCCTAAGTCCAGCGCGCCCCCTACAGCAAGTCATTGTAACGACTTGTGAAGTAATGGTTCGCGTTGTAACAACGCGTTGTAATGGAATGCGTTGTAGCACATTAGATGTAAAGAGATATATTTGTCCTGGACCCTTGGTGGTGGTGTTAAACATGCCCAGAGAGCCAAAATCCAAAACTTGGGAAAATGTTTGGCTAAAAACTGCTCTAAGAACCGAGGGGAGACCGGGACCAACCAGCTAGTCTATCTGCCCAAGGTGCATCGCCAGTCAGTCTGACTTTGTGGCAGCACCCACTATGTTCTTCTCCGCAGCAGCAAATCCTGTTCAGAGGTGCTTCGACAAAGGGGTATCCAGTTTCGTGGAACTTGTGTCCGCTACAACCTCCTGCTTCATCCCACTGGAGATTTTAAATTTAAACTTCCAAAACAGAGACTTAGGGCCTAATTACAAGTTTGGCGGTGTGGGAGCGGGCACCCCCGCTCCCACACCGCCAAACAGGACCGCCACCCGCCTGCCAGATTAGGAGTAATTTTGTGGTCTGGTGGGCGGGTGGCATGGCAGTCCCATGGTGGTGCAGTACAAAGGCTCACATATAAGCCTTAGATCTCCACAGCCACTGGACCGCTAATGCATGTTCCTGCATGGCATGGACTGTTCAGTCCATGCCATGCTGGAACAGGGGTGAATGCACACAGGGGGGCACATCATGTGCCCCCCTGCATGCACCCCCATGCACAGTGGGAAGAGGGGGCCCTGTAGGGCTCACTTTGTTTCCTCACCGGCAGCAGTTTCATGGTGTGAGAACCGCCATGAGACTGCTGGCAGTGAGGAAACTCGTAATATGCTTGCCGGTGCCACAGCGGCACCACCAAGCTTGTTGCACCCTCAAGACCACCACGCCACCACCAGTGATTGCGGATCCCTGGTGGTTGCGGCAGTGCTCTTGAGGTCTGACCACCGTACTCATAATACAGCAGTGAGACATCTGGAACGACTACCACCGCACCTCCACCGCAAGTTTGACGGTCCCATGGACTGCCAAACTCGTAATTAGGCTCTAAGTCCGAACGAACAAATCTTCACCGCCTGCAGTTTTACCCCACTGAATTTTACCTGCTAAGAACATTTTTGTTCAAATTTCTTCTTAGTTCAAAGGTAAGCGCCAACCGGGTCCAATCCACTTTTTGTATCTGACTTATGCTCCATCGTTGTAGGCCATATTTTTCAACGTTGACCAGGTCTTGCGCATCTAGATGTCTGCAGTTGGAATTTTGATCTTTTAGGTGCTAATGTTTACCTTAAATTAAAAAAATTACTAACTCCGCTTATGCTAATTGGATTTTTGTTGTTTTGGTGTCAAATAATGTATTAAAATGTACCCTATTTTTCTAAATTGATATGGGATTTTTCTTGTGTTGTGTTTTCACTTTATTACTGTTTGTGTGCTGCATAAATACTTTACACATTGCCTCTAAGTTGTCAGACTGCTTTTGTACCAAGCTACCAGAGGGTTAAGCACAGGTAATTTGGTGACTATTGTGGTTCACACTGCCAGGGACTGTGGCTGTTGCTTGAGCAGGGTTAATACCCCACTCAACCAACAACCCAATTTCTCATACTTCTGCTTTGTGGGGCTGGTTTGAAAAGTTTTGCCAGGGCTCAGTTTTGCCTTCCTTGCAGAATCCATCATTTGACTGGTGCAGGTACATTTGCTGCTTAGCATTACACATGGAGTGGGCAGGCAGGAGGAGGATCACACATGTGGTGGTAAGAATTCAGCGGTACCAGACACATAGGCACAAAGATGCCAGCTGTCATTGCTGTAAGGATCAGCATCTTCAGGTACCATACAGAAATGGAGAGTTGGGTGAAGGGGCCCTTTGTTCAGGCATCTCTTCTTCGAGGCCATAGGCTGACCACTTGTAATTGGCTTGATTTAAGGAAGGTGGACACAAAATATGTCTAGCTCCATTGAATAGGATATGATTCCTCACAAAATTTTGCAATAATGACTGCTGCAGTGATGGGGTAATGTTAGAAATGGGGTTTCTGGTTGGCTAGGGTATGCACCTAAGCCAGGCAGAACCCACCACTCTAGTCAGGGAAAGGGAGTTACACACAGGATAACCCCTGCTCACCCCCTTGGTAGCTTGGCAGAGCAGTCAGGCTTTTCTCAGAGGCAATGTGTAGAGTGTTTGCGCAACACGCACCCACACCAGTGACACACTAGACACACCATAAAAGAGACTCCACACAAGGTTATATAAAAATATCCTTTGTATAGACCACAGTCACATAAATCAATAATCACCTTGCCAACTAGGCAATAGTCACAACATTACGTAGGTCATAAATCACCTTGCCCTAAGGCAATTGTCATAATGATGCATAGATTATAAATCACTTTGTGGAATTCGGAAAATCGTATTAGGCCACAATCATTTTGTTCGCCATGTAAAACATATTAAGCCACATTCACTTTGTTCACCATGTAATTGCCAGTTAAGCAAACCTAACTTTGCCCATAAATCACATTTAAGTTGCCACTTGAGCTAGTGTCATCAGTATGACAGTACAAACCTTTATGATACACGCTTCCAGTTTTGTGTCACCAAATCACTTCCCCTGCACACCCCCCCTTGCTCCTTCTGCAAGGAAACGCTCTACCGGTTTCCGTAGAAGCAGGGAAATGGCAGAAATTACCGGGGTGCCCTACAGGGCAAGAAAACGCCAAAAGATCTCCCACCTGGAGATCAGCACATCGGTGCGAGCACACCTTCCCTGGGCGCTCGCGCTAACTATCATGATTGGGCCACCGGCCCGCACTCTTCCCAACAATGCGGCTGGATGGAAATGGAGCCCAATGCCCCCTGTGCAGCTCCGTAGTCCGGAATGGGCATGAGGTTCTTCACGTCTTGCTGCAGGCAGCCTGGTGTGGCTCGGAGGCTCCTACCTTCCTTAGCAACACCTGCACCCATGCCCTGTCGGCAGCGGCCCACAGCGCTCAGTCTTGTTCAGGTGGCGCTCACTTCCTGGTTGCCTAGGCCAAAGGAGGGGGGTTCCTGCCGCGTGACTTTGGCTTGGCAGCATGGGGGCAGGAAGCATGGAAGTGCCAGGAAGCTCCCACACAAGACAAGAGCCGGGAGGCTTTTGTAACACAAACAAAGCACTGAGTGGCCACCAAAAAGTGCTCCTCACATGCTTTCACTCAGTAAAGCACCAAGAATTCTCACTCCTAGCAGCGCCAGGGAGCTTTCTAGTAATGACGCACAGGGAGGCTTGTCCAGGAAGGTGCATGAACTCCTGAGCAGCGCAAGGGAGTTCAGATCAGCATGGATGATCTCCAAATAATGTGAAGCACCAGAAAGCACCAGAAATCCCTGAATAAAGTGTAGCACACCAAGGGAAGACTTTGATGTCCCTGAGTCTTCTGAAACAGGAGACCAGCACACACAGGCCCTTGGAGATTTCCTTCCCAAGCAGGATATCACAGCAGGGCAAAAAGAGTCAGACCTTTTCCTCCACCATAGACAGAAGCAGCAACTGCAGGCCAAGCCACCCCTCACTCAGAAAAGGCAACGCTCCTCACACAGTACTTCCGCTATTCTTCTTGTCAGGGTCCTCTTGTTCCTGGAAGTAATCTAAAGTACCAGGGTTTTAGGTTCAATACTTTTACCCCATTTTGTCATTGTTCTCTTTGTGGCAAAGGTCTCTGAACCCAGTCCAAACCAGTCCTGTCCTCCCTTGTACAGCATGACCACAAGGGGCGGAGACAGCATTGTGAAAAGGAGACACAGCCTATTTAGGTGCAAGCGAAACTCCTCCCAGCACTCTAAATGCAGACCAGGTCTATTCAGCCCAGTGATGAGTCACTCCGGCAAGGCAGGGCACACCTCAACCCCCCTTGTGACTGTCTTGAGTGAATGCACAGCCCCAGCTCCTGTCACTCCAAAACCAGACACTGAAGACACAAACAGCCAGAGGCACACAGAATGGTAAAGTAAGAAAATGCCAACTTTCTAAAAGCGCAAAAAACAAAATCAGAGGTGGCTGTGTGGTTTAAAGTCACTTTACTTAGAAACAAGGACAAGTTAATCAATAAACTAGACCTGTGTATTGATTTCACAGTTCATTACACAAAGTTATTGCATTTCAACATGTCTAAAAAGGAACAACATTCATCTTTGTGGTTATTCAAGTGTACCACACCAGAAATCCAACAGAATGATGGCAGTGCATCACTACTCTCAGTAGTCACACTGGTGCAGTGGGCACAGTACAATGATTGTTAAGAATTCCTTTTTATCAACTATACTAGTGCTCAACATAAACAAACAATAAGTGTCAACAAGTGCAGGTGGTTTGAAAAACACACATTTAACGATAATCGTTTTAAACCAGTCCACTGTATTATAGCCCGAGGGTTGTATTCACTTTGACCCTCTTCGTGCTGGCAGAGGGGTTTCAAAATCATCTAATATGGCACAAATCAGTGATTTTATAATGTCTCAATCATTTTCCATACTGATGCAAATAAAGAGAAATCCCCAATGGTCTTCACCGACGCGTTTCGAACCGCTGGTTACTGGGGGTTCTCATCAGGACGAGGGCTGGTGATGTTCTTGTGTATCTATAGAAAGTGCATAACACTGTGTTAGCTGCCATCTTTACTCTCTCAATTTTTACACCATCTAATCTGCAACACTTCAGTGTTACCTTGAAGCTTTGGGGGCAGGCTCATTCCTTCTGGAAAGGGGGAGTGTGAAGAGGATTCTTGCTCGATCCTTTGATCAATTTACTGTTCAAAGTAAAGGACATTCTTAATCTGAAAGCAGAGCGGGAAAGGAAATCTCGGGTCAGTTCTGTGGGTAGAGGCTTAGGACTCCACAAAAAATATTTGACAAGCTGTGGGCAGCACCATTCGTAACTTGTAAAGTAAATTAGATCATCGGGTATGCCGGGGCCACCTCCACGTGCATATCGCCGGTTCGAACGGCATGGTAGAGATTCCAGTAGCGCACCCCAAGTAACGCACTTTAAGTGACAAGCTGCGTATTTTTACCAATTTAGCAGTCTCATTTGTTGAATCCAATGGGCGCTATCAGGTTAAGTAAGAATTCGGGACTTGTAAGCTTTTCATTTTAGATCAAGGCAGCGATAACAAGTACTGGGGGGCAACAAACTTACTTAGGGTGTTTTAATTCCTTTTGTTCCTGAGCTTCCGGAGTCCCCGCAGTACTCCTTGGTATTCTTAGCAGTGAGGGCCTCGTTCTGTTCTGATGATGTAGGCAGACCGAGCTAATCAAATGTGGAGAAACCAACCTGGTGCACTCTGAAACTTGTGGTGCATCCATTGGGACTATCGTAATGGAGTGAGGAGTGAAGCCGATTGCATTACAGTCTATTCAAATCTGACATCTCTTTCAGCCCTTGGTTCACTAAATTGAACTTCAAAATTAAGTATACTTCTTTCCTTGTTAGGTTGTGTAATGAACTGTGAAATAAATACACAGGTCTAGTTTATTGATTAACTTGTCCTTGTCTCTAAGTAAAGTGACTTTAAAACACACACCCACCTCTGATTTTGTTTTTTGCAATTTGATAGAGGCCTAAGGTGGCTGTGGATAAGGGCCCAACCCCCCTATGTTTTTCACTTTCTAAAAGTGGCATTTTCAAACACAGAATTTAAAAACCACCTTTACCAAAAGGTGCATTAATAAATTCTGAGTTCAGAGAGCTTGAACTTAATTTCTCAATCTTGTCCCTATGGAAAGTTATACTTGTAAGATGTTACAAAGCAACTCCCATGTTAGCCTATTGGACAGATAGCCTTTCAATAGTGAAAACCGAAACACACAGTATTTCACTATCAGGACATGTCACACACAACAGTACATGTCCTACCTTTCACATGCACTGCACCCTGCCCATGGGGGTACCTTGGGCCTAACTTAGGGGTGTCTTACAGGTAAGGAAAGGGAAGGTTTGGGCCTGGCAAGTGGGTGCACTTGCCAGGTCGACATGCGTGTTTACTACTGCGCATGCAGACTCTACAGTGTTAGGTCTGAGACACATTTACAGGGCTACTCATGTGGGTGGCACAACCAGTACGACAAGCTCACTAGTAGCATTTGATTTACAGGCCCAGGCACACTCAGTGCAATTTACTAGGGACTTACCAGTAAATAAAATATGCCAATCATGGATAACCAATCATATCACAATTTATACAGAGAGCATGTGCAGTTTAGCACTGGCCAGCAATGGTAAAGTGCCCAGAATCCTATAGCCAACAAAAATAGGGTCAGAAAATTAGGAGGCAAAAGTCAAAAGGTCTGGGGATAAACCTGTCAGAAGCGCCAGGTCTAACAGGGAAAGAGAGAGAAAACTGACAGTGGGATATCCAAGAAAAAGTTAAATTGTATACTTACTGTGAACCAGATCTTTGGAAGTTATATCCAGAACTAGAGCTCCATACCTTCAGGAAGATTCCCAAATAAGGAAACCCCACTTATCATAAAGCCAAACACAATTCACATATGCTACATTTATTGGGAGTGCGAGGGCCCGGTCATGACAGACTATATGGATTGTATCACTTTGAGTTGTAGGTAAAAGACCTGTCCCCCTGAACTAGAGATCAGGTGTCACAATTTGTGAATCATGTAATTACTTTTTCATGATGAAAAGAGTCTCTCATGTTGAAAAAGTTTCCCATTTTGACAGTGCCCCTAAGGTCCAGCAGAGCCTAGAACTTGGCAACATAAGATAACACATGTATATTTAATCCTACAATAGGTTTAATACTACAAGTGTAAACTATGGACTTTCCTCATGTGATTTTGGCTCATGGTCTTTATTACTTTTATGCTTCCCTATTGTTTTGTGTTTTTTCTCAATGTGTATTCTTATTGATTAAAATGTGATGATTATGTTTGTGGTGGAACATCCACGACATCAATCATTTGATTAAAACAAAGAAAATATTTATTTGTCTAAAATGTTTGAAAGCCCAGGTGAAGGCTCAATGAAGTTCAGAAGAGTGTGGCTGGCAAACTAAATGCATATTTATTTACAACAAGGAGTAGAGGCACTAGTATTTTGTTTCAAAACAGCATACAAAGCTGGCTTCTATACTACTAGATACTAGGAAAGAAATAGGGATGTGTCTGATATGGGATGTGGCACTGTTTCGATGAAAGAACACATTTATCTGACATCTAACAGTACTCTAGACATAAGCAACAACACTTGGTCCATTGACTATCAGAATAGATATGCTCCACATTTTCTGTTGGTAAATCATGACCTTTGCACCACCTGAAGATTAGAAGACATCTCCCCTTTCATTATGGATAGCACACTAGTTATTCCTAATGTTGCTATTTTCCCTTTTCAAGGAATTTAGGGGCATATCTACAAGGGCTGGCGATAATTATCGCTCAGCGCTCTTAGCGTGAGGATAATTATCGCCGGACAACTCTGAATTTTATCGCGGAGATAGCGTGCTATCAGCAACGCTTATCTCCAAAGCGATAAAATTCAGAGCGCAAGCTGCCAACTGTGCGATTATCGCTGGAAATCCAGCGATAATCGCACAACTTTTGGCGATAGCTTGCTGATAGGGCAAGACATACTTAGCCATGATATCCACCTTCCATAGGATATCATGGCTACGTCAGTCTCAAAGCAGGCGTTAGGAAAGTAGCGATAACAGAGGTTATAGCTACTTTTCTTGTCGCTACGCTTCTTTGCCTGAGGTTTGATAATAGGAGAAATGTCGCTTAGCGACATTTCTCCCGTTATCCTGGGTATGAACGCCCACTTTGCATCTCATTAGAGATGCAGAGCTGGGCGATAGGGAAAGGGCGATGTAGCATGGATTCACGCGTTAGCGTGTCCTTGCTAATAGGGCGTTAAAATGATCGCCGCTTTTTGTCCGAAAACAGACGCTAAAGCGGCGATAATTTTATCGCCAGCCCTTGTAGATATGCCCCTGAGTGAATTGTCTTTCTTTGAGTCCTCAAACACTAATCCAGAAATTGGGGTTGAACAATAACAGCTTGACAATCTAAGCAGTTCTCTCCGCTAAGGCCATTATGACCCACACCAGCTTGGGAGTGGCAGGAGACTATCACATTATATTACCCTTTTAAAATCAGTTTTTGAATTTAATTATTTAAATCTAGACACTGCTTTAGCTCAACTGAGGGCCGAATACAATGCACAATAATATATTGGTAATGGGAACGTTCTGGATTTTTTTAAAGAGTAATACTGCAAATCTATTCAGAATTTCATCAAATGCGAGGGAAGCTGGTTGCTTTAAGAGGTTTTACTATGCATGGTCTTAGTATTTTTTTTATTTTATTAAACATTTGCACCTGTCTCTCTTCGTTGAAGAATGCATAAAAATAAAATCCACATTTCCACCATCATCTCCATTTTTCACCTTACATTCTAATATTGCCCGAAACCTACTTTATTTTGCCATTCCTGGTATGTGGGGCCTTTTGCCTTTGTTCAATTATATGCAATTACAATGCATATTGTGTTAATAGCTGCAAATAAATAATCAGGAAATCTTGCAGCTACTCATTGCAATCCAAAAGATTAAGACTGCCTTTACGGATTGTAATGTTGTACAATTTCAATTCCCCCCAAAAAAGGACATTTAGTCAGAAATGTTCCAATTTAGGGTAAAAGACTAACATGCTGTCTCATAATTTTGTGAAGAGCATCTTGGGCAATGTTGTCTTGCAGTGTCTTTTAGGCGCACAGATGTAAAGCGTAAGCAATACATATTACTTGAATATGGATTGTTGTGAATGATATATCAAAATATATTTTCAATTGAGATCATATCTTAATGTACTTTCTTTTTAATTTGTTTATGATTTCAATACTCCATTTTATTAAAACAAATCACAATTATGGTCATTTTTGCAATCAGGTTATTTCTTGAATTTATATTTTGAAATGAGTTAAGGAATTCTTCCCTGTTCCACAAAGATGATATGCCCAAAAAATCATCTTTCATACCTTGCATATTTCTAACCATGTTTTATAAGTATCCCTTACCAGTTTTCAGCACATATTTTCAAATAATGTAGGTAATTTAAAATAAAAAGAAATCTGACAGGCTTTCAGGATCAATTGCCTCCTGTTGAAACTTAAAGTTGTTTCTTCTCTGTTGTGAGAAATTATTAAAACAAATGTGGAAAGGAAGCCAAGTAGGACAGTATTGTGTCTGCTTATGTTAAGTCTCTGTTCTAAAGTGATTGTTGTAATTATTTTAGACGTTTGGCGGTACAACTTCCAGATAATATTTTCAATCTAAATTCAGTTTTAGGAATTTTTCCAGTACTAAGCTTGACTGGGTCTGAAAGAGAGTGTAAGAAGTATAGCTATTATGAGAAAATAGTGTTTTTAATTGCCAATACTTCTGATTTAGATATGAAGCAATTTATTTTTTATTCAGAGCTGTAAGACAGCTGAATGGATAGAAAGCATCCATAAGCAGTGAAATATTAATAGTAAGATAGCTCTCATTTGTGATTTTGTTAAAGACATTGAATGGATTACAATTCAGGTGGATTAGTATGTTTTTCATCTAGTTCATTTTGGAAACTGATATGGTCCTTCATTTATTAGTTTTTTCAAGTATTATTGGCTACACTCTATTGAATGACATCACAGGTTGTGAATCATTCAATATCCCTTGATGAAATGGTTATTTGTGCATAGCAAATGTCATTGAACGTAATCTTGCGCAGATCTATGATACATATATATTTTCATGCTGAGTTTCGGATTAATGCTAATTGGAAGATTAATTTGTATTTGCGCATATGACTGACAATATACATCATGGATTGTTGCTAAAATGTTCCCATTAAATCTCTGCTCTGTGATAACTGCCTGTAAGTAGTTTCAATAACCGTGATAAAAGGATTTTATGTACCAATGAATATGATTCTTTTTAGCACCTGTCACATGCCGGGCTCATTCCTGTTTTATGACAATGTGGCGGTCCCAATGGTGACACTTTCATCTTTACATTATATATTTCTTTTTTTCATTGTTTAATCGTGTGACTAAAATCTTTGTCACTATTTTATTGTTTGTTCAAACTAAGAGATCGCTCTAAAGGATCAACATAATCATACCCATTTCTCTTTTCTAAGACAACCATCATGGCCTCTCCACTCCAGATTATCAAATTCTCATTAATTGAAAATGCAAATTGATAAATTACATGTAGGTTGCGGCTTAGAATGTTCAGATTTTTTATTTTACAATTCAGAGTGCAATCAACTTAGGGACAGAAACCTTATTTTTGTAAGCCCTTTTAGCTGTTTCAAATTTTACCTATGCTATTGTGGTAGTAAGTTTAGCTATGTTGTTGTTTTTTTTAAATGTTTCAACCTTTTACCTTTTATTTCCTTAGATATGCCCTCACGCTGTATGTAAGCCTATTGAGGTAAAAAATATCGAACAGCAACAATATTGACTCCAGAACATTGATTACCACGATATTGTCAAGGTAAGTATATCTAGGGATGTGGAGATATACTCTACTTAATTCCAAGATCAAGGTAGGTAGATGTGGAGTTAAGAATAGTTCCAGACTAACCTTCTTTTTAGTACACTTCTCACTACGTGTATCTTCTCGTTAATCCTCCTTTCTTGTCTTTAGTTGATGAGCTTGTAAAGCAATCAACTTCCTATATGTTTTTTCTGCATTCTATTAGACATTTGTTAGAATAAGTATAAACATATGTTTTCATTTTTCTTGTTACTGTGAATCATAGTTAAATTGTGAGTTGGCTCTATCTCTATATCAATCATACATTGAATTCGCCTAAAGATCTGCTTTGTTTCAAGTGATGATATTTTGCATTTTGCTTTTTTAGAAGTTAATGTTTACTGCTATTTAATTAGACCAATAAGAGATGCTTTATATGTGTTTCAGAATATTGGAGATATTGTCTGTGATTGATCAATTAAAAAAGAATCTATTGTTTACTAGATATCACTTCTATAAATTTGCATTAGTCAGTTCAGTTGCATCAGTGATCCATATGAATGGTATAGCACTTGTTTGCTCATGGGCTTAAATACTACAGCAAACATAGTGTGATATGATAAATCCCAAGGTAAAGTTTTTAGGTTGCTAATTTCCTAAAAAAGAATTCATGTGTGTTAGAAAATTGTCATATCTCGAATGATGCATACATCGTTATGAGTAAAATGTAAAGCCAGGATGCGTTGGATTGCTGTAACACAGTAAGTTTTGTAAATTCAGATTTTTTTTATCATTTTCACATAGTTTGTGTTTGAAATATTATCACCAGATCATTTTGCTAATATGCCTGTATTTCTAGAATGACATTTCAATCCCCAGTCAAAGATATTTCCTACTTTTAGGATACCAAGGCCAAGATTTACAGAGAATTGATGCAACACAGGGCAGCCAGCAAAGTTGCTGCACGGTGTGTGCGTGAACTAGAGAGAATAGAAGTGCACCATATCCACAAAGAAGTGGCACAATTCTGCTTTCTTTCTGCACTGGTGCACTTTCAGCAGCCATGTGCCAACCAGGCACCCTTACCCTATAGAGTGAGAATGTATGAGTTGTGGTCAGCATAGATTTTATGTAGGAAGGAGTCTCTTCCTGCACAAAAACTATGCTTTAAGTCAATTTCTGCAAAGAGGAAAAACAAGGAGAAATCAAAATATTTCCTCAGGGAGGCGCTGGATGTTGGCTCAAATATATGTCTACAATTCCTAGTAGATATGGATTTGTGTTAAAAACCATGAGTGGGTGCTCAGGAATGCCCATGCACCACTGATGGAATGTCCCCACAACACAAAGTAATGAAAGGTAACGCATTGTGCTGCATTGTGGTACTTTCGGTTACAAAACAGTTGTTGGAAATGCCCCTTTCTAGGGTGCTCTAGGGTGCTTTCCCGGAATAGATCCAACAAGGTTCCGGGGGGCGTGGGACTGGTGGGTACCACTAGGGAAGTTGGGCCATTGTCCAGGGTCTATCGCTCGGTACAAGGAGGTTTGTCAAGGTATTGATTAAACTCCCTTAGCTTTTGCCCGGGAGGGGGTAGTGTTGGAAATGGCTAATTCTAGGGTGCTTTCCCTCAACTTTTTGCTTTTCTTCTTCCCAGTTTTCTGCTGATCTGGATGCTAGCGTTCGGACTTTCAGCGTGTTTGACCCTGCCATTCAGTGCCAAAGCACTGTGATTGCCATATACATGATTGGGTGATTCGAGTAAGCTGTAAGTCCCTTGTCAAGTGGTAAGACGTATACCCAGGGCATGTATCTCAAATGCTCCTCCGTGGGCCTGCATCACTGGTTGTGCGTCCATGGAAATAGCTCATTGATTGTACCACAGGTTTGCCCTGGGGCCTGGTGGGGCTTGTGTGCACAAGTTACAGTTACTCAGTTTAGCATTTAAAAAGCTATGTGACAAGGTTCTGCATGTCTCTTGCTATATCAAAGTTCTCCCTGTGGACAGGGTGCGGTATTGGGAAGAGGTAGGGCATGTGCTTGTGTATATACAATGTGTATCTCATTTTGATTTCAGTGTGTGTGTGTGTAATACAAAGACAAGTATTTTATACAGATGATGTCGAGTCTTTTTGGGGCGTACGCAGTGTGTTGTGAGGGTGGTGTTGCACCAATACTTTACACTTGGGCCCTGAAGATAAGCCTAACTGCTCAGTGCCAAGCTACCTAAGGGTAAGCACAGGTTATTGGACACACGTGCAATACTCATCCTATCTAGAGAGGAGGATTCTGACTGGCTTCGATGTGTCCCTGCCAGCTGGAAACCACTGGGTCTAACACCAATGCAAATCGCCATTTGTGTTGGTTTGTAAATGCCAACCTAGATTTTACATTTGGTCAGAGTTAAAAAAGTAATACAAACAGATTGCTCGTCACTTTACCCTAAAGATGTGTCTGCTTATTACTTTTTGCAGTTCATGAGGAATAAAGAACTAGTTGCAAGTGCCTTGAGATTTTTCACATACACCACAGATGAGAAACTGTGTGGCAATTGATGTGTCCTACTCCACATCACTACTTTGCCTCTTGACAGCACTCTGGCTCTTTGACTTTGCCTCTCTGGGCGCCATTACTCTAACCCTCTTTACTAAACTGTTTCTCTATAATTTCAGCCCTGGGGCTATCTCTCGCTTTGATTCTAGCTTCAATTGAACCCATCCTCTGCGACTCTGCCCCACACTGCACTTCAATGCCCCTTGACTCTGCCTTCGGGCTCTTCCTTTCTTGCCACAGTCTGCTCCTAAACCAGGTCAGTTTCTGAAATGTTTTCCCAAACTGAATGTTTTCTCACAGCAAGTCAGCGTAATTTTCTCTATTGTGGGTGATATGCTGATCTCATGCAGAATGGACACCAGTAAAAATGGTTCTGGATGGGTAAGTCTAAATTGGATGACCGTTTTGATACAATTTTAATTGAAGTCATGGACGCCAATGGGTGCCCCAATGGCTCAGCTGGAGGAGGCTCTCCCGTTGCAAAAACTACCTTCCCCATTCACTAATGAGGCAGGGGGCAAAGAGGAAGGCAGATGGGTCATCCTCCTTTTTAGGTTGAGCCTAGCCAACGCTTGCAATTTTCTTCGAGGCACGGTGTATGTAGACTGTGGGCTTGAAGCACCTCCATCTTTTCCATTCATTCCTGTTCGTGCCCTTCATAAATGGCTGCATTTTTTGGTCAGTATGCTTATTTAGTCCCACCTTTTGATGTTTCAGACCCTCGGAGGAGACTGCTCCTGTTACATGTGGTCTTATTCTTTTTTTTATTTAGGTGTATTTGTGCACACTATTTTTTTTATTGTTTGCCTCAGCTCGTGTATCAGCATGGCGCCCACTTCACGGACGCCGCACTTCATGTTTCGTATGGCATTTGACTGCATTTGCATTTTACAACTGTGAGTTTCCCTTGTTTAGTTCAGTCTGCCTAAAATGACTTATGCCCGCAGCTGAAGCGCTTTTACTTTGAATCTATGAGTCATTACACGCCCAGGTCCATGAGTTTCCTTAGTTAAGTTCAGCCTGCCTAAAATGACTTCCGGCCACTGCCGGCAAGTGCTTTCACTTTAAATCTATGAGCTGTTACACACCCAGGTACGTTTGCTCTCCACCCTTCTATTTGGCAGAAGCTAGCCGCTGTGTATGGAATTAATCAGAATGCATGGAGGCTCCACTTACAGCCACTCAGAGCGTCGCTACCTACGTCTGCAGCTTTTCTCGGATTGCATGAGCACTGGCCCTGGGGCACCGGCTGCTGCATGACTAAGCCACCAGTTGCAGCTGCCAGAGAGGGCTCATTGATTTAACTGGTGTCCCTACATATCCCCTGGTGGCTCACACATTCCTATGTTGGGTGCGTACACACTCTTTCATAGAACCACTACTTGTGCCGTCGCCACAACACTGCTTGCTCTTCCCACCACCCCTCCTAGAAGAATATATGTTGTTATAACGCATGAGTTACATAGCATGCCATTACAACGCGGTCGTTACAACGACCGTGTTGTTACATCGCATACGATTACATCCCAAGTCGTTACAACGACTTGCTGTAGGGGACGCGCTGGATTTAGGAATAGTATAATTTACTATTCCTACTCCAGTTTGTGCAACAGCAGGGAAGGTGTTAGATTGTAAATCCAACACATTCTGCCCCCTACAGCAAGTCATTGTAACGACTTGCGATGTAATCGTATGCAATGTAACAACGCGGCCGTTGCAACGACCGGGTTGTAATGGCATGCGATGTAACACATGCGAAGTAAACGATGTCTCCCCTCCTAGAACGCTGCTTGTTTTCTTTGTTTCTAAACGTTTGTTTCCTCCATTCTTTCCCTTTATGCCTCTTTCTTCCCTTGTTTTATAATATCCGTGTTTGAATTTGTTTTTGAGGCTTCTCATCAGGCTTTTGTTTGCTTGAAAAAATGTATTCTTATTAATTCCTGTTTTCTGAGGAACTTTTGTCACCCGAGAGAATGATGCATGCGCACCCACAGAGCTCGCAGTTTGTTGGTACTGTTTTTGAAAGAAGAAAATGGTGGCAAGCCCTTGCCCCGTCCCAGGGATGCCAGTAGGAGGTATGGTTGCACTTCAGGGAGAGAAAGTAGAGACACTTGCTGAGTGAGACCCCCGGGCACGCTGCTAGAATAAGCAGGCTCCTTGGGAGGTGTTGGAGATGTGTAGCGATTTCAGCAAAGCTTTACAAGAGAGCTAGCTGCAGATTTGTCCGGAGCACAGGAACAGGGGGTTGCATGGGTGAGTAACTACAGTGTATGTCTTTACCTTCTAATTTTGAAGGGGTTTCATTTGCTGGAGTTAAGAGGTTTCATGTTTCCAATGTCCCAGAGTGAGCAGCTCGTCCAGTCTTGTGCTTGTTGCATTCTGGTACTTGTAGTTTTGTATGCCCCTTTATAACGACAGGGTGAAAGTACAAGAAACCAAACCTGGTCTGTATGCATAGACCTGGGAAACTTCAGGGGTCATCTGCTTGGCTTCTTCCCAATAAACCGTATACTCTGGTAGCAAGGGTGATAGGCATGCAGATTGCTGTTTTCTGGTAACCGCTGAACACCAGTTCATCGACGCTGTCTCCCAAGGTTGCCTGTACTCCAGTGAATGTTGTACTGTTACTGCACATCTACATTGTCATCCTGGTGGTAATGGAAGTTATAGGGCCATATTATCAAGAACGGCGATAACATTATTGCCGCTTTAGCGGCAGGAAACTGCCGCTAAAGCAGCGATAAGGGGCTTGATAATATGCCCTATAGAATTCCAATAGAAGTCCAGGTTCTGGTGTGAAGGACATCAAACCTGGGCTTCTATTGGAATTCTATAGGGCATATTATCAAGCCCCTTATGGCCGCTAATGTTATCGCCGTTCTTGATAATATGGCCCATACACATTTAAACCTTGGATCAGAGGTAGAAGTGGGCGGGGAACGACGTCCTCAAACATTATTAATTTGGTCCGAACAGTTCCCATGCTTTTTAGTAAAAAAAACCAAACACAGCCGTTCTTGAACGGTTCAGTTGTTGGGGGTTGAAAGGGGACTCTTAAATGAGAGAAGGGAGAGGCAGCTAAGAAAGAAACAAGCCTTCTCTCCAGGGTCCCTGCTTTTTGAAAGAATAGTAAAAGAGTGCAACTGTTTAATCAGCAAATCTAAAGGGCCAATATAGGCTTTAACTGAAAGAATCTGGAATTTGTCCATTTAATCAAAAGCTATAAAAAAGGTTTTCACAAGGTACAGTCACCGTATTGCTGAAAACATAACCTTTGAAAGCATTGTAAACACTAAAACAATCCTTTTGCACTTTTCATGACAGCCTATTTATACTGTGGCAACCTATCTTTTACTGTGTGTAATAGATTTGTTAAACTAATGACTTTCATTTTCACAATGCTTTCTGTCACAGGATTGGACCTCTCAGCACTAGAAATACATGTCACTATTTCCTCAGTGCATCAACCAAGACCCCTGAAGTGATAGCATTAATCATCAACCTTTCTTAAGTGAAAAATGCTTTTCCCAAAGATACATTTTAGCTGCATTTATTTTTGATTTAAGGTGTGTGCATTATATTTTATATACAGTTACCTGTAGGAGAAAGACCAATAATATAGTTGCAGAATATTTTGTTCTTTTTGGTCTCATCTCTGACCACGCCCTCAATTATACTATGGCTCACAGTTCCCACAGTTTACTTTATACACTTCGGGGCATATTCACAAGGACTTATCGCCGAGCCAATCCCACCTTAACGCATCAAAAGTGGAGATAGATTTAACGCCCCATTCACAAGCGTGTGCAAACTGCAGACATCACCAGTATTCCCGCGATAACTGCCGCAAATTTTACCCCCACGGGTCACATCACCAACTAACCCTAATGAGATGCAGAGTAGGCGTTCCCGTGCAAAAACTCACGAAAAAACCACAACACCACTTTCACAACGAACTGCCAGATCTGCGATGCGAACCAAAAACAGGCGATAAGCCGCAGTAGCAGCAGGGAATTAACACCTGCCTTTTGCCGGTGTTAAGCAGGATGACTACCTGCCGCATGAAAGGGAGAACAGCCAAGAGCCACATCTGAAGACCCACAGATGCCATGGAGCCAATGATCATGCAGCTCGGAGACCCATGAGGGCCACAACACCCACCGCCACTACCCCCAGGGCCGACACCACCCCCAGGACCCGCCCCGTCCCCCCCTGCCCGGACCACCACAGAGGCAGCCTACACAAAGACAGCGGACCCACCGTAAACGCAACAGCCGCACAGACCGAACGCCAGAGGAGGACATTGCCCACTACAAGCCCAAAAGGACAACCATCCCCCGCATCCTGACCCACATCGCCCACCTGCTGACGGTACCAACACAGCGGACAACCAACATCCCTCCGCAGACAAAGCTGCCGGCTGTGCTGCACATGTTGGCCTCTGGTACCTTCCAACCCACAACTGCCAGAGTCGGAGGAGTCTCACAGCCAGCCCCATCCAAGTCCATCACACCTGTCCTGGATGCCATCGTCAGCCTGGTACCCCAGCACCTCCACTTCACCCACACTGCGCAGGAGCAGCTGTAGACCAAGCAAAGCTCCTACGCCATAGATGGATTCCCTCACGTGTCGGGGGCAATCGACTGCATATATGTACCCCTCGTGCCCCCTGCCGACACTGCACACAACTACCGCAACAGAAAGCACACGCATCCCATGAATGTGCAGGCAATAGTGGACCACCCGGGACTCCTCAACAATGTTGTGGCCAACTCCCCAGGCAGAGTGCATGATTCCTACATCGCCCGACAGTCCATCATCAACCAGCGCTCCCAGGATGCCACCTCTGGAAATGCAGTGCTCGTTGGTAAGTACCAAATGAACACACCACACACCTCCACCCCACAGTCATGCAACTCACGACACTGGCAATGGGCACGCAGCAGAACTACATGCAACATGCCACACAACATGCCAACCGACCAGACACGACAACACGACTCCATTGGGAACCTGGGCTTGCCATGCACACAACCCAGCCACGGCATGGCACCACAGCCACACAATAGCAGAATGTGAAGAGAGGCTTGGAGCAGGCATGTGCGAGAGCGGCAAGTGACTAATGAATGAGAACCTACCCAATGCCAGGTGTGGCGTGGAGGTGCCGGACAGACTCCAATCTGCAAACCACGGAAATGGCCATGTGGACATTAACTGCTGGTGCATGGAGTGTAGTGGCCAGTGGACGCTACCATGTCCCCACAGTCTGTGGGGCAGAACGCGGAAATGTCGCACGTTACGTCCCCCCCTGTATGCACGGGCGGAGTGGGTTGGCTCTGCGTACGCCAGGCCTGCATAGGGGTGTGAATAAAAACCCCGTCGCACTGGGCGTGGTTCTCTTTCGGAACGGCCAACGTGTCTGCCAGGGCGGTGCCTCTCAGCCCGCCACGAGGCCGGCGCCATGCGCGGCGGGGCCTGCGTCCCTGTGTGCCTGCTGCACCCCGGGCCGTCATGCCTGCCCCAGCGCACCAAGGAGGCTCCGCTCACCTGCCAACCCCAGCGTGTGTCAAAGAGGGCCCACCACTTGCCAGTGCAAGCTCCAAGCCCCAGTCCCGCGACCTTTGCAGCCTCCGCAGACCATCGCTGGCCTCCACGACGCTGGCCCACAGTACTCCTTTCTCATTGACATACTCCACCGGCGTACTCTTCGACCCAGTTGTTGGCACATGTTGTACTGAGTCGTGAGTTAAGAATGGCAGTGACCCCAAGTCTGTGGCAGCATCCACATCACTATACTCCCTCCGATCAGTGAAGCCAAAGTCTGCATCGCAAGCCTGCGACACGTGGTGCCACTAACCCTGTTCAACCCAAGCCTGCGACACGTGGTGCCACAAACCCTGTTCAACGCAAGCCGGCGACATGTGGTGCCACTAACCATGTTCAACGCAAGCCGGCGACACTTGGAGTAGGGCTCAGGCCTACACTGCGGCCCAGTAGGTCCCACATGTGGAACTGTGTCCTGAGTCTTGAATGGCAGTGACCCCAAGTCCGTGGCAGTGTCCACATCACTGAACTCCCTCCGATCAGTGAGGCCAAAGTCTGCATCGCAAGCACACGACACGTGTCTGTGGGCCCGTGCTGACCGCTGCCCCCGGCCTACACTGCGGTCCAGTAGGTCCCACATCCAGCACTTAGTCGTGATTCATGAATGGCAGAGTCCATACCAGTGAACGCAGGGAGAGGAGTAAGAGGAAGATGCGGCTCAGTCCGGAGGAAAGCCGGATCAGAGTCACGGAGGTGATCAAACACTATCAACAACTGATCTGGTGCCACCAACCCTGTTTACCGCAAGTCCGCATCCCGTGGTGCCACTGAACCATCCAACGTAAGCCGGCGACACTCAGTGAATGGCCCCTGCTGACCGCTGCCTCAGGCCTACACTGCGGTCCAGTAGGTCACACATGTGGAACTGTGTCTTGGGTAAGATATGGAGGAGTCCACACCATTGGACACGCCTCATCGCAGGCGGCCTCCCCTATCGGCACTGGTGCCACTAACTCTGTGCGCAATGAGTCATGGGCACTTTCTGGTTGGACTTTGGTGGCGTCTGAGTCCATGGCCTGTGGGTTGTCTGCATCATCATGTGGCTGGGCCGGACTTGGTGTTCGACATGTGTCCGTTCCATTCATCTCCACCATAGTGACTGTTTCTGCGTGGTTCTGCACTCTGCATCATGCCCTGGGGGTACACCTTCCACTGTCCACCGAGACACTCCGCGACAACCCCCTTTGTCATCTACGAGAACCTGTTCTGCTCTCGTGATTCTGCCCCAGTGCACCGCAAGTCAGCGGCCCGTGGTGGTAGGCCCTTGCAGGACGCTGTGCAGCTCAAGTCATGGGGCCTTTATGGTTGAATGGTTGTGTCCTTAATGATGAACACTGTTGTCGTTTTTTGACTGCACCAAGCACTCCATGATGGCTGGTGTACACACATCCCACACACATCCAACACAGGTGTCACTCGACATGTGAGCCTGCTAATAAAAGTGGCAGGCGCACGTGCCCGTAGCCATTCACACCATCTAAGCAAGTGTGTCCGTGTGGTCATTATGTCAGCATGATGGGCCCGAGCCCTGCAACATCACAGTGTGCTGTCTTCAGCGGACGATACCATGTCACCTCAGCAGTGGCTGAGACCTTGGACATGTAGCTTTACCCCCCCCCCCTGCATGCACAAGCGGCGTGTGCTGGTCCGGCGTATGTCAGGTCAGCGCAGGGGTGTGCTGATTTGTCAGGGGGATCAGGGCGTGGCTCTGGTCTGGCCTTGAGCAGGAAGTGCGGTAAGCGTGTCTCTGTGTTGGAGTGTTGTCGCCACCGGGGCCACAGTAGTCGATGTTGTAATGTAGCATGCACCCGGAGGGCGGGCCCGCACGTACGGGGAAATGTAGGAGCGCAAGACCGCTCGTGGTCTTGGCTCATACATGCCAAGTGTTATGTGTATCAGTCCTGCGGCTGCGTAAGTCAGATGCCTAGCCTCATTCGCAGCACGATCACAGCCAGCAATGGACTGCACACCTGTGTCCGCCCTGTCCAGACCATTGGCCTACACTCACGTGGCCGCACAGCCTCAACGGCCAGCTTCACAGTGTTGTTGGCATGCTGCTGGACATGCGCAGACAGGCATGACAATGGGGTGCCGTAGGAGTGCACGTGATACAACCGCGCAGCACCCACAAGTGTGGGGGCTCGTGGGAGGGAGGAGCAGCTGTGAGGCAACGTGACACACAGTGTGGCAGCTCATATGCCACGTGCTCGGCATATCATCCATGATTCCCTGGGTCGCAGACATCCCACCCCACCCACGACAGGCCTCTGTACATCTCCTGTATGCAAGCAGATGGTGAAGTTACTGTAGGGATGAAAGGTCCTTTGTCTGAACTATCAGGCGGTAGCACATCTGCAGCTTCGAGCTGGGACTTGCATGTGCCCAGCACCCCCTGACAGATACGATAGCATTTGCTGGCGACTCCCACACTACGCACTGCCCGACGTGAGACCAACTTGTACACATCCCACACTCTGAAGTCCTTGGCCGCAGTTAGCGTGTGTGAAATGCCCTTCACACGTACTCCCACCCCAGGCCTGCACCCGTTGCACACAGACACTGCTCATTGCTCCGAGCTGTGGCATTTCATCCACAGGACTGGCACGGGTCAGCACAGTGCCGCTTCAAGCAGAGCCACTGACGCAATGGCAGACCATCCCGGACACATGCACAACTCCAGTCACATGGACCTGTACCGTGCACGTCTGCTGCATGTACTGGGGGCACTGCCATTGGCAGTGCTGCGGATCAGTTACCGGCTAAGGTTCCGCATTGCCAACGTCACCTGCGTTCAGCCTGTGTTGCATTGTCGCTCGTGCATATTCGAGTGGACCATGGATGTCTGCCTCTCCAACGTAACGGTAGCTGACCTGGATTTCGACGTGTGTGTGCGCCCCTGTTGGCCCACGACCAGGAGTGTCACCGTGATGCCCGTTTATGGCATGCCTGGATGATTGGCATGCATGCTGGCAACTGGTCCTGGGAGATTGCACGAGTCGTCGTGTGCAGTGACCACATTGAGCCGCTCCCCTATTGGGCTTTAGTGCCAATTGGGGCCAGGGGTTGGAGTCAGCACATCTGTCCGGGACAGCTGATGGGTTACGTCGCCGACATGTTAGATGTGGTGGATAACGAGCACTCATTGGAAATGTTGGCCTGCGCTGCTGCACTCGCGATCATGGACGAGTGACAACGTACCTGCAGCCACAACTGAATGTGACCCATTGCACGTGTCCCGATGCCTGGTTGCATGTTGGGGATCTGGTCACATGTCCCAAGACGACAGTGGACATGGCTGCATTGGCCTGGACTCCGGATCCATGCGCGGACAACCAACGCGGGTTGGCACTGACTTGTGTGTGTGATGGACTCCCCTGGGGTGGACATGGGCGCTTTCCAACGTTCCTCATTCAGACATGCTGGTGCATTGGTCTGCATGTTGTGGCACTTCTCTTGGCCGTACTGACACGCAATTGTTGATAAAGTTTCCGCACCATCACTTGTCTCCAACTGTGATGAGTGTTGATTTGTATGCCAATGTGTGTGTCACGGCCTATCTGGGTCCCTGCCATACATGCATTGCTACCCCATTAGGGCTGTGGGTTTGTACTTGTGCATTATCATGTCCCTGTTTCGTGCTTTGCCAGATGCGTATGGCCATTTACCGGCCACAAGCGGGTGCACTTGTGTCCTGTGTTCGGTTGTACAAATGTTGCTGTTTGTGCCACATTGTGTTTGATGTTGTGGTGCTCTGCTTCCTATGTGTGTGTGCTGCATTGTGTGTGAGATGTCCCTTCAGCTCTGATTTGGCTCACCCTTCTCCCTTTCAGGCAGTGTGGTTTTCACTTCTGTGCTTGTTCAGTGGTGTGATATTGCCGAGTTGTGTGACTTGTGCTCTTGGTTGGTGTTTTTACTCTTGGGCATGGTTTGTCTGCAGTTGTGCTGTGCTTAATTGTGCATGTGTGCCATTGTGCCCATCTCCCCCCGTGCCCCCAGTCCCTGGTCGTTCCTCTCCCTCTCCCTGTTGCTGTTGTGTCTGTTGATTTTGAGCAGTTTCCGGTCCCCGACTCCTGCCACCATCTCCAGACTGATGTGGTGGACACCATTTCCTCCATGTCATCCAGCTCCTGGTGTGGCGCTGGACTCCCACCTCCGGTGTGCATTGCTGCCTTCTGGTTGTTGGCGTGTTTCTGCTTGTTTGTGCGTTTCGCATCATTCCAGCTGTTTTGGTTTTCTTCCATTGTCCTCCTCCGCTCTCCGGCTGCATTCACCTTGTCCACGATGGACTGCCATGTACAATGTTTTGTTGCCAATGGGGCTTGTGGGGTTGTGTACTAGCTCCGGCTGCCTCCATTGTGCTTCGCTGTTGTTTTCTGTTTGGTTTGTCTTCCTTTTTCCTGCTTTTGTTGTGCTTATTCCCGCATGCCGTGTGTGTGTCGCGGGCCTGGCGCTGCTTATCGCTGCTTTCCTCATCGCGAATGGGCTCATCGCACGTTTTTTGTTGTTGGGGGTTTGTGGTTTTATCTCTGTCGAGGTGGTTGTATCGCGGATATTGGCCGCGTTTTCGGCAGACTATCGCATGGTACCGCCGTGTTGTGAATTCCACGTTAACACAGGGTTATTTTCCCGCGATAGACTGCGGTGTGTAAAGTTGCGCTAACATTTTTTGGAGATGTTTAGCGCACGGTCTTGTGAATATCCCCCTTCGACTGCTGCTTTTAATGCTTGCAAAATAAACATGTATGGATGAGCCGTTTAGTTCCCTATAATGTGCATGCTCAACTGAATCACTGTGAGTCTCCTGGGAGTCTATTTTTGGAGAGGGGTTATGTTCAGATATTGTTATGGCAGGAGGTGTCCCTACTTTTCTGTGCTTAAACCCAGCTACATTTCCCATTATTGGCCGTCCATAACTGGGTAATCAGGCTCCAAAATCAAATCCCCCAGCTCTCTCATTCGTCCATTCTGCTCAAGTCTCTTTGTCACAAACCCACAATTGCCCTCTGTTTCCCACTCCCTCTCATATTCCTTTTCCCATGCCCCATTCTTCTCTAACCATACCTTTCTCCCTGTCACTCATGCACACTTCTCTCTAAACCCTCTTTTTCTCCCTCTGTTTCCCACTCACATATCCTGCTCTGGTGTCACACTCTCTCCTGTCATGCATTATCCCGCACCCTTTACAGCAATTCCTTCCCTATTTTTTTATTTCTTTTTCCATTGGTGTCATTTTATTTCCAGCTCCCCTCCCTCGTAACCTATTTCCCATTGTCTGGCTCTCCAGTGCTGCGAGGTAAAATGAATGGCAATAGCGCTATGCAAATATGATCACTCAACTGCAAACTAAAAAACAAACGTAAAAAACATTGTCATTTACAATAGATCTAACTTTCACAAATACAAGACCGATTGCATTGCAAATGCTTGTTGACCTTTGTCTCTTTGCTGTTTGCTTCTAAATGAGATCCTTAACACTTTACCTTTTTTGTGTCTTTTTACCCCCTGATTTTACCAACCTCATCCACCGTGATGTGCCCCAGCAAAGTGAACCCAACTGCTCTCCAGCACTGCAGGTCCACTAACCACCAGGGGCCGTATTACATAAAGTGTCCTGGGGACGCAATGGGCGTTTGCGCCTGCTTTGCGCGCCCCCAGGGCACTTTGGTATTACAGAACTGGCCGCAGATGCTTGTGTTGGCCTCTTCTGTAATACCGATAGTGCTGGCGCACATAAAGCACCAGCGTTATCTGCAGGGGGCATGCCCCATGCAAATGAGGGAATCCCTTTGCCTCGGCGCCGTATTACAGACACGGGAACAGAGGCAAAGAAGCCCTCAGGAGGCGCACTGACAGTGCACCACCTAAAACGTGGCGCACTGTCAGTGCGCCCCCTGGTGGCAGGCCTCTGGCGGGGGAAAAGGGGGTCCCATGGATCCCCCAGAAATCTCCTTGAAGGCAGGTGACTGCACTCGCCTGCAAGGGAATCTCTAATTCCCTTCAAAAGGACAGACAGGTTGCCGCCTGCTCTGTGAAAACAAGGAGCGGCTGTAAAGCAGCTGTTCCCTTTTTCACCTGAATGCGCTACCCTAGGGGCAGCGCGAGTTCGCGGATGCCCTGGGGGCAGCGCAGTCATTGTAATAAGGCGCATTTTCATTGTTTACGCTGTGCGCACCTTTACGCCGGGCGCACCTCTTTAAAAGTGCGCATGGCGCAAACAATGAAAATGCGATTATTGTGTAATGTGGCCCCAGAATGGTACCAAAGCTGTCTCAAAGTTTATCGTCAGAGCATAGAAAAATGGCACCAGTTTGGTGGTGCAAAAGAAGAATCAAGTTGCTGCTTCAACAATCTGTGCATTATTGTGTTTAAAAAGTCATTATAGGTGCTTTGGTTTCTATTGTGCAGTGCTTATGTGTCATTCATATTAATTCAATGCAAACACAGTTTTTCAACTGCTACTAGTGTACCTTTCATTCTTCTACTAATGTTTGTACAAGTTTCAAAGTGAAATCACTGTATCTAATATGCTTTATCTGTTAATGCCCAAATAAACAATAAACTATACTATCCCATTGTCAAAATAGACGACAGGTTTATAAATAATGGGAAACAAAGCAAATTATATCATTCTCCACATTAAAAATAAGTTATAACGTGGTCTAAAAGTGAAATATTCAAGTAGGCAATTCTAAAGGTATTTATGTTGGAGGCAGTGCCAAGGTAGTCTGCTTTGAGACTGACAACTTGTGGATCACTTCACTTGTTATCAGTATGCACAATCAATACAGGACACCAAAGGTTTATGAAGCAATTAAAGAATTTGGCTTACAGTGCACAAACATGACTAAAATCAGTGGATAGAAGAACTTTTAGACGAATTATCACAGCACAATGTTGAAAGTACACAGGTCGTTCCATTTCTGAATGTTTGCAGCTGACTCCAATCAAAAACGTCTTTACAATGGTGATAACGCCGATCCTTATCTTATCTTTTCTAAGGATCTTCAGGTCGCCAGGATCTTTTTACCTGCTGAATAGTGTAAAGGGAAGAAAATCTTTTTCAGTTATGCAATCATTTCTTTCCACTCTAGTTTTCCTACAAAGACCACTGACTCCGAATTCAGTTTTGTGGGTTTATTACAGCCAAGAATAACTGCACGTGCAAGCACCTCAACACGAGGTTGAAGAAATAAATGGGCACTAATACAAATAGCATCCTACGCAGGAGTCTCATCCGACTCAGGATGAGAAGAATCGTTAACTCCAGAAGTATTAGACAAGCAATAACAGCTCCAATCTCTATGTTATTCCTCATTTATCTAAACAAGCAGGATAAATCCCTTGACTGTCCCTACTCGACTCTAAGATGATATACCTACTTAACGAATTTCCCAGGCAAGAGTACGAAAAAGGTGTCAGCTGTGAAGACTTCCTAAGAAGTGCATTCACTTAGTACCTAAGCTCAGATTTAAGATGCTCCTTCACCAAATCCCTCTCTGTCCTCCTCTCTGGTCTCTCCTACCTCTTCTCTGCCCTCCACCCTCGGGGCACTATCCCTAATACAAAACCCAATACAATTGAACACGCCTTTTGTCACGCCTCTTTGGCCAGGTCTTCTTTCTTGTACTTTTCCATCGAAACGGTTACTTCATCCTGGACGGTTGCGATGACCTTGAGTCCCAGGCACCTTCTCCGCTTAAAGTATCATCCCTAAATTCCATTGCACTCCCATTTCCATGCCTCTCATCGCTCTAACTTATGAAACAAAGAGCCAGTCTTTAACTAACGAGGCATGTGTCCTTGCACCTGCAACAGAAGATACGTTCAACAGAAACCCTCTACTGTGCTAATTAAATCTAATTTCGGTGCCCAGAGAGCCTTTCCAAGAGAACCTTCTCTGCCTGCAAAATAAGCTAACATAAGAACAAACAGGCCTTTTCCCTAGCGTATATGCAGTCAGGCCTTTACATTCGTTAAACACACAAATCATAATCACTTCTATAAGCCTTTGATTCATTAAATTTCATATGCGAAAAATGAACTACACGTACAACTTATATGGTACACGTTTAAACTACTGCAGCTCGATTACACATGGACTGATTCATCTTATGCATTGGTTTACACATGATTCAGTTAAGCATTACATTTGCATGATTAAAATAGCACAATTACATTTCTTATTCATTCTGATAACTGCGGTTTATAACTACATTTTACTAGCCATTCATGGATATATAGCTGGATATATGCGGGTGCGTGCTATCAGTGATTATGATGCACCCCTACAAATTTCACAAGAACATGGCGCTCTATCAGTTCCCCCTTTGATGACTCCTGTCATCACATTTTATTCAACTCCCTTGGAGAAAGAACCGACCTAAACAGAACTTGTTGCCATTTTCCCTGATCTGTGATTCTCCATTCTCTTGAGTCTCTGATATTGACTGTCCCGCAGTCTAGCCATTCTCGCCTCGTTTTCTCTCAGAGCTCTCTCAACTCGGCCTGCTCGATACCACTTGTAAGCTTTGATCAGACCCCACAGGCAAACCACCACGATAAGGAGAGGTCTCAGAACATAGCCAAGGAATCCCTTTCCCAAATTCGCAAACCAGCTTCCCACTTGACCAAATCCTTTGCCAACTTTCTCCCAAGCTCCCTCTTCAGTCAAGTCCGCTATCTTCGTGTGAATAGTAGTGATGTTACTTATATATTTCTCCAGATCCTTGCTGTGGTCTGGTATATAAGTACAGCACTCTTGAACCCTCAATAATTTACAGACTCCGCCCTCTTTTGCCAGTAAGACATCCAAAGCAAGGCGGTTCTGCAAAACCATTGTCCTTATCGACAACATCTCCCCCTCCACCAGTACCAACGATTTTGCTGTGTTCATTGATAATTCATCTATCACAGTCGCCAGTCTCCGGATCTTCACATCATTCAAAATCACTCCCAAACTTGGTATCATGGCTCCAAAGATGTCTCCCACTACGACCCCTGCACTCGCACCTCTTCTCACTCTTGAATGCTTCCCACCTTCCAAAAGTTCCAAATCCTCAGTATGGTAAATCTTTGGAAATATTATTCCCAAGTAACATGTACCATACCAATTCGCAGGTAACCTCACATAAGCATTCCTTCCACACACAAAATACACCGTAGGTATCACTTGTACAGGGCCCTGGAGAAAATTCTTAGCCACATCTGCCATAGTGAAAACATGATCACACGTACTCTGTCCCACAGGAACCTTTTCATAGTAGGTCTGATATCGTCTCACACACAGCTTTCCCCTCTGCTCTTTGTCCAAAGCTATAGGACCATAACTTCCTTTTGTCCGGTGCAATTTTTCCTCATCTGTCCAATCCACCTTACTATGCCCCGTGTCTCGTGTCTGTGTCAGTTTTCTATACCTGTCTTCTACCTGATCTACAAACTTTTTCTCTACATCTGATAATGAGCACGTCAAATTATGTCGGTGGGCATATGCTGTGTCCAATTCCAAAGACGGTATGAAGAACTTCCTAAGTCTATCCTCTGACTTATAGTAGTCGTACTTATTCAAATGTTTGTAAGCTGGGACTTCAGGAAGCACTGCATCGTAATTGGAAAAGAAATACTCAAACTGATCTCTTTCGTAAAATATACTAAGCAAAAGACTACATGAAATTCCATAT
Organism: Calotriton arnoldi; assembly: GCA_963921515.1. Lineage (NCBI taxonomy): Eukaryota > Metazoa > Chordata > Amphibia > Caudata > Salamandridae > Calotriton > Calotriton arnoldi. The sequence continues at coordinate 3,511,813 of CAWUFW010000339.1, forward strand.
GTCAGTGGAAGATGGTGATATCTAATACCCTCATCCACTGAAGCAGGCAACTGCATACATACATAACAATCTTTCGCATCCATCGCATCCACATACTCGTATAGCAGCTTGGCGTAGGCGTTAAGCTTAAAAATCACTTCTAGACAAATCTACATGCAATCTACGACTTTCTTCTATCAGCAAAGCCTTGTCAGCTCCTATGTTTACCTCTTTTCGGCTAGGTGTGGTAGGTGTCGGTGTCCCTGGCACCCCCTGCACTGCTAGCTCATGCGGAACCGTATATGAGACTACAATTACTACGATTATAGAAACTATCACAACCCCTATAAGTATGCCTACAATCATTTTAGATCTACGATTTGGATCTCCAACCTCCATGATTTCGAAAGTTCTCAAAAGTTCTTGGTTTCAGCAATGAACACTCAAAAGTCTTTGTGTCCTCCACTCGTGACTTGCTTAACCAGCTCGAGCAACTTTGAAACCTCTGGAAATCCCCTTATCGGCCACAGTCTTATTTACATAGTCCAGAAAAAGACTTCCCTAACTTTCGTTCCTCTTCGGTGGAAAGTCCCTAAGTTTACTCTTCTTCCACTCGGACCTAGGTTATCTTCTTCTTTTAGACTTTTATTTACACAGGTTATATTTCATCCATGATAAGATCATTAGTGAGCACTTCCAGAACATGATACAAAAGTTCAAGACGCAGGATTATCATTTCATGTGAAGACGGCTCAAACCCAAAAGACGGAAATTCGAGTCGATGCAAAACCAGTTGTCGGACTTTACTCAGAAGAGGGGATTCGGAACGGTGAGGGTCAGTATTCCTTCGACTTCGAGCCCTGGCAACAACAGCACCACCTTCACCACCACATTCGGGCTCTGGCTGACCACCTGCACAGACCTCAGTCTCCCCGTACTCACTACCCCCTGCATCAGTCACTGTGTAAGTCCACTCAGGGGTAGAGTATCTCCGGCAGGGTACTCTTGTTCTCTTCGACCTTTTCTCGGGCCCTCTTGAGTCTGCTCTTCGTCACTTGCTTCCGTCTCGTCTCAGACGTCTCGGACACTGGAGCAAGATCTCTTTCGGGTGCCAACCTTAGATTCAGTTGCCTCTGTCTTTCAGGCCAACCTTCCTCAGTTCTGGTCGTTCTTCCGCCTTCCCCTGCTATACCCAGTGCACCACTTCCTCCTTCTGCTGAATCTGACTCTACTCCACCCACTGCACCTCCTCTGTCTTCTGAGTCAGAGTCGGGGTTCGAGCTGTCGAAACCCCCTTCAGCTTGTTCTAGTGCACCACCAGCTGCGTCAGCGACCCTTACAGCTTGACTTGTCCTCTCCTGTGGCCCTGCCACATCAGCTGGATTTTCAGTTACGAGAGGAGCTGTTTCTTCCAAGGGTGCTGAAACTCTGCGGGTATGGGAGGCATGTACCCAGTTCGGCAATCCTCCACACTTCACTGCTGTGTTCGTGACCAGTATCACCTGGTACGGGCCTCGCAACCGAACATCCAAACAGCTCTTCCTCACGTGCTTTCGGACAAGCACCCAGTCGCCGGGACACAGGTCGTGGCACAGATCACTCGAGGCCGGAACAGCTGCAGCTTCAACCTGCTGGGACACAGAACGGACCACATCAGATAGTCCTTTACAGTAATCGAGAATCAAGTCATCAGTGATGTTTATCAAAGCTGTAGCTGGTACTGCTGGCAACCTCATTGCCCTTCCCATTAATATCTCATGGGGGGACAATCCAGTCCTCCTATCTGGGACACTTCGCATGCTCATCAGCACAAGCGGCAAAGCGTCAGGCCATTTCAGTGACATTGATGAACACATTTTTGCCATCCGGGCTTTCAAAGTTCCATTAACCTGTTCCACCATCCCAGAAGCCTCTGGTCGGTAACTGCAATGGAGTCTCTGATCAACATTCAATGCAGCACAAAGTAACTTCATGATTTCACTGTGGAAGTGTCTTCCTCTATCCGATTCCAAAGAGGTTGGGATCCCGAATCTCGGGATGAGCTCCCTCAACAATAACTTAGCCACTGTGAGAGTGTCACACCTGCGTGTTGGGTAAGCCTCCACCCATCGTGAGAATACACATACCAGCACCAAGATGTACCTCAACCCATTACACTTAGGCATTTCCACAAAATCTAACTTTATTCTATTGAAGGGCCCTCCTGACCTCCCAATGTGACTCAATGTGACTACAGTTTTCTTTCCAGCATTCATCTGTTGACATGTAACACACCTCTGACATACTGTTTCAGCCATTGCGCAAAATCGTGGATTAGACCATGTCTGTCTAAACACACGCATCATTGCATCTCTACCAAGGTGTGCCGGTCCATGTATCAGTCTCGCCATCGGACTCAGCAGATTCTCTGGTAATACAGCTCTCCCATCACTGGAGACCCAAACATCCACTTCCCCTCTTTCACACCCTGCTTTGATCCATCCATTCCGTTCCTGATCTGAAACTTCATCCTGCAGTCGCTTGAGCTCCTCCCAAGTGTCTGCCATGGCCAACATCATGTTGAGCTCGGTTCTTTCTTGGCTCTCTCCGGTGTAACCTTCTGTAAATATGCATCCCTGTTCTGCACAGAAGCGGGCAACTTCGTCCGCATAATTATTTCCCAAAGACACAAAATCCTCCCCCTTCCCGTGTGCAGTGCACTTTACAACTGCGATTTCCTTCGGACATTGCAATGCATCTAACAGTTGTCTTACATATTCTCCATTTCTAATGGGTGAACCAGATGATGTCAAAAATCCCCTCTGGGACCATAACTGTCCAAAATCGTGAACTACACCAAACCCATACTGGCTGTCCGTGTAAATCGTGATTCGAATTTGATCAGCGGCCAAACAGGCACGAGTCAGAGCAATGATTTCAGCTACCTGCGCGGAGCGTACTCCCTCTAGGCAGGCAGCCTCAACCACCCCGGAAATTGTACATACAGCAAACGCTGCTCTTAGTTGACCGACACTGTCTCTTAGGCATGAACCATCCACAAAGAAAATTTCATCTGGGTCCATCAATGGTTCATCAACAATGTCAGGTCTTGGTTTGGTGCAAAGTTCAGTCACGTCAAGACAATCATGGTCCGCACAATCTTCATCATCTACATTCGGTATGGGCATTAATGTCGCAGGGTTTAAGACAGAGCACCTTTTCAGAGTCACATTCTCTGCGGCGAGTATGACTTGCTCATACCTTGTTAACCTGTTATTCGTTAGGTGCTGAGTCTTAGTCCTGGTCATCAACAATTTAACCGAGTGTGGCACATGTACAGTCAAAGGATGTCCCATTACAATGCTTTCACATCTTTCAATGCTGACACCTGTTGCAGCAACGGATCTTAGACATCCGGGCAACGCAGAAGCTACTGGATCTAGAGTAGCTGAAAAGTAGGCAACTGGTCTACGGACACCTCCATGGTTCTGAGCTAAGACTGCTAAGGCACATCCTTCTCTCTCACAACAGAACAGTGAAAAGGCCTTGTTGTAATCAGGCATTCCCAGAGCTGGGGCACTACACAACTCCTCTCTCAGTTTTAGGAATGACATCAAGCACTCCTCGTCCCATGGTACCGGATCACTCACATCCTTGTGCGTAAGCCTCTGCAAAGGCTTTGCTCTCAAGGAAAAGCTAGGTATCCACTGCCGACAATAGCCGACCATTCCCAAAAACATCCTGACTTCCCTCTGTGTGGTAGGCACTGCCATGTTCATTATTGCCTCAATTCGGTCTGGTGACACCTTCCTCTTGCCTTTTTCTAATCTGTGTCCCAAGTACTGTACCTCATTCAAACAGTACTGCAACTTATTTGGAGACACCTTGTGCGCGTTCTCTGCTAAATGGTTCAACAGGGCTACTGTGTCTATCCTGCAAGCATCTTCCGTTTCTGAGGCAACAAGCAGATCGTCTATGTATTGCACGAGAACTGAGTTCTGTGGCAATACAAAACTCTCAAGATTCTTTTTCAGGATCTGATTAAAAATCGATGGACTTTCTGTATACCCTTGAGGGATACGACACCATGTTAACACACGATCTTCCAGCCGGAATGCAAAAAGAAATTGGCTTTCCTCATGGAGCGGTATCGAGAAGAATGCTTGACATAAGTCAATGACAGTAAACCACTCGGCTTCGCATGGTATCTGGAATAGTATCACTGATGGATTCGGTACCACTGGACAACAAGGGACCACTATCGTGTTGACCTTTCGCAGGTCTTGCACGATCCTGAATTTCCCGCTCGGTTTCTGTAGTCCCATTATAGGTGAATTACATGGGCTACCTCTGATCTCCTTCAGAATGCCTTTCTTGACAAAAGACTCGATCACAGGTTTAATCCCTGCGATCGTTTCAGGCGACAAATTGTACTGAGGCGTTCTAGGGAACTCAACATTCTGTTTCACCTTGATCTGCACAGGTTCAACCCCTTTGATCAGTCCTATCTCTTCTCCGGTGAAGTCCCACACCTCAGGTGACACGGTATCTCTCAAATCCGGTGGAAGTTCCTCCACGGTCACCATTGGATACAAGTCTATACACAGATGCTGATTAGCAACTTTAAAAGTAGCATCATCGTCCCTCGTCTGAACCTCCACTCCCCTGGGTGTGAACTAAATAGTGCAGTTCAATTTACAGAGCAGATCTCTTCCCAGAAGGCAAACTGGACTCGTATCGCACACCACAAACTGATGTCTGGTTTGGAAAGATCCTATCTTTACTGGGATCGGTTCGGTCAGTGGACTGTTTATTCTTTTGTTCGCTACTCCAACAACTTGGATCGATTGTCCCGAGAGGGGTAGGTCGGGGACTACTGCTGATCTTACAGTAGACCGGGTAGCACCAGTGTCAACCAAAAGCGTGGTAGGATGACCATCAATGTCTGCCTCCACAAAAGGTCCTCTCTGGTCTACCTCCAAGACTGCTCCAAGTGTGCAGTCTTCCTCCCCCTCAGGCACCGTCAGGATAACGGGTCTGGGCTATACTCATCATACCCTTCGAAAAGGGGCATCTGCTGGTAAGTTCGTATTCCGTGCGGGATCCTTGGTGGCTGTGGGACCTGTACTTGTTGGTTATGCGTCCGCCCTTTCATCGATCTGGGCCTCATTACAGTATTGACTACCTCCGTCACAGGTGCCTGAACCCCTTCTACCTCCTGCTGCACTTGGTTGGCTGGGTTCAAGGGGCACTCGCGCTTCCAATGCCCGATCTGATGACAAAGATGACACGCAGTGGTCTTCTTCAGTGTCGCCACATCCACCCCCGTCTTGGGATCAATGGGTTTCCCTTTCCCTGACCTTGCCCATTCTGGTTCCCTTGATAATTTCCTTGTCTCCTTCCTAGGGTCCCTCCACTAGGCTGGCCCTGTGCTGTCTGCATCTGAACGAGCATCAGTTTATCTTTTAGCTTCCGATGCTTCGAGTCCACCTCATCGCTACAATATCTCGCATACCGCAAGATTTCATCTACCGGCTTGTTCTGCCAACAGATCAAATGGTGCTGTATCATGAGGCTGACTTCTGGTCTCAGGCCTAACACAAATTTTGAGACAAACTGTCCCATATCCTTGGGGTCTAATGCATCTAATCCGCTATACTGTTTAAAAGCTTGCAAAAGTCTTTCGTAATATTCATGCACTGTTTCTTTAGGTTCCTGCACAGTTCGGTCTATCTTAACCCAATCTATATCTTGAGGGGAAATCTTCAATTTCAACCATGTAATCACTTGCTCAAATTTTTTCATAACAAGGGGTGACGGACCATTCGTGACAGCATCCCTTTCAGGTTCAACAGTCGGCCACTCAACGGCGATTTTACAAGCTGTCCACAAATCTCCCGGCACCACTATGTCAAACAAGGTGTTCAAATCAGTCCACAGCACCTTCGAGATTTTAACAAACCGCTCAACCTGTTTATACCATTCTACGGGTTTCTCCCTCAGCCGAGGAAAGTCATTTGTAAATGCAGCCAAGTCTCCTCTACTCCACGGTACATATACGTACCCTCCGTTCTGTACTTCCCGTAAAGGAAAGTTTCCAACACCCGTTGCCCCTCCCCCGGAGGCGGCGTTTCTCCCGCTATTTTCTTTGCTATTTTCTTCTTTGACCACCTTTCCTCCCATTTGTCCAACAAGTTCCATATCCGCATCCCTACTATCAGATCTTTAGTATGCGTCCTTAGTCCTGTGATTCTTTTCTCCTCCAGTTCCTGATCACTATATTGCAACCTATGCGGACCTTGCAACGTTTTTGTTTTATTCAAATCTACCTCATATCTCCTGGCTAATGCTGTCAATTTCTCATGTGCTATCCTGGCTTTTCGAGTCACATCTTATGCTATGAAAAGCAGCTCATCTGACCCATAGATTTCTATTCTTTCCAAAGGCAGACTTCCGCTAATCATTTCGTCTACTTCTGCTTTTAATCTTACTACGTCCAGCAGCCTTGCCTGTACTGCACTCTTTAGTATTTCTCGACAAGCTGCGCCATTCTGCTCATCATAGTCACCACTCTGTTCTTGTGACCTGCTCTCTTCTACCGTGTTCCTAAAGCTTGGTCTGGTTTCGGAAATTTCTCGTTCCCTGTCACCTGGCATTCTATCACTTTGGGTTCTTACTGTTGGTGTCCACATCCTCAAAGCTGACTTAGATTCGTGCAAAGATCTTGGTCTGACTGGTCTCTCCTCCTCCTGTCTAAAAGAGGAGTCTGCAGTGGCTGGTAATGGCGTACTTGTGTCTAATGGCTTTGGGAAGTGAACCACTTGTACTCCGAACCCATTCTCACTAGCACTGGTTCCTTCTTCTCCTCTCATCTGTACTGAACTTCCTTCTCTTACTCGGTCTGGGTCATATACCGGTACTATAGGGCCAATGGTAACCGGTACTGTCAGGGAGTCCGGTAATCGGGTATTCCCAATGGAAGGCTGTGTTGCCGCCCCTCTGTTCCTGTGGAAATTCTTCCCACTACCCTCATGTTAGTCTGGTTCTGCGTCTCACCAGTTTCTACTGCTGAAGTTGGTTTTCCCTCTTCTGAATCTGGATTAAATGGAGGTGGTCTCTCTGCTAGCAACCTATCTAACAGACTGTCATCTGTATCACTGTCGTCCTCCTCAACTCTTGTTATTTTCCCATTTTTTATTAGCAGTGGGTACAACCTATCTCCTTCGATCGTTTCCACTCTCCACCTTTTCTCCAGTGCGTCCCACCTCGCATCTTGAAAGGCCCTGATCGATTTCTTCACCCTTTCCTGGCTCTTATCTCTTTTCCTGTCATACGCTGCCCTAATCCATGCATGTATCGCCTCAAATTGTGTCGGTCTAGGCAGTGGTCGTAAAGAAGCCATTATAGTCTTTAGCTGGTACAACACCTCTAACCTGAAAGTGCCATAGCGTGGGAAAGTCAATTCTCCTTCCCCTTCTGTCATTTTATGCCAGTTCTCAAGCCAAATTATGGTATGCAATCCTACATTTGTAGCCATATAATGTGCAGGCGTATCGTCGGGAGGGGCTTCCTCTCCACCCCGAGTAACCACATGTCTGTCACCTCTGCAAAGTTCTCGTAAAACTTTAAAACATTTCATGGTAAAGCAGATATTTGTTCGCACCCAATATTTTGTTTTCGCTTCCTGGTTCAATCCACCAATGCCAGCGTGGCTCACACCAACCGGCCTATCGCAGCGCGGCACTGTCTGACGTCACTCTTCCTCCGCTCGCAGCAGTTCCCCTCCTTGCTAATTCTCTCGTTCTCGTTCGTGTCTCAATCACACTCTGAAGCAATGGTCCGTACTACCGAACAAATTACCTCTCTGACTGTCGATCCTCCCTTGACCGATCAGCCTCTCGAAATTGTTGACCTCAATCTGGCAACTGTCTGTCCGCGAACGACCGGACAATCACCTCTAATACAATCGATAGGATTCAACTGTTCTAAATTCTGCACACAACGACCCACGACCAGCGTCGGTTATTCACACACTCACACATTTGCTCCCTATCCTCAGTGGTTTGATCAATGACGTCTCGTGATCCCCACCATCTCTGCTCAACAATCTCTATTCTGGGTGTCTTCTACACCACAATATCTCTCGGCCCCGCGCGCGCTCACGGTCCGATCCTCAATCACACAACTCTCATTCCAACTCCGCAAGACATTACACAACAATTAAACACCGCAATCTAACAACCATCACCCTTTTCATACTCACTCTACCACGAACTGCTACTTCCGCCGCACCGTCACTCTCCGTCAATTTTCAGCGACCGCCGACGTCCTCATCTTACGATCCACTGGATCACCATCACTGGGGTTCTATGGGGCAACTAATCTCTTATCCTAATCTAGATCTCCCCTTACTATCAGAGGAAACCATCCTACTCTGCTACCAACTGATAATGCCGATCCTTATCTTATCTTTTCTAAGGATCTTCAGGTCGCCAGGATCTTTTTACCTGCTGAATAGTGTAAAGGGAAGAAAATCTTTTTCAGTTATGCAATCATTTCTTTCCACTCTAGTTTTCCTACAAAGACCACTGACTCCGAATTCAGTTTTGTGGGTTTATTACAGCCAAGAATAACTGCACGTGCAAGCACCTCAACACGAGGTTGAAGAAATAAATGGGCACTAATACAAATAGCATCCTACGCAGGAGTCTCATCCGACTCAGGATGAGAAGAATCGTTAACTCCAGAAGTATTAGACAAGCAATAACAGCTCCAATCTCTATGTTATTCCTCATTTATCTAAACAAGCAGAAAAACCCCTTGACTGTCCCTACTCTACTCTAAGATGACATACCTACTTAACGAATTTCCCAGGCAAGAGTACGAAAAAGGTGTCAGCTGTGAAGACTTCCTAAGAAGTGCACTCACTTAGTACTTAAGCTCAGATTTTAAGATGCTCCTTCACCAAATCCCTCTCTGTCCTCCTCTCTGGTCTCTCCTACCTCTTCTCTGCCCTCCACCCTCGGGGCACTATCCCTAATACAAAACCCAATACAATTGAACACGCCTTTTGTCACGCCTCTTTGGCCAGGTCTTCTTTCTTGTACTTTTCCATCGAAACGGTTACTTCATCCTGGACGGTTGCGATGACCTTGAGTCCCAGGCACCTTCTCCGCTTAAAGTATCATCCCTAAATTCCATTGCACTCCCATTTCCATGCCTCTCATCGCTCTAACTTATGAAACAAAGAGCCAGTCTTTAACTAACGAGGCATGTGTCCTTGCACCTGCAACAGAAGATACGTTCAACAGAAACCCTCTACTGTGCTAATTAAATCTAATTTCGGTGCCCAGAGAGCCTTTCCAAGAGAACCTTCTCTGCCTGCAAAATAAGCTAACATAAGAACAAACAGGCCTTTTCCCTAGCGTATATGCAGTCAGGCCTTTACATTAGTTAAACACACAAATCATAATCACTTCTATAAGCCTTTGATTCATTACATTTCATATGCGAAAAATGAACTACACGTACAACTTATATGGTACACGTTTAAACTACTGCAGCTCGATTACACATGGCCTGATTCATCTTATGCATTGGTTTACACATGATTCAGTTAAGCATTACATTTGCATGATTAAAATAGCACAATTACATTTCTTATTCATTCTGATAACTGCGGTTTATAAGTACATTTTACTAGCCATTCATGGATATATAGCTGGATATATGCGGGTGCGTGCTATCAGTGATTATGATGCACCCCTACAAATTTCACAAGAACATGGCGCTCTATCAATGGTTCATAATGATAACCCCCCAGAATCTCTTCAGCTTTGATATCTCTGATTCTGACAAATGTTTAAAGTGTGGTATGGTGGTGGTGTTTTAAATATTTTTAAATGTGTTAAAGTTTAGGAATTTTGGTCCAACATTAAAGAGAGAATTCACATATGTAACATCAATATATTTAGTTAGAAATTTCGCACTTCAGTAAACTAAGGGCCGTATCACAGTAAATGGGCATTCTCATTGTTTGCGCCGGGCGCACCTTTAAAAAGGTGCACCGGGAGCAAACAGGGAAAATGTGCCCTATTACCATGAATGCACTGCCCCCCTGGGGCAGTGCCTTCCTGTGTAAAACGGAGCAGCTGCTTCACAGCATCTCCGTGTTTTCACAGTGGAGGCGGCAACCCGCTTGCGCTTTTGAAGGGGATTAGAGATCCCCTTGCAGGGGGGTGTAGTCAGTGACTGCACCCGCCTGCAAGGGGATGTCTGGGGGTCCATGGGACCCCCTTTCCCCCTCCAGAGGGCTGACATTAGGGGGGCACTGACAGTGCGCCACCTTTTAAATGGCACACTCTCAGTGCACCTCCTGAGGGCTTCTTTGTCTCTGTGCCCGCGCTTGTAGTACGGCGCGGGCACAGAGGCAAAGGGATTCCCTCATTTGCATGGTGCATGCCCCCATGCAAATGAGGAAATGCCCCCTGCATATAGCGCTGGGTTTTTATGTGCGCCAGCGCTATATGTAATATGGCCCCTGGTGTGTGGGTGTGTCTCCTACGGGGGTCCTCTGGCCCTTTATCGATTTTAACATCTTTGGAAGACAGAGGTGTCATAGTCTAAAGGGACAGAGGAGCAAGGGGAGATGCAAACAAACCCATGGAAGAATGTGGTTAAGAGAAGTAATACAGGGCATGGGAGAGCAAAGGATGAAAAGGAGAAATGAGAAAGTAGTGATAGAGAGCATAGGGGGAAGAAAAGGTAACAGAAGCCAGGAACACAGTAATAAGAAGAGTCAGAGAGTACAGGAGAAAGAAGGTGGGTGAGAGAGATGAGACCAGATCATCTGTGGAAGAGGCGAGAGAACCAAAATTTAGAAGACAATCCCTTATGAGTGATTTGAGGCCTGAATATAGTCACTTTTGCCTCCACGATGAATTAATAAAGGTGAATATTATTTAGTGCATTGGCTAGGTCATTCGGAGTACTGATTCAGATTACAGCTGGTAACTGCAAACCCAACATAGCACCAGTTGAATTTGCACCAGGTGCTTCCGGTGTTTATGCATCCATTTTGCCGAACGGGGCTAGAAAATGATTACCTGTGCAAGCAACAATTATGACTGGTATGCATGCACCATTAACCCTTGGCCTCTGATTTCCAGTGGTCGGGTTACATCTGGATTCCGGTTATGCCACTGTCCTGATTACCTGATTATACCAGTTTATTTATTTACTTATCAGAATGGCAATTCGAACAGAAATAGTGTGCAAAAGATTTTGTTTTCTTCAAACAGTAATGTGTTATGGTGATTAATATAGCCCATAAGGTGTGAGATGACGGTATGGACTATATGTGCCGTGTATGGAAGGATGAGTGGAGGAGAGAGACAGGCATTTTGAATATATACATGTAGATACTTATCAAAAGCATGAGAATTGGGAGGGTCAGAGAAACGTGCCCTTTTTAGGCCATGCTGGTGAGATTCTTGATTTATGAGCATTTTAAAGAGACATTGGACGTAGGAAGTTTGAGAAAAGCCCTGAATTCGAGTAAAGGGTTGCTCCATTGGAGAGGGCCAAGATAATAGCATGAACCTAAGGAGATTGAGCCAGGTGCGTAATATAGGCCCCTGCAGCCTCCGTGGCACTGGGGACCCCTACCCTTCAAGTGGACCCCATTCAGCTGAAGGCCTATGAATTTCCATGAAATATGGGACTCTCAGACTCACCATACCATATTCTGCAGGGAAGCCCCATCAGTTTACGTTACGTCACTGGATTGAGCACAGGAAGTATGAGCACTGTGAGTTGATCACGATGAACAGTTGAAATGAAATAAAATGAAATTTAAATTTGTAACGCGCGCTAATACCTGGGGGTGTCTAGGCGCGGCGGCTCACCATAATCTGCTAACCAGAGTGGGGTGTTGGAATGTTGTGATCGGGCTAGTTGTTAAAAAGTTTTTAAAAGTTTGCGAAATGCCAAAAGATTGTTTTCTGCCTTACGTGCCAGTGGGAGTGAGTTCCACAATCTGGCTGTGCCTGCAACGAAACCTCCCCCCCCCCCATGAGGCTGTTTTGGCCCTGGGAATTATCAGATTTGAGGAGGTCGCTGAGCGGAACTGCATCTCTGGGATGTACAACTTGAACTTGTTTGCAAAGTAATCGGGCCAAGACCATGTAGTGCTTTAAAGGTGATGCAAAGGGCCTTGAATTCGATCTTTCTTTTAACTGGTAGCCAATGCAATATTGGGAGTGCATGAGCCACTGATTGATGTTTCGGGATAGCAAGCAGCAGGCGAGCTGCTGCATTTTGGAGGACCTGCATTTTGTTGAGGAAACGTGATTGTATATTGAGGAACAGGCCGCTGCAATTATCGATTTTTGACAGGATAATAGCTGTTACCACTGCTTTCTGGAGTTCTAGCGGGATAAAAGGTAACATTTTCCTGATAGTTTTAATCGTGAAGAAACATGTGGCGGTGATTGCATTGAAGAACAGCTTGGTGTCAAAGTAGACTCCTAGGTTTTTCACCTTAGAGACAGGATTTGGGATTTCTCCCAATTCCTGTGGCCACCAGCTTGGTTGCCAAAAAGAGGTATCACGTCCAAAAAGAAGCACCTCATATTTCCTGTGTTTAGCTTCAGGCAATTTTAGGACATCCAATGTCCAACTTCGCGCAAGCAGTCATGAAATCTCAATGCAGTGTCCGTCGAGTCCCCTGAAAAGGATGCCACGATTTGCGTATCGTCGGCATATGACACTGTCTTAAAGCCGAAGGACTTTATGAGAGAGCAGAGGGGGGTGACATAAAGGTTGAAAAGTGTCGGGCTCAGCAGGGAGCCTAGCGGCACCAGCAGGAAAAGGTGAACCAAGATGACCTGTGTCCGCCAAGCTCCACCCGTTGCTCTCTGTCACAGAGAAAGGACTTCAGAAGAGCCAGAGCCCTGCCCCTGATCCCTACAGAAAAGAGTCGGCTTATAAGAAGATCATGATGTGTGATAGTTACAGAGGTATCGGGCGAGGAGACAGGTTATAAATTGCTTTAAAGACCAGATTAGGGAGGTTAAATTGGGATCTGCTGATATCAGGCTTATATCTTTATCTGGACTCTGATAATTCCACAGTTCATATTAAATAAGTGTTCTCAAAATGCAAGGGATTCTGTAATTCCTGTACAAAATGCAGTCACTACTTTTTTTATGATCGGCGACTTGGATTATAAAGAAAAGACATCAGAACTCGACTATTAGAAGGTTATAACGATTGAGTTCTGACGTCACAATACCTGCTGCCAGAACCATCAGCCAGGGCGAAAGGAAGGTCTGGTCACGGAGCAGAAATATAGCAACTGTTTAGACAACGAAAATGGAATGTTGCTTTTTTTTCTTCTGCTCTATTTTAATAGCTTACAATGCCAAGCAGAGAGAACATGTTTGAATTTAGCACTCTTCTGATAGAGAAAAGCTAGAACCTTTCTGCATCTTTCTACACATTCCCTACAGCAGCTTTTTTTTCTTTAAAACTGACTTGCATTGAACTGTTTCTAATATCTGTTTGCAACAAATATCTAACAGGTTTTTGATGTGTTTAATTTTTCACTAGAGGTTTTTTTTTAAATAATTTGTCCTCGTTCCTCATTATGGTTATGGAACTCCTCAGTGATTTGCAATATCCTTATAATATACAGAAGGGGGTACTTTATCCCTTATATAATACTAGAGGTTTGATCTATTAAATCAGGTGCATAATCATGCCTGAGTTCAGAATGTGACTTGGTTAAACTTGTATTAAGTCCCTGATTATGTCATGCTTTTCCTGGTGAGGTAGACTGAAATTGCTCATTTTATGACAGTTCTCTGAATAAGCCCCTGTTGGTTTTGAGAGAGATGATCACATATTTAGAAATCAACATATTTGATCATATTAGAAATGCAATTTAGAATATGTTTAAATACAAATGAAATGCCTATTCTAGAAATGACTCACAAAATGTGTGAATACCTTTAGTAAAACAAATAAATAAAACCAAAATATATTGTAGAGTGACAAACGTAGATGTGAAAGATGTTATCAGAAATGTTTCATTCATAAATTGCATGTTTTTCAAAATATTTGCACCAAGAAACTGTACTGTAGCCTGTGCAGTGACTAAGCTGATGCTTTCTTTTCGACCTTTGCTCATAGTAAATTATTCTGTGCAACAGCCAAATATTGATGTCATCCTAGAAATGTGCTGACTTTAATATTATGTTCATTAAGTTCCTCTCACCCCTTGTTAGATCATTCTCACTAAGAATAATAGACTTATTGAAACTATAAAGAACAAATAGTGATGTAGACTTATAAATGTTGCTTCAAATTAACTTGATGTATGTTTTCATATTTGCTGACTAGCCTTTGTTTCTGCGTTAAAAATCAGTGCGTCTTTTAGCTTAGGTAAAAGGGCTCTCATGAGAACCTTTCCTCATTTAACAATTATACTGGAAAACTGTATCAATCCGGATGACGAGAGTGCAGACTATGGGAATCGGAAGAAGATGCATCCTATGACTGACAACCCGACTTTACAAATTGTTCTGATTGGACATCGAGTGACGACGTCTTCGAAAACTGATACTTGCATAGAAAAGCTATGATAACGAGTGTTCCTAACTAGTTAGTTACCACACCTCTACTTTCCCTTTTACCCGTCCGGTGGTCTTGCTTCTGGATTTCTTCCCTACCTGAACTTTTCTTTATGGAGAGTTGATTCCTTTTAGATATCTTAAGGGGATTCCTTTATTAATATGTGATCGATGCCACTGCGCAGATCGCTATTCTAAACAGATGCTACTGCAATTGTTGGGAACTCGTCTGAGTTTTCCAGAACTACTCTTCATGAGAAGTTCTTCCCTTATCTACCGCTCCTTTCTAACGGAACTGTTTATGGGTTCTTATATAGAATAGGTCCCTTAGCTAGCTTACCATTTTTTTTTGATGGAGCACGTCTTGATTGCTGATTTCTACTCTCTTTTCTTACTTCTGTAAATTACTAAACTGAATAAAGATATTTGAGATTCTAACTTTGGAGATAAAAAGAAAGCGTTTCAAACTAACTTAACCTCTCGTCATTGACTCATCGCAAATTATAAATGTCTATGATGGTTTGATGACTTTATTCCTTAGGGAGCTCTAATTCTCCACATGGTGGAAAAGGTCCATTGACCTCTCCGGAGCCTGAAGGATTCATCATGGTGCTATTTGTAAGTGGGTGTATGTAAAGGTATGAACCATCGAGGAGAGTCCTTTTGGGCTCCAGCAGTTGTACATGGAATATGTTTGTTTCATGGCTCTCTTTTAGCTATGTTCTGATAATGAAAGGTGTTGGACTTGGCCCTTTTTGCAGGGTCATCCCTGAACTTTTTGCCTTCCTCCTAGCCTTCTTTTCTGACATGGTGTTGGTGGTTTTAGGACTCTGGGCACTTTAGCACTGCTGTCCAGTGTAAAGTGGTGTGCTCTCTGTGGTAAACATGGTAAGATTGGTCTACACCTGTTTGGCGTATTTAATTTTACCTGTCAGTCCCTTGTAAAGTGGTATCTCAGATATCCAGGGCCAGTAAATTAAATGCTACTGGTGGGCTTGCAGCGCTGATTGCGCCACTCACCAAAGTAGCCTTTCAAACCTGTCTCAGGCCTCTGCCATTGCAGGGCCTGTGCGCGCAGTGTTACTGCCGCTGTGACGTGCCACCTAAAGTGTGTGTCACGTCTGTGACCCCCCTTTTACTGCATGTCAGTCACCCCTAAGGTAGGCCCTAGCTGGCCCTATGGGCAGGGTGCATTGTAGGTAGAAGGTAGGACATGTACCTTAAGTGTGTGACATGTCCTGGTAGTGACAAATAGCCATTTTGGTTTCTCACTGCTGTGAGGCTGCCCTCTCATAGGAATGCATTGGGGATTCCCTGATAAGTGTTTCAGTGGTAATTCCTGATATGAGAGGAGCAGCGTGGTCACGTTTGGTATGTTTGGAATAGTAATAATAAATGCTGCGCAATGGTGTGCGCAGATTTATTATCACTATTTTAGAAATGCCACTTTTAGAAGTTGGCATTTCTGTGTGCTATGTGTCTGCCTGCCTGATGTGTATTGCATGTCTGGCTCTGGAGTGACAGGGGCTGGTGAGGTGTGTGTGGCTCCAGGGAGGGCAGGGTGAGTCAGCGCTAGGCTGAATAGGAGATCTGCATTTGGAGTAGTGGGAGGAGTTGTCCCCTGACCCTGAATAGGTCTGTGCCTGCCTGGGTGAATGCTGGCTCCGCCCCCCTGTGGAGTGTCTGATGACCGAGCCCCCACCTGACAAAGGAGGGTGTGAGCACTGTATACAAAGTGCTCCACCACCCCCCAGAACCAGTTGAGGCTGGTTCCCCCAAGCCCTGTGCCAGGGCAGACAAAGGAAAATGGAGTATAAATATTGGGGCTGTGACCCCAGGTATGTGTGCTTCCTTGGGACTTGGGACCTGCTGCTGCTGGGCCCCAGGAGGAACCGCCATGAGGGACTGCCTCGCTGCCTCCCTGCTGGAGGGCCCTGTGAGCTGGCCTGCCTGGGCCCAGCCTTGTGTCCTTGCAGCTTTGGAGTTCCTAGCTCCTAGAGCCTCGTGAGCATGTGCCGCTCTTCGTGATTCCCCTAGGGGAGGGGAGACTTTTGTGACCTACAGCGCTGGGCTGCGACGTCTTCGGAGGGGATCCTGAAGTGGGGATTCCCCCGCATTGCGAGAGGAAGCGGGAGCCCACCCCGCATTTGTGTCCTTGTACAGCGGGAGCCCACCCCGCATTTTTGGTGCTCCTGTCAGCGGGAGCCCACCCCGCATTTGCGTGCTGCATTGTAGCGAAGTGGGAGCCTACCCCACATTGTGGGTACTTCTGCAGCCGAGCGGGAGCCCACCCCGCACTGCCGCTGCTTATGGGAACAGGCGCCCACCCCGCACTGCCGATGCGTGGTGGAGCGGGAGCCCACCCCGCATTTGTGTGTATTTAAAAGCGGGAGCCTACCCCGCTGTTGGATGCCAGAGCCCTATGCGCTGATCTGAGTGCGTGACGAGCACTCCAGTGCTGCCCTGCAGAGTTTGTCTGGCCCCGGGGAGAAGAGCTCCAGCTTCGGTCCACGGACCGGAAGTCAGGCAGTGGAAGGCCTGACGTTGGGTGGGGCTCTGCTCATGAGACAGAGAGCCCCGCGAGGAGAAGAGGCAAGGGAAGCGGAGACGGGGCCAGTCAAGGCACATTGTTGGTGCCTGCCCCGCAGCATCAGAAGCACCCTGAGAAGCCCCAGTGAGTGGGGCGGAGCGATGTTGGCGCTCCCTGAGGCACTAGTAGTGCCAGTGCTAATTTCTCTTTGGGGCAATATTGTTTTTAGAGTCCCGGAGTGGGACTCAGGAGGCACTGCGGTGCCAGGGCTATTTCTCACAGCTGCACTGCGAGAGCGCAGGCAGCTGCAACACGGGGGCATTTTCAATTCTTGATGAGGAAGGGGTGAGACGCGCCCCCAGCGCACTGCGCACTGTGGTTTTGCTGCCCAGGCAGCCAAGGGGCCAGTGGAAGGTCCTATCTTTACGCCCTGACATTTTGGACAGAGAGCATTTGGGCCCCAAGGAAGGCCAGTTGGCCTGGGGTCATTTTGTGTTCTGGTGGGAGCGCAAAGAGGATTAATGCACCGTGTTAGGGTTACTGTGGTGCATTACTAATGTGTTTATGCCTACAGAGATTGAATAATGTGTTTATGCTTATGATGTTTATGCATAATGTATTTTCTGCCTAATGTGATGCAGACATAATGCGTTTATGTTGCTAGTACTAATGCTGTGTACAGATTTTGCCAGTAGTTACTGGTTGTGCTTTACATTTGCTACTTGCGCTTTATGATGGTTCTGACAGTGGTCCGATTGGCCCTGTCATGTATATAATCCCCTGTAAATTGTTACCTGGTGCCAGTTGGCACAGTGTATATTGTGTGATTATGATTCTAATGTGTTTTGAATAATACAAAGGCTATTTTTTATATAACCATGTGTGGAGTTTCTTTTGTAGTGTGCCTAGTGTGTTGCTGCTGTGTCTGTGTGTTGTGCAAACTCTTTACACATTGCCTCTGGGATAAGCCTGACTGCTCGTGCCAAGCTACCAAGGGGGTGAGCAGGGGTTATCTTCAGCGTGTAACTCCCTTGACCCTGACTAGAGTGGTGGTTTCTGCCTGGCTTAGGCGCATGCCCTAGCCAACCAGAAATCTCATTTCTAGCAAAAGGGCTCTGAGTGTGACAGCATTCTCATTATGATAGAGTGTGAATTCAAGAGTATTCTGGGTATTGTATGTTTCTCATTACACCGGGTCTCTGTTCTCTATTACCTTATTTTCAGACAAAGGGTATCTGTGTAGTGTATTGTGAATTATTCTGACACAGGAACACATTTACTGAACAGCATAGTAATGCATAGTGAGACTAAGCTTGTGGCCAGTGGCCACAGTGGTTAAGTTTGAGGAGGCATTAGTCCCAGTCTTAACTACTCCATTTGACCACATTTTCTAAACTTGGACAGACAACTTTGTCAAAATCAACCTCGGGCCCCTATTTGTCAAAATTTTGAGCACTTGCCACCAGTATAAGATGATACAACAGTATATGAGTTTTACTATTTCACAAACAAATGAGCTTTCCTTTTGTGTAAGATAAAATATTGAGATCTTTACCTGGTGTTCATTTTTTTGCACTTAGTTCCCCTCTATGAAGCTTTCACTTCTCACAAAAAACAAACCAACACTTTGGGGCATATTCACAAGGAGCTATCGCCGAATTAATGGCACTTTATCGCATCCAAAGTCGTGATAAATTTACCCCCCCATTCACAAGCCAGTGTTAACAGCCCACAGCACCAGTTTATCCGCGATAGCAGCCGCAAAAAACATCGCCACAGAGGACCTGCACAACTATCACTAATGAGATGCAGAGTGGGCGTTCCCGTGCCAAAAGGCGCGACAACATCACACCTCAACATTCACAACGACCAGCCACATCGGCGATAAGAACACAAAACAGGCGATAAGGCGCGTTAGCACCAGGAAATTTACACCTGCTCTGACCTGGTGTAAAGTCGGACGGCAGCCAGCACCACAAAAGGAAGCACGGCCCAGGGCCACATCCAAAGGGCAACAGATGCCATGGAGCCACTCATCATGCGGCCCGGACACCTAAGAGGGCCACAACACCCACCGCCACCACACCCAGGCCCGCATCACCCCCCCCCCCGGGACCACCCCCAACCCCAGACTAAGAAATTGCACACCAACACCACGAATCCCAAAACAAACATTTTGCCTGATGTCGCACAACCAGGAAAATAAACATACATGCGTGGCCAGAAAATGGAGATTCAGTCATACAGCAATGCAATCACCAACACAAAACACCATACAAACAAAAGCAGAAACAACCCTCAGGATGAGTCCTAGCGGCTCCTCACTGGACAATCCATAGCACACAGCCTGGAAGACCAAATCCAAGAGAAGAAGGTGTGCCATGCGCCCAACAAAGGAAAGAGAGGGAGAGAGCGAGGGAGGGAGACGGAGTGAGATAGCACAAGCAGCGCAAGGCCGCCCGGGCACCTGGCTCCACATGCCAACATGTGTGTGTGCATCGCCATCCGTACACCATGAGTCCAAGGCCGTGTCCCAATCTCAGCGCCAAAGCCACATCACATTCCGAAAACGCAAGTAGTAATCAGACAAACATCAGGGATGAAAGCACCATTGTCCCAATGCAGAAGGCGGGAGGACACCTGCACCTCTGACCTTGGTCCAGAACGCGCCTGGAACACCCTGATAGAGATGCAATGGCAGACGGGGACGACTCCCACACCACGCATTCTGCTAATGAACCATCCCACATATCCACAGCCCACACACAGAAGTAGGCCTGGGCGGTAAATTCCGTTCCGCTCGCGGAATTTGCAGAATTTGGGTAATTTCGCGTTCCGCGGAGAACGCGAAATTCCCAAAAATTCCACAATCCGCGGCTTTGCGGAATTTTTTGCTTGTTCGCGCTTTCAAAATGCGTGTTCGCGAGATATTTCTCCCCGAGCACGCAAACAGCGTTCGCGAACAGGAAAAAAGCATCGCGAACGGGCGGAACAAGCAATTCCGCGTGTTCGCTGAACTTTTGCGTGCTCGCGGAGATTTTTTACCATTTCGCGGTGCTTTGCGTAGCGCGACTACGCAAATTCCGCCCACCCCTACACAGAAGCCCCTGCCTGTGGTACCCCCGCATGGGATGCCCTTGACACTCATGAAAACAGCAACCCATTACCCACAACGTTGCACACACATACGAATCATTGCTCAGAGCTGTGACATATCCTCCACACAACTGCCGCAGTTCAGAAGAGTGCCGGTTCACGAGACGCACCAACGCAATGGTAGGCCATACCGGGCACATGCACAACCCCCGTCACGTGGAACAGTACTGTGCACGTATGCTGCATTTACTGGGCGCACTGCCACTGGCAGTGCTGCGGATCAGTTACAGGCTCAGCTTCCGCATTGCCCACGTCACCTGCGTCCAGCCCTGGTTCCACTGCCGAACATGCACATTCGAGTGTCCCATGGATGTCTGCCTATCCAACACAACTGTTGATGAATTGGACTATGACTTGTGTCTGTGCCCCCGTTGGATCACGAACAGGAGTGTAACCGAGACAGCCGTGCATGGGATGCCTTGACATACTGCGTATGTATTGGTAGTTGTGCATGGGAGATTGCACAATTTCTCGTGTGCAGTGACCACATTGAGGCGCTCCCCTATTGGGCTGTGTTGCGGATCGGTGAGACGGCGTGGGCTGAGCACACCTGCCCGGACCACCTAATGGATTGGCTCACCCTGGTGTTCCTTGAACACGACAACGACATACTATTGGAACACATTGCACATGAAGCTGCACGGGCATTCATGGACGAGTAACTACCTTCCTGCAGCCACATCCGATTGCCACCCACAGCACATGGCCCAACAACTTGTTGCATCATGGGGATTGCTCACATATCCCACCACAACAGAGGACACGTCTGCCTTCGGTCGGGCTCTGGATGCATGTGCGTGGAATAACGCGTGTGTACACACACCTGTGCAAGGTGACGCAGGTCCATGGTCGGAGCAACACAGCGTCGTTTGGCAACGTTGCCAATTCGGACACACTGCTGGGGGAGAGCACACACGTGGCAATGGAGCACGACATGTGAACCTGTCGGACCCTCACACCTGATCACTGTCAGCAGAGCAGACAATCGGCGCACTCTGGAGGCAGAGCACCATGCAGATCTCACGTGCAGTGAGTCGTGCCCCCTCACAAGGGGCAATGGGCAGACGCCAAACAACACATGACTCATCCGGCAAGGTAGGCTGTAGGCGTTGCCATCCATGAGGAATGTTGTCCATTTCAGCCCCAACATTTACTGAACCTCGACATGTACCCATGCTGCGTGTAAGTGTCTTAAGCATGTCCCTGCCTATTGTGGCTGTTGCCTCGTCCGTACTGACACGCACATGCCAATAAAGTCTATGCCACTCCACTGGTGTCTAACTGTGAGGTGTGTTGTTCAGATTGTCCACACGTGTGCCACAATGCGCATCATCCCAACACAGGGAGGAACTGACTGACGCATGTGCAATGGGGGTGTGTCCCTTTGGCAAGCTCCACCTCTGTGAGCCAGACATTGTTTTTGGATAGGTGCTGGACGACATGTGCACTTACATGACTTCAGCTATGTGTATATGGTGTCCAACCTCTGACCATGTGGAGCAATGTCATACATCACAACAGAATGTGTCCACACAGATGTGTGTAAGTAGGCATGCAACGTGAAGTTCTGTTGTCACACGTGGTGTAGGACACCACTCCTGGCCTGCCAACATTTTGGTCACTCCTACACACAGCCCTATTCATCACATGGACGTGTGCCTACGTTGGGGGGTTGTGAGATAGTTGCTGATGTGCAATGGGGACACAGCTAGTACTCACCTTCACAGTCATCCAATTGGCCATGTGTCTCAGGGATAGACATGCGCATAGATGTCAGTTACCAGGGTGTACCTTCATGTGCAATCATTGTCGCTACATCCAGCCATACTTCCATACGTGAGTGAACATAGTGATGACACATCTGTGTGATTTAGAATGTTTTATTCACATTCAGGTGATTGACGGAGCTGGAGCTGTACATGGCCATCCAAGCCCACATCACATGGAAGCCCAGTGGTGGGCCAACCAAAGTCCTTTGGGGATTGCACAGTGATTAGGAAGAGGGAGAGTGCAGTCTGCAGCAGGATTGCTGTGTAATTGGCCAGCGGTGAAGAAATGGCAGTCCGTGTCGGGGTCCGGGTGAATGTCGCAGAGTGTTCCGGAGGTCAGTGGGAGGTATTTCCCAGGGCATGTTGCATAGGTCATAACCAGGCAGGGACAGGCCATATGGCGGTGATGGATGCTACTGCCTCCTTCCTCACACAGTAGTTCCCATCCCCTTCTCACTCCCCTGATACGGGTTCTGTGTCCGGTGTGTCCGGTGTGTGTGGCGGGGTGATGGCTGCATCGCTGTGTGCCCCTGACACATCAGACTGCGTAGGTGATGGGGCAGCATGACAGTGTGCCACAGACACATCAGGGGTCGGAGCTGTGTGTGTCGATGTTCCCGCTGCAGTCATCTGGGAATGGCTCAGTGACAGCAATGGCAAGATGAAGTACTGCAGGGCATTGAAGTTCCCAGCCACTACTCGCTGGTGTCCAGCCGTGGCAGACATACCTCCATCCTGCATCTGCTCCATGATCTCCATTGACCTCCGTACCTGTGCCAACTCTGTGCTGTCATGGCTGGTGCCTGTCTGACCAGACAGTTCTTGTATTAGATTCATGGCACCAGCGAGGTCAGCCAAGGTCTGTGGCGGAGCATGGTGCGTACAGGGGGTGTCCGATAGGGACTGTACGTGGTCCCTGATGGGACTCAGACACCCACATATGGCATCGAGTTTGGCTGCCACGAGCTCGAAACCCACCCGCAGCTGATGAGCCAACTGCACCTGGCAACCCAACACATGCTGTTGGAATTCCATGTATTGGTCGGGGGGTCCTGGGAGATAGCCGTGGTGGTGTGTGTTTCCTGCTGTGTGGTCTGTGCAGGTGGTGAGGTCACCTCGAGGCAGCTGGCCTGGCCTGCTCCTGCGGGTGGGGTGCAGAGGCTGTCCATTATCCGTTGGAGGGTGTCTTAACATATATGCAGGTTGTCCTCTTCATCATCAATGATGGGAAGTGTGGTGTGCTCTGTAGGAGGTGTTGTATGTCCCTCTGCAATGTGAAGGGGAGATGCAGGTTAACAGAGTTTCACATGTATGGTGATGATTTGCAGATGTTTACATTCAGACTGCATGCCAATGTACATTGTGACTGTTTTGGGGGAGCTGGCTATTTGATGGCAGTCAGTGTGTTTTTGGACTACATGACGGATGTGTGGTAGTACCCGTACATTATCATCACACAGTGTCAGGCAATGCCAGATGTGAGTGGACAGTTACTACGCATAAGCGGGACCTGTTGTGAGCTCTGTCCTGTGGTGCTGGTGTTGCACTTTGTACCACATTGCCGTCATTGCTGATGTTCTGTGATTGCTATGTGTGTGTGCTGCATTGTGGGGGTTTTGCCCCTGCAGCTCTGATTTCGTGTGGCCTTCTCCCTTTGAGGCGGGGTGCCTTTGAATTGTGTGCTTTTCGGGGCCTGATTTGCTTTTGACTTGGGTCATATGTGCTCTCGGACTGTTTTTGTGGCCTGGTGCATTGTTTGTCTGCTGCGTGTATTGTACGGCATGGGTTGTGGCTGCACGTGGACATGTCGGAGTGTGACCTGCTCCTTTACGGATGTGATCCGCACTGGGCTACCTCCATGTCAATTCGTGGGCCATGTCATTTTTTTTTGGCTGCTGCCATGCTATCGGACATGCAGTGTTACTTGCATAGTCAGTGTGGGTCACAGAGCCGCTGCTTTGCTGGATTCAGCACATGTGCACGGGTAGGTTGTGATATTGGTGATAGGGGGGGGCCCTCTGTGCACATTGTGGATGGGGGCCTACTTGGCGTTTCTATGTGTGCTGCAGTGTGCCAAGGCAATCAGGGACATGTTCCACGGTCATTGTGGGTGTGCTGTGTGCTACACGTAATTGTGCATGTGTGCCATTGTGCCCATCTCCCCCCGTCCCGAGTGGTTACTCACCCTGTTGCTGTTGGGTCAGGTCGTATCGTGCTGTGTCCAGGCCCCCCAAACTTGCCACCGTCTCCTCACTGCTGACTGTGGCCACCATTTGCTCCAGCTCATCCAGCTCCTCCTGTGTCGCAGGACTTCCACCTCCAGTCGCCGTTGCTGCCTCCCTGTTGGTGGCGAGCTTATGTTTGGTCTGCCTTTTCAGATCATGCCAGCGCATCTTGACCTCCTCCAGTGACCTCCTCGACACTCCGACTGCATTGACGTTGGTGAGGATGGCCTGCCATATTTCGGTTTGGGTTGCCAGTGCCGCAGTGGAGGTGTCGAACAGTTGTTGATGGTGTTCGGTCTCCTCCGTGACGATGGTCCGGTCTTCCTGCGGACTGAACCCGGTCTTCCTCTTCCTCTTGTACTTGCCCTTCCCCGAACGCGGGGTTCCTGACTGGTCCTCCGTGGGGCTTGTGGTGTTTGGCTTGTCCTCTGCACTCGGTCCGGGTACATCCATGTTGCTACGCAGTTTGAATTGTTTTTGGGCTTTTTTTTTTCTTTCTTTTATGGTGCTTTTTCTCGCCGGTCGTGTGGGATTTGCAGGCCTGTGGCTGGTGTTCGCTGATTTCTGTACCGCGATTGGCCTCATCGCATGTTTTCTCGCGTTGGCGTTTCGCATTTTTTGGGTGTGGCGTTGATTTTCACGCTGACATTTGACGTGTTATCTGGTGACTATCGCATGCTACCACCTTGTTGTGAATTCCACGTTGACACGGGGTTCTTTTCCCGCGCTAGGCTGCGATATTGAAAGTTGCGTTACGCTACTCTTGCGGTAGTTATCACACGTTCTTGTGAATATACCCCTATATTTTATCATGATTCCGTGCAATTTATTGTAAAAATTATTTTTAAAAAGTATACTGTAGTTTAACAAATCTTTAGTCCTCTTTTTAGTTTGGTGGGTGGCCTGGCCATCTGATAGGCCAGTAGAGGACTCCTGCCTTGAGGGGTCTTTATGTCTTCAGTGCATCTGCTGGTGCAGCTAATGCACTGAAGGCAGCCGCGGTCCGTGCAGGTAACAGCGGTGGGGCCGAGTAAGGGGGTGATTTCGAGGGACGATGCCGAGGGAAAATGAAATAAATAATTAATTTTCCCTCTGCATCGTCCCTCGAAATCTCCCCTTACACGGGCCCTCCGCCCACCGCTATTACCTGCACGGACCGCGGCTAACTGAAGGCAGTGCTGAATCACCAACAGGCGCCTTGTTTTTTCACCATCTCAGAACTCGTTTTTGTTTTAAACAAACAAACTCCCAAAGTGAGTCCTCCAAGCATTGCAAGGACGTTTGCTCTCCATTAAATAAGGAGGATGGCCATCATTGGAACACACCATCAAAGTGGTCATCAGGCTATCAGATCATAAGTGTCCAACAGTGAAGGTAGCTGAGGCCTTGTTTTTGGAAATCCTGTAGTTCCTCCAAATCCGGCAAATTGTGAAGTTTGACTGGGAGAAAACAGTACAAATGTATGGCTGGGCTCCTGTCCACCAAACTCTTAATGAGGCTCTCTGTCTGCAATCTTATTCATTTGTGCTAGCTTTTATAATGTGCCAACAAATGCTGATTACTTTTATTTTGAAACACATTCACCTATTTTTGTATATACTTTTGAGTTTCCGCACGCTATGAGTTTTCTTTACAAACTGAATTTAATATTTGAGAAATTAACCAATGTCTCATTCAACAGAGAAAAAATGGTGCCTGCAAGGGACTGGGCCCTTTAGAGGTTCCATTTATCAGCTCAGCTTGTGATATGGCTCATTGACTGTAGCCTGCCAAAATGGATATAGCACTGAGGTCAGTGCCAGTTCAAAAGCACCCCAAACAATATTTCAGTATACAATTACTCCACAAAATATATATGTGCAACTTCTGTGAATCGGACTCTGACCCTAGGGGCAGGTTAGAATCCAATTAACTTTGAATGGTCATTTAGACCTTGGTGGCTGGGCTAAAAATGAGATAAAAGGAATTTGCCCCTTTTACATTACCATTTGAGATAAACGGAATTTAGCTCTATATTTGGATAAACACCCTAAGAAGCTGAGCTCCCTTACTACCCCCTGTTTTTGCTCAGGGACTACCAGGTGACTACTCACCCACAGAATGAGAAAATAGAGTTAAATTGCGAGCTTCATGTTTACAAAAACACTTTAGTCCATACTGCTCCTCATTTGCTGACAAAGTAGTAATTGGGTGCAAAAACACCTCAACTACCCAGCGCAGCTGTTTTTGGCCTCAGATATTTTAGTAGCCACATTTAACACATTTGTCTAAATAACTCTCACGGGCCTCACTATGATTGACACTCATATCCTGATGGGGATGCTAACAAGAGTTTCCAGCCCCATCAGGATTACTAGTCTTGTGGGAACATGGCAGGACTAGAAAAAAGAACATGCAGGAATAGGTGTGGACACTCCAATCCCCCCATGCTATTCTTAACCACTGATAATAAAGAGAGTAATTCTGCCCTTGTGAGTTACCAGTGCAGATAATAACAGTAATTTGGGTGAGGAGGCTGGTGGGAAATTATTTGGCAGTTGTGCATGGATTGAGATAAGGCTTGCCTTTTAGGCTTTGACAGAGCACGGGGATGTTGTGATGGAGGCCCGCCTGCTTTTTGAGTCTGCATCGAGTGTCAGCAGGGACTGGGGAAAGAGTTCACTGTCATGGAGGCTTCACCGGGCAAAGCCGATCAAACAGTGAAGTACCAGGTATCAATAAAGCCTCACAATGTTTGGAGGTAGGGGCAGCCATCTTGGAATGCCACATGTAACTTCCTTTGTGTTTCATGATCTCTTTGATATACAATCATGTAACTACGTAGCTGCAGCCAGGACCCTTGCTTTGTGCACTTCAGATTTGTATTAAAGAATGCAGAGAATTATTCTGTGGAAACGAACTTTGAACTGTTCTTACATAAGGCTTTAAAGTCAAACACTTTTGGAAATATTTAGGGGCTCATTTACAAGACATGTGCGCAGCTGGAACGTCACTTTTTGTGATCTTCCGGTGGCGCACAGGGCCTAGCCATATCTACAAGGCCACGTAAAGCCACCCTGCATGGCTTTTCATGGTTTTGTAGATATGGAGTGAGGCAACGCAGTGCAGCACAAGTCGCTTCATTGCCTCACACTACAATGGGGAGGCGTGCCAAGGGCGTTACGGTGGGTGTTCTCACGTAACACCCATGGCATTTGACACAGTCCCAGATTTACAAGTTGTAAACCTTGGAATGCGTCAAAAGCCTATGCCTCCCCAGGGGAGGAGTAGGAGAGGTGCAATGTTTTTTTCCTTTTTATATGGGTGCTGCTTTCAGCAGCACACATTGAAGGAGGAAATCGCCTCCATTGATTATTAGTATCCCTTCCTGCGCAAAAGCAATCATTCCCACAATGCAGACACCCTAGCACCATGGCGCATGGCAGCCAATTGAGCACCAGCTCAGGGAAAGAGGACAGGAATGTGCCAAATCTGATAGATGCAGCACATTCCTGCCCTTTTCTTCTGCCATAGGGCAGCGCCGCAGGAAGGCTTGCGGCACTGCCTTAGGGCAAAATATTGTAAATGAGGCCACTAGTCTTTTGCACTTGAATTCTTTTGTGAAGAAACAGAAAGAATTCTATTATTAATGCACCATTATTAATGTTGGATGTACATACTTTGCAGGAAGGTCCAAGTGATGTTTAGGAAGATACATATGTGTTATCAATATTAGGTATCATGGAGTACTAACAAATTATAAATTACTTGTCAGTTGCATTAAGGTTAATTAGATACTAGACAATCGCTCGCAGAAGATGCACACATATGAAGTTAGAGGTAGTTATCTTGTCAATAGTCAGTGAGTTGAGCCAGGATTCCATGGGGTTCTAGTATTTTGTATTACAGTGTCAGGGGAGACCACTTCATACTATGCCACAGAGAACTGGTTAACAGAGACGTTCTAAGTGTATATCCTTTTTGTTGTGAAGTTAGATGCTGGTTATTTATGACAGATTACTAAAAGCTTCTCTTTTTGCCTTTAGATACCCATTCCAATCCATGCCCAGCAGAGCGACAAAAGCGAAAACATAATCACTGGATATAACCTTCTGTCATATCACATTCCTCTTTCCCTGCTTCTAATATTTCTCTCACATATCATATTGTGTGTGGTCAGTAGTAGCTTTGGTGAGGGGTGGTAAAATATATCAGTCCAGTTGGACCCAGAGTACAAATTAGTGCTTTCTGACAGTCCGGGCCCCTCACTATCAACCACTTAGTGTAATTGCTGCACTTGTTTTAACACCCATCCAATTGTGATCTGTATTAGATATCTTGGGGGTAACTGTGACTATGACAGCCAATCGAAGGCCCCCATTTTGACACAGCATTTGCTTTGAGAGGGAGTGGGTTGGGGCTGGGACAGTCATGCAACTGGATTGTGGTGGCAGAGAGATGGCATATTTTGATGTTTCCATTCCTGCCCCAGCTGCCCAATACAGTACTGTGTTATCAAGATAATATGGAGTAACAATGATCTAAGCCTGTTTTCAGGCCGCAGCAACAGTCCCAAAAGAGCTATAATGAAAAGCATTGTTGCAGCCAGCTGATAAATTTACAGGCAGCAATGTGCTGCTCGTTTCTGTAAAGTATCATCAATGCTGGTCCACTTAAAAAGTAAACACACATTTGTGATATACAACAAGCAGATCTGGGCACTGCATTTCTTGCCATTATGGTCATACATGCTAAATGACATTTTCAGGTGAGTTGAACTGTGACAATCAGCTTCCTTCACTATTGTGCTGTGGAAAGACTTGAGAGGTCCCCATAGTCACAGCAGATTCTAGAACAGCTTTTGAAAGGCACAGTTGAGAGGTAAATATATGATACAACTGTAATGTTATTGCAGGGCTCGTTGCTATGGACAGCATACCCTGTTGACACCCACAGGTTAGGCTAAGTGTCACAAAATGGAGGGCCTATTATCCTCCTGCAGGAATAGCAAGTGCAAAGTAACAACTACCACTATATTGTCAATTTATAAATCAGTAGTTAAGGATGGATATACTATTCTAAACTCCACATTCACAAACCATACATAAATTGTGAGAAAGTGCCTCTTTTTGAGTGGCCATGCCCATTTTTTGTGGACTGATGCTACAGGTTTTTTAACTCTGTGCACTGGGGTACTGCTGTCCAGACCCTGTGTACGTGCTGTGAACTCTTGAACATGGTATATTGGCCATGCCTCTGGAGGGAAATTGCGGCACACCTAGGGGTGTGTTTAGGGTAATGAGCAGTAACTTTCCACTGAACCACTCTAAATTGGTTTCTCATAGCCAGCTTGGCATATTTAATTTTCTAGGAAGGTCATAGTATATGCTGTAAGAAAATCCACCAGTTGCATAGAATGTAAAATGTCACATGTGGACTGTAGCGCCTATGGTGACGTTGACTCGGCTGACAAGGAAAACATGGCTTCAGGCCAACATGTATAGTCTGACTACTGCAGCATTTAAACCTGCAGACAGAGTGTTAGAAATTGGGTAGTTGGTTGACTGGGATATGAGCCCTGGTCAAGCAGCAACCACAATACTAGTCAGGTCAAGAGGTAGGCAAACCCTACATTAACCTGTGCTCACCCTCTGTTAACTTGGCACAGAGCAGTCAGGCTTAACTTTAGAGGCTGTGTGTAAAGTATTTGTGCAACACTTCAAGCAGTTAAACAGTAAAAACACCTCACAAAATGATTCCACACCAGGTTAGCAAAATAACTATGATTTTAATAAATAAAACAAGACCAACACTTAAAAAATCCAATTAGTAGAACTGGAAATATTGAATTTCAAAGTTTTTAGGTAATATAGCGGCAAGAAACAAAGGGGTATATTCACAAGAACGTGCGATAAACATCGCCAAAATAGCTTACCGCAACTTCTCACATCGCAGTCCATCGTGGGAAAATAAAGCCGTGTTAACGTGGCATTCCCAACACGGCGATACCGTGCGATAACCGCACGATAACGCGGCGAATGTCCGCGAAACAACTACCGCGATAAAAATGCAAACCCCAACGCGAAAAAAGTTGCGATGGCCCCAACCGCGATAAAATCTGTGTGATAACTAGCGAGAGGCCAGCAAGTCCCATGCATCATGCGGGGAAAAGCACAAGAAAAGCACCCAAAAAGATCACACCAAAAACCAGATGAACCGCGGAGCACCAAGGATGCACCCGGACCAGGTGCAGAGGACAACGTGAAACCCACAAGACCCACGGAGGCCCAGCCAGGAAGCCAGGTGTCGTGGAAGGGCAATGAGAAGTGGGTGAGGAAGACGGGATACATTCTGCAGGAATCCCGGATCCACGTCACGGATGAGATAGAACACCACCACCAACTGTACGTCACCTCCAAAGTGTCATTGGTAAAAAAGACGCTGAGATGGCAGACCATCTTGGACCATATGAATGCCGTTGCCGCGCCGAGGAGGACAATGGAAGAGGACAAGAGGCGCTGGAATGATGCGAAGGGCAAACCCAAGAAGGAACTCGCTGCCAACATTAAAGCAGCAATGCAGATTGGAGGTGGGGGGCCAGCAGAACACCAGGAGCAGGATGAAATGGAGAAAATGGTGGCCACAGTCATCAGTCGGGAGACAGTGACAGGAGCAGAGGACCCGGACACCGCTCAACATGACCTGACACAACATCAATAGGGTGAGTACCTACCAGGGAGTGGGGGGACGGGGGGAGATGGGCACAATGGCACACATGCACAATTAAGCAGAGCACACTGCAAACCCACAATGACTCCGGATCATGTCCCTGATCCCCCTGGAACACTGCAGCACACACACAAACACCAAGTAGTCTCACCTCCACCATGTGCCCAAAGGGACTCCCACCCAACACATCACCAATCACACAACCAACACATGCACACGTGCGAAACCCAGCAAAGATGCTTATTTGTCAGCCACACTGACAATGCAAGAGACACTACATGACGAGTAGCATGGCTGCAGTCCAACTATCATGTCAATGTGCAGGCCACGACACTGATGCGGCTGAGTGTGGGCCAGATCCGCAAAGGTGCAGGTCACACTCGGACACATCCACGTGCACAAAAAACCCCTGACGCCAACTACACATCCGCCTACCGACCATGACCACGAGTCACAACACGACGAAGGGCATAATTCACTCAAGTCAGCAACATCTCAGCACTGTAGATGCACAGAAGTGAAAGGCACACCACCTGAAAGGGATGAGTGGCAGCCAATTCAGAGCAGCAGGGGCGACTCAGCCACAGTGCAGCATACACACATAAGAATAAGAGCACCCCAACATTGTCAACGATGTGGTACATACTGCAACACTTCCACAACAGAACACAGGACACAACTGGTGCTGCATGCGTGCACAAAAAGGCCAAGCACATCTGACATCGCAGGAATCCGTGACATGACAATGGACGAGTACAACCTGTAACCTGTATCAGTTTTATTTACACATGCAGTGGACAATATGTACTGTCCCATTATTGTACAGGACGGACACAAAGTGGCGTGCTCAGGTGAAGAAATTGGCAATGAGGGTGTTTCTACGGGCTATTCCTGCTGCAGCTGCAGTGGGGTGTGGGCCACCTGCCCCATCGTCCTCATCATCGTCCGGTGCATCTGGCACTGGGATCCATGGGGCATTGGAGCGCACACAGATGTTGTGCAAAACACAACATGCAACGATCATCTTGCACACAATGTCTGGCCTGTACAGGAGCCTTCCGCCTGTGATGTCCAGGCACCTGAAACGTGACTTCAACACACCAAATGTGCGTTCCACGATGCCCCTGGTGCGTTTGTGGGACGCATTGTACTGCCTCTGGGCATGTGTGTTCGGGTCTCGGAGGGGTGTCATCATCCAAGTGCAGAGTGCATATCCCTGATCACCTGTGACAGTGCAGAGAGAGATGAGTCAATTGGTGGTTCGGCATTATGTGTTGGCAGGCACACCAGTCCAGTGACGCCTGTGCTGGCTGTGCGTGGGGTGAGTGTAAGACAGCCCCCAGGGAGTGTTTGGTGCTGGTAACAACTACAACAGTCATCACTCAATCAGAAGTGCAAAGTACAAACA
Organism: Calotriton arnoldi; assembly: GCA_963921515.1. Taxonomy (NCBI): domain Eukaryota; kingdom Metazoa; phylum Chordata; class Amphibia; order Caudata; family Salamandridae; genus Calotriton; species Calotriton arnoldi. The sequence continues at coordinate 3,544,200 of CAWUFW010000339.1, forward strand.
GCAAGGGACCATGACTTGAGTGAGTGGCTCCGGATGCACAGAGGCTGGCACGGGCACACCGCCACGGGATGGTGACTTGCGATGCACTGGGTTAGGGCCATGAAAGCTGAGCGGGTCCTCGTCGATGTCCAAGGTGACTGTCGCTGAGTGTATCGTGGGACAGTGGAAGGTGTTCCCCCAGGGCATGATGCAGAGGGCACAACCAAGCAGCAACAGGCAACATGGGGGAGATGAATGCCACAGACTCATGCCAAACACCAAGTCCGTACCTGCCAGATGATGAGGACGACAAGCCCCATGCCACAGACTCAGATGCCACCAAAGTCCAACCAGAGAGTGACCATGACTCACGGCGCACGGAGTCAGTGGCACCAGGGCTGCAAGGGGATGCAGTCTGCGATGAGGCGTGTACATTGCTGTAGACTCAGCCATTCAGAACTCAAGACCCAGTCACAAATGTGGGACCTACTTGACCGCAGTGTCGGTCGGTGGCAGCGGTGTGCGTGGGCCAACCGCAGTTCAGCCAGCTCCTCCTGGAACTCCCACACACGGCGTTGGAATGTCATGTGGCAATGACGTGTGGCTCACGGGGGCTGAGGCACCTGAGCTGAGCATGTGTGCAGCCTGCGATGATGCCATGCCCTGGCTGGTCCCGCCTTGATGTGATTGGTGTGAGGCCGGCTGGCCCGTAGTGCATGCCAGAGCCAGTAGTCTGCAGGGACCCACAAACATGTGTCGTCGGCTTGCGTTGAACAGGGTTAGTGGCACCACGTGTCGCCGGCTTGCGTTGAACAGGGTTAGTGGCACCACGTGTCGCCGGCTTGCGTTGAACAGGGTTAGTGGCACCACGTGTCGCCGGCTTGCGTTGAACAGGGTTAGTGGCACCACGTGTCATCGGCTTGCGTTGAACAGGGTTAGTGGCACCACGTGACGCCGGCTTGCGTTGAACAGGGTTAGTTGCACCACGTGTCGCCGGCTTACGTTGAACAGGGTTAGTGGCACCACGTGTCGTCGGCTTGCGTTGAACAGGGTTAGTGGCACCACGTGTCGCCGGCTTGCGTTGAACAGGGTTAGTGGCACCAGGTCAGTTGGTGCTAGTGTTCGGTCACCTCCGTAACGAGGATCAGGCTTTCATCCGGACTGAACCGCATCTTCCTCTTACTGCTCTCCGTGCGTTCACTGGTATGGACTCTGCCATTCATGAATCACGACTGAGTGCTGGATGTGGGACCTACTGGACCACAGTGTGGTCCGTGGGCAGCGGTCAGCACGGGCCCACAGACACGTGTCGTGTGCTTGCGATGCAGACTTTGGCTTCACTGATCGGAGGGAGTATAGTGATGTGGACACTGCCATAGACATTTGGTCACTGCCATTCAAGGCTCAGTTCAATATGTGACACCAACTGGGCCGAAGTGGATGCCGGTGGGGTATGTCAACAAAAAAGGAGTGCTGCCTGCATCGTGGAGGCCAGCGATGGTCTGAGGTGGCTGCCAAGGTTGCGGGCCTGGGGCTTGGAGCTTGCACCGGAACGTGGTGGGCCCTCTTTGACACACGCCGGTGTCGGCAGGTGAGCGGAGCGGCCTTGGTGCGCTGGGGCAGACAAGACGGGTCTGGGGACCAGCGGCCTGGGGTGCAGCAGGCGCAGAGGGTCGCAGGCCCCGCCGATCACGGCATCGGCCTCGTGGCGGGCTGAGTAGCGCCGCCCTGGCAGACACGTTGGCCATTCCGGAAGAGAACCACGCCCAGAGCGATGGGGTTTTTATTCACACCCCTACGCAGGCCTGGTGTACGCAGGGCCAACCCACTCCGCCCACGCCTACAGGGGGGGATGTAACGAGTGACACTTCCGCATTATACCCCACAGCCTGGGCTGACATGGTAGCGTCCACTGGCCACTACACTCCATGCACCAGCAGTCAATGTCCACATGGCCATTTCCGTGGTTTGCACGCTCAAGTCTGTCCAGCACATCCACGCCACACTTGTCATTGGGTAGGTTCTCATTCATTAGTCACTTGTCTCCCTCGCACATGCCTGCTTCCAGCCTCTCCACATATTCTGCTATTGTGTGGCTGTGGTGCCATGCTGTAGCTGGGTTGTGTACACGGCAGGCCCAGGTTCCCAATGGTGTCGTGTTGTCGTGTCTGGTCGGTGGGCATGTTGTGTGGCATGTTGCATGTAGTTTTGCTGCGTGCCCATTCCCAGGATCGTGAGTTGCATGACTGTGGAGTTGAGGTGTGTGGTGTGTTCATTTGGTACTTACCAACAAGCAATGCATTTCCATAGGTGCCATCCTGGAAGCGCTGGTTGATGATGGACTGTCGGAAGATGAATGAATCATGCACACTGCCTGGGTAGTTGGCCACAACATTGGTGAAGAGTCCCCGGTGGTCCACTATTGCCTGCACATTGATGGAATGCGTGTGCTTTCTGTTGCGGTAGTTGTGTGCAGTGTCAGCAGGGGGCACGAGTAGGACATGTGTGCGGTCAATGGCCCCCAACACGTGGGGGAATCCAGCAATGGCATAGAAGCCTTGCTTGGTCTCCAGCTGCTCCTGCGCAGTGTGGGGGAAGTGGAGGTGCTGGGGTACCAGGCTGATGATGGCATCCAGGACAGGTGTGATGAACTTGGATAGTGCTGGCTGTGAGACTCCTCTGACTCTGGCAGTTGTTGGTTGGAAGGTACCAGAGGCCAACATGTGCAGCACAGCCAGCAGTTTTGTCTGCGGAGGGATGTTGGTTGTCTGCTGTGTTGGTACCGTCAGCCTGTGGGCAATGTGGGTCAGGATGCGGAGGATGGTTGTCCTTTTGAGCCTGTAGTGGGCAATGACCTCCTCTGGCGTTAAGTCTGTGAGGCTGGTGCGTTTACGGTAGGTCCGCTGTTTTTGTCTACGCTGCCTCTGTGGTAGTCCGGGGGAGGGCGGGGGGGGGTCCTGGGGGGGGTGGCGGGCCTGGGGGTGGTGGCGGTGGGTGTTGTGGCCCGCTTGGGTCTCCGAGTTGCATGATCAGTAGCTCCATAGCATCTGTTGGTCTTCAGGTGTGGCTCTGGTCTGGGCTCCCTTTCAGAGTGCATGTGGTCGTCCCGCTTAGCACCAGCAGAAGGCAGGTGTTAAATACCTGCTGCTACCGCAGCTTATTGCCTGTTTTTGACTCGCATCGCAGATCTGGCTGTCGTGTTGTCTTTTCGTGTGTTTTTGCACGGACCCACCTATTCTGCATCTCATTAGCGTTAGTTGGCGGTGTCGGCCGTGGCGATGTTTTTTGCGGCAGCTATCGCGGGTTATGTGGTGATGTAGGCAGTTAGCACCAGCTTGCGAAAGGGGCGGTAATTCTATCGCCACTTTTGCTGCGCTAAAGTGCCGATAACTTGGCGATAAGTCCTTGTGAATATGCCCCAAAAAGCGCTATTGAGAATATCTGGTACAAAGTCACTAGTCACGCTGACAGCAATGGAGTGATAGCCAGCTATAGGGACCCAGTTAGACCCGCTTAACAAAGTACCTTAAATCCGTGTTGCAGAGCGTTATGTGGATCCGAGTCAAAGTTGTGTCACGCAGCAGAGACAATGCGTCGATTCCGAGATGCAACAAGGCTGCGGTGAGAGGCCCTGTTGCATCGATATTGAGAATCCTGTTGGCGGGGCTTGCGATGCAAATTTCTGTGTCGAGGCTGTGAGACACAGTACAGGCTATGCTTCGGTTCCGATGAGCAGTGAAGCTGTAATGCAGAGTTTCAGTGTCGTCGTCAAGGCTTCCATTGACGAGGGCTGCGAGGAGCTTGCACTGGGTAAAGCATTGTGCAGCGGCGGTTCCAGAGGTGATGCGTCAGTCCCAAGATGCGGGAGGCAGCGGCGATGCAAGTCTTTTGTGACGGGTCGAATGCAGGCAGCAGCGGTGATGCATTGGTTCTGCTCGGGGATGCGGTGCTCAGCCGAGGAGATGCATTGGTTCTGCTTGAGGATGCGTCGCTCAGCAGAGAAGATCTGTCGGTTCTGCTGGCAAGCTACTTAGGCCTACTTCCAAGAGTCCAGGACTGGAGTGGCACCACTTGGCAGGGTAGACTTACAGATTGCAGAGTCCAGGTGCAAGGGTTGGAACCCTGTTATGTCCCTGAGGCTTCAGATCAGGAGGCCAGCCAGCTAGCCCTTGGAGTCACTCTGGGTTTTGGGGTCAAGTGATGCAGGTCCAGTCCTTCTCACCCAGGTGGGAGGGCAGCAGACAGCAGTTCAGCACAGCAAAGCAGGTGTCCAGCAGAGTGCAGTCCAACAGAGTGGTAGTCCTTCAGCAGCACAGCAGTCCTTCTTCCTGGCAGAATATGCACTGGTCCAGAAGTGTACTGAAGTGGTGTAGACTTCAAAGACAAGCCTTTGAAGTGCACAGATACCTTCCTTCCTGTCCTGGCTCCAGATTCACTACAGGGTGGTATGCAGCCCTTTGTGTGTGGACAGGACACAGCCTATTCCGGTATAAGTGAGGCTGTGCCCAGCTCCTCCCTGCCATCCTGTCAGGATGGACCATCAAGTCGCAAACTAAGCTCCCATTGTGTGTGGTTGTCTAGGAGGAATACACAAAGCCCAACTACACCCAGCCATGTGATCAGATACAGGCTACAGGCACCACATGGCTAAAGCAAGGAAATGCCAACTTTCTAAAAGTGCCATTTTCAGAATTGTAATAAGTTAGGATTTTAAATTAGGATTCCAGATACACCAGACTTGAATCAGTTATATCTTACCATTTGGAAATTACACTTATATAATGTAATAAGGTAATCCCAATGTTATCCTAGTAGAAATATAAGCCTTGCTGTACTGAAAAACGAAATTAAGGTTTTTTCACTACCAGGACATGTGAAACTTAAAAGTACATGTCCTGCTTTTAAATATATTGCACCCTGCCAACTGTGTTGTCTAGGGCCTACCTTAAGCGTGACGTATTTGAATAAAAAAGGGAAGGTTTGGGCCTGGCAAAAGTTGTATTTTGTCAGGTCGACATGGAGGTGTAAAACTGCAGACACAGGCTCTGCAATGGCAGGCCTGAGACATGGTTAAGGGGCTATGTAAGTGGGTGGTACAATCTGTGCTGCTGGCTCACTAGTAGCATTTAATTTACATGATCTTGGTATAGGGAGTACCAATTTACCAGGGACTTACAAGTAAATAAAATATGCCAATTGGGGATGAACCAATATTACCATGTTTAGGGGAGAGACCACTTTAGAACTGGTTAGCAGTAGTAAAGTGCGCAGAATCGCAACAACAGCAAGAACGAGGTCAGAAAAAGTGGAGGAAGAAGGCAAAAGGCCACTCTAAGGCGGTCAAGTCTAACACAGATCTGTTAAAATAAACCTTTTGACAGAAGGCAACCCATACATTTAAATATTCAGTAAGTCAGCCCTAAGTTGGCCTTGCATCCCACAAGGTAACATGTCTGGTATTTAAAAGTGGAACATGCCAGAATTAAATGTTTGCATGTTCCTTCAGTGACTTGCCCCCAAAATCTTATTTCACTGTTAGGGCTGTAGCTGTTCTATGAAGAAAAAGCTAAAGCACAGTTAATATGTCAGTGTTGTGTATTTGGTCTGGAATAAGCTACAGAGGCAAATAAAATAAATAAAAAATATATTTTTCTGCATGATGCTCCAGATAGCTAATTAACATTTGCTTGCCCGCAGATGGCCTGTCAGTCCTCCTTTTGAAGTGTGAAATACTGTTCTCACAGCAAAAACGACTTAGACCTGGCAGAATGGTTCAGGAGAGGAATGTGATCCAGCTTAACCCAAGCAGGGCAGATCTGTAAGTGTGTAGTTAAAGATAAGGAAAGCCTGGTGGAGGGAGATCTTTTGATCCCAAAACACACTTTAGTCTCTTGGCTTTAGTTTCAGTGGAAGTGGGAGCTGGCCCCAAAACCAGTTTACAGTGGTTGAGTGAAAGGAGACTACTCATTGCCTTAAACATACCTCTAGGTGTGCCACAAGTTCCCTTCAGGGGCAGAAAGATTTTGCCATCTTGGATTTCAGTGAAAATGGTGCAGTGTGGGGTAGTGTGCAGTGAGGCAAACAGAATTTGCTACAAACCTGGAAAGGTGTGCCCTTGTCAACATTTTCTTCATTGGTCAGGGAGTGTCCAGGAGTCACTCCCACCCACCTGCTAGGGAATTAAACAAGAGTAGCATGTCACTCCCAGCACCTCAGATCACTTTCTCGACCAGTACAGAAGCGGACGGGAACTACCTGCTTGTAATCTGTAAGGAGACCTTAATGACTGGATAAGCTCCCACTTGTACCCAGGACTAAGAAATGGACTCCAATAGTTAGTTGGCTGACCTCCTGTGTGGCTACAGGGACATAACAAGCTCCTAGTGCCCTTTTTCCTGGAGAGACCAGTGGACCAGTAAAAACTAGAACTGGACTGGACCAAGCTAGTGGCCCCTGCCAAAGTGTGTTCTGACCTCTAAGTGCTGTTGCTGAGGTGCTGGGAGGCTTAGAGGTTGCTAAGAGGAACTGACTCATAAATTCTGAAAAGTTGGGACTTAAAAAAGATTTCGACTTCCAAAACCTCTGGAGTTTCAGTGAGATCTTGCAGCAAAGATGTCCAATTTTGGAGTGATGTCACCTTATACACAGCCTCAGGCTTGCCCCACTAGAAGATGTTTAGATCCAAAAGAGAGACTAAGCCTGAAGGTGGCACTTTACTTTTTCTGGGCGCTTCTTGCTTTAAAACTTTAAAACTTAATATCTCTGGTCCCCCTCACTGTATTTTTGTTCTTTTGGTATCATTTTTCTTAATATATTTTTCTTAAGTTTTAGAAAAGGATTTCTCTTTTGTTGTGTTTTGGCTTTTTGACTGGTTTAGTGTTTGTACAAAATAAAAAAATTATTTGAGGGGGGTGAGAAACCACCTTAAATAATCGCAGTCCTTTTCAGGGTGAACCACAAAAGCCACTAAACAAACATGTGCTTAACCCTCTGGTAGCCTGGCACAAAGCAGTCAGGCTTAACTTAGAGGCAATGTGTAAAGTATTTATGCCGTACTCAAACAGTAAGAAAGTGAAAACACAACACGAGAAAACTCCCAAACTAATTTAGAAAAATTGACTACATTTTAATAAGTAAAATGCCAACAAAATGCCAGAAATCTAATTTCTGGAGCCGGAGATATGCAATTTTTAAAGTTTGAATTCAAAATAGTGCTAAATAGCACAAAGCACCAACTGTAGTTATTTTGGCACGCTAGACCAGGTCTAAGTCAAAAGTCATAGCAGACCACAATGGTTTGCTGGTCAGATACAGGGGTCAGATTAGACTTGGTGGAATGTTTACCTTCGCCTTAGACACTTTTATGGAGAAAAAATTGTTGTTGACCAGTTGTCAGCAAGGCAGACTGCAAACTGGACCTAAAGTGGGACTCGATGACAGTGGGTTGCTGAATAGCAGTGATACAGCCCACTTTCATACAATTCGTCTTTCGATGGACCTTTTATTCTTTTATTCTCTGACTTAGAGGTGAGTTAACATTACAACAATCAAATTTCAATCAACAGTGTAACCCATTTGGCTACACAATAAGGACCAGGAATCAGTAAATATAGTTAAAAAGTTTATTGCACATTAACAATCAAGTTAAGGTACTTGACTCTTAGCACCATGCTATAAAGACACATAATAACAACTAGGAAGCCCAACTCCAAAAGCAGTTTAGGCATATCAGTATTAAGCAGGCAGGAAGTTCATTCCCAATTGTTGGACTTGGCCCTTTTTGGCTAAAGTTCCCTAAACTTTTGCCTTCCCCTAGACCTTTTTTCTGACATGGTGTTGCCAACTTAGATGCTTTGGGCACTTTGCCACTGCTGATCAGTGTCAAAGTGCAAGTGCTCCCTGTGTAAAGTGTAATGGTAATTGGTTGTCCATAATTGGTATGTTTGCCTTACTAGTAAAGTCCCTAGTAAAGTGCACTATGTGTGCCAGGGCTGGTAATGCAAATACTACTGGTGGGCCTGCAGCACTATTTGTGCCACCCACACAAGTAGCCTTAAAGAGAGATCTCAGGCCTGCCACTGCAGTGCCTGCGCGCAGTTTGCTAAACTGCCATGTTGTCCTGACAAGTGCACCCACTTGCCAGGCCTTACCCTTCCCTTTTTATGCACATCAGACACCCCTATGGTATGCCCAAGGTGCCTCCTGGGCAGGGTGCAGTGTATGTGAAAGGTAGGACATGTACTGATGTGTGTACCATGTCCTAACAGTGAAATACTCTCCATTTCGTTTTTCACTGTTGCAAGGCCATCTTGCCCATAGGACAGAATGGGGGAGGCTGTGTAATATGTTTCCAGCCTATCTTCCCATAGGCTTAAGATGGAGAGGTGAAGTTTAGTGTGCCTGAATTCACAATCTAATAACACATCTTTTTCTGAAGGTGGTTTTTACATTGTGTGTTTAGAAACCACACTTTTAGAAGTGGCTGTTTTTTTTGTTCTAACAATTCTGTGTGTCTCTGCCTGGTTGTGGATTGACTGTCTGGATTTGAATGTGGTAGGATCTGGGAAATGTCCTGACCCAGGGGAGGAGGTGAGACAGCAACAGGCTGACCTGCATCTGGAGTGTAGGGGGGAGGAGTAGCCCCTGGAGGTGAAGAGGCCTGGGCTGCTGCCATAAAACAATGGCTCCATCTCCTGCTGAGTGATTGAAGGTCCAGACCCCCACTATCAAAGGAAGAAGGTGTCACTGGCAGGGAGACACCCAGAACTGGTTTAGACAGGGGTCAGTGCCCCCCTGAACACAAAGACTTCAAAGACATTTAGGGGTATAACTATGAGAGCTGAAACCCCTGAACGTTGGACTGATCAAGACTGAAAAGGATTGAAACTACTTTGTGGTCAAGAGGAACCTCTGCCAAGGAAGAAACAGCTGAAGAGACTGAAGGAAAGGACTGACCCTTGCTGTGTGTTCTGGGGCTGGCCTGCAGTTTGCTGATTTAACCAAGGAGAGGCTAATGGACTTTGCTGTGTGCTGTGTCCCCTTGCTTGAGAGGACTTTGCTGTGTACTGTGTCCTGAAGTAACTTGTCCCCAAGGGCCCGAGGAGAGCTGGCTTCCTGTTGTGGAAACTCGGGAACATAAAAGTTTCCAGGTGGGACTCAGCGACGCTGTGTGCGTGTGCTTCGTGCAGCCTGAGAGCTGCGTAAGAACTGTGCGGTGATCGTGTGCACCCGGAGTCCAAGTGAGTCTCAGCGACGCTGTGTGCGTGTGCTTCGTGCAGCCTGAGACCTGCGGGAGGATTGTCCTGTGATCGTGTGCACCCGGAGTCCAAGTGAGTCTCAGCGACGCTGTGTGCGCGTGCTTCGTGCAGCCTGAGACCTTCGTGAGGTTTGCCCCGTGATTGTGTGCACACGGAGTCCAAGTGAGTCTCAGTGACGCTGTGTGCATGTGCTTCGTGCAGCCTGAGACTTTCGTGAGGATTGCCCCGTGATCGTGTGCACCCGGAGTCCAAGTGAGTCTCAGCGACGCTGTGTGCGTGTGCTTTGTGCAGCCTGAGACCTTCGGGAGGATTGCCCTGTGATCGTGTGCACCCGGAGTCCAAGTGAGTCTCAGCGACGCTGTGTGCGTGTGCTTCGTGCAGCCTGAGACCTGTGGGAGGATTGCCCTGTGATCGTGTGCACCCGGAGTTCAAGTGAGTCTCAGCGACGCTGTGTGCGTGTGCCCTGTTGCAGCCTGAGACCTCCATGAGAAATTGCCCCGTGACTGTGTGTCCCGGAGCAGTCTTGTTCTCTGCTTCGATCGACAGCGTGGCCAGAACTGCTGTGATCGTCATTGCCATCGGCCCGGACCGGCATCCCCAGAGGAGCTGTGGGAATTCACCGCCGCCGGCCCGAGTCTGACTTTGCCAAGGAGAGACCTCGAACCATCATCATCGTCGGGGGTCCGAGTTCCACTGCCCAAGATCAACGAAGTCGCACCGGAGGCCCAAGCTGCAAGGAGAAGAGAGGAGAGTGAGATCGCACCCCTCAGGTAACGCTCAGCGAGCGCGCATGTGTCGCCGCCTGGGGCGGGGTGCGAGCTACGAGAGAAACGCTCTCGGCCTTTCTCATCTTTGCAGCGCGAGCCCCGCTCAAGTCCGTATCGCAGCCCGTACTTGCCGAGGAGTGGCAGTACCGGGGCTGGAGGGTGGAGCTGCACTTTGTTTTCCATCGTAACAGTGTTGGGGGCATATTTTGGCAGTAGCTGACCGCGAGTCAGTAAGAGTGGCATAGAGACCGTCCAGAGCGCCACGAGCGGTGCCGGAGTACATTATTTTTGCATTACGAACTGCCTGATTGTTGCATTACGGATTGCATTATTTTTGCATTACGAACTGCCAGATTGTTGCATTACGGATTGCATTATTTTTGCATTACGAACTGCCTGATTGTTGCATTACGGATTGCATTATTTTTGCATTACGAACTGCCAGATTGTTGCATTACGGATTGCATTATTTTTGCATTACGAACTGCCTGATTGTTGCATTACGACTTGCATTATTTTTGCATTACGAACTGCCTGATTGTTGCATTACGCATTGCATTATTTTTACATTACAAAGTGCCTGATTCTTGCATTAAGAACTGCATAGCATTGCAAAAGGACTGCAATGGATCTTCGAGAATTGCTCATTAATACTGCAAGAACCTACCAGTGCGTGCTGGCCTAATAATCGGCACGGTGAAATATTACAAATACGCATATGTTGGATTTTTATCGTGTGGTCTCATCGTATATCTTTTTTTTATAAACATATAATTGTTTTTATGAAACTCGTGTGGAGTCCATTTGTGGTGTCATCACTGTGTCACTGAGAGCATGGATACAAATACTTTACACATTTGCCTTGGAGATAAGCCTGGCTGCTCGTGCCAAGCTACCAAGGGGTGAGCAGGGGTTATCTAAAGGTGTGTCCCTCCTTACCCTGACGTAGAAGCAAGGGTCCCTATTTGGACTAAGGTACATACCTCAGCCAACTAGAGACCCCCAGGTCTAAATTGGTGGTCAGCGGTGTGGGATTGAAACATGTATTTGCAAATTCACTCACAGTGATTGGTGTACATCACTAGTTTAGCGCAGACCACGACGCAACCACATATTGTGTTTTGATTTTTGGTTCTATTTTTGAGCGACCTTTAAGCCACACATCATGTCTCAGAGGAGTCAAGTAGCCAGTGAGGTTGCAGAACTGGAGTTCGACATTGAGGCATTGCTTACCTACAAAGTTGATCAATTGAGGCAATTCTGCAGAGCTTTGGGATGTCCCATGAAAAGTAGCGCCAAGAAGGAGGAGCTGCAAACGGCCTTGAGGGCCTGGTGGGAAGCCAAAGAGGCTCAGGAGACGGGTGATGTTGAGGTGGATGAGGATGACCCAGGGAATGGATTTGGTCCACAGGATTTGCCGGTGGAAGAACCAGCCTCAGGGGCTGGTAGTAACCATTCAGGGAGGAGTTTTTCCCCAGAGGAGCTGGAGGAAAACCAAAGGGTCAGAGAGCATGAGTTGGAGGTTTTAAAACTTAAGGCTCAAGCAGGAGAGAAAAAGCTGCTCATTGAAAGTGAAAAGCGAGCAGAGGAGAGCAAGAACGCTCTCGCCTTGGAGGAGAAGAAGATTCTCTTGGCTCATGAGTTAAGCATGAGGGAACTGGACCTTAAGGCTAAACAGGCGGAGTCCAGGTCGAATGGTGGCAGCACACAACCAGTGCCAGCGGGTAAGGTGTACATTCCCAAAGACTTAGTGCGAGATTACCAAAGGGGTGATGATATTTATGCGTGGTTCACGGCATATGAGATCGCACTGAGGATGAATGAGGTGCCTGAGAAGCTTTGGGGGGCGGGCCTATGGAAACACTTTGAGGCTTCTGGGAGGGATGTTTTACCACCTTTAGAGAGGGCGGGAACCCTGACCTACGCCAATATGAAGGAGGCTTTATGCCTCAGGTATGGGCTCACTCCTGAACAGTACCTGCAGAAATTCAGGGATTTCCAGAGACTGAAATCCAGTACTCGGGTGGAGGATCTGGATGAGTACATGCGTGCACGGGATGATTGGGTGTTGGTTAGCATGGCGAATGATTACAAAGGATTGCTCAATTTGGGCTCCAGGGAGCCTCGGCCCAGTAAACATTTTTCAGAGTTGTGCCAACACCTGTTAGACTGCGAGCTCTTTGATTCCCAGGAGCTTGCCCCCGAGGCATGCCCCTGGTCATGGGTGAGGGGGTCTGAAGAAACACCAAAGGGGAACCCCAGCATTAACTCAGGGATCTTCCAGTCCCGTGGGAGGGAAGAAGGACAGAGTGGCGCAGTCAGGGCCCAGAGAAGTGTGGGGGCGTGCAGGCTAGCACCCTGTCTCAAAGGAGAGGGAAAGAGTGTAAGCAGCGTCCCCGGGGGTCCCCAACTTCCCCCCAGAGACTGGAGGGATCCTTAGAGGAGCGCCAGGGTGGAGGTCTAGAACCTACCTGCCAGCAGTGCGAGGAGGAACATCTAGCGTCAGGAGGTCGCGGGGCGTCTGTAACCATTGCTCCCGCGGTCCTGAAGTTTGTGGGTGCCATTCCTAAGTGGCAGGCCCAAAAATCTAAATGGAAGGTTAAGGAGGGGAGGTGTTCCCCCATGGGGAAAACCGTGGGACAGTGCCCAGCCAGTAGGGCTAGGTCCCCTAAAAGTGACCGGGGCAACCCCACTTCTAACCTGGAGGGCCAGATACCTGGAGACAGTATCCTGGCCGATGGGTCTTCCAAGGGTACCGCTCTGGGTGTGAGTTGGCAAGGGACCAGCAACCCTAGAGGGTCCCCGACTGCCAGGAAGTACCCGTGGAGCAGCATAGTTGACCCAGGGAGTAGTGACCAAGAGAACCCCCTGGGGTCAGGAAAGCATAGAACAGGAGGGTGTCCCTGCGGTAGCGGGCCTGCGTCCGAGTTCTATCGCTCCAAGCAGGAAGTCCATCAAGGTAGTTGATTGGTCTACCCTGGCTTTAGGCTGGGAGGGTTGTGTTGGACTTGGCCCCTTTTGGCTAAAGTTCCCTAAACTTTTTGCCTTGGCCCCTAGACATTTTTTCTGACATGGTGTTGCCAACTTAGATGCTTTGGGCACTTTGCCACTGCTGATCAGTGTCAAAGTGCAAGTGCTCCCAGTGTAAAGTGTAATGGTAATTGGTTGTCCATAATTGGTATGTTTGCCTTACTAGTAAAGTGCACTATGTGTGCCAGGGCTGGTAATGCAAATGCTACTGGTGGGCCTGCAGCACTAATTGTGCCACCCACACAAGTAGCCTTAAAGAGAGATCTCA